>CM071931.1:53603181-54203181 GCA_016081115.2 Rehmannia glutinosa | reverse complement strand
CAAAGAAAGTTATCGTGTCGTGCATGCCTCATCTCAACAATGCTCATATATATGCATGCACGCAAATGCCAATGAATGACATGCTCAATGCACCAATAATTATCACAATCCAATTGTTAGTCCAAGTGGCTATGATAATCTAGAGGGGGTGAATAGATTATCTCGGTTTTTGATTTTGCCCTCTTTTTCGAATAATAAAGCAAAGATGAAAGCTAAATGCGGAAAATAAACAACACACATTGATTTAAAGAGCTTCACCCCACCTAGGGACTACGTGCTCTACCACCCCAAGATATCCGGGATGGGTTTCGAAAAAGAAAAATAAATTTTAATAATTACCAAAATAATTTTCACAAGGACGATTTTGAAAAAAACAATTACCGGTTTTACGAGTGAACTATCCATTTAAAAACATTTTATAAAAAGCTCCCCTATTGATAAGCACATCAACAAGAAATATTGCATAAGCATAAGCTAGAAGCACAAGCTATTACAAGCTTTTACAGGATACACATAAACATCATGAGCTAATAAGCTCCCCGTCCAAATACTTATAATCTATTGCAATTAAGTCCATAATACAAGCCATGGTCTAGGTATACTTGGATTTAGGAAGCCATAGCTTATAGCTTTTATTATGAGCTTTTATTAGCTTCTTTGAGCTAACGAGCCAATTTCCTGTTTCTCCCCTTTAGAATCATCAAAAAGAATGTTAGGATGATAAAAACATTATACAAGTATATCAAAGTGCGCCTAGAATACGATTTATCAACCATTGAAAGAAGAAGGCTTAAAATCCGAAGAAATGGGATAAATGTATCATGAAAAAATACATAAGCTCGTTCATTTTGCCAAGACATGATCTCAATAAGTATTTAAGACTTTTGAAAGCAAATGAGAATCATGTAGAAGTTGAAATTATCATTGTGACATTTCATCGAACACTTTGTGGGCGTAAAAATTAAAAGAAGTTGTATAGAGCCCTTGTAAATGAATCAAGCAAAAATATTCATCACCAAATCATACCAAACAACATACAATACAACATAACAACTAAGCTCATCATGATCATAAGATAATTTCATCAAGAAATATACAAGAAAGCCACAAACTCAAGGGTTCAACCCAATTGAGCAAAGAGAGGAAAATTCTTACCATTCGATCGATAAGATGAGCGATGATGATGATAAACATGCTATATTAGGTCCAAGATACGAATTGAATGCATGAAAACAAATTTTGAGTGAAATTTGTGTGAATTTGGCAAAGGGATGAAAAATGGCAAAAATGAGGTAATATGACTAAGGCGCAGAGAGAGAACGGTTTTAATCCAAAAAATAGCTAAGGGCGACAGTCATCGTTGAGGGCAACCAATCGACGTTGAGGGTGACCGGTTGCCCTCAACCTCATCACCCACTGTCTTCCCAAGTTTTTTTTTAGAATCAATTTTCAATGAAAAATCCGATTTTTCGCCCCTAAGTTTTAAAACGTGCAAAATGCAAACGTAAACCTCATTCAATATGCATTATGCCTATCCGAGCTCGTATTGACGCAAAAGTCTCGGAAGATAGCGGTTTTGTAAAAATGTCCGCTAATTGATCTTGAGATGGTACAAAAGATATCTCAATTTTTTGTTTAGAAACACAATCCCTTAGAAAATGATGTTGAATCTCAATATGTTTAGTACGGTTATCATGAACCGGGTTTTAAGCAATATTTATAGCGGATATATTATCACAAAAGATAGGAACATTTTCAAAAGAACATTTGTAATCCGCTAAGGTTGTTTCATCCAAAGAAGTTGAGTACAACAAAAAGTTGCGGAAATATTTTCGCTTCGCCATTGAAAGTGAAACACAATTTTGCTTCTTTGAAAACCAAGAAACTTGTCAATCGCCTAAAAATTGACATGATCCGGAAGTACTTTTCCGATCATCAATATTTTCCGCATAATCCGAATCACTATAACCTTTAAGAGAAAAATTTCCATTCTTTGGATAGAATAAACCATATTGAATAGTTCCTTTCAAATATCGAAAAATCCTTTTAACGGCACTCATATGAGATTCTTTGGGATTGCTTTGAAAACGAGCACATAGGCATAAGACATGAAGAATGTCCGGTCTACTAGCGGTTAAATAAAGTAAACTACCAATCATACCTCGATACTTTGATTCATCCACGGACTTGCCTTTTTCATCTTTGTCAATTTTGACATTAGTTGCCATAGGAGTAGACACGGTTCTTCCTTCTTCAATGCCGAACTTTTTAAAAAGTTCCTTTGTATATTTTGATTGCGAAATGTATATACCTTCTTGACATTGTTTAATTTGAAGCCCAAGAAAGAAGTTGAGCTCACCCATCATACTCATCTCGAATTCTCCTTGCATTAACTTACGAAATTTCTTGCACAAAGATTCATTAGTAGCACCAAAAATAATATCATCAACATAAATTTGCACAAGTAAACAATCTTGCCCTTTTTCAAAAACAAAGAGAGTAGTATCAACTTTACCTCTTGTAAAACCATTTGGCAAAAGAAAATAGCTAAGTCTATCATACCAAGCACGGGTGCTTGCTTTAAACCATACAAGGCCTTTTTAAGTTTATAAACGTCATTAGGCCTAGAAAAATTTTCAAACCCCTGAGGTTGTTTTACATAGACTTCTTCTTGAATAAAACCATTTAAGAAAGTGGATTTAACATCCATTTGGTAGAGTTTGAAATTTTTATAACAAGAATAGGCAAGTAAAATACGAATAGCTTCTAAACGTGCTACGGTGCAAAAGTTTCATCATAATCAATACCTTCTTCTTGACAATACCCTTGAGCTACTAACCTTGCCTTGTTTCGAATAATGTTGCCTTGATCATCAAGCTTATTCCTAAATACCCATTTTGTACCAATAATAGTTTGAGAAGGAGGACAAGGTACCAATTCTCATACATCATTTCTTTCAAATTGATTCAATTCCTCTTGCATCTCCAAAAACCAATCCTCATCCTCAATAGCCTCCTTAGCATTTTTAGGCTCTCTTTTTGAGATATAAGAGCTTTTTCGCAAAATTTTCTTGGTCATCACTTTATCAAGGGGATCACCAATAATAAGATCTTTTGGGTGATCTCCTTTAAATTTCAATGCCACGGAAGATCAAAGTATCACCTTTGTCTTCTTGAGGAACACTTGAAGTGGATGGTTGATCATTTGATGTAGTAGGTTGATCATTTTGAGCATCATTTTGAACAATAGGTTCAATAATATCCTCTTCATCACTTTCATCATTGGGTATTCTTTCAACACCCGAAGCTTCATTGAATTTGACATGGATAGATTCTTCAACAACCCCACTAGTCTTATTGTAAACCCGATATGCTTTGCTCTTTGTTGAATATCCCATAAATATCCCTTCATCGGCCTTAGGATCAAGTTTGTCCAATTGATCCTTGGTATTCAAAATAAAGCACTTACAACCAAATATCTTGAAATAACTAATATTTGGAGTTCTTCCTTTCCAAAGCTCATATGGAGTTTTATTCATTTTAGGACGAATGTAAACTCGATTAATGACATAGCAAGCGGTACTTACGGCTTTGGCCCAAAAATATTTTGGAAGTGAAAATTCATTGAGCATGGACCGACTCATCTCTTGTAGTGTCCGATTTTTCCTTTCGGCTACTCCATTTTGTTGAGGTGTTCTTGGAGCCGAAAATTTATGAGCATATCCCTTAGTTTCACAAAAGACTCTAAATTCACCATCAAATTCTCCACCTCGATCACTTGAATAGACTTAATAGTATCTTCCTTTTCATTCTCAATAAGTCTACACAACTTAACAAACTCATTAACGGCATCACTTTTATTGGTAAGAAACGGAGCCCAAGTATATCTAGAAAAATCATCGACAATAACGAAAGTGTAATATTTTCCACTTAGACTTGCCGTACCAATATCCCCATACAAATCAAGGTGAAGCAATTGTAGGGGTTTGGTTGTGGAAATTTCATTTTTGGGCTTAAAACTACTTTTAACTAATTTGTTCTTTTGACAAGTGTCACATAAGCCAAGATTTTCAAAATTCAATTTGGGTAGTCCTTTCACATGTTGGTTTTTGTAAATATTTTTCAAATTCTTGTATCCAACATGTCCAAGTCGCCTATGCCATAAACTAGTTAAATCATTATGGGCGACTAAACAAGAAACATTTTGACTAACCAAATCACTTGTACAAATTTTGTAAAGATTGCCTTTTCTATTTGCTTCACAAATAATTTTACCATTTTTAAGTATAAGGCATTTTTCTTTATTGAAAGAAACATCATAATTTGAATCACAAAGTTGGCTAACACTTATCAAATTAAACTTAAGCCCTTCTACTAAAAGAACATTACTAAGAGAGAAAGAAGAGTTACCAATTTCTCCATTTCCAAGAATTCTTCCTTTGCCATTGCCGAACATGACCATACCCTCTTCTTGGAGCTTGATGTTGGTAAAAGTTCTCTCCTCCCGTTCATATGGCATGAACATCCGCTGTCCACGAGCCATTTTGAATCTTCCATTGTTGTTATAGCCCCTATTACCTACAAAAGAATTTCTTTTAGGTACCCTATAATTTTGGGGTCCATGGGGGTTAGTCTTGAGACCTTTGGGTCTCCAAACATGACTAGAGCTATTTCTCAATTTGCAATTATTAGCATAATGTCCAACTTTGCCACAATAAAAACAAGTAGGAGTATAAGAGCTACTAGCATGTACGAAAGTCGGACCTTGGTTATTTTTCTTAAAGACATTTTGAAATGGTTTATAACCAAGTCCTAATTTGGAATGCTCACCTCTTTGTGCATCTAAAATTTTTGTAACTTTATCCGTGCTTATGTTAAAACGATGCACATCTTTTTCAAACATTCAAGATCTTTGGTGAGCGATTCTTTTTCGGTTTCAAGAGTATGAACTTGAGTAAGAGTAATAGCATGAGCTTTATCAAGAGATTCATAAGAAGTAAATAATTTATCCTTTTCAATTTTAAGCTATTTATGCTCCTTTTTCAAAGTCTTGTATTTAACAATCAAATTTTGAAATTCAATTTGCAATTCATCAAAATCACATTGCAATTCATCAACTAAGGAGGAGCTAGAAGAGTTAGAGCGCACCTCATTATTTTCATCGTCTATGGCCATAAGACCATGTTCGGTTTCTCCTTCCTCGTCGGTTGTTTCAAGTAATTCATCCCACGTTTTGACCTCCGCATTTAGAGCCTTCTTTTTCGAAAAATGCTTCTTTTTCTTTTTGTTCCTCCTCATCGAGTTTTGGGCAATCGGCAATGAAGTACCTAGGTTTTCTACATTTAAAGCAAGCATTATCTCTCGGTTTTCTTGCATTATTTTTATTCACAAATTTTGCAAATTTCGAACAAGTGCGGCCGTCTCCTCATCATCATCATCATTATCATAATATGCATTATTTGAAAAAGAAGCAAGACCTTTAGGAATATTTTGCATACCCGATTGATTGATGGTTGGGTTGGAATTTTTCCTCTCCTTGAGATAGACTTCATAGATGAGGATGTTCCCGATGAGCTTGTCAAATTTGAGTGTCTCAAGATTTTGTGCCTCCATGATCGCCGTCACCTTTTACTACCATGAGCCGGAAGAGCATTCAATACCTTAGTCACCTTGTCTTCTTCGGAGATGACTTTACCGAGGGCCACAAGAGGATTGAAAATGTTGTCAAGCCTTTCCACCATCTTAGAGATACTTTCACCATCATACATGTTAAAGTTTTTGAAATCTTTAACAAGAATGGTCTTTCTTGCTTGCTTGACCTTCTTTGTCCCTTCATATATAGTCTCCAATTTTTCCCAAACCTCATGTGCCGACCTTATGCCTCTTATGTGATTGTATTCGGTGGCGGTAAGAGAACAATGCAAAATATTTAAGGCCTTACTGTTTAGAGAGAAAGCCTTTTTGTCGTTTTCATCAAACTCTTTGAAAGGCTTAGGAGCCGAGGTGCCATCCTCCAATTTCTTGGTTGGTTGATCAACTCCTTCAACAACCACATTCCAAATGTCGAACCAAAGACCCTTGTAGGAAGCACTCCATACGGTCTTTCCAAAATGCGTATTGTTAGCGTCGAATAGTGGTGGCTTGTTGGTGGAGGCGCCGGTGGTGAGATGAGCATCATTCGTAGCCATGGATCTTTCCTCTTTACTCGGAACGAGCTAGCCAAAGAGTTTGGCTTTGATACCACTTGTTAGTCCAAGTGGCTACGATAATCTAGAGGGGGGGTGAATAGATTATCTCGGTTTTTCAGATTTTGCCCTCTTTTTCGAATAATCAAGCAAAGATGAAAGCTAAATGCGGAAAATAAACAACACACGTTGATTTAAAGAGCTTCACCCCACCTAGGGACTACGTGATCTACCGCCCAAAGATATCCGGGATGGGTTTCAAAAAGAAAAAAAAATTATTAATTACCAAAATTAATACAACACCTTGAGGATTACCACAACCCTCTTACAACACCTTCAGGAGATTACCACAATCTTCCTTCACCACCTTTGAAGAGTACCACACTCTCCAAACACCTATCACCTAGATCACCCAAGTGTATTTTTACCACAAGAATACTCACAAGGATGTCTTGTGTTGAATGATGACCAAAATCAAGATTACAACTCAATAATGATGGATACAATATGAGTACAAGTGTAATCAAGAATTGAAAGCCTAGACCTCAAATGTGTGCAAGTGAAAGTGCCTAGGCTAATACAACAAGATATATGAAATTGTTTGCTTGTTTGCTCTTTGCTTGTGTAATGTGTTGTATCTTGTTGTTTGAATGAAGCCTCTATTTATATGAGAGGTCTTGGCTTTGATTTCCGGACATAGGCTCCTCCTTGGGGAGTGATTTGCTTTGCAAAAGAAACCATTTAAAATCTTCAATATAGCTGTTAGAAATCAATCCCACAAATTAGGGAAAAGTTGTCCGAAAATGCACCTCGGTAGTTTCTTTGATAAAGCAAGGGTTCGACCGGTCGCCGCAGAGATAAGTTTGAAATAGGTTTTCTCGTGATTTTTACACAGGGGGACCGGTCGGAGGGGGGTTCGATGGATCGCCCTTGACCTTGACCGGTTGGGGTTGTTCAAAAATCGAAACAGAGAAGACAACATCTTCAGGAGGGCGCCCAGTACCGATCTCCCGGGGTCGACCGGTCCGCCCTACCTGTCGAACTCATGCCGCCCTCCGTAATTTCTCCTACGTCCCTTTTTCTGTTTCAAAACTCAACTCAGTGCGGGTTGCCCTATAGGCGATCGGTCGAGCCTGAAACAAATGTGTTGTCCAATTTTTTATCAAAAATAAACTCCAAGAAATACTCAAAAAATAGTAAAAATATTTTAAATGGATAGAAAGTATTTAGACAACATTTAGGGACATCGTTTTGGTTTAAAAACTCATTTGAACAAAATCATAATAAAAACATTTATCTAACACCAATATCCACCAAGCAACATACGAACATCAAGGTTTCCATAATGCATCCATCCGTGATACAAGAATCGCATTAGTATCAATAAGACAAGAAATATTATGTTCATGCATTGTAGTTGCGGATGGATTTTCACTTACCTCACATCTTTTGTGCCTTATTTACTGATCAGATATTTCAACTGTAATTCTGCAACCTTAGATGTTAATAGTAGATAATTTAATTCCCTCGTATGTCATCTTTAAAAATCACATGTCCCTTTTCTCGGCCCTTTTATTTGTTTTTTTCTCTCGGTTTTGTTCGCTCGGCTAACTCTCTGTTTCTTTTCTCCGCTCAGGTGTGTGTATGGCCAATTCTTGATTAAAATGCTTATGTACATACTTTACACTAAGGCGGTGGTGAAGTGATAAATGTACAAATATTATATATATAAGTCTGGTGTTGTGTATATATAATATATATATATATATATTATCCATGTTAATTATTATTATTATTTGTTGTCAATACATGTGGAGTCACCAGACACCAATACCAAATGAGGATGAAACCAATTTGATTAAGCATGCAGCTACATGGCTCACTTGAGAAGGAAATCAACCGACTTAGTGCGGCAATGCTTGGCCACTACTCATTCCTCAATCTGAATATGTGTGTTATATCTAAGTTACAACTTTACATATATATATATATAAGTATTATATATATAATTTCACCTTAATTAATATATTTTATATACATGCAGGTTATATATATATATATATGTGTGTGTGTGTGGGTGGGTGTAATAACTGATTCCTACTAATTACATATAAAGTCCCAAATTTACTTTCTATTTAAATTAGTTTTTCTTCCTTTCACAAAACTATTTTTTTCCAATTACTTAAATTAGTAATCCAACAAATAATACCATAGGTGAGTTCCAAAATTAAAGAACTAGTCATGCCTCATAAAATAATCGATTATGCAAATAGCACATAACCAACACGTAATGCATGAACTATATTGACCAAATGAGTAGTGAGAGACTCGGGTATTACATCTGGGACTCTACTTTCTTGGATAAACGTTTTGGTTATTGGGATTTCATTAGCATTGTCAATTTTCTTTAATTAGGTTGCATTTAACTTGGTTTTATTTATGTTATTCTGTTTTTTTGTTAGGAGTTGCTGGTTAAGAGTTGTTGCTAGCTGCTGTTGGATTGCTAGGTTGGAGGAGTTGTTGCTGGTTGTTGATGGATTATTTTGTTGGTGAAATGGGAAGTTGGCTGTTTTGCTTGCTAGTTGCTGAAAAGATATAATTGCAAATTGCACACCTGGGACTTAATTGTTATGAGTTATTGCTTGCTAATTTTATGATGTTTTTGGTTGTTCTATTGTTTCTTTTTTGAACTTAATCAATCGATTACTTGATCATGTTTCTAGCTACATGATTTGTGTCGTTTACTATTTTTACATGTTGTTTGGAGTTGATGACATTGCAATGACTCTTTTGGAAATGATTTTAGTATGGATATATGGATCAATAGTCATGTTTCATTTCAAGTGAATTGTTTCCTTAAGTATAGGAAGAATGTATAAATATTAGAAAATTGATGAAATGTTGTTTCTCGCTTTTATGTTTGATGGTGGATGGTTGTTACTTGCTTTGATGGTGGGATGGTTGTTTCTTGCTTTGATGGTGGGATGGTTGTGTCTTGCTTTGTGAGAAAGATGACTCATGATGTAAAACCATTTTAATAAAATGGCAGGCAATATATTTTAAACTAAAAATCGACTTTGTTTAGAATATTCGACATTGGTTTTAAACTGACATCTAAAACATATAAAGAGGCATTTTTAAATGTAAATGACATCTGTTTATGGCCGTCTACTAAAACGTTCAACACATCGATTTCTAACTGTTTTTGTTCCTAACAAAATCGATGTTCAACCCAACATTATAACATCATTTTTGTTAGAAACAAAATCAGTTAAAAACGATGTCTTTTTGATATAACAACATCATTATTTAAATGCTTAAAACAGATGTTGAACATGCATACATTTAACATCGCTGATTACAACATCGGTCGATTTTCACATAGACATCAACAAAAAATTGATGTCTATGAGCGTTTTTCTTATAGCGCATGATGGCCTAGGTTATAAGGGCAAAGGCAAAAATCCAGCTGAGTATGCTGAAAGGACAGCTCAAACTAAATTCAGAAGAGTCCAGCAGCAGACTCCAAACATGAAGTATTATGTGAAAGCAAAACAGAACTACCAAAAGCCCCAGCATAGAAAACTATATGAAGGGAATGGTAGAAATTATCCTAGTTAGGTTGATTGGAATAATCAAATGAGATATCAACAAAGTCCTAAGGGATACAAACCCAAGTGTCAAAGACCTCAGACTCAAAACAGGTCATTCCCTAGGGAAAAGAACTAATATCAACACACATATGCACCCAAGCACAATGCTCACTATGCACAAAAGTTTCCATATTATCCAAAGAGAGCAAATGCACCAGGACATTCACAGGCATACAGACAAAAGAGACAGATGTATGTGCCTAAAGCTCTTTGTTAAGATTCATTATAATTATGGAACTGATAGGTGGCAACCTCTTAGAGTCAGATCATTTGGCTATAGGTTGGTTGGATCACCTTATAGTGCTAACCCCTCAGGCCCGAGATAAGTTTGGGTACCTAAAAATTGATTTCCTTGATTGCCGGTTGACTGAACAACTGAGTTCCAAGAAGCCTGGTACATGGACAGTGGTTGTTCCAAACATATGACTGGCAATAAGAAGAATCTATCAAACTTCAAGGAGTCAATAGGAGCCAAAGTCGTAATCGGAGAAAATGAAGCTCCAGGGGAGATAAGATGCATAGTATCCATAAAGGAAAATGGACTAGAAATCACAGATGTAGCCTATGTTGAAGGGTGGAATTTCCATCTGCTGAGTATCAGCCAACTCTGTGATAAGGGCTACAGTGTGGGTTTCAACATGGGTGTATGCCAAATCAAGTATGCTGAATCAAATGAAGTTGTGCTATCATGTTCAAGACAGAAGAACATGTATGTAGTTGGTCTATTGCTACACCGAGTACATGTCTATTAGCAAAAAGCACAACCAAATAAAGTTGGATGTGGCACAAGAAGTCGAGTCATATGAATTTCAAGACAATCAACATGCTTGAAAAGAGTCGTCTAGTGGAAGGATTGCTGACTCGGTGTACAAGAAGGAAAGCATATGTGATGCATTCCGGAAGGGAAAGCAAACCGAGTCTTCATTCAAGGATAAGCCAAGTCCTTCTTCAACAAGAATCTTGCATTTATTTGGTCCTGTTGAACCAAATAGCATAAGTGGAAAGAAATACACCTTAGTGGTGGTGGATAATTATTCATGATACACATGGACTATCTTTATGTGTAAAAAGAAGAAAACTTTGCATAAGCTTCCACAGCTTATGAGGAGAGTTCACAATGAGAAGAGCCAAACCATTATCAAGATAAGGTCTGACAGAGGAACTGAGTTTGTCAATGGGATTATAACTCAGTATTGCACAGAAAATGGTATTGCTCATGAGTTATCAGCTGCAAGAACTCCACAGCAGAATAGAGTAGTTGAAAAAAGAAATAGAACCCTCAACGAAGCTACTAGGACCATGTTAGCAGAATAGGTGTATGATCAGCATGCAGCTGTCCAAAACCCCCTATGAAATTTGGATAGGAAGGAAGCCTAATGTTAGATATTTTCATATCTTTAGATGTAAGTGCTTCATTCACAACAATGGCAAGGATGACTTGAAAGCTTTTGATGCTAAAGCTGATGAAGGTATCTTTTTGGGATAATCTGCTGAAAGTAAAGCTTTCAGAGTGCTGAACTAGAGGACTATAGTCGCAGAAGAGTCTATCCATATGGTTTTTGATGAACCTGATGTTAATAGAAAAGACATTGATGAGTTAGCAGACAAGATGAATCAGCTAACTGTTCAGAAGAGTCCCTATGTTGAGGCAGATATCAGAAGACTCAACCCAGATAAAGATGAGATAGCGGAATCTCAAAGACAGCTGGAAGGCTTGCAGCTGAATAATGATCAAGAGGAAGTTGTTCAAGACAACTTAGCTGCAAGAAGACTTAATCGAGCAGATTTACTCCAACTAGATGTGAGATGGTTGAGAGACCATCCACCAGAGCTAATCATTGGAGATGTTAGAGAAGGACTAAGAACCAGATCCAGAACTCAACATGAAGCTATGTTCACTTGTTTCATTTGTCAAATTGAGCCAAATGATGTGTCACAAGCATTAGATGACACTCATTGGATTCTAGCTATGCAGGATGAACTGAATTAGTTTGAAAGGAATAAAGTTTGAGAATTGGTTCAAAGGCCTACTCACCAAAATATTATTGGTACTAAATGGGTATTCAGAAACAAGATGAATGAAGAGGGGTCTGTAGTAAGAAACAAAGCAAGATTGGTAGCCAAAGGGCATTGCTAAGAAGAGGGAATAGATTTTGATGAAACATTTGCACCAGTTGCAAGATTGGAAGCAATAAGGATGTTTCTTGCTTATGCATCACACATGAACTTCACAGACTATCAAATGGATGTGAAGAGTGCATTTTTTAATGGACTTTTGGAAGAAGAAGTCTATGTGGAAAAACCTCCAAGTTTTGAGCAGAAAACTTTTGGAGATAAACTCTACAAGCTCAAGAAGTCATTGTATGGTTGAAGCAAGCACCAAGTGCATGGTATGACACATTCTCTCAGTTTCTTATAGACAATAGATTCACCAAACTGCTTGTTCAAATATATGTGGATGACATCATCTTTGGATCCACAAACAAAGAGATGTGTGACAAATTCTGAAACCTTATGTAAGGGAAGTTTGAGATGAGCATGATGAGAGAGCTGACTTTCTTCATAGGTCTTCAAGTCAATCAAATGAAGGATGGAACTTTCATAAGTCAAACCAAATATACCAGAGATTTGATGAAAAAATTTGGTATGGAAGAGAAGTCATCTGTGAATATTCCCATGTATACATCTGTGAATATGGATATGGATGCAGAAGAAAAATTTGTTGATCAAACAAGGTATAGAACACTCATTGTATCACTGCTCTATTTGACAGCCAGCAGACCAGACATCACCTTTTCTATAGGTGTATGTGCAAGATTTCAATCTGCTCCAAAGGAAAGTCATATGACTGCGGCCAAGAGAATCTTAAGATATTTGAAGGAAAGCCAAGAAGTTGGCTTATGGTATACTAAGAAAGGAGGATTCAAGCTGATTGGATATTTAGACTCAGATTGTGTTCGATGTAGAGTTGACTGAAAGAGTACATCTGGTACCTGTCAAATGCTTGGTAATAGATTAGTTTTTTGGTTCAGCAAGAAACAAAACTCAATAGCTATATCCATAGCTGAAGTAGAGTACATTGCTGTAGGCAGCTATTGTGCCCAAGTTCTATGGATGAGGCAACATCTCAGAGATTTTGACATTGAAGAAAGAGAGATTCCAATTATGTGTGATAACACAAGTGCCATTTCAATTACTCAAAATCCAGTATTGCATTCAAGAACCAAGTACATTCATGTCAGATATCATTTTATAAGAGATCGTGTTGAAAAGAAAGACTTCACATAGAATGCATATCAACCGAGAAGCGTTAGGCGATATATTTACAAAGCCCTTATGTGAATTAAGGTTTGAAGAACTTAAGAATGAGCTTGGGTTGATTGAGTTGTGTTAGGAAGCGCAGAAGACTCATTCAACAGATTTAAAGATGGGAGAATTGCATATCCGAAGAGTTTCACTTATCGGCCAAGTGAAACAAATTTATGTGGTTGGTCATCCGAGAGATGCAGAGTCGAGTCATAAATGAAGAGAGCTGAAATATTTACGAGCTAAGTGACAAAACGAGGTCATTTCCTTGAGTGGGAATGCTTTTAGGCTTGACGTCGATCAATAAATGATGTCAATAAAAAGCCTATGACGGTTTATCCATGATTGGATATAAATGCCGATGCATTCAATGTGGGAAATTAATGTTTGTTTGAAAATGTGATCCTAACCATTAATCATTTTTAAACTTTTTAAATTCTAAAAAGCGTCCTTTCAAGTCACATATAAAGAGAAACTTCACTTTCACTCTTTTCACTTTCACTCTCTTGCACTCGAAGGATTCCAAAACTCTCTCCGCAAAGAAACTCAAAAACCCTAATTCTTCGTACTCTTTTTCAAGATCAAAATGGCACCTACTCGAACTTTGTTAAGCTTTTTGAGAAAATCCATATTGGCACTCTCATGGATTTTGATGGATTTGTCAAACAAGGCATTGACAATGATCTTGCTAAGAAGATTGCCCGAAGCTTGAGAAAACTGGTCTCAAGAAGTTTCTAACGATGGAGATGTCCCAAACATTTCGAGAAAAAATGGTTATGTATTATATGAACACATTGATTCACGATGATGAAATCCGTTCATCTCGTGACAAAAAGGACTTCAAGTTAGCTGCGGCTGAATTGGCTGAGTATTGTTTCCTTCATACCAGTGGTCTTAAGGAGTTAACTAGTAAGGATGTAGATTTGGTTGCGGCTTGGAGGGAGATAGCCAAGCCTGAGAATGTTGAGAAGCCCAATTACTCAGCTTTGAAGAAGGCGATAAAGATGACTACCACAAACGCATGGATGTGGTGGCCAAATGTATCGACATTAAAGTTGGCTCATTCAATCAACACTCTCGGACTAAGGCGATTGTAATGGCAGCCATAATATACGAGAGGAGGTGAATCAACCGAGTTCATTTTTGGGAAGTCGTGCTAAAATGTTCTCGGTGTGAAGATAGTGAGGCACCTAGAGATGAAAGCTAGGAACCGAGGAAAGGCTCCTCAAGAAGAAGTGGGTGGACCTCCTCGACTTACCCGCAGCGAAGTTCTCGGACTCTCTTTTGAAAGATATGTTCCCGATGCGGCTCGAGCCAAGATCGCTTGAGGAGTTTGAAACCATCAAATCGAAGTATATTTCAAGGAATGAATCTTGAAAAAGCATGGGAATTATCTTTGGGAAAAGGGCGAAGTTGTTCAATTAGCCAAGAAGCGTGAGACTCGATTAAGCGATCAACGTACTTGAAGGCTTTGCCCGTTCTCAAGACACTCCCGCAGGAGCCGACTCCGGAAGAGGTAGAGGAAGGTCTAGTGGAAGAGGCCGAGGCACTCCACCAAGAAGGCCTAAGGACATTCGATATGTAAATCCCCTCAAGAAGGATGTCTTATATTGGGGTGGACTCGGGAACCGAAAAACATGGATGTTGCAAGGCGTAATGAAGAAGGCTGCAAGGCGACAAGAAGAAGAAAATGCCAGGTAAGTCCAAGAATATGAAGAGAGAATGAGGAGAGACCAGGCTCATAAGAGAGCTTATGAGAAGAGGAAGATGGAAGAAGAAGACAAGAAAAGGAGAGGCGATGAAGAAGAGGAAAGAAAAAGGAAGCAACCAAGACGTTGACTCCAATTGCGGTACTTTTTTGTTGTATTTCTAATTGACTGTAAATACACAGAAAGAAATGCAAGTACTCTGTAATTTTTCTTTGAACTTTGTAATACATTGTAAAGTGCAGAATGATGTGATCAATAAAATGACACATTTCAAAAATCATTCTTTTTCAAGCACTATTTATATTGTTATTTTATTTAAGTTTTGGCATCATCAAAAGGGGGGAAATAATTGGGAAAATTATTGTATAGATTTTGGTGATGTTATGTTAAACTTAGATTAGGAAGTTGGCACCCCGTTTCTATTTTAAATTCAACTATGTAATAGATAAGTTCTATAAGTTGAGTCAAAGCAGCCAAGTAGAACATTGCAGAAGTTGACTGAAGATCGAAGTGGAGAATCAGTTGTGTGTCAGCCGAGTATTGAAGATAAAGGATCACTCAAGTACCAAAAAGTCGTCTCAGTCAGCAGAGTGACAACTAAGTCACTCCCAGATAAGTGGAGAAGACTATCAAAGGGGTTCAACAGCAAAAAGGACTCAAGAAAGCTGAAGATGTCCGTTGATAAGTAAAGTCAAATATTTGCTAAAAGAGGAAAGAAGACAGACTGCAACCATAAAGTTGTTTTGCTGAAAGAGTGCAAAAAGCTAGGAACCAATGGGATGCTCCTGCAAACCTGCAGACATTCAGGCATTATTGTAGAGCATTAATACAAGGTTAGATTAACATCAAATGCTGAATATCAAGACAAGCCAACGACCATGAAGTGATGTTTGAAAAAATGGATATATCTCTTTAACGGATACATTTTCAAACTGTCACTATAAAAGGCTGAGGAACTTATGAGAGAGAAAAAGAAGCAATAGAGACATACCTGCAAACATTCAAGCAAGAGCAAAATACTCTCAAGCAATACATTCTATCCTCAAGCCTAATACTCGAAGTTAATTGATCCAACACTCTCAGTCAAGGAAAGAAAGTTTCAAACTATTGAAGAGGAACATTATTGAAAGACAAAGGGGCCTGCACAACCAAGGTTGAAGAAAGTGCAGTAAGGTTCTAGTTCGAACCAAGGCTTTGGATTCGTTAGAGGGCTACGCGATCAAATCCAAAAATCTAAAGGAGCTGAAGTAGCAGGACAACCGTCTTGTGAAGAGTTGAGTTCCAGGAGTAAATCCAACTGTGTGATCAAGGCTTGCTTGGATTGTTGTATCTAATTTGTAACAGCAGTTACTTTAGTGGATTACCTTTAGGAGTTGGAGAAGAGTGGATTAGAGGAACTACTCCATCTTCGAACCACTATAATTGCTCTGTGTCATTTACTTTCAGCACATTTTTTTCTTGCTTATTATATTTGCTGATTGATAAATTTGCTAAGTCTACTAATAATAACTTAATCTAAAACAAGTGTTGAAAACATATATTAAAGAAAGGGTGTAAGACTTCCGCTGAAAAACCAAGTTAGTTATTTTTATAAAAAGGTCACTTCACTCAGCTGAGGTATCTTATCAACAACTCTCTCGAGTCTGTTGAGTGGATAACTCTACTGTTGATGTCGAACTAAGTTGTCCCTCAAGGATTAAGCTGACTTGTGATTAAAACTCTGATTTAAGGATAAAAATCAAAATTTGGTTAAGTGTATTCAACCCCCCTTCTAGACTTAACTTAAACACCCTTTGGGACTTACACTATAATACATAAAAAAAACATGTCAAATAAACAAGCACCAAATCTGGGATGTAATATGCCCAGATATCGTTCTGGTTGCATCACCGATTTACAATACTACAAACCTACACTATGCACATACAAAATAACTAGTCCAAAATTGCTAATTTACTAACATTAGCAAATATTATTTCAAAAAGTATGCTAGAGCTATTGAAATATAGAAATATAATCTAAAAACAAAAGCAAATGTCCTAAAGGTTTTGAGAGTTCAAGCTAAAAAGCTATATATACCAAGATCGATAATTTTTGACACGACACAAAAATATTATACAAACTTAACACATATTAAGTGGGTTAGGGTCGATGCTTGGCGGGTTAGGGTCGAAATTTGGTCAGCCCAAATAACACAAGTATAAAATAGTTCGGTTAGGGTTAACCTAGAACAACATGATTAACTGCTTAACCCGAATCATCTATTATTGTTGTTACCTCTTTTGTTTATTGAATAGATTATTAGTATAATGATTGAATTTTAAAAAATTGTCAGGTCTATGTAAATATATCTTTCTAGTTGAAAATTATTAACTCATATAAACGATATATAACTCATATAAATAGATGGGTTATTCAAGATTTTTATCTATACTATCATTTCGATTAGATTTTTGTTATATGTAAATAAGTCGATTGGGGGTGAGAAAACGATACTATTAATTAAATGGGTCGGTTTCGATTTGATAGTTTTTTTGGATTTCGTCTTTCAATCCAACCTTCAAACCCAAACATGGCCCAAATTACCCAGTAGAGACCTATCTTGCTTACTTGAATTTTAATGCAAAAATAGCAATTAAAATAAAATATATACTTTAATAGAATGCTTAAAATTACGAATAATAAAAATCTTACTTCCTCAAAACTTTGCAGCGGAATATATATTAATAATTACTACTCCAAAACATTCGTCATCAAAAACACCGACATTCAACGTTTAATGAACTAAAATGTCAAACTTTGAAATAAAAGAATTCCATTGATATGGGTTCCCCGAGTCACTGCGCCCAGCCATCTCCTTCCTCTTCTGCATTCTCATCTGAAAAATATTCAACATTCATGGAATGAGCTTAAAGAAGCTCAACAAGTAATCTCATGCATGAATGCATGTCTAATGCAATATCTTAACTTTTAACTTAAAAAGACTTTATGTTTTCCTTACTTAAAAACATTCCTTTCATTGCTTAAAATTTTCTTTCGCATAAAACCTTGACTTTCGTTGCATGAAACATTCTTAGGACGCGAGCTCACTTGGTAATACATTGTCCTAATCAGGTTCGCAGTGGGCCTTGTTATTTGGAATCCGTGAATATTTTGCCCGAAGGCCCATTTTTATTCGTTTTACTCAAAGGCCCATTTCCATTCGTTTTGCCCGAAGGCCCTTTTCCTTAAACATTAACATTAGCCGCAAGCGGCACATTGTCGTAATGCCGGTCCCCCGCGCCCATTTCCCACCCACTCCAGCAACATAGAACAATGTGCACCCATTTCTTTTTTAAAAACATTATTAATATAAACCTTAAGACTTGACTTAACTTACTTTTATCTTGCTCTTGAAATGATATGAACATACATTAACATGATGAATGAACCTAAGAGATGCAATGTATCATTAGATACGAGAATAAACATAAGTGCATATCATAATAACTAAATCATATTAGCTGAAACAATTCGAGAAACAAAACCCTCCATTCAACTAATTAAGGGAAAGTCTATATTCAATGATTCAAGCTATTTGAGTAAACTCTACATTCAATTAGTTAGAGGAAAATCTTATATTCAGTTACTTAAGGGCAAAACTCTACATTCATTAAGTCAAAGGAAAACCCTACATTCAATTAGTCAGGAAAAAACTCTATATTCAATTAATCAGGTGAACTCTAGAGTCTACATTCAATTATACTTGGGGAAACTCATACGTTCACTTAGTTAGCGGAATACCCTACATTCACTTAATTAAGGGAAAAGTCTATATTCAATCACTCAAACCCCTTTAAGGAAAATCCTACATTCAATTAGTTAGGAAAAAACCCTATATCCAATTAGTTATGGATAACCCTATATTCAATTAGTCAAACTTATCTAGGGAAAATCCATACATTCAATTATTTATGAAAATAACTACATCCAATTAGTTAAGGGAAACTCCACAATCAACTAGTTAAGGGAAACCTTCATTCAACTAATTAAGGGAAAACTATTCAAAACTATTTAGGAGAAAGCTCTGTATTTAGTTAGTTAATAGGAAAACCTAATATCCAATTAGTTATGAGAAATTCTACATTCAGTTAGTTAGGGCAAAAACAAATATCCAATTAGATTAACCCAATATTCAGTTAATTAGGAAAATACATACATTCAAAGTAAAGAATACACTCAAATCATATATAGTTGTCGGCAAGCCCAATACATGAAATTCTAACATTTAAGGCAACAAGCCTTATGGTCAAACATGAAACAAGCCTTCAGATAGCATAATGAAAATCACATACACAACATAGTCAAACATGAAACAAGGGGACAAGATCACAAGCATTGAAATCAGCATAATGAAAATCACATGCATAACAATAATCCAACCATAAATCTACGTAAAAACTAAGGAGATTACTTGTCTGACTAACTTATGGATAATAAAATTCTTCGCAGGCCTCTGTTGAATCAACCGCGTTGGGGAAATCACTTTTCTTTCTTCTTTTTCTCTCTTTTGTTTTTTTTTTCTTTTCCTTTCTTCTTTCTGCACCGTTTCTCCTCTCTGTGTTCTCTCTTCTTTTTCTAATCGTGTATTGTGTATTTTACGTGTGTTTCTCAATGTGTGTGTTTTACATGTCTTATATCTGTATTTTAACCAACTTCTAATTGGGCTAGATTTAGAGTGCATGAGCTTATTATTAACTTACTAACAATATGGACTTGATTTAATACTCAAAACTAATTAAAAGTCCAATTATTTATTATAAGGCTCAAATTAAATGAATCTTCAGTCTAATTAAAAAGATATTTTTATTATCCGTAATTTAACAAATTAACTATCAAGTAAAATCATTAATAAATTCACAATTCTTCATTATTATTAAATGAAATAAACTAATAATTCATAATTAAGAATATACTTATTAAGACATTGAAATCGGGTCGTTACATTAACTCGTCCCCCTAACACGAGATCGAAATTCTTTTTATATATACAGGGAGTTTGAATATGTGATACATATGAAAGATTATGTTGTAACCTATTTATAAGTATCGGCAGCATATTATATAATTCAAATTACCAGAACATCAATTATTGGTAGAGGAATACCACCAGATTGAACAGTGATGTTTACATATTATTATTTTTCATATGAATCTTAGTTTCATTGTCCTATCCCATTAGAATCAATCTTCATCCCGAACCATTTCGAACTTTTACAACGGTTTGGGATGGAGATTTTTTTGTTCGATTCAAGAATTAATTTTGGGATCTCCAAAATTTGGGACGTAAATCTCCGGCCGTCTCGTCCCGTGCACGATGTTGGAAAATAAAGCACGAAACAACATGGAATATATCTACTAATTTAGGAACAAGAAACAATTAGATAACAACAATAGCAAAAATTAAATAGAGTCAAGTTTAAAATAACTTGGGTCGAAGCACGCCGTAGTGCTCTCTTTAGAGAAAAACACCACCACTTCACCGGTAGATACGTTGGTAGTATGTTCCTCTCCCAAGGTTTGACAACCTATTGGTACACTTGTGTGGAGCGAAGAGAATTCCGTACCACTTTATACTCAAAGTCGAAATTAATAGAGGCAACATTAAAATAAGATGGAGTTTTTTAAAGAAGAGCAAAAAAATGTTAGATGTATTGCCAAATGGGCTACACACAAGGTTTAACTTTTCCCTTTTTAAAAAATAAAGAGCATAATTAATGTATTGATGAGTGAGCTATGTGAAAAAATAAAGAGAGTATTTTCGATTTTAGAAATAAAGTACATTACCAATCTCACAAAATGGAGGGCCGTATCAATATATAAGAAATAAACCATCTGCTCATTTTTATAATGAAAGATAAAAGCAAAAAAAACCACTTACATACTTAACCACTTGCATAAAAATTGGTAAGTGGGTTTAAGTAGGCCCTAGTGGCAAAGAATAGGGGCATTTATTTTAAATCATAATTAATATAATCCAATTTTCTCCCACATGATTAGAATCCATAAACAAATTTGCGAATAGAAATGAGCATGTGATACCGTGTAATAGGTGTAGTTATCTTCCAGGTTTGAATCCCACTTAGTGTGATGAACTACTACCTATAGAATAATAGAGACATGAAAGTCCCGATTTAATCCTTGTGGTTAGATGGTAACACTTTACACACCATGGTATAAGTAAACATTGTGGTTCTATCAGTGGTGCGCTTTCCAGTCATGAGCATAAATCTTGTATCATTTATGAACGTTATTAGGGAATAGCCCACACCCCCATAGTGGCGACCCCACCACCACATTCACCTAGGTGTATTCTCCATTGGATTCATTAAGAGATAAAATCAACCTCAATCGTTTCATAGAGAACACTAAACACCATAGGAATGGGACTCGGAAAAATTCCGCAAAAATATATAATTTATTAATATATTGTGCTCTTCTAAGCCACCCTTTTATAGTTTCGTTTGTACACTAGAACTCCATTCATGGGATCGCTGCACCTCCAAAGACGGGTTTTCATTGTGGTGACTTAATTAATAGGCTTCAATCCCATTCCCATTGATAATTGTAAAACTTGTTGATGCGTCGATCCTTTTGTAAGCGGATCCGCAATATTATTTTTAGACCGACCAAATCCAAAGAAATAACACATGAGAAATTAGATGTCTAATATATTTATGTATCACAAATGTGTCTCGTTTTCTCTTTATAATTTTGCTTTTAGCTCTAGAAATAATAACTTGATCACAATGTAAAGAAATAGGAGGAATAGCCTAAGGTAATATAAGAATATCATTTAAAAAAACTTTTAAGCCATTCAACCTCATTGCAAGCGGCATCTAAGGCAATTAACTCAAATCCATGGTTGAGGAGAAATTACACTCGCTTAGTAGACTTCCAAGATATTGGTCCATCTCGCCAATGTAAATACATATCCACTAGTTGACTTTGTTTTCTCCGAATCGCTGATCCAATTTGCTTTATTATAAGCTTCTAGAATATCGGAAAAATCATGGAATTTAAAATCAATCAAGAGTCCCTTTTTAATATTTAAACAATCTTTCCAAAGTGCATCCCAATTGAAAGTATTAGGACTATGTATGTATCTTGTTAATATACCAATAACCTACGCAATGTCCGGTATATGATTCATCAAATGCGATAAGGATCTAATAATTTGAGAATATTTATGTTGAGAAACACTATCACCTTTATTTTTCTCAACTTAATAGTTGGATCATAAGGAGTAGATTATGGATTCACACAAGAATAATTAATTTTTTTCAATAATTTTTCCATATAATGAGATTGCGAGAAAGAAATAAAATTCCTATTTCTAATTATCTTTATTCCTAAAATAACACTAACAGACCAAGGTCTTTCATATCAAAATGATTAGACAAGAACTTTTTGGTATCATTAATAACATGAATATTGCTACCAAAAATCAAAATATTATCAACATTACA
The DNA here is from genome assembly GCA_016081115.2 of Rehmannia glutinosa. Taxonomy (NCBI): domain Eukaryota; kingdom Viridiplantae; phylum Streptophyta; class Magnoliopsida; order Lamiales; family Orobanchaceae; genus Rehmannia; species Rehmannia glutinosa. The sequence goes on along the minus strand of CM071931.1, from coordinate 54,180,821 downwards.
CAAAATTAAAGTATCATTAACAACTTTGATATAAACACACCTATCACCTTTATCTATCTATCTATTTATATGTGTGTGTGTGTGTGTAAAGAGAAGTTCTTTAAAATAGTATCTTTGAAATTTTCCCGCCTTTTGCGCTTACTATAATAAGTAATAAACATGTGTAAAAATAAGAATTGATAAATATTTGATATTTTATTATTTTTGGTAGTCCAATTTCTTTAAATAATCACCTTTTAAAAAGATATAAAAAGTAGAATTATGTATAATTATAATTCCAAATCAGATGTGCGATACATTAATGATTATATTTATTTTTTTCTTTCTTTAAAAAAAAACATTAATAACATTTTTGGTTTTGATCCATTTTTGAGGCATAGTTTATCAAACTATTCATTTTTTTTTACGATCTTTAGTTTGACACCCAAATTGCATGTATAAATAACAAAAAATTATAAATAAAAAATATAAGAAATATTTACTCATTATTTTATAATTTATAATGGGCTTTAAAAATTATGTATATGGGCTATTGGATATCAATTTGTATATTCATGTATTTTGATTATATATGATATATATCGTTGTTATTTGGTCTTAACCTATAACTATATAGAATTATATTTAAATTGATTAAATTCAATAAAAGATACTAATTTTAATTGGAAACAAATATCTCAAAATATGTATCCGAATTTGATTTCACATAGATCCATACATAGCATGATAACATTATATATATTTATGTGAGAAGAAATTAAGATTTATTTTAATACGAAATTATACTCATAATAGTATTTTATATATAGAAATTTATTTTTTATTTATTAACGTACTTTTCATATTAATAGATATTATTTTTTATATTTATTAACATATTTTGATATTCAAGTTACAAAGTTGTACATTTCGAATTAGATATGAATTTGCCTATTTGATAATTTATTGGTATGTGTATATATATAAAAATAATATTTTTTTGTATTTTTTTAATTGTTTCATTTTCCCTTTAAATTGTGATGCTAAATATAAATCATGATTTTTGTTGATATTTTTAGTAATTTTGATAATTGTTTAGCTTCTTAAACCCCAAAATAAATTGGAAATTTAAATTACTTTATTGTTTATATTATTGAAAATATAATTTATTAAACATTCATCATTGGGGTAGTAAAAACAATTCAACATTGGGTGGTTAAAATATTTTTCAAACTTTTACTTTCTTATAGATAAATATGTTCTATAAATAGATACAATTCGTATTCACACAACCAAATATTTCGTTTTAAAGAGATTTTTTATAATTTATATTTTATTATTCAATCGTATAATTTATAACCATATTAATTATCTTATTTAATTAACTTTTGAAACGAACGCTAGTCAAAAAGTTGAAATGAAAAACTTCTACTTTTTGAATAATAAGGTAAGCTTCATAGCCCCAACCGGATTCTTTTATTAATTGAATGGTGACTGTAACGAAACCGTGTTGATTCTGAACTTCGTTCATGAAGGTACTTTTTCCCACAACCGGAATGCCAAGATGCAAATGAGCAAATACAGTACAAAAAAGCAAATTTTTTTAAACTTTTTATAGTCACTAATTTTTCGAAAAACATAGACAACATTAATTCATAAGTTTTATAATAAAGAATAAGAATAAGTAAAAATATAAAGATTCTTCGGTTTATTTTTAGAATTAATAAAATAAAATATTATAAATTGAATCAATATTAATAATAAATAAATATAGTATACATATTCGGGAATAGGGATGAGAACGAAGAATTCCTATTTTATTCAATCTAATAGGAAGGAAAACGGAGATATAAATATCGTACATTTCACATTCCCGATTCCGGAGAAGTGGAGAATCTTCATCCCTGAATTAACGAGGAATTCCAATCCCATTCAGTTCGGTTATCGACGAGGATGGTTCATGCGATAATATTGTCATCCGTAAATCCAGCAGATAAAATTCATAGAATTATTAGAAAATATCAATGTAATAGTACAAAACTGATGCATACAACTCGTGCATTGCACGGGTAAGAGACTAGTTGATATAAAAATCATTAAAAATTATAACACTATCAAACTTCTCATGTTACTGCATTGGAGCATGTTTTAATATCCGTAAAAAGATTAACAAGCTTACACACTTTTTTTCTCACCGGCCACAACAAAACCTTCCGGCTGGTTCATAATAATTTTCTCTTCCAAATCACCATTTAAGAAAGCGGTTTTTACACCCATTTGATGGATATAAATAGAGATAATAGCAATCAACATTCTAATGGCAATAATTTTAGAAATAAGTGAGTAAGTGTCAAAAATTAAAGTCAATTCAAGGTTTTTGCTCATAACCCTTAACAACTATTCCGCCTTGTATTTCTCTATAGAACCATCAATCCTCAACTTTTCTTTAAAATCCATATACACCTAATCGTTTTTACAACCTGGTGGAAGGTCCGTTAAAATCTAATTTTTATTAATTATAAAGGAGTTCATTTCATCATTAACTGCTTCCTTGCAAAAAGCAGCATCCGCGGACAACATAGCATCATTATAAGTCTTAGGGTCATCTTCAAGCAAAAACATATAAAAATTATCACCAAAGTTTTTAGTTTTTTTACTCCTTTTACTCTTCCTAGGATCAACAGGCTCCTCATTAAAAAAACAGTAGAAGAAGAATCGTAAACATTATAACTAGAACATGGACCAAAAATCCTAGATAATTTATCTTTCATAGGAAAATATTTTCAAAAAAGACAGCATCTCTAGACTCAATAATAATATTATTGCCAATTTCAGGAACTTCAGAATTAAACTCCAAAAATCTATAAGTGATATTATTTAAAGAATAGCCAACAAAAAGACAATCAACGGTTTTGGGGCCTATTTTTATTTTTTCAACAATAGGAATATTAACCTTAGCTAGGCACCCCATACTTTCAAAAATTTAAGAGAATACTTTTTATTCTTCCATAACTCATAAGGAGTCTTATCGAATTTTTTATAAGGAACTCTATTAAGAATCACACAAGCGTAATATAAAGCTTCACCCCAACAATTTTTAGGCAAACATGAACTAAGTAGTATTGCATTCATCATATCAAGTAATGACCTATTTTTTCTTTCGCCATACCATCGTTGAGGAGAATAAGAAGGTGTCACTTCATGCACAATACCATGTAATTTATAAAAATCAACCATTTCATCCAAATTATGTTCACCACCCCTATCAGAGCGAATACTTTTTATTTTTTAAAAGCTGATTTTCAACTTCAGCTTTATCTTTTAAAACTTAACAAATAAATTACTCTTTGAATTAATTAAATAAACATAGCAATATTTAGAAAAATCGTCAATAAAGGTAATGAAATATTGATTACCATCACGAGTCAGGACATGATTGCTATCACAAATATCATTATGAATTAATCCAAGCAATGGTTTCTTTTTCTACTGATTAATGTGGTTTTCTAGTTTGCTTAGCTTGCATACAAATTTAACATTTTTCTTTCACATTAAAAGAAGACTTGGGATTGAGATTTAAACGCATCATTCTTTTTATTGTATCAAAATTCACATGACCAAGTGTACCATGTCAAGTGTCACAACATTCAACATTAGCAATAGACAAAGAAGAATTAAAATTTTCATTACTAGAAGAAGGCATTACACTTAAATGAAATAAACCATCCACCATAAAACATTTACCAACAAACTGACCATGTCTGGAAATTACAACTTTGTTGAGTTCAGAAACAACTTTGTAACCATTTCTAACTAATAAGGACACACTAATCAATTTTTTCCTAATTTCTGGAATATGGTAAACACCATCTAATGACAAGACTTTTCCGGACTAAAAAGTTAACTGGACTTGACCTTCTCCTAGGACACAACCACACTTTCATTCTCCATACTCACAGTTATTGTTCTGATACTTGATATGATAAAAAATATTTTTTATCAGCACACATGAACATTAGCCTAGAGTCAATCCACAAATCATTTGAATAAAATTAATGTTTAGCTCTGGACAACTAACAAAATACATGTCGGCTGGGGAATCGGAGGTGGCTCCCATAGTCACCACATTGGCTTGTGGTTTAGGAGTCGGCGGGGGGGCCTGGATCGATTTTTCTCGCTACGGTAGTGAAAAACATTATTGGCAATATGATTAGTCCTCCCACAATTACAACACTCGAATCGGACTCTTATTTTTACCTTTTGACATATTGTTATTTAATTTGTTGTTACCAGTTCCAACTACTAACCTTTTTTGATCCACTTGAAAGATTTAGGCTTTGGTTTGTGAGAATATTTAATAATTAAAGCCTTGGCTTGAAAACAAGTTTTTTACAATATTGAGAAACGGTGGTAATCCTCAATTGTCAAAGAAACAAATAATTCTTCAAGAGAAAAGTTTTCAGGCTAAAGCTTAAGACCTCTAGCAAGTCAGACCAAGGCGGAAGAAATTTCGTAATGAGAGAAGACACATGAACAAACTCACTTTGTTCGAACTCTTTTGCTTTCATATCATAAATGTGGTTCTCAAATTCAATCAATTGATCGAAAACACTTTTAGTATCAATCATTTTGGAAATACTTCTGTCAAAGAGAGGAGGGCAGGCTATGCAATCATCAATAGACACACGTTTCAGACCCTTTTTAGTAGTACCATAATAATAATCAAGTGCATTCCACAATTCAAGTGCAGATTTTGTATGAGAAAAAATACGATATATACTATCAGATAAAACACTCAAAATTCTACCATGACAGAGAATATTTTTATCAGCAAGGTCATCAATTTTGCCACTAGAATCTTTAGTGGTATCATTTGCTAGTATGTGTATCAGTAGACTTAGCAGCAGAACTTGCACCATTTTCTTTAAGACCATTTAGAATCACAGAAAACAATGCTAATTCAGTCAACCAAAATTTCATTTATTGTTGCCAACACACCAAAAGAAAAGCCGTCAAATTTTTCAGGCTTGCTAGACAATGATTTAAGAAAATCCATGTTCGGCAAAGTAGCAAATAATCCTAAATTAATAAAAACAATAATGTTTACTCTAAACTTGTTGGATAATAAAGCACAAAATCATTAGGGAATATATGTACTAATTCTGGAACAAGCAACAAGTAAATAACAACAATACCCAAAAAATAAATAGGAGTCAAGTTTAAAATAGTTTAGGTCGAAGCATGACGTAGCACTCTCTTTAGAGAGGAAACACGGATGCACTGGTAGATATGTCGATAGTATGTCATTCTCTCAAAATTCGCCAACCCAATAGTACTCTCGTGTGGAGTGAAGAGAACCTCGAACTACTTGTATACTCAATGCTCAAATCAATAGACGAAATATTAAAATAAGTTCTTGGTGTTTTTTAAAGAAGAGCAAAAAATGTTAAGTGTGTTGCCAGCGGGCTACGCACACCGTTTAGCTTTTCTCTTTTTTAAAATGAAGAACATAATTAATGTATTGGTGAGAAAGCTGTATGAAAAATAAAAAGCAAGATTGTCTTGGTTATAGAAATAAAGAACATTAGCAATCTCACAAAATGGAGGTCAGTATCTATATATACGAAATAAATCACTTGTTCATTTTTATAATAATGAAAGATAAAAGCAAAAAAACCACTTGTACACTTAACCACTTGCATAAAAATTGGGAAATGGGTTAGTGACTAAAGAATAGGGACATTGTTTTTAATCAATAATTAATATTATCCAACACACACCCCTAATCGTACCGACCTAATTGAGAGAGCAAAAAGTTCCTGAAGATGAAAACTCACATGCTACATTGTAGCAATCGAGTAATATAACTTCAACTACCTAACTTGGCTTCATTGACAAGAGTTTTCTCCAATTTTTTGGTTGGGGTAATTGGCATAATGCACCCTTAAATTATACTTATTTCGCGCTTTGCAATCTATAATTAAATTACAAAAACTCTTGTCAGACCGACTAATGGGTCTGAACCGTTAGACGGATCTGACCCGGATCCGCGACCAGAGTTGTATTTTTGTCATTTCGCCCGGTAGTGGCATTTTTGTAATTTTCGTTCGCATAGTGGCAATTTTGTGATTTGAACGTGGCTTTTCAATTTCAGCGGGCAAATCATGAACCGTCATTTACTTGGATACGTGAACGTGACTTCTCGCCATTTCTTCTCCTCATTTCTCAACTTCTCACTTCTCAACATTGCAAAAACTCTTACGAGTTCGCTCGTGAATCGGAGAAAGAGTGCGTTCGTTGGTGGCGTTGGTCGTGATGTTTTCGTTCATTTTCGTTCGAGTTTGATGAAAGAGCACATTTCCTTCGCGGTTTTTGAAGTTCGTGTTTGTGTGAAAACAACAGATATCGCTCGTGTTCGTCAAATAAGGTAATGTTTGATTCATGCTACGGTTTGTGGTGATTTGTTTGATATTTTCAAATTCCAAACCCTATTTTCTGGTTTTTGGTAGGTTTTTTGTTATGTTCGTTTGTTTATGTGTTTTGTTACTGAACATTTAAGTTATACAAACATTTTCTTAAATGTATTAGTAGTTAGTTCATATTGTATTAGTTTTTATCATGTAAAGTATTAGCAATCTTTGTATATGTTTTCTTCTGTTGTCAAGGTTTTGCCCTGTTTTTTATGTTGGAGGTTTTTTTATTTTGTATTACTTGTTATTCTCAATTGTATTAGTTGTTACACCGAAAAGTATTAGTGCAAACCCACACCCCCCACTTTTATCATTGCTCTATTTTTTTTCTTTTAAATGTATTAGTAGTTTGTTTGAATAGTATTACTGTTTATGTAAAGTGTTAGTAATGATTTCTCTCTTTTTTATGGCATGTAGTAAAGTGTATATTATTGGTGGTTTTTTGTATTTTTTATTACTTGTTACTGTCAAATGTATTAGTTGCTACACTGAAAAGTATTAGTCCAAAACCATAGTGTCCTGCTTATGTCTTTGATGTTCTGTTTTTTTTTCTTTTATATGTATTAGTAGTTAGTTTGAATAGTATTTGCGTTTATTATATAAAGTGTTAGTAATGATTTCTCTCTTTTTATGGCATGTACTAAAGTGTATATTATTGGTGGTTTTTTGTATTAGTTGTTACTCTCAATTGTATTAGTTGTTACACTAAATGTATTAGTCCAAAACCATAGTGTCCTGCTTATGTCTTTGTTCTGGTTTTCTTTTAAATGTAGTAGTAGTTAGTTTGAATAGTATTTGTGTGTATTATGTAAAGTGTTAGTAATGATTTCTCTCTTTTTTATGGCATGTACTAAAGTGTACATTATTGGTGGTTTTTTGTATTAGTTGTTACTCTCAATTGTATTAGTTGTTACACTAAAATGTATTAGTCCAAAACCATAGTGTCCTGCTTATGTGCTGTTGTTCTGGTTTCTTTGAAATGTATTACTTTCTCTGAATAGTATTAGGCATTACACTGAAATGTATTGATTTTGTTGGTGTTTGCAGTAACAAAATGGTGCGTATGAAGAGACCGGTGAAGAGGTCAAAAAAGGATGATATCCCTCCACTAGCTCTTGTTCCATACGAGGACCCATCCTCCTCAAGTGAGGAATATATTCCACCCAAGAAGCAGCTGCAAGAGAAAATTGTTGCTTTTAAAAGAAAAAGAGCTAATATGTACTATACTCTTTTAACAGTTTTTAGTGTCTGCAATTTAAAGTATAAGCACTAACTTTTTTTTTCCACATTTTTTGCAGTGATTTTGTCACACAATGCACTACGAGGTCTCGTGTGAAGTCGTATCGAAGCTTTACCGATCCTCAAAAGAGAGACGTTGAAGCCATTGGTTTTGGAGGTCTCATTAAGATGTCCTGGGTGAATGCAATCCCAACAAAAATTTTGAGGTGGTTAATTAGCAATTTCAATGGTACAAGCCACTTCTTAGATTGATCAAAATAGGAGTTTTGTTGTGACGGCGAGGATATTGTGAATGTTTCCTTCTGCCAAGGAACGAAGGGTGTGACGTTTTAAGAAATAATGAAAGTTTAGCTCTAATGACTGATTGGAACGCCAGGTATAAGTTTAAGGCAGAAGTTAGTTTGAAGTCTTTTAGGTCTATTATGGAGAGTATGGTGGACCGTGGTGATGACTTTAAGCGTTTTTTTGTTTTATTTTCATTGTCTTCATTCTTAACACCAAGTGCCAATAGGAATGTGGACTTTGGTGTGTTACGTTCAGTTGTTGAGGTGGAAAAAATAAAACATTTGGATTGGTGCACACATGTGCTTAATAGGCTGTGTGTTGCTGTTAATAAGTATAAATCAGGGAGTGTTAAGAATGTGAGCTACGCATTTTAGTTCTCAGATCTTGTATTTTTATCGGTTGAAATGGCAAGGTCGTATAAAACCCACAACCCTACCATTGATACAAAGATTGGAACACGCATTAATCAAGAAAAGGGTTGCGGAAGAAGTTGCAGCCGGTGAATTCGGACAGGAGAGTTCCTGACAGACACATATCCTGTGTCTCGCAGGAAAGGGCGGAGTGGGAAGAAGGCTGTTGGCGAGGGAAATATTTGTGAGGAAGAAGAGCAAGTAAAAGATGGGCAGGACGGGAAGAAAGGGCAGACAGAGGAACATGAGAATGATGATGAGAGCGAGGACTGTGAGTTGATTGAATTGATCAAGTACAAGTCGCCTAAGGGTGAGATGGTGGATGAGGAGATCCACAAATTGGCGAAGGATGTAAGATAAATGTTGTTATATATATTATTATTTACTTTAAAAGTATTAGTAGTTTTCTAATAATTTTTGCTGTTTTGTTTTTCAGAAAGGAGTGAGTTATTCATGTTGCTTAGGAGGGACATGAATGTCATATTTCACGCGCACATGGAAAGGGTTAGGAAGTCATAGAACAATTCGTGAAAAAGAGACTTCATTGTCTCCACCGTTGAGGTGTCCGAGACTCAACAGCTTTTTTCAAGTGCAAAGTCGCATGAATATGTTGACGAGGTTGTCAAAAATTTGAAAAAATGATGAGATTCATTGAACCAGCCTTCCATGCCGCACTTCGAGATTCTCGACCCCGGAAGAGGGTGTTATACCTGGGTGAATAAAGATGTCCTTGTTGCCGCGCATGACGATGTAATACCCGAGGAGAAGGAAGAGGTAGAGGATGAGAAAGAACATGATAAGGAAGAGGCTCGTGATGTGAAGCAACAGGGGATGATGATGAGGATGATGAAAGGAAGATTTGGAGGATAAAAAGGAAGAAATTCATGTGAATCAATATGCCATTGATGATTGTGTTGCATATCTTGAGAAGGATGATCGAGGAGGAGAAGAATGAGAAGGATTCAGTTGTTGCTAAATCATGTATTAGTAGTTGTACTGCATCGTATTAATTTTTAATCATAGGTATTAGTTGTTATTCTATTAGGTATTAGTTGTTGCATTGTATCGTATTAGTTTTTACTCTATTAGGTATTAGTTGTTATTCTATTAAGTATTAGTTGTGGCATTGAACCGTATTAAGTTTTACTCATTAGGCATTAGTTGGTGCAATCGTAATGTATTAGCTTTTACACTATATTGTATTAGTTGTGATACTAATACTTTACACTATAATGTATTAGTTGTTATTCTATTAGGTATTAGTTGGTTGCTTTGCATTGAACCAGTATTTAGTTTTTACTCATAGGTATTAGTTGGTGCAATCGTAATGTATTAGTTGTTACACTATAATGTATTAGTTGGTTGTTGCATTGAACTCGTATTTAGTTTTTACTCTGTTAGGTATTAGTTGGTGCTCGTAATGTATTAGTCGTTACACTATAATGTATTAGTTGTGATACTAATACTTTACCATTTGTTTTGTGGAAACAAATTAACGATGGCCCATCCGTGAGAAGAAAGCTTTCAGTGTTCATTTATGAAAAATCACAAAGAAGAATTTTACTGGTGTTGTGTTGTCAAGAAAGCAAAAGGATGTGGTGATTATTGTTTCTTCAATCATAAAGGAAAGAAAGAGTAAGTAATGTTTTCAACTACCAGATTCGATTATGGTATTTGAATAATATTTTTTTCATTATTAACTGATATAAGTTATTTTTTTCAGTCGAGATGAACCAATTTTTGCACATGGTGGGTTTCTTTACGTGTCGCTGGCTGATATGCGCACATTGAACGATGAAAGTCTGATCCACATCAAAGATAATTGATACATGGGCATTGCTCCTCTATAGAAGAACTGTGGATGCAAAGAGGAAGAAATGCTTTTATTTCTATGCTCAAAGATTCGTAAGCAAACAATGTTGTTTTATTTGATGTATTGTCATGTTCTACATTAAGTAATGGCATGTTTAACATTGTGTTTTATTTTCAACAGCTTAAACATAGGAAACATGGTCAAGAAATCCCCGGCAGAGATTGGGGAGAAAGTTTGAGAGATTGTTGGATGACCGGATGAGATGCAAGAAGCGTGATGGATTTGAGCGGGTTTGACTTGGTAAGAAATCATTTTTATTTCTAATTTATTAGTATCTATATTGTACAATATTAGTTGTTATACTACAAGGTATTAGTTGTTAAACTTAAATGTATTAGCTAAATATTATTATTTTTGTTGAAAATGTAGATATTCTTCCCAATTTGCTTCAAAGCCCATTTTGTGGTTGTTGTGATTAATTTTGTTGATGGGAAGGTCCGATATCCGGACAATTTGGTCCATCACGAGGTCATTTCGAAAAGTACAAGAAACTTGGGATTGTTGTGGTAAGTATTAGTTGTTACACCGAAATGTATTAGTTTTTACACGCAATGTATATTAATGTAATTATGGTTTTTTTCACTTGATCCTGCAAAATAATTTTTCTCGAATCAAGCTAAAGAACTAAGACATCCACAAGCCCAGGAGGTTGAGCGTTTTCCCCGGGAAAATGTTCCTTCACCGCAAGCCGCTATGCGAACAACGTGGATCGTGGTGTATTTTTAATGCACCACATGGAAAATTTTATCGATCAAGTCTACTCAAAGCCGATTTGAAACTAGTATGATTTTTGCTTTGAAACAAATATTGCTTATATTCATCCCTTCCTATATGAATTTTTTTCATGCCTTTCTTTTTTGGTTTTTTTGAAGCGCAATGTACGGCGTGCTTTTTAAGGGCATCTTTCTGTTTCTAGAATTCCGTTGAACCCCTTGAATGAGAAACGAGTTCAACTTGAGAAAGATGTTCTTGATTTTGTGAGAGAGATGAAGTAAACAAGTAAGATTTTATTGAACCTAGAATCAATTTTAGTAGTTTAACAGTGATATTTTTTGTTAACATAATGTTTTTATGATATACAAAGTTCAAGAATGTTGGGTGTTTGTGATGTAGAGAATGGTTGGTACTGGGGATTATGTCCTGGGCCGGATTTTTGAATGTTACAAAAACAATTTGAATATTTTAGGCAAGTATTAGTAGTTATGTGTAAATGTATTATCATGTAATGTAAAAAGTATTAGACTCGCTTTTAGTAGTTTCTTGTAAATGTATGAATAGATGGTTGGTACAAGGGATTATTAGAAGTATAACTAAGGAATTAGTATTTAAACTTGAAAATATATGTATGTTTTTTCATGTGTTTATCTTAAAAAACAAAACATTTTCCTTATAAATGTATTAGTTGTTGAAAAGAAAAGTATTAGATGTGAAACATAAAAGTATTAACATAAACGAGTAATGTTTTTATGCGTACTTCTTGTGAGGGCTGTTTTACAAGCAATTGCAAAGTATTATAGGTTCTGCTTTTATGATGCATTAAGTCAAATGAATAAACAATCCCAAGACATAAACATGAGATATGTTAAAAAGTATCACACACAAATAAGAAATGTATCACAGATACGTTACAATGTATTAGTGCCCGATCAAAGTATTACAAAGGTTCAATGACAAATAATTCCCGAACAATAAACAAGACATAATTTAAAAAGTATCACACACAAATAACAAATGTATCAAAGAGACACGTTACAATGTATTAGTCCCCCGATCAAAGTATTACAAAGTGTTCAATAACAAATAATTCCCGAACAATAAACGAGACATAAGTTAAAAAGTATCACACACAAATAACAAATGTATCAGCAGATACGTTACATTGTATTAGTCCCCCGATCAAGTATTACAAAGTTGTTCAATAACAAATAATCCCCGAACAATAAAAATGAGATATGTTAAAATGTATCACACAAAAATAACAAATGTATCAAAGATACATTGAAAAGTATTAGTCCCCCGATCAAGTATTACAAAGTTGTTCAATAACAAATAATTCATGAACAATAAATGAGACATATGTTAAAAAATATCACACACAAATAACAAAATGTATCAAAGAGACACGTTACAATGTATTAGTCCCCTGATCAAGTATTACAGTGTTCAATAACAAATAATCCCTGAACAATAAAAATGAGATATGTTAAAAAGTATCACACACAAATAACAAATGTATCAGCAGATACATTGAAAAGTATTAGTCCCCTGATCAAGTATTACAATGTTCAATAACAAATAATCCCTGAACAATAAAAATGAGATATGTTAAAAAGTCTCTATTGAACAATAACAGATTTGAGTACAAATACTCAAACATTCTAAAACAGTCTAGGATTAGGAGTTTTGGACCCGAACTCCCTTGATGTGTTTGTGTTTGATGTGTCAGCACTCTTCTTTTTCTTGTTTTTTTCAAAATGCCCTTTCGCTCTTTTTGTTTTTTCCCTTTTGTAATCGAATGAGTAGGATCTAGGATACTAGTAGAAGAACTAGAAATCTCGTTTCACCGTAGAATTCATTGTAGCAGCCATCAATTCATCAATTGCCATAGAATCCCTAAGTTATAACACTTCTTGCTTCCTCTTTTTCTTGGCATTTCAATACTGATTATAATACTTGCGTGCCATTTTATGACGCCAAGGATGCAATCCTTAGGCCTCGTTACTCACCCAATTCCTCTATCTAATCTATCCCATAAGTCCTTTTTGCAATTGTCCACCTTCTTTTGATATAATAATTTTGTATTTCAACACCGAATTCACATGAAGGACACGTAGCGAATGACAACACAAGAAACCACATTCCTCAAATCTCTTGCAAGAGCAACTTATCAATTTAGTTGCAAAGACAAAATGTCACCGTATGTGAACCAACACCATCATCATTCGATCTGATAAAAAACATAATGTCGCTCTCAAAATGTAACATTGTACAAGAAGTGGAAATTGAATTTAAAAATTCATCTTCAAAATCTTTAAAAAGTGTCATTGTGTATACCTCGAAACATGCTTCAATAGTCCAAATCAATGGCAATACGGATGTAGGAGCCGCCTTGAACACCGAAATTCATCATTTGCTTCATTGCTCCTCCAAGTTTAATTGTTTCCTTGAAAATCCCATAAAAGTCAATCAAACCGGTTGTTTTCTTCGCATTAAATCCAATGGCATAGTTTGTACTTTCACTTGTTGTGACAAAATTCCAACCGAGAAAAAGTCTTTGTTAAATGATGTACACCACTTCTCTCTTAAATCGAATAACCTCTTAAACCATGGATGGCTTTCTAACCCATTTCTTGTAATCATTTTACCCCAACATCCGAATTTCGCTCAGCTTGTGCACCCCGATAAACACTTGGTAAATGCGTCATTGAAGCATTTGTCGCCTTTCAACCTCCTAAACCGCTTACAAAGATTTTGGCAGAGGTGCTATAAGCATAATCTATGCCGCGTTCCCGGGAAAACCTACTCCAAAAAAAAAAAAAAAAAACAGATTAAAAGTATTATATATAACAAATGAATGTATTAGTATTAAGAAAGAAAAGTATTACATATAAACAAAAAAGTGTATTTTTTTGAATATAAACTGAAGCTCCAGTGCAGTTTTTAAGACAGAGCACAGTTCAGTATTACACATTACATTGAAAAGTATTACACACGACATTGGAATGTATTACCATTAACAAAGAAAAGTATTACACATTAACTGAATTGCAAATTGTATTGTATTTTTTTACCTTTTTAATTGAATTTCCAATTGCTAGATCTTGATCAGTGAAGATTGATATGGGCATTGACCTTCCATTGATTTTTTAAAAACATCAAAATGCCAATCGAATGATTCAGTTTTTTCATCCGCTATGAAGGCACAACCAAACATCACGTTCTTCCAATGATTATTAATCCCAACAAAAGGGGCACGAATCAAATTATACCGATTTGTTCGATATGTCGTATCAAATACAACAACATCACCGTATATCTTGTAATCCTCCTTCATCATTGAGTCCCTCCAAAATAGATTACACAATCTTCCCATATCATCTAATTTAACTCTGAAAAAGAAGTCTTGATCTTCAGCATCTTGTTGATACAACATGTCAATCAGCGTTTGTGCATCGCTCGCCGCCTCAATTGCATTCATTTTGAAACGATTCACAAAATTCAAGTGGTCCTTCAATGACCAATGCATTCTTCACCCCCCCGCATCTTGCCATGTATCGGAAAGATTCAAAGGCTCTCATTCCCGAAGAAATCATCTCCCAATAGCATTAGCCTTTTCAAAGGTAATCACCCATTCGTAACGATGCAAATCACTCCTCTTTTCTAGTGAGTTTGTGGTTGTGCAACGTACTATGGTCATCAATTTCATAAACACCATCACTGTTCAATTTTGTCCTCAATGATGCCCTACACCCGGTTCGTGTAATATAATTTTTTTTCTTTTTTTCTCAATGTTGTTTCGGGATCTTGTAGATCCCTCGCAGGAACATACAAAATATTTTTCTGTTACAACACCAACATCATTGCATCTCGTAGTTGTTTTACGAATACTATAAGTTATCGAGCATGATCAATATATAGTGTATATATTTTCTTCAACACTATTCCTCTTCATACCAATAAGACAACCAAGTCTTCTGTTATAATTAATAGAAGAAAATAATCATTAGGTAAGGACTGTATTAGTTGTTACACTGCAATGTATTAGTTGTTACACATAAATGTATTAGGTGTTACATTGCAATGTATTAGTTGTTATATCAGACTTTTTACCTTCAGCAGCCTCTGTTGGAATAATGTTGTCCCCCTGGTCCGTGTCATTATTCCCTTCTTCATGATCATCACCGAATCATTAGTGTTATTACACCTAAAAGTAATATAAGTTAGGAATAACTAAGAAATAACAACATTTATTTCTTATCCACAAATTTAAGCCATTTAAGAATAAAATGCAGAGACTTACAGAACCTCGTAAAGTCCGATACATTTATTTGATACATGTAATACATTAGAATGCAATGTGTAATACTTATGCACAAATTTAAGCCATTTAAGACTAAAACAAAGACTTACACAAACCTTAAAGTCTGATACATTTATTTGATACATGTAATACATTAGAATGCAATGTGTAATACATATGACCTGTTGGGAAATTTATTGTTTAGATTTTGATGAATGCCATGTAAAACTTAGAATAGGAAGTTGGCACCCCAATTTTTGTTGTAAACTCGCATTGTAATAAATAGGGTCAATGGGTCAAGTTTAAGTTAGCTATGCCCAAACATGCAAGAAGACAAATCAAGACTAGAAGGAAGACTCACTGCAAGACAAATGAGTATGGCAAAGAAGAGAAGATGGGAACTCTATCAAGGAGCAAATGAGATGCAAATGAGTGGAGTATCACCAAGTCAACTCAAGAAAAGCCAAGTCTCAAGTTGAAGTGACAAAGAGTCATCCAAGGATTGGAAGCTAACTCTAAGTCACCTGGGGAAAGCAAGAAAATGCGGTCAAGTCGAGATAATCAAAAGATCCGTTGCACGTAAATCAAGAGAATTACTTAAACAAGTAATATCTCCATGCTACCTTTCTCGAAGTGCTCACCCCCGAAGCGTGCAAAAGGAATAAACCAATGGAAAGCACTACACCGTGTCGAACTCCGAAAAGGTGAAGAACAATTCATACGAGGAAATGGCAATTCCAAGGATCGCAACAAGACAAGCCAACAACCACAAGTGACTTTAAAAAATAAGCCTATCTCTTCAACGGGCGGATTTTTGAAAGATCACTATAAAAGGCCGAGGAATAACTCGAGAAAAGGTTACGCAGGCTACGAGGTTACCTTAACCATACAAGCAAGAAAGAAATATTTTGTAACCTGAAATATTCTCAAGTTATTAAACGCTCAATCCTCAAGCCTACACTACGAAGAACATCAATCCAACACTCACCGTGAAGGAAAGATAACTTCAATCAGTTGAAGAGGAAATTACTTGAAAAATCAAGGGGTCTACATTCCACGGAGGATTGTAGGAAGGTTCAAGGTTGAACCAAGTTTTGAGCTTTTGGAGGGCTTCGTGATCAAATCCAAAAGCTTAAGCAAGTGGGTCAGAGTAGCAAGCGCAATTTGCCAAAGAAGAAGTTCGAGTCGCACGAGAAGCCACCGAGTGATCAAGGCGTCTCCGCATCGAGTTCCAAAGGATCAAGTCGGGTTGTGTGATCAAGACTTGTATCCGGACTGCTACCACTTTGTATACTTGATCAATACTTAGTGGATTCCTCCAGGAGTTGGAGAAGAGAGGAGTAGAAGAATTACCCCATCTTCGAACCTCTATAAAAACTTATCGTGTCTTTTACATTTCAAAGACTTTAATTCCTCGCATCATATTTGCTTAATTCTCACGACATATTTGCTATCCATTAGATAATTTCTAAGTACTAAATCAAGCTTTAAATCTCTACTAAACCAAACTTAAGGGTGTTAAGTCTTCTCAAAAACAAACCACAGTTGAGCTAATTTAGTCTTAACAAATGAGTTATTCTATCAACAAATTTCACCGAGTCCGTTGAGTGACTAACTCTACTGATTAACTAAATTGGTTGTCCACCTAGGACACACTGTAGTATCAACTCGAACTTTTAAAAAGGACTAAATCGAAAATTTGGTAAGGTTTATTCAATCCCCCTTCTAAACCTTACACTCACACCCCTTGGGACCTACAAGTGGTATCGTGAGCGGTTGGTTCATTGAGCCTTCCGCACCGGTTACTTGAACTAGATCTCCAAACTTTTCAAAGTCTTCTTTAGTACTTAAATTTTCAAAACTCCTTTTATCATTAAAATTTATTATCATGGAAGCAAATTTGACACGCATCCCTATGTTCACAATTGAAGAATTTGATGATTGGAAAATTCGTATGCAGGCTCATCTATCAAAGATTACATGATGAGATGTGGATAGTGATAGAGGATGGGCCACTCGCAAATTTTAAAGGTGAACACAGCTTGTAAGAAGAGTCATGAAATTGAAGGTGAAGAGGATGTTGCCCTAGACCAAACTATGGTTGAAAAACCAAGAACTGAATGGACAAATGATGACAAAAAATATACAACCTGGACAATGTAGCCAAGGACATCCTTTACAAAACCTTGACAAAGCCATGTTCAATAAAGTCAAATCATGCAAAACGGCTAAAGAAATCTGGGACAAACTAACATTGATTTGTTAAGGCTCGTGAGCAAATCAAGGAAAATAAATTATCAGGTGGTTGTACAAAAATTTGAGAATTTCAAAATGATCGCAGGAGAAAACCTGGATCAACCGGATGCTCGGTTCACGAAATCACCAATGAGCTATCCGCACTCGGAAAGGAATATACACGATGAAATGTGTATGAAGATCCTAAAAGGTCTCTCCACCGAATGGGAAATGAAGGTCATGGCATTGAGACATTCCATGGATCTATCGAAGACCTCCAACCATGAACTATTCTCGCATCTCAAAGCCTACGAATTTGAGCCGAGAAGAAAAGATCGAGAAGAGACAAACAGTACCCAAAATAGTTTGCTCTAATTGTTAAGGATGGAAAGAGAGCCGAGGTCAAAGAAGTCATTGATCCGGAAGAAATAGCCCCGATGGTTAAAAGATTCAACAAGTTCTTCAATAAGAACTACAAGAGAGGCAAGGGCGAATCTTCCAGAAGACACTCGCTCCCCTCCAAGTCAAGGGAAGATAGGCCAACCAAGAGAACAAATCATCAAAAAGTCAATATCAAAGGGTCGACAATCCAAGAATGGAAAGAGTCGATCAAAAGGTTGAATATCTATGCTGAACTCGTAGGCAACCAGGTCACTATGCCATTGATCGCCCATATCCTCGTAGTCAACAAATACAGAATGAAGAAGAAAGAAAGGTCTTCGAGAGAAAGAAGACAAGAAAAGAAAAAGGCAATATTGGCCGCAGAGATCACCGAGATAGCCAAGTCAAAAGACATAGCCGAGTCGAGAGTAGTGAAGTTGACTACTCAAGTGACTCAAAGAAGAAGAAGCCCGATCCGTTTGATGGCCAAGGAACAAGATCAACTCCGACCAAGAAGATGAGGTACACTCCAACTCATCAAACTCGATTCTAGTGATAGTGATCGTGACACATACACTTCATCACCCACTGATCTTTATGATTCATTAGGCAAAATGATGAAAGATTTTGAACACATTAAATCCTCACACACACTACTAAATGAGGAAAATAGCCTACTCAAGAGCCAAAACTCACAAATGACTAAGGAGCCGAGTACTCTAAGTCAAATAGTTGATGAGAATGAAAGTTTAAAGGCCGAAAATGCTAAGCTAATAGCGAAAATAGTTGCCATAGAAAAGAGGGAGAATGACCTCAAAAATGTGATTGCCTCATTCACTAAGGCATCTAAATCATTGGATGATCTTATTATGAGTCAAAGAGAATGTGGAGACAAGACAGCTTAGGATTTAATTCCTCTCGTGCTATGTCAAACTCCAAAAGTAATTTTGGAAAAAGGATCTTCAAGCAATGAAGAGTCTAAAAATCCAAAACTCCAAAGGGTGCACACACATTCACTAGAAAGCACAATTACAAGCAAACTGGCCTCGATTATAAAGGAAAAGGAAAACAACCGATTGAGTGCGCCGAAAGGACAAATGAGAAGAGATTCAATCGAGTTCCTCAAAGAAACTCCAAACAAAATACTACTGAAAGAAGAAACAGAGCTACCAAAAACCCTTAAAATCTATAAAAGAAATACATATGATGGGAATGGTAGAAAATATCCAAGCCAAGTGATTGGAATGATGTGAACTATCGCATAGACTTATGGAATATAAGCCCAAATGGCAAAGGCCTAGAACTCAAGAAAGGCCATTCCAAAAGTATAAGAGCTTTCATCAAAGACACATATGCACCTAGGCACTACACTCGGAGACACCATAATTACCCAAAGAAGGCGATTGCTAAAACATATACACATGCATACGACAAAAGAGACAGCTTGTATGAACCTAAAATCCCCAAGCAATTTGCCAAGATTAATTATGATTATGGCATCGATAGATGGCAACCCCTTAGAGTCAAATCATTTGGCTATAAGTTGGTTGGATCATCTTACAATTCTAACCCCTCAGACCCGCACAAATATGGGTACCTAAAACTTAATTTCCTTGATTGCGGTTCAAGGAACAGTGAGTGCCAAGGAACCTGGTACATGGATAGTGGTCATTTCCGCACATATGACAGAAATAAGAAAAATCTGTCAAAATTCAAGGAAGTTAAAGGAGCAAAAGTCATATTTGGAGGAAATGAAGCTCCAGGAGAAATAAGAGGCATTGGACCCATCAAGAAAAATGGATTAGAAATCACAGATGTTGCATATGTTGAAGGACTCAACTTCAATTTGCTAAGCATCACCAACTCGTGATGACAAGGGTTATAATGTTGGATTTAACATGGGTATATGCCAAATCAAAGATATGAATCGAATGAAGTTGTGTTGCAAGGATGCAGACAAAACAACATGTATGTAGTAGATTGGTCAACCGCTACACCCAACACTGTCTATTAGCAAAGAGCACAAATGAATCAAGTTGGTCAGGGCACAAAAAGCCGAGTCACCCGAATTTCAAAACGATTAACAAGATTGCAAGAAGTAATCTTGTGAAAGGACTTCCGACTCAAGATACAAGAAGGAGAGTATATGTGATGCATGTTAGAAGGGAAAACAAATCAAATCTTCATTCAAAGAAAAGACATGTCCATCTTCAACAAGAATATTACATCCTGTTACATATGGATCTATTTGGCCCAAAGGAACCAAATAGCATAAGTGGAAAGAAATATACCTTGGTGGTAGTAGATGACTACTCAAGATATACATGGACTATATTCATGTGTAAAAAGAAAGAAACTATACGAAACCGCCACGCTTAATGAAGAAAATTCAAAATGAAAAGAGCCAAACCATTATCAAAATAAGATCGATTGCAGGAACCGAGTTTGTCAATGGGATAATAACTCGTATTGTATTGAAAATGGCATTGGTCATGAATTATCTCTGCAGCAAGGACTCCACAAGAAATGGAGTTGCGAGAAAGAAGGAATAGAACTCTCAAAGAAGCAAAGAAAGACCATGTTAGTAGCAAGCAGGTTACCAAAAAGATTTTGGGTCAAGCAATAAACACAACATGCTACACTCAAAATAGATGCATGATAAACAAACAAATGACAAAGACTCCCTATGAGATTTGGACAGGAGAAAACCAAATGTTGCATATTTTAGAATATTTGGATGTAAATGCTTCATCCATAACAATGGCAAAGATAATCTAAAGGCTTTTGATGCTAAAGTCGACGAAGGTATCTTCTTGGGATACTCAACAAAGCAAAGCCTACAGAGTACTCAACAAAAAGACTATGGTTACGAGAGGAATCCATTCATGTGGTGTTCGATGAACCAAATGTTAATGGAGAAGACATTGAAGAATCACCGATAAAATCAATCAACCAACCATGCGAAGAATCCCTATCTTTCAAGCCAAGCTAGAATTATAAACTCGGATGAAGATGAGATAGTCAATCTCAAAACAAATGGAAAATTTGCGGCTAAGTGATTACGAGAGAGTTGATCAAAGCAACACAAAACTTTGCTAGACGATCAACCCAGCCTAACTTACTTCAACCGGATGTAAGATGGCCGAAAGACCATCCACCGAACTTGTCATTGGAGATATAAGAGAAGGTGTCAAAACAAGATCCGAACTCAACAAGAAGCTATGTTCACATGCTTTATCTCGCAAATAGAGCCCAAAGATGTGTTACAAGCATTGGATGACACACATTGATTCAAGTTATGCAAGAAGAGTCAATCAATTTGAAAGAAATAAAGTATGGGAATTAGTTCAAAGACCCACCCATCAAAATGTTATTGGTACTAAATGGGTATTCGTAAACAAGATGAACGAGGAAGGTTCTGTGGTAAGAAACAAAGCAAGACTAGTAGCCAAAGGATATTGCCAAGAAGAAGGAATAGATTTTGATGAAACATTTGCTCCTCGTAGCAAGATTGGAAGCTATAACGATGTTTCTTGCCTATGCAAACTCACAAGAATTTCATTGTATATCGATGGATGTAAAAAGTGCATTCCTAAATGGTTTATTGGAAGAAGAAGTGTATGTTGAACAACCTCCAGGATTTGAGCGAAGACTCTTGGAGATAAGGTATACAAACTCAAGAAAGCTCGTATGGATTGAAACAGGCACCCGTGAGCATGGTATGATACCTTGTCACAATTCCTAACCGAGAATTGATTCACAAAAGGAAAAGTAGATAGAACACTTTTCGTAATTCAAGACAAGAAGAGTATACTACCGCTTGTTCAAATATATGTGGATGACATCATTTTTGGATCCACAAACAAAGAGTCATGTGAAAAATTTCAAACCTCATGCAAAGTAAATTTGAAATGAGCATGATGGGAGAGAGCGACATTCTTCCTTGGACTCCAAGTGAAACAACCGAAGGATGGAACCTTCATAAGTCAAACAAAATACACTAGAGATTTAATGAAGAAATTTGGTATGGAGGAGAAGTCTTCTCGTGAAAATACCAATGAATACATCACCAAAATGGACATGGATGCGGATGGCAAGCCTCAGATCAAACAAGATACTGAGCACTTATTGGATCATTGCTCTATCTCACGGCAAAGCGTGCCGGACATCACCTTTGCCGTAGGTGTATGCGCAACTCCAAAAGAGAGCCATATGACAAAGAAAGAAGAGAATCTTGAGATACTTGAAAGGAAGCCAAGAAGTTGGCTTATGGTATCCAAAGGAAGGTGGATTCAAACTAATTGGCTATTCGACTCGACTATGTTGGATGCGAGTTGACAGAAAAGCACCTCGTGCACATGTCAAATGCTAGAAACAAAATGATTTCCTGGTTTAGCAAGAAGCAAAATTCAATAGCCACCTCTACAAATGACGGGAATACATAGTCTGCGGGCAGTGTTGTTGCCCAAGTCCTATGGATGAGACAAAGAAATGAGAGACTATGAAGTTGAAGAAAAGGAAATTCCAATCATGTGTGATAACACAAGTGCAATTGTAATCACTCAAAATCCTGTGTTGCACTCAAGAACAAAGCATATCGATGTCGATATCACTTCATAAGAGATCATGTTGAAAAGAAGGACATCATCTTGGAATATATCTCAACGATAAACAATTGGTGACATCTTCACAAAACAATTATGTGAGTCAAGATTTGAAGAACTCAAGCATGAGTTAGGGTTAATTGAGTGAGCCGACACTCGGAAGAATCAAAGAAAAGAAATGGAACACAAAAAGGAAAAAGAGTTGAACTCACAAATCGCCTAAGTAAATCACCGTATCGGAAAGACAATTATACCGAGTCACCGACAATTTGAGTCACAAAGAGAACTCGTGAGAAGAAGAGTTAAACCAAATTGAGGGTAAAAGTCGAGTCATTTATGAGCAAAGTGACAAAAACGCATCATTTTTACTAAGCGGGAATGTTTTTAAGAATTACGCAAGATAATTATGACGTGTATAGGCAAAAGCCGCACACCAAGCTTATGATTGGATATAAATCTTTGCCGCATTAAATACGAGACATTAAATGCTAAATCAGCGTGCAAAATCTAAGCCGTTGATTTCGATCACATTTCAAAACCACCCGCACGCCCTTTCATAAACCATACTTAAGATTTCTTTCTTCTCTCTCTCATATTACCAAAACCGTTCATCTCTCTCGGAAGCAAAGGCAAAACTCTCTCAAAACCCTATCTATCTTCAAATCAACCTCTAAGTTTTCTTCGGTGAAATCCTGAAAAATGGCACCAACCTATGATTTTGTCAAGTTATGAAAGCAAATCCACGCCGGGTCTCTTGTGGATTTCGATGGCATGGTGAAACGGGGTCCGATGACGCCCTCATAAAGAAAATCGCTAAAGGACTTGGTAAACGCTCACTACCGACGGAAGGAGCATCGTTAACGGCCGATGTAAACCGGGCCGCTTGGAAGGAAATAGCCAAGCCCGACTATGCTTTGATAAAATAGTTTACACAAAATAACAAGAGGTCAGTCTTGGCCAAGGAGGATTATCACAAGTCGTTGGACATAGTTGCCAAATGCATAGACATCAAATTTGGCGGCTTTGACCAATCACAAAAGCAAAGTTGATCGTAATGGCCGCGATCATTGAAGAAAGGAAAATAAATCATGAGTTTGTCTACGGTAAATGCCGAATGTAGGAACAAATCCTTCAAGGAAGATGGTGCATTTGGAGGATCCCAGGATATGGCCTCGTGATTGGCCGGTTGATGGAGGTGAAAGGAGTCCTCTTAGACATGGAAAGGCGTTCCATGTAAACAAGAGGATGTTCGAGATCAAACCTCTCTCGCGCAGAAGAGAGCCTACGCCAAGAGAGGCGACACGAGTGAGGGGGAATCACCGATCCTCAAGATACAAATTTTTCCTCTCCACCAAAGAAGAAAGTTGCCCTACGCACTGCTAAGAAGACATGTTGCTCTGCAAAGAAAGAAAGTCAAACCTCCGCTCCCGCCCGCAGCCGAGTCACCCGCCCCGCAGCCGTGTCTCCCGCTCTTGAAAGCAGCATCGAGAAGGACTCTCAACTACATTCTCCGATCGTCAAAAAGAGGAGAACGATAAGCCAAGACGGCCAGCTCCTCGAAGAAAACACCAAAGACGCCCCCGCCGCCCAAGACTCGAAGACACTCTCTCTCTGAACAAAATCCCTCTCGGTACAAACTAGAGACGAAGAAGAATCATCAAGCACTCCGAGCTTGAGAAACCGGGAGTCACCACTCACCGAGCAGAATCGAGATGCCGGAGAAGTAGAGTCTCCGGACATTATAGATGAAACAAAGTCTGCTTGAAGGTGATCAAAGAGAGGCAAATAAGACACATTGTAGTTCGCATAAAAGACACAAAGAAGAAGCCGATAGAGATGATAGTGATGTGATGATCCTATCCCCACCTTACCCGCATCCAAAATCGTCTGCGTGAGTGGAGGAAGTGGAAATTGAGTCGATCAAGGAAACATCCAACGGCCTGAGTTTATCAAAGAAGAAGAGAACTGCTGAACTTCCTTGACTAACCTCGTGATTTCAAAGATGGATGAAGAAAAATGATAGATATCCTCTGCAGATCTTCAAGGATAATGAGAAGGAGAGATCGCCCATGTAAACAGGCAAGAGAGAAGGCCAAGATCATCGCCTCTCACCGGCACCACAGAACATACGCATCCTCACTTCGTCATTCTATCGAGAAAGTGATGAGGATCCGGACCCCTTTCGCCACGAAAAGTTGCAAATGCAAAAAGCAATGCATGAATCCCGAATTCTTCATGAGAAAAGCATGATGGAGGGACCAGGAGAGTCCTCCAAAACACAGCTGGAAATCGATCCAATGGGAGTAGTGCAGCAAATCGCCACCGTTGTTGCTGCCACCACTTCCCCAGCTCACTCGGAAGAAGGATTTAAGGGAAATGGCGATGAAACTGGGTTAGTGGGGACCCCAGTCGAGCCAACCCCTAATGAAGGTGTCTTACCACCTGCCCCAACGGCTGAACACTCAGTAGAAACAGCCGGGAGTTTGGAGACGAGTGACCCCATTCCAAGTCACTCAGCTGGTGCGCCAGCTGAGGGGGAAACTCCCTCCACTGCAGCAAGGTCGGAGAATGTTGCAGATGACTCCACAACGAATCTAGGAGGCGAAGTGGAGAAAGTACAAACACAAAACGAACAGCAAGTTGCCATCAACGAAGCTCAGACAGTTGAGGTTGTCTCAACTGAGGTGCCAACTGCTTGAAGGCTAATGACGCTGCTGATGCAGATCGAGGCACGAAAAGGAAAAGCCCTGGGAGTTAACACTGGGCGATGAAAGTGCAATCCATGGGGTTGAGACTCCAATGGATGCCACCACGAAGACCCTAAGACAGCTGACACTGTCGAAAGGGAGGTCCAGGCCTCACTGCAGTCGAGACTGCAGGGGAGGTAATGAAGGCCCACGGGAGGTTGAGACTTCCCGGGGTAAAGAAGCTGAAGTAGAGAACATCCCTCCCGCTATCATTGATCCATCTAAAAAGGAGATAAGCGCGCTTCATGATTCCCAGGATAATCCTGATGTAACCTTTCTGGGATAAGACAACACGAAGAAGCTGAGTCATCCCCGTGACAGATCCAAAAGACTCAGCGGATGTTCCCAAGACGAGCAAGTCTGATCTCAAGACTACTCGTCAAACTTTCAATTTTGATGATGAGCCACCAATGGAAATCCCATCATCGTCCGATGACGCTTCGATAAGGCCGAGGACCATTCCACTCAATTGGAGAAACCAGCTGAGACCAACGAAGCTGTTGAGACAGCGAGGCTCAGCAAGCTGGGTCCACTTCACAACAGACCCCAGTGAAACAGAGTCCACTGCAAGCAGGCTCCCAAGCTGCAGATGATAGTTCGATTCCAAAAGGAACTTCACGCGCACCTCTCATCATTGAACAAATCCCACCTTTGTAGAATCATTTCCTTTCTCTCTGAGGTACCCGACCTCCCGAAGAGTCGAGAACGAACTCGCACGCTTCCACGACCAGCTCCTGTCATTCCGTCAGTACCATCGTTCCAAATGACTATGACTTTGATGTCATCGTGGCCATCACCGCAACGGAAGAAACAAATGAAGTTCGGGAGGTGTTCAAAGCATTATTTGCTGAAATTGAACGGATGGAGAGGCACCAGGCCTCTATGGACATGCGACGGACAACAGAGATGCCAACCTTATCGACTTGAGAGGCATAACAATCGAGATAAGGGAATGGTGGCAACAAAGAAGAAACAATGCGTGTGGAACAAGTTAGATACTTCAGACATTGTTCAACAAGTCGTTGGTATGGCGAAATGAGAATGCTTTGATGCAAAGACGAAATTGAGAGAACACATTGAGCACATGCATGAAGCTCACACTCACGAGATAAAGTCTCTGCGTGAGCAAAATAAGAGTGATCTCCTACGCCTGGAAGAAAATATGGATAGAAAATTCAGCCTTCTCATGGCTGAAATGAAGCTAATTTCAAAGAGAGTCCAACGCTACTCGCTCCGAATTTCGTGTTGCATACTCCGCAGCAGACTTTCGAGACGTAACTCGACTATCGCCAGCTCGACTTCCCTTTGCAAGATATGTTTCAGTGTTCCTCTCTCATTTGATGATGCCAAAAAGGGGGAAGAGGAATACTTTAAAGCGCTAAAAGATCCGAAGTTTGAAAAGGAGGAAGCAATGTGAAGGGAAAGACAAATGAGGAAGTGTCAAAACAAAAGAAAGGAAAGTCCGTTGAGGGGGAAGGATCGAAAGATGTGACCTTGATGATTGCACAAACCCCCAACAAGGTCTTGTCACAGCTGAAATTATCAAAAAAAACTCCTGCGACTCTTACTCCAACACTCTGCTATATCTATGGTCAAAAGAGAAAGACAATTGAAGCGAGGGATGGAGGAAGTGGAAGGAAGAATGGATGTCCGTGTTATGAACATCTTGAAACAACATGGAGGCATTCCAAAGAGACAGAGACACTTATGCCATCTCGGATGTCGGGACCGAGCCACGATCGCTTGATGAATTTAAAACGCCGCATCCGAAGGATACTTTGCAAATATGTCTATGGCTCAAGCTTGGGACTTGTATCGGGAAAAGGGTCTCACGTTATGTGAAGAAGCGACAGCAGCGGACAGACCGGCAGATCACTCTGCTGGTCACTCCGCTAGTCACTCACCGGAAAGAAGAAGACCCCCGTACAATACACGCCCGCAGGTAGAGGAAGAAGCGAAGGTGGAGGAAGAGGTTTTCGCACCTCCAGGCCTCCGCCCAAAAACATTGAGTACGTAGATCCGGCAAGAAAGGAGGGATCTCACCAATGGTCTTGACCAAGTAGCCAATTTGCAAGTGGCTAAAAGCAATGTTGAGTATGCGAAAAGAATAGAAGAAGAAAATAAGAGACAAACTCAGCTATGGGAGGAAAGACAAGAGAGATTAAGAAGAGATGAAGTTGCCCGAAAACATATGAAAAGAAGAAGAAGGCGGTGAAGATGACAAAAAGAGAAGAAGACCGTAAGATGACAGAACGAGGAAGATGAAAGAAGGAGGCGGCGAAGGAGATGAAGTGTTGATGTCCACCCCTTCATGTATTTTACTGTGTAAATACATACTATGTAAGTCTTCCGCAATAAAGCAAGAATTCTTTATTTTTTTTTTGTAGACAAATGTTTGCTCGATACACCTTGTAAACAGATTGTGTAAAAGAACAAGAATGTTATGATCAATAAAATAATTGATTCTACGCATACATTCTATGTGAATGCACTATCTCGTATGTATCTTTGCTATTTACATTTTGAATGTTTTAAGTTTTGGCATCATCAAAAAGGGGGGAAATTGTTGGGAAATTTATTGTTTAGATTTTGATGAATGCCATGTAAAACTTAGAATAGGAAGTTGGCACCCCAATTTTTGTTGTAAACTCGCATTGTAATAAATAGGGCTGGTCAAGCCGAGTTAAGTCGCCTATGCCAAAACATGCAAGAAGACAATCAAGACTAGAAGGAAGACTCACCGCAAGACAAATGAGTATGGCAAAGAAGAGAAGACGGAACTCTATCAAGGAGCAAACAGATGCAAATGAGTGGAGTATCGGTCAAGTCAACTCAAGAAAAGCCAAGTCTCAAGTTGAAGTGACAAAGAGTCATCCAAGGATTGGAAGTCGACTCTAAGTCACCTGGGAAAGCAAGGAAATGCATCAAGTCGAGATAATCAAAAAGATCCGTTGCACGTAAATCAAGAGAATTACTTAAACAAGTAATATCTCCATGCTACCTTTCTCAAGTGCTCACCCCGAAGCGTGCAAAAGGAATAAACCAATGGAAAGCACTACACCGTGTCGAACTCTAAAAGGTGAAGAACAATTCATACGAGGAAATGGCAATTCCAAGGAATGCAACAAGACAAGCCAACAACCACAAGTGACTTTAAAAATAAGCCTATCTCTTCAACGGGCGATTTTTGAAAGATCACTATAAAAGGCCGAGGAATAACTCGAGAAAAGGTTACGCAGCTACTGAGAGGTTACCTTAACCATACAAGCAAGAAAGAAATATTTTGTAACCTGAAATATTCTCAAGTTATTAAACGCTCAATCCTCAAGCCTACACTACGAAGAACATCAATCCAACACTCACCGTGAAGGAAAGATAACTTCAATCAGCTTGAAGAGGAAATTATCAAGAATCAAGGGGGTCTACATTCCACGAAGGATTGTAGGAAGGTTCACGGTTGAACCAAATTTTGAGCTTTTGGAGGGCTTCGTGATCAAATCCAAAAAAGCTTAAGCAAGTGGGTCAGTAGTAGCAAGGCAAAATGCCAAAGAAGAAGTTGAGTCGCACGAGAAGCCACCGAGTGATCAAGGCGTCTCCAGATCGAGTTCCAAAGGATCAAGTCACCGTGTGATCAAGACTTGTATCCGGACTGCTACCACTTTGTATACTTGATCAATACTTAGTGGATTCCTCCAGAGTTGGAGAAGAGAGGAGTAGAAGAATTACCCCATCTTCGAACCTCTATAAAACTTATCGTGTCTTTTACATTTCAAAGACTTTAATTTTAATTTGCTTAATGACGACATATTTGCTATCCATTAGATAATTTCTAAGTACTAAATCAAGCTTTAAATCTCTACTAAACCAAACTTAAGGGTGTTAAGTCTTCCAATAAAACAAACCACAGTTGAGCTAATTTAGTCTTAACAAATTTGAGTTATTCTATCAACAACTACTCGAGTCCCATTGAGTGACTAACTCTACTGATTAACTAAATTGGTCATCCACCTAGACACAAACTGTGTAGTATCAACTCGAACTTTTAAAAAGGACTAAATAGAAAATTTGGTAAGGTTTATTCAACCCTCCCCCTTCTAAACCTTACACTCACACCCCTTGGGACCAAATGACCAAATTTAAGCTTTTTAATTATAAACAGAGACTTACACCAAGGTGTAAAGTTTGATACATTTTTCTAATATAGTTAATACATTGAAATGCAATGTCTAATATTAATACACGAATTTAAGCTTTTTAATTATAAAACATGAGGCTTTCAACCCAAATTAAAAGTCTAATACGTCTAATACATTTTTTAATACAACTAATACATTACAATGCGACGTCTAATACTTTTTAAAATAATCAAATTAAAAATACACGACATTCACCTCTATCATTCTTCAAGTTGTCTCCGGCCTCCATTGTCTCACCTTCTTAAGCTTTTTGCCCAATGTAGATTTAACTACTAAGTAGGTGAATTTAGACACAAACTAATGCGTATTAGGCTCGACGCGAACACATAGATTGATGGTTGTGCAACGGAGGTGATGGTCGACGGAGGTGGTGGTGTCAATTTGCGAGAGATGGTCAACGGAGGAAAATATCACATATTGTAGGTGCGTCGGTTGATGCGCCCGTAATTTGGTGTTTTTTACGCCCCCTTCGTGTTGTTTTTCGCCGCCGTTGTGGTTGTTTACGGGGATGTGGCTCACAAAGACAAAGTGGTTGTGTTGAAGGAGGAAGGAGCTGGGATTAGGGCTCCAAATCGCGAGAATGTCCGAATGGGCTTGTTTCATTTTTTTAATTTGTTTGGCGGATCCGGTAGCGAAATGGATAGGATAAGTTGACCCGTCTAACATCTAGATCCGTTAGACGATCCGACAGAGACTAGCTCTAATTAAATTTTTGGCATATTGCACCATTAGAATACAATTGTCTTGCAAAACAATTTAACAAGCGAATTGCAAAAAGGTATATTTGTCTCTTTATTTCAATTATGTCATGTTAATTGTTGAAGGTCTATAGCAAATCATTTTTCCTCAATCTTTTTCTTTCCTTTTAATTTTAATTTTTGTTATTTTTGGCCTTCTTTCCAGCCTTTAACTAAACTCAACAAAATATGCTAACGGTATATATAGCATATTATTCTTCTTCTCCTTAATGTTATTCCAAGGTTTGTTTTTTTTTTTTTTGTAAAAAATAGAAGTTGAAAATAACACACAAAATTGCATATTCAACATAACCAATTAAAAAAAAAAAAGGTGCGTAACACATTACTTGGAGCTTGATATTTCATAATTAAGTATTAAATTTCCGTCCATTGTTGTCTTTTCCTATTCCCTTCATTCCCTCACTAATGTAGACACCCAACATTCTTTAATTTATAGTTAACGTGAGACATGAAGGATAACCAGTGGATTTAGGACATGATTTTACCTTAATAGTGTTTGAACAAAGTTATTTTTGATTTTGATAATTTTACACTTTCAATTGATAAACCAAAAACCATTTTTTCAAAAGTTATCATAATACTATCTTGAGTGCCTAATATTTTTTTTATCTTTTTAATTGGGCTCTATCAAATATTACTTGAACTTTATTTTTGTCAAAATTCGGAGAAATCTCTATCTTGAGGTCGATTGGTCGCTATGGAGAGCAACCGGTACCTGAACGTTTTACAAAGTCTTCAAAAAATAGAGAAGTCAATGCATTGACAACGACCAATCGCCATCTAGGGTGACCAGTACTTGTGTGTTCTTCAAAATTTCGAAAAACAGAGACCTTCTCTGAAGGGAGGGCGACTAGTACCTGTGTTTTGCTCAAAATTATTTTTCTTTCTCTGTATTGACAACATCCGGTCTCAATTCACAGCAATCGGTCCCTATGGTACAACGATTGGTCACTATGGATGACCGGTCCCTATGGACCACAACATGTGTCAAGTTTTGATCCAATGGTTTGAACTTTCAAATTTTACATATATTTACTTGTCGTTATACATGTTTATCATCAAATTCTATTCGTTGCAGCATCATTTATCAGCAAAAGTAAACTTTAATATTTCTTAACCATTTTTATAGATCTTTTGATCCTTCTTCTGTACACAAAATTCAAATTAGAGGAGCCTATGTTAGAATTCAAATCTTGAAGCTCTTCTATAAATATATGAAGGATATGAAGGATAAAAATAATGCATCTACTACAAATTCACAACAACAAGTCTAAAAATACTCTCTTTCACTTTCACTATTTGATGGGGACCTATTTGGACCAACCTGTCTAGATGGACTTGATGGAAGACTTGGGCTCATAGTGAAAGCCCAAGCTGGCAAAATCTAACCTGGAAAGTCCATTCCGATCTCAAAATAAGGACTCATTATGTTGGCCTAAGGTTATTGGGTCGACCTCTAGGGATTGGGCTGATCCCTGAGATAAGGGCTTAGCTTCTGGATAAGGCCCATGACTAGGCTGAAGTTAATGAGTTAACAAAGACCAAGCTCTGGGTTTGGTAAGCTCGACCTGAGTGGGCTGAGCCCCAACCAAGGGACAAACTTAAGGGCCTACTTGACCTAAGCCCATATGTGAACTAGGGTTTAAGTTTGGTTTGATAAGCACGCAACCGTAGACGACAAACCTATAAATAGCCCACAAAAATGTTTGCCTTAGGTTAGAAGTCTAATATACACATTTTATATATTGTTCTATTTGACATATATTCTCTCTCTAGAGCATTCCTGACTTGAGCGTCGGGGTACACAGGAAAATCCTTTCGGCCCCTTCTAACAGTGGTTTTGCATGTCTCAGGTTGATCGTGCATCGAGTTTAGTTTTATTGGACGGTGGGTATTCCTAGACCGACCAATTTGGCACCATCTGTGGGTAGTTGAGTTTTAAGACGTAAGTTCAAGGTGGTTATGGAAGACGTACGGCGGAATCTGGGGGATGATCTGGATGAAGTTCAGATCGAGACACCTGAAGTGGTGACTGAGGAGCGTGCGAGTGCGCGCGCGCACCTGGTGTCAGAGTTGGTGTCCCTCCTCCCGGTGCGGCAAGGGTGGCCGGTCCTATTATGGGAGGAGGTGGTTTGGGGCCTGGTTTCATCCAGTAGATGTCTTCCTTCATTAAGGCCGATGTGGAAGAGACAGTGAGTAGCCGGATGAGGGAGTTTGTCCAGCCTACAGCCG
Organism: Rehmannia glutinosa; assembly: GCA_016081115.2. NCBI lineage: Eukaryota > Viridiplantae > Streptophyta > Magnoliopsida > Lamiales > Orobanchaceae > Rehmannia > Rehmannia glutinosa. The sequence goes on along the minus strand of CM071931.1, from coordinate 54,148,392 downwards.
CGACACAGACTGGACCGATGAATGAGATGAGGCCTCCCCCGGTCGAGGGAGAGCGGGGTCAAAAAGTGCCAATGTTGGAGGAGGAGTGTGCCTCCGTGGATTTTACTCAAACGGCCACGGAGACTAATCCGGACTGGAGTGAAAAGATGGATGATCTGCATAGGGAGATGAGATAACTGAAGAAGAAGAAGGTGTCTGGAAGTGGCTCGGGCTGATCGAGGAAGGGTACTCCTTTCTCGGAGGAGATTATGGTTGATGAACTCCCCTCCTCGTATCGGGTGCTGAGTTTTGAGTATGATGGCACCACTGACCCATGGGATCACATGTACCGCTTTAAGAATGCTGTGATGCTCCACAGATTTTCCGATGGAGTCATGTGCCGAATGTTTCCGACCATGCTAACTAAGTCAGAACAACAATGGTTTGGTCAGTTGTTGATGAATTCGATAAGGAGCTTTGACGAATTCTCATCCATGTTCTTGCACCGCCACTACGATTGTAGGAGGTACCAAAAAACCCCCACTGACCTTATTCAGCATCAAACAGAGAGATAACGAAGGGCTGAGGAGTTACATTCGAGAGGTTTAAGGATGCAAAATTGGAGGTGCCCTCGGCGACTAAAGATATATTGACTAATGCCTTTGCCCAGGGCACGAAGGACGGAACTTCTTTGAGTCCCTAGTGATAGATCCACATCACGCACATTCACGAGCTCTTGGTGAGGGCTAAAAAGTACATCAATCAGAGGGATGCTAGGAAAATGAAGTGTGAAGAGAGGGATAAGAGGAAGGAGCCGAAGGATGATAGGGATGAAAGAGCTCCCAGAAGAAGACCAACCTCCCTAAGCCCGACTGATTGGGGAAAAGCCTAGGTATGAGAAATATGCACCCTTGGTGGCTCCCCAAGGAAATTTTCATGGTGATTGAGCTCCATCCCGACCTGAAGTGGCCGAATACCTATGTTGAGACACCCGGAAGGAGAAATAAAAGAGTTTTGCAGGTTACACAATGAGTATGGGCACACTATGGATCAATGCACCCATTTGAAGGAAGAGATATAGAGATTGATCCAGCAGGTCATCCAAGGAGTTTGTGTATGTGGATAAGAGGAGGTCTAAGGTTAATTACCCGAGGGGTCGAAATAATTACCATCGAGACAGGAGCCCGAGAAAAGGGCGGAAGAGAAAAGGATCTCCCCCACCGCCACCGTGAAAAGGGGTGATTCGGATGACATAATATTCTATGAATGTTACGCATGCATGGATGGATCTCGCAGTGGAATTGGAGATGGTGGATACGTCCCTAGTGGTTTTTGTCGGGGTTTGATTAAATCATTGAGGATGGTTACTTTACCCGTCTCTTTGGGCAAAGAACCATATAGGAAGACCAGGATGGTGCGATTTACGGTGGTGGATGTGCCATCATCATATATTGTGATGATTGGGAGACCTTTCCTTAGTCTTTTACAGTAGTTATTTCGGTGTATCATTTGAAGATCAAATTCCCGGTGGATGATGAGTTTGGAGAGGTGGAGGGGGAGATCGGTACATGGCGAGGAATTTGTACGTGGAAAGTCTCCGGATGGCCGAGAGGGGAGGAGCTCATGATGATTGCAAGGGCAAAGAGAAACTTATAAAGTTAGATGAGGCACATCACTTTGCTTGAGGCAAAGCTTTCGCTTTAAGTCTTGAGGTTGGGGCATTGGAGGAAGAAGATGATTGGCGGATGTCTATCATGGCATTTTTAAATGAGGGCACACCTTTGCCGGGCGAAAGGAAGCTTCTCGAGTCAAGATTCGAGCAACTCATTTTTGTATGATTGGGGAGAAATTGTATGAAAGAGGGTTTGGAACACCATTTCGAGGTATCTTGATAAGACATAAGGAGAATATGTCTTGAGGAAAATACACGAGGGATGTGGAAACCATATGGGAGCTAGGATCCTGGTTAGAAAGGTCTTGAGAGCGGGATACTTTTGGCCATATCTAAAAGTGAGGCTCAAAAGTTGGTGAAGGCTTGTGAAAAATGTCAAGTACATGCGCCACTCATACATCACCGAGGAGTTGATGGCCATTAGTTCACTTTATCCCTTTGCTAAATGGGGGATTGATATTGTGGGACCATTCCCTCCACCTCGGACAATGAAAATTTCTTTTGGTGGCAATAGACTACTTTAGTAAGTGGGTTGAGGCTGAAGCTCTTCCAAAAATAACGAGGATGCAATGATGAAGTTCATTTGGAAAAATATTGTTTGCCGATTTGGGCCGTCAAGGGTCCTTCTTTCGAACAATGGAACACATTTCGGTGGAGCTAGTATCAAGGCTTCATGCGAGGAGATGAAAATAAATCAAGATTTCATGTCGTAGCTCATCCGCAGCTAATGGGCGGTGGAGGTGACTAATACGATTTTGGTACAAGGGGCTTAAGACTAGCCGGAAAGAGTCAAAGAAGAGTGGGTGCAAGAGATGATCTCGGTATTATAGGTGTACTGAAACAAATCCAAAGGAGGCAACGTGGGAGAGTCCGTTTAGTTTGGTTTATGGGATGGGTGCGGTGATACCGATAGAAATCGGGATGGAACTCATAGAATCTAGACCTTTGAATAGAAAGAGAATGTGATGTTAACGCATGAGGCTATGGATTTGATTAATGAGAAAATGGAGATGACCTTTTTACGATGGAAAGGACAAGGAGCGAATCGGAGCGGCTTACAATAGTTAGGTGATGAAGAGAAATTTCCAAGTGGGAGACCTAGTTACGAGGAGGGCGATGCTAGTAAGAACAAGGGCAAGCGGACCCGAATTGGGAGGGTCCACTTCGAGTGGTTAAGGTTTTGGGTGGAGGAGCTTACAAGTTGAAGGAGGCGAGCGGGAAGAAGTTACATCGGGCATGGAATGTGAGCAACCCGAAGAAGTACTATCCATAGAAGAGTAGAAGTTTATGTATGCAATGATGCAATTTCCTCTGTTAAATGAAATTCAATGAAACAAGCTCACTTATCCTGAAATCTTATTGAACTCTATTTGCTACATGTTTGGAGCTCGGCTCGAGCCAACACTCCAAACACCTCGGGCTTGATGGACCGAGGGGCAACAAAGGCTCGAGCTTGGATACTTGTCCTTAATCAAAAACCAATCAAGTGTTTGGAGCTCGGCTCTAGTCAACACTCCAAACACCTGTAAGTCCAAGCGGCTACGATAATCTAGAGGGGGGTGAATAGATTATCTCCATCTTTTCGATTTTGCCCTCTTTTTCGAACCAAATGCTCAAACACAATAATAAAGGTGCGGAATGTAAACAACACACGTCGATTTAAAGAGGTTCAACCCACCTAGGGCCTAATCCTCTACCACCCCAAAGATATCCGGGATGGATTTCAAAAAGAAAAAGATTTTATTAATTTACCACAAATTAATACAACACCAACTTACAACAACACCTTGAAGAGCACCACACTCTTCTTCAACACCACCTTTGAGATTACCACAATCTCACTTGAAGATTACCACAATCTCCAACGGCACCTTGTGAAGATTACCACAATCTTCAACCTTGAAGAATACCAAATTCTTCAACACCTCAACAAGAAGATTACCACAATCTTCTCACACCTAACACCTAGATCACCCAAGTGTGTTCTTACCACAAGAACACTCACAAGGATATCTTGTGTTGAATGATTACCCAAATTCAAGATTACAACTCGATAATTGAGAGTGCAAGTGTAATCAAGAATAGCCTAGACCTCAAGGATGATGAAAGTGAAAAGCTAGGCAAATTACAACAAGAATAATAACAAAGAAAGACCAAGTGTTTGCTTGAGTATATCTTGTTGTGTTGTGTTGTTCTCTCTTATTGTGTTGCTTCAATTCTTCCTCTATTTATAGAAGATGTCTTGTACATGATAGGCTCCTCTTGGGGACATGAATTCTCGTAAAAAAATGCAAGACAATTGAAGAAAAGAGTGTTAGAAATCAATCCCACAAATTAAGGAAAAGATGTCTCTGCTGCACAACGGTTTTCTTTTGTCAAACTTAAAGGGGCGACCGGTCGCGCACAAATAGACGTTTGAAAATGAGAATACATATTTACAGGGCGACCGGCCGACGTAGGGTTCGACCGGTCGTCCCTTACTTCAACCGTCGCACAACTTCAAAAACGAAGGGCAAATGTTCTGTTTCAATTTTTGCTCCCAGTGCACGGCCGCCCAAAGGTCGAGTCGACGGTCCGACGGCACCGGTTGCCCTATAGGGCGACCGGTTGCCTGACCATTTTCTCGCAAACATGAAGTTTTCTGTTTTTCTCAACTTTCAGTGCGGGTTGCCTATACGGCGACCGGTTGACCTCAAAACAAAAGTGTTGTCCAATTTTATATCGAAAATAAACTTCAAGAAATACTCCGAAAAATAGTGAAAACATTTTAGACCGATCGGGAGTATTAGGACAACATTTAGAAACATTGTTTTGGTGTAAAAAAACATTGACAAAAAAATCATTAAGAGTGTTGTCCAATTTTGTCGAAGATAAAACTTGAAGAAATACTCCGGAAAATATTAAAACCATTTTAAATCATTTAGGAGTATTTGGACAACCTTTAAAACCATTGTTTTGGTGTAAAATCAAAATCATCAAAATCATGATAAAACCATTTATCAAACAATCTCCCCCTTTTTGATGATTACAAACCAAAACAATTTTAACGAGGTCGATTTTGAAAACAAAACAATTTTACCGGTTAAAGAGAACTATCCGTTGTGAGCGACAATATTCCATGCAATAAAAACACAAGGATGGGAGTAGAGATATTCAAACACATATAGCAAATGCTCCCCTATCAACATGCACAATAAGAGTTATATAGAAGCAACTTAAACATAAGCTAAAATATTAGCTTTTCGATATTGAGCTTAAGTATCAATAACTTAAAAGCTCCCCACTGTCAAAAGAGACATCATTAGAAACATATATAAGTCCATACTACAACCAATGGACCAAGATTCATACATAACCATAATGCACCAAGTGGACTAAATATGATCCACAACTTATGGCTTTATGAAGCCATAGCTTATAGCTTCTTTTCGTTAATCTTAGCTTTTATGAGCTAATGAGCTTATAACCTGTTTCTCCCCCTTTGGAATCATCAAAAAGAATGTTAGCACGATAAACACATCATATATTCTTAGCAAAGTGCGCAAGTAAACCGATGTATCGAGCCAATTTGAACATTGAAGCTTATAAACCAAATAGGAGGGAAAAGTCGAATCATACGACTTGAAGAAGCTTATGAAAATTCATTTGATAAGCAAAACATGATCTCTATAAATATATAAGATTTTTGAAATCGAGAGAATCATGTAGGTGATGAATTTTTCATTGAAACATTTTATCGAACACTTGGCGGGCGTCAAAAATTGAAAAAGATATATATAGCCCTTGTAAATAAAATCAAGCCAAGTTTTTCATCACCAAATGCAATTTAATAAATATCATTCATCAACAATTAATAATCTCATCACATTCATATATAATTTCATCACGATAGTACATATAGGCCAAGTTCTCAAGGGTTCAACCCAATTGAGATTAAGGAAGTAGAATTCTTACCATTTGATCGGTAAAGACGAGCAATGATGATGAAAGTCGAGCTAGATAATCCCCAAAATATATAATTCATGCATCAAAACTCATTTGAAGTGAATTGTGTGTGAAATTTGCAAAGGGGACGAAAAATGGCCAAAATAAGGTAAAATGGCGAATCTTTGAAGACAGAACCGTTTTAATCCAAAAATATAGCTCAGGCGGCCGGTCGTGGTTGAGGGCGACGGCGACGTTGAGGGCGACGGTTGCCCTCAACCTCATCAGCCCACCTGCCTTGCTTGCGGTTTTAATAAAATCCGAATTTTCAATCAAAAATCCAATTTTTCGCCCCTAAGTTTTAAAAAAACGTGCAAAATGCAAACGTATACCTCATTCAATATACATTATGTCATAATCAAGCTCGAAATGAGGTAAAATACTCGGCGAGCGATAAAAAAAAATCCGCGAGTTATCCTTGAGACGGAATTAAACACATCTCAAGTTTTTATTAAAACATGCAATCCCTTAACAATTATATCGAATCTCAATATGTTTAGTTCGATTATGACGAACCATAGTTTGAATAATTTTGACCGGACTTGTTATCCCGAAAAATAAGAACATTTTAAAGCTTTGGATACAACAAGTCATAAGAAGAAGTGCCTTTCAAATATTTGAAAATTTCTTTTAACGGCACTTTAATGAGATTCGTTGGGATAGTTTTTGAAATCGAGCATATAGACATAATGCATATGGAATTTCGAGTCTATAGAAATAATACAAGAAAACATACCTCGAATTTGTTTGTCGGCCGATATGCCTTTCTCAACCTTTGTCAATCTTTAGCCATAGAGGTTGAGATAGTTCTTCTTTCTTCAATGCTTAACTCCTTCAAGAGTTCTTTTGAAATATAACCGTCTTCTTGGCATTGAATGATTTGAATTCCAATGATCAAATTTGAGCTTCCCTCATCATGATCATCTTGTTCATCTCAAGTTCACCTACATCAACTTAGGAGAATCTCTTGCACAAAATATTCATTAGTAGCACCAAAAATATTCTCATGAATATGCACAAGCAAACAATCTTGCCCTTTTTCAAGAAACAAGGAGAGTAGTATCAACTTTACCTTTTGTAGAATCATTTAGCAAAAATAGCTAAGTCTATCATACCATACACGGGTACTTGTTTTAAACCATACAAGGCCTTAAAAACAATCATTTGGCCTAGAAAAATTTTAAACCCTGGAGGTTGTTTTACATAGACTTCTTCTTGAATAAAACCATTTAAAATTTTGGATTTAACATCCATTTGGTAAAGCTTGAAATTTTCTTAAAACAAGAATGGGCAAGTAAAATGCAAATAGCTACAAAATGTGCTATGAGTGCAAATGTTACATCAAAATCGATTACCTTCTTCTTGAAAATACCTTCGAGCTACTAACCTCGCCTTAGTTCGACCAATGTTGCCTTGGTCATCGAGTTTGTTCCGAATACCCTTTTTATCTTCTTCATCACTATCATCATAGGGCATCCAATTGATCTAAGGTGTTCATAATAGAACATTTACATCCAAATATTTGGAGTACTTCATTTCTCATCTACACAACTTAACAAACTCATTAACGGCATCGCTTATACAAGAAAAAATAGCCCAAGTGTAAAAACATGCTTCAATCATCAATCACAAAATTTCTTGCAAAAGAGCATAGTAGGAATAGACACTATATATATATATATAGATCATGAAGCAAGAAACACATACTATGCATTTAGAATATCATCAAGAGTCTAATAAATCATGCAAGTTCAAATAAGCTTAAGAAAGCTACAAAAGGTCTCTTTTGAAATTTGAGAATCCGATAGCATATAATTGAGACCTCATTTAAAAGAAGTATTTGAACAAAAGTTGACAAAGCAAATATGTGCAATCAAATATCGAATAATGCCTTTCAAAAAATCTAAAAATCCTCTTAATGGCATTTGTATGAAATACTATGAAAAACAAGCACATAGGCACATGGCAATACATATATCGAGTCTATAAGAGTAAGAATAACACAAGTAAACATACCTCGATAATTTATGCCTTTTCTTGACAAATAATGACGAAAATGGCCATTTGTGAAAATATGTAAATCCTACACAATTCTTAAAACAAATCTAGCACAAATCATAATGATAAAAGTGTAGGCTAAGAGATATCACAAGTAAGCTCATGCCATAAAAATCCATAAGAGATGATAATACACTTTAGTCTACAAAAATGCACAAGAGTTTTAAAAACATTATATAAGGTCTTCCTTTTAAAAACAAATAAGTTTTGAAGACCTTAATTTAAAATACATGAAAACTCATTTTGCAAGTAGGACACAAATAAAAACATGCATAATAGACAAATAAAATGCATATTTAATTAGGAGATACGGTTTACCAATTATGCCGTTTCCATGGGTTTTTCCATTGTTGATGATATTTTCCCTTTTGAAAATCTTCATGTTGATAGTAATCTCTCCAATTACTCCATCTCCAAAATTTTTGTCCTTCCCATTGTTGATGGTCTCTTCTTCTTTGAAAATCCTCTTGTCTTTGCCATTTCCAAGGATTGTGTTCTTCCCATTTTTGATTATATCCTCTTCTTGAAATTGGCTTTGTCGAACATAGTTTCTCCTTCTTTGATCACATGAAACGGTCATTTGATGTCTTCTTGGCGGTATAAATTTTCTTCGATCATTATTTCACGGTACCTAATATGACATTGTTTTGTGGTACCCTTATGTGTTTGGGTCCTTTGGAATTAGTCTTGAGACTTTTAGGTCTCCAACAATAATTGGAGCTATTTCTAGCCCGACAAGTATTTACCGTATGACCCTTTTTACCGCAATAAAAACATGTAATAATTCTAGGAGCATAATGACCAACGTCTTAGAGACTTGATTCTTTTTCATGTGATTGACACCCTTAGGCTTATGATCAAGTTCTAGTTTCAATTATCACAACAATCAACAATATTGGTCATCTTATCGGTACTCAAGTTGAATTTAGATAAATCATTTTTCAAGCAATTTATATCCTCAACAAGAGTACTATTTTCTTTCTCAAGGTTTCTAACCTTGTCAAGAGTGGTGGTGTGAGCACATGATAGTGATTCATAGGAAGTAAAAAACTATCCTTATCATTCTTTAAAACAATGAATTCCTTTTTCAAATTTTTGTATTTAACAAGTAAGTTTTGGAATTCATCTTGTAGCTCATCATAATCATTTTGCAAGTCACTATATTCATTTTGCAATTCATTGTCATAAGAAGTAGAGGGTTTAGAACTTACCTCGTTTTCTTCTTCGATGCCCATGAGGCATTGTTCAACTTGTTCATCATGGGAGGTTGTAGAAGGCTTATCCCATGTTGTTGAATTTGATGTTGTATCCATTTGTGAAGTAGATGTTTTTGAGTTGCTCCTTTCATTTGCATATACTTCATAGATGGCTTCTAATTTTGCCATACTTCATGTGCCGATCGAATACCTACAACATGATCAAATTCCAAAGTGGTAAGTGAACAATGTAAAATATTAAGAGCTTTACCATTTGAGGAGATGATTTTCTTCTCTTCATCATTGAGCTTTTTGAAGCCTTTTGAGGTGTGTGGTGTATTTTTCATCGGAATGGATTCTCCATTAATGATGGTGTTCCAAATGTCGAACCCGCAACCTTGTAAGTAGCATTCCATTCTTTCTTTCCAAAATATAAAATTTTTGGAATCAAACCGAGGTGGCTTGGTGGTGGAGGTGTCGGAAAGATGAGCTTCGTTAGTAGCCGACGATCGTTTCTCTTCACTCGCGATGTAAAACGAGCTTGCCAAAGAGTTTGGCTTTGATACCACTTGTAAGTCCAGCGGCTACGATAATCTAGAGGGGGTGAATAGATTATCTCCATCTTTTCGATTTCGCCCTCTTTTTCGAACCAAATGCTCAAACACAATAATAAAGGTGCGGAATGTAAACAACACACGTCGATTTAAAGAGGTTCAACCCACCTGGGCCTAATCCTCTACCACCCCAAATATCCGGGATGGATTTCAAAAAGAAAAAGATTTTATTAATTTACCACAAATTAATACAACACCAACTTACAACAACACCTTGAAGAGCACCACACTCTTTCTTCAACACCACCTTTGAGATTACCACAATCTCACTTGAAGATTACCACAATCTCCAACGGAACCTTGTGAAGATTACCACAATCTTCAACCTTGAAGAATACCAAATTCTTCAACACCTCAACAAGAAGATTACCACAATCTTCTTATACCTAACACCTAGATCACCCAAGTATGTTCTTACCACAAGAACACTCACAAGGATATCTTGTGTTGAATGATTACCCAAATTCAAGATTACAACTCGATAATTGAGAGTGCAAGTGTAATCAAGAATAGCCTAGACCTCAAGGATGTGAAAGTGAAAAGCTAGGCAAATTACAACAAGAATAATAACAAAGAAAGACCAAGTGTTTGCTTGAGTATATCTTGTTGTGTTGTGTTGTTCTCTCTTATTGTGTTGCTTCAATTCTTCCTCTATTTATAGAAGATGTCTTGTACATGATAGGCTCCTCTTGGGGACATGAATTCTCAGAAAAAAAATGCAAGACAATTAAAGAAAAGAGTCATTAGAAATCAATCCCACAAATTAAGGAAAAGATGTCTGCTGCGCACAACGGTTACATTTTTTTGTCAAAAACTTAAGACGACGTCGTCGCGCACAAATAGACGTTTGAAAATGAGAATACATATTTACACAGGGCGGCCGGTCGACGTAGGGTTCGACCGGTCGTCCCTTACTTCAACCGTCGCACAACTTCAAAAAACGAAGGGCAAATGTTCTGCTTCAATTTTTGCTCCCAGTGCACCGGGCCGCCCAAGGGGTCGATCGGCCGACGGCACCTGCCGATTGCCCTATAGGGCGACCGTTGCCTGACCATTTTCTCGCAAACATGAAGTTTTACTGTTTTTCTCAACTTTCAGTGCGGGTTGCCCTATACGGCGACCGGTTGACCTCAAAACAAAAGTGTTGTCCAATTTTATATCGAAAATAAACTTCAAGAAATACTCCAAAAAATAGTGAAAACATTTTAGACGATCGGGAGTATTAGGACAACATTTAGAAACATTGTTTTGGTGTAAAAAAAACATTGACAAAAAATCATTAAGAGTGTTGTCCAATTTTGTCGAAGATAAAACTTGAAGAAATACTCCTAAAAATATTAAAACCATTTTAAATCATTTAGGAGTATTTGGACAACCTTTAAAACCATTGTTTTGGTGTAAAATCAAAATCATCAAAATCATGATAAAACCATTTATCAAACAACACCTTGGGCGCGATGGCCCGGAGGGCAAGTCAAGCTCGAGCTTGGATACTTGTCCTCAAATTAAAAATTCGATCAAGTATTTGGAGCTCGGCTCGAGCCAACACTCCAGACACCTCAGGCACAATGGCCTGGAGGGCAAGACAAGCTCGAGCTTGGATACTTGTCCTCAAATTGAAAAATCAATCAAGTGTTTGGAGCTCGGCTCGAGCCAACACTCCAAACACCTCGGTGCGATGGCCCGGGGGCAAGTCAAGCTCGAGCTTGGATACTTGTCCTCAATTTGAAAAAAACAAAAAACAAAAGGAGAATGTCCACTTTCGAGACATAGAAAAAAAAATTGAATTAATAATTAGCAAGAAAATAAAGTTGCATTGATAATGTTAATACAAAAGGTGCCTAGATCGGGATAATTACAACAAGCTATTACAAAATAAGATCCTCGGAGGCATAATAATGGAGAGATCAGGCTCATTGTTGGGAGGTAGCTCGATCTCCTAGGTAGTCTGCGTGAGCAAGGGGTAGCTCAGATCGGGAATAGGAGGAAGATTCCCTTCCGCTCTCCGTAAGAGCAACTCGTTCTGCAGCAGCCTAAGCTAACGGCACTGGGGATCGCCGGCCAGTGCAGGTCATTTAAAGCACGATGAAGGTTTCATCGAAGTAAGGTTAATTTCGTTAGCAACCCTAGAGAAAAACGAAGCCCTCGGGATCCTTGAGGAGAGCCGGGGACCCATCCCGATCTAGGGGTTCTTGAATTCCGTTGCACGAAGTTGGAGTTCGGCCTGGTCAAAAGTGAATTCATACATTGCATGATCCCCGCAGAGAGACATCAATGAACTCCTCGAGAGATGAATAAGCACTTCTTGACCTTCTCTCAAACGCAACTAATCAAAGCCCGACCTTCCTTTGATTTTAGAAAATCACGTCGGCCAATCTCAATCCCCTCCTCCCGAGCCTATACCTGTGTATCTTTGAGCTCGGCCTTGAGGTTGGCATTCTCTTTACCTAACTCCTTGATCTTTGATTCTGAGTTAGAGATTGATCTTTCTAGGCCAAGGAGCTTATCCTTGTGCTCCCGAACGAATCCAACAACTTAGCCTCCCGAACCTTGAGCCTCTTGTTCTCTTTTTTAAGAGTCTCCAATTCTCTCACCAAGGTTGGGTTGATGAACCCAATTCGAGTTTGGGTGATTAGAGCAGAGACTTTTACATGACCTCGGGCCTGGTCCATGCAGAAGGTCTTTACCAGATCGGGGCTCGAAAGCTTGTCCAAGGCAACTCGGTCGGGATAGGGGCAATGACCTTGGATATATTGGGCAGCCAGTAAACCATCTTTATTTTTTAGAATAGAATTCCTGTAAAGAAATTCATTTGGGGTGTCGATGGGGCTGCAGATGAGCTCGGGATCAAAGGAGCTCGGCTCCATCCTGGACCTCTTGGAGAGGGGGGGAGGTGTCGAAGATCCCCCAAGGAGCCAGTGGCACAAGTCGGATGTTGGGGTCAGATAGCTCGGCCAAGAGATCTTCGGCAGAGGAAGGCCGGGTAGTGTGAGGAGATCAAGACCTAGATGCAGGGAGTCCCACCACGGCTTCGCCTGACTGGTGAGAGGAGGAAGCTCGAGCTAAGGAGCTCACCTTTTGGTGAGCCTCGCCTTTTTGGCTACAGCTCGGGCCAACATGATACCTACACAAGGAAGCAAAAAAAACATTAAAAGTTGAGTTTAAAAATTTCACTAAGAAATAGGAATGAAGCATACCAATGTCTTGCTTTAGAGGAACGGCCTCAGAGCTCACACCCGAGTAAGAAAGCAAGGAGGGGGTGATGATTTTAGAAAGATCATATTTTACGATAGTCGGTTTTGGGCGAGGTCCTGCAGTCGGGAGAGCATTTTTGTGGTTGTGTTTTTTCTTTGAGGAGGCAAAGACCGATCCACTTATGGGGAAAGGACCAGGATTCTATTTCGTGATTGTATTTTCATTGATTGCAATATATGTCAAGAGAAAATAAATTCGTATAAGCTAGGGGCCATGAAAAGGGTCCAAGATCAAACGTATCTTCTGTCACGCCCCAGACGGGACGCGACGACGATCCACAACTTAAATACAAATAAACCAAACAGTCTAGACGAATATCAACGAAATCCCAATGAAACAGAGTCAAATAGCAGCGGAAATAAAGAACATAAGTACAAATTACAACTTACAGTCCCACAAATATCTGAATTACATCCCCGAAGTCAACTAAAGATAACAACTTAATAGTCAAAGGGTCCTACGCCCTTCAGTTACAGACCGGAATGAAAAAAAAAATAAAAGAGTCCAACAGCAAATAAAAGAAACAAGTCTAGCAACATCAACAACTGAAGATAGTAACTCCAACAAGCGGAATACGAAAGCTCAGTCCGTGGTCGGTTCAACATCCTCGACAAGGTCCTCATCTAAAGGTTAGAAAACAGAAGGGGATGAGACAGAAATCTCAGTAGATGGGGTGATCGTGTGCAAGTGTGGCGATATATAGTTAATGCGAAAAACAATTGTATGAAAACGCGTGAGATATGATGCATTAATTCACATATAGTCCACAAGCGTCGTGATAAAATAATTAAGTAATATACTTATACATTGAAGAAAACATTCGTGGTCACACAAATACTATGTGATTCAGGCAAGACAGGTAGGATTGCGTGCGGAATGTAACGCCAATCCTATGCAAGACAATTAATGGTTGCGTGACGGATTTGTAGCGCCAACCAATGCAATAGAAGTAGCGGTTGCGTAGGATTTGTAGCGCCAACCAAATGGATCCGATTAACTCCGGAATCATGTGGATCGACAAATGATTCCTTCGTTCTTCCTTGTAACTCCCGAGCAAGATGGTCCAAGACTGTCACCTTATCGCTCCATAGGCAAAGACGAAATCCACAAAGGAGCTTGCAAGGCTCGGATTTTTTATAATCATGATTATACCTCAAGTACTACGACCCGCTTCCTCGACAACTCCGTCCCTCGCTGGGGATTAGGGCGATGGGGCCTAAGAGTGGAATAGCGGCCGAGCCCCTTCCATCCCCAATGTATCCATTCCGATCGTGAGCTCGGCACACCAAGTTGACTCAGCAGGAAAAGGTAAAACAAGTTCAGCGATCAACTAGCAATGAATGAGTATTATTGATTTAGGGAAGCGATTCAGAAAATTTTCGAAAATCGTGAGTGGCAATTATGGCGTTGGTGGAGCTATTTGGATGCAGATGATTATCGGAAGGATAAGCAATCTTTGATATCTTGAAAGATTAGGTGGAACATAAGTCCCGTTATAGATTCAAAATCGCAAGACGAGGAAGTCGTCCCGCGATCGGGTATTAATCGGTCAAGACGATCCGATAAGTCAAGGAGTTTTTGAGAAAATAAAATATTTTAATTAATAATTAAAGTCAGAGGGTCCAGGGCTGTTTTAGTAAAAGGAAAATAATTTGAGTTAGGTCCTTGATAAAAAAGAAAATTTGCAATTAGCCCCGTTTTGTAAAAATCAATACTTTTAGGTTAAAAATTGAATAAATAAATATCCCGACCTTGAAAAATTATGAGGTCAGTTCCTAAAATCTCTAAATTGTTCAGAGATTCAGGTTTTTAAAGTTTTGAGGTCGAGTTTTTATAAAATTCTCACATTGGCCCCAAATTTGTTAAAATTGTCATTTCGGACCTTAAGTTTAAAATAATCGGAACTCACAAACCGGAAGGGCTTTTAATGTGATTCTAGTTGGAAAATGTCACTAAGAGCAACTCTAGCAAGGAAATAGAGTAGCGCTCAACGCCAAATGTGGATCTCAAGCGGTGCACCAATTGTGGGCGCTATTTTGAATTTTTCTACAAATGATGCAATCGCTTTTTTAGCGCTATTCTTTTTTTATTTTTTTCATTTATTGTTAATTTTTTTATGTTTATCATAATTTTAAATATTATTATTAATCTTATATTTTCAATTAATTTAATATAAAATAATTTTAAAATTAATTCAATTGTATGTGATAATTTTTTTGTGTTATTATGAATTATTATTTTAATTTTACATTAATTAAATAAAAACTAGTAAATACTAAATTAAATAAAATTACATTTGTGATATATTTATCAATTATAAAGAATAAAAATAAATATTAAATGAATAATTTGATGGATCTTATGGAATATTCTTTTTTAGTGTAAAAAGTAGTGCAAACTCTTTGGAGATGTGGTATAGATTTTGCACCAAAATAGTGCGTAATTTGCACTAAATTGGTGCAAAGCATCGGAGATGGTCTAAGGTTAGTAGAATATTGGGACAAAAGCAGTTTTAAAAAGAAATAAGTGTAGGTCCTTTAACGTTTGAAAATCTCATTTTTGTCCCATTTTGAAATAATTGCCTTTAAGGCTTTCAAGGGTCCAATTGTTATGAAATTTGAACCTTGGGTCCAAAATATAATTAATTTATAGTTAAATTAGTAATTCCAGGTACATGGGCTGTATAAGTCCTAGAAATTTCATTTGGGTCCTCAAGTTTAATCTTTTACAATTTAGTCCCTCAATTTTAGAGAAATTACCTTCCAAGCTCTAAACACTTGGATTTTTGGAATACATTTAAAATATGTCATTTCCAGTCTCTTAAGAGTGAAAATTTCAAATTTTAAAATTAAGGTCTGGTACAGTTTCAAAATTACAAAGTAGCCCTTAAACTTCTCAAATTTTACAATCTAGTCCTTGGGCTTTTAAATGTTGATTTTATTTATCTTAAAACTCTTAAAACTTTATTAAAATTTCCAAAAGTCATTTTTGAACCTGAGTACAGTCCCAAAATTCGAAATTTTCAGAGGGGTCCCTTAAGTTTTATTTTCTTGCAATTTAGTCCACCAACTTTCCATTTTTGCATTTAAGTCCAAAAATTAAAATTTAATCAATTATGCTCGACTTATCCAGGTTATAAGTCATCCAAAAATTTCAAAGATCATACACATGCATGTTCAATTCATACAAGAATTCATCAAATAGAACATTAAATTGTACATGCATGCACCTAAAATTCAATAGTTAGCATTTTTTAGCAACACTTGAGAAATTTCACCACTTGATACATAAAATTAACATGCAATACATAAAATATACATATCTCAAGTGCTCATGATCAAAACACTACATGCATTTAACAAAATCCCTAGAAGTTGGAAAGATTTTTCCACCCACTTTAAATTTGGAAAATTGTGAAATAAATGGGATAATTTCACAACTTGGTTTGATATCACTTAGGTCAGCCCTAAGTCAAGAAATATCAAAAATTTAGAGTTAGGAAAAATGAGTGAAAAATTAAGAATAAAAGAAGAAGATAAGAAAATTGGAAATACTACACTTTACCTTGTGTAGTAAGTGATTTGAAACTAGTTGAAGCTTCAATTTTGGGATTTTTAATTCACCTTCAAAATCACCTAAAGTCAGTCCCTATTTCTCAAAAATGAAAAAGGGGTGTTAAAATTTGAAGATAATAGGGAGAAGAAGAAAGAAGGGCTCTAGTATCCAAATCTTACCTTGTAGTCCAATTTCTCTACTAATTATTCTTCAAGTCTTCTAAATTCACCACCATGCATGCATGTCTTCAAGTAGTCTTCTAAGTACCTCAAAATCCAAAATTCAAACTTAAATTAAGAAGAGAAGGTGATGAGTAGTAAGATATCAAGTTGAATTGAGTAATGAAATTTCTTACCTTTGAGATAGGGGGGGTTCAAATTTTATGGTGTTAAGTAGGAAGAATGTTTGTTTTGGTTTAGATGTTTGAAGAAAGAAAGAGTGTTTGATGATAAGAAGAAGATGTTCTTGAAGGTATGAAGGTATGCTTGGAGATGTGAAGGACTTGTATTTGAATATATGAATATGTGAAGAAATGGTACTTGAAGATTTGAAGATATGAAGAATTTGGTGTTTGAAGATTCAAGATATGAAGAGTTGGTGTTTGAAGATTTGAAGATGTGAATGATTTTTAGAGAGAGATTAGAGAGAAGGAGGAGAATTTGCTTGAGAGATGAAGGTGTTGGGTGAAAAATGAAATTTTTTGTAAAATTTTGGCCTAATGGCCATCCAAATGGGGGAGAGAGAGGAGAAATTTTTTTGTGTAATTTGTGTCTTGAATTTTGCTTCTTGCATGGGAGACAAAATGCAAGTCAAAGTATGGGCTTGAATGGTGTTGGGGAATATTTGAGAAGAATGTTGGTTAAGTGGAAGAATGTTGGAAAAAATAGTAATAAATAATTGGTGTATGAGATGATGTGTATAATGTTTGAATTAAAGGTGTAATTATACACAAGATGACTAAAATAAGGTGTAAGTGTACAAGAGTTGGGTGATATTTCTACACCAAAACATCACTATTGTCGTCCACTTAAGGGTATTTTGGTAATTCCATATATTTTTTTGTCCCAAATTTGATGATAATAGATGAATAATATCAATCTCCAAAATAATTAGTGATTTCCTTGATCACTTATAACTCTCATGATCACTTAATCTAAATCAAATTCTTAATTCTATAAGGTAAAAGTCTCTAAAATAAATAGTCTCTTAAAATTCTAAGGTGACTAATAAATACAAAAATAGTATTAATGATCAATCAAGGATCATAAATGCAAAATAGAATTAATAAATGATCATGATCACAAGTAATAAATAAAATGAAATAAATGCAAAATATATATATCATTAATATTTACCCGTCAAAGTGACGCGGTAAAATAGTCGATCAAATACATAGACGATAAAAGGATCAATCATATGCTCGAAAAAGAGGAAATTAATGAATTTATTGTTGTAATTATGTTAATGCTTTTCATGTTATATTAAATATTGACAGATATATCCCTACCGAGCGAGAGGAAGGCTGACCCTATCATTATCATGACTTTTAGGTTGAGGAATCCTGAAGAGATATGATGTTGCGGATGGTGGAATAAATCATGTTATATTTATATTTTAAATAATTATTATAGAACTAAATTTTGGATTTATGTCGAAAAAAAATTCCGGTTTATGCTTGGAATAATTTTTGGATATTTAATTTTGAATTATTATTATTATTATTATTATTATTATTATTATTATTATTATTATTATTATTATTATTATCATTATCATTATATTTTTCTTAGGAATTAAAAATTCTATATCGACTTTTTGATAATTATTGGGATCTCTTTAATTTATAAATTTGTGTTTTCTTAATAATATTTTAGAGTACTTTAATTTCATAAAATTGGGTTGTTACAAGTGGTATCATAGCAGTCTACGATTCTGTATTGGAAAAATATAAGTTTCTTTTCAAATTTTAAAAGAAAATAGTCTAATAACATCCACCTCAATCATATCTCGCCTGGTTTCTCAAGGTATGCAATTTATTATGTCATGTTATTTTATTTATTTATGAAGTATCATTTTATATTATCATGTTTTAGAAGTACATTTTATCAATTCTTGTCATCATTCCTTTTAAAATAAAAGCATTATTTATTAAAGAAAATTCATTACAAGTATATTTATTACCATACTTTATATTAAAGAAATTTTATGATAAAACCGTATGGGCTTGATTACATGAACCTAGATGACCAATAGTTATTTGATTTAGATTATTAGGAAGATGATTAGTTTGAGACCTTATGTTAAGGAGAATGTGCTATTGAGGTTTATAGAAATTACCAAAGAACTTTGAGGTGATGGTATTGGTGCTCGTGCTCATGCCAATATTTTGATGATACTTGAGGGAGAAGAAAAAAAAACCCAAGATGGCGAAACTTGAGGAAGATCCGGAGTATTAGGAGACTTAGTGTCCGTGAACTTCATAAATTGATTAATAAACCCATTATTACTGATGGAGATGAACAGTGAGATAAGTTATACGTAGTAGAAGATGATAGGCTAATCAACATTAGCCTTAAGTTAGTCTCTAATTATTACTATTTAGTTAACTTTTGGTAGGTGACTTATATTTTTAAGCATGAATCATGGTTGTCAGAGAATTATTATTATTAATAAGATTTTGATCTTCTTTAGGATTGCATGTCTTGATTTCGATTGTGAGAAATATCTGGTAACTTTAAGTCGATAGATGCAAAAGGATAATACCTTGATTTTAGTCCTACAATGTATTGATTAAGTTTTTACTAACCCTGCGATACAAAGCTCAAGTCTAGGTTTGTTTTGATGGAGACCTAGAAAGGCCTTTACTACAATCCAAGTTAAGCAGACAAGTGATATAATTAGCCTCGTATAGAATTTGTGATAAGCTATTGCTATTCATTTTCATGTTTAATTGTGAGGCTTGTCGCCTAAAGCTTATAATGATTTATGTGTTGGTGTAAATTAGATTATTACTGCTGAGTTGGTCGATTACTGTGTTATAGGCTTATTCTCAAATGAAGGTGATAAAGTTTACCCAGTTATAGTCGAACTACGATTATAGTAATGTTCTTGATTAATGTTTGAGTATATGGTTTACTCTAAAAGGTTTGAGTTATTGGATATACCCTTTTTCCTATGAGGTTTGAGATATGGAACATAAGATTTTGCCCTATAAGATTTGAGTCATTGAATGTGAGATTTTCCCTTAAAGAATTTGAGTTATTTGAATATAGGGTTATCCCGTGTATTTGAGTGAATGATTTTTCCTAATTACAGTTTGAGTACTTGGGCATATTGAAATATAAGTTTTTCTCAATAAGGTTTGATTTTTGTAGTTGTGGCTTGGCAACCAATAAGGTTAGTTATTTGATGAAAAGTTCTCCTACTAAAGGTTAATGTAAACAAATTTGGATTTGAGATGGATTTTTCCTAATGAGATTTGTACGTAGGATTTCTATAAATTACGTTTTGAGCATGTAAGGTTTCCTTATTTAAGAGTTTGGTTGTATTGTGTGAGGCCCTATTTTTCCAACGTAAGATACGATATTGTAGTGATGTATTGTTTGGCTTAGTGTCGCAAACTTATTATTTATGGAACATGACGTGACTTTTATTATTCCTTCCAACGTCAATTTTGTTTCTTTATTTTTGAGCGTACCAATTTTTCTCTATTATTAATACTTGATCGATTGACTACGACTTTAGAAATATCGGACCCTCGATAATTTAGGAGTATATTCCAATCTTTATTCAAATATTTCACCTTATTCTATAATTCATCCCAACCAACTTCCAATTTATTTTTAAAATACACATTTTTTATTTCACATCTTTAAATTTAAATTTCTAAATATTTAATTATGAATATTTATACATTTTATTTTTTTCCCTCAATTTTATAAATAAAAGAAACCAAATATTTTTTTATTTTTCCCCTAATTTTCGAAATTTCCACTTTAAATGGAGAAAATAACTCAATTTTTCTTCTACCACTATTTTTATCATTTTGTATCTCCCAACTAGTTAATTATTGGACAAAAAAAAATTGATAATTTCATTTCTATTTTATTTTATGTCTTGCAAGCCTACAACTAAAAATCTTCCTACAAATTCCACTAACCCCTTAGTCAAACAAATAAATTTTTAAATTTCCCCGTAAAAACTAGCTTTTGACCTCATGTCCCTAATAAAGGAAGCTAGTTATTCTCTTTTATCCTAATCCCTTAATTATTCCACCACTAACCATCCTTTTAACCAAAACAAAATAAAAATCCTCTCCAATTCTTATACAACAAAATCGGTCAATACAAGATTAAGGAAGAAAAATTTATCTCATCCTCCTTCTACTCACAAACTCTTTCAATACTCTCATCCAACATAAGAATACAAAAGTTCTCTTCATCTTGCTCTCATAGGATCAAATATTCCAACAATTAAGGTAAGAAATTTCTTCTCTTTCATTTTCATTTTTATCTCCTTGAAACTTCCAACATCTACCTCCAATTTCTAACATGATTCATCCTTCTTGTGAGGTACTCCTAGAAGATTATTCTTGAAGAATTAAGAGTCTTAGACTTGACTACAAGCTTGAACAGGAAATTTAAGACTACACATTTTAAGGTGAGAAAATTATGGTTTTAGTATTTTCTCTTGACAACATGAAGAATTAATTTTTGACTCAAAAATATGAATTTTTGGAGCTTAGTGGTTGACCTACACTCTCTCAAGTTGAAGATTATAAGTTTGAAGGAAAATTCCATTTTTGAGACTACTTGAAGACATTAAGGTGAGTAGTAACCATTTGGTCCTAGTATATTTTCTTTAGACTTGAGACTTTAATTTTAACACCAAATATGGTTTGGATACCATTTAGGGGTTGACCTGCAAGAGCTTGAGTAAAGAAGTTGATATAAGGAAGAAGACTTCATTTTAGATCAACCCGAGAAAGACTACTACGAGGTGGGTGAAAAATCGTTCAAAAATAAGCAAATAATTTTCATAAAATGCATGTAGTGCATGAAAATTGTGAGGTCCCATTTTTATACCATAGATGACACGGTCCACATATATTTCCCGATATATTATTTTAGTATTCCAAATAGTTATTCTTATATTCACTATTTATTTTATATAATACGATATGTTATAAATATTAACGTTACTAAAATTATTACCTAATTACATGATAATGCAACTGATTTATGTTTATTACTTAAATTTAATAACTATTATCATTTTTTTACAACTCGATTCGATAAAAAGTGTTATTTAAAATTCGTTCTTTAGTATTTGAAAATAAAAATTCTTGTCGCCATATTTTTATGAAGATGATACTTACATTTAGTCATTTTCCATGAAACTACTATTGCTCAATTGATCAAATAATTTTTATTTCAAAGAAACTACGTCTTAATTTTGAGATCTTGAAATATTCATTTCGATAAACTCAACATTTTACTCCAAATCTATTATTTTGAGTTAACAAAATTTATTGTGTTTTTGAAATTCTTGGCATAAATTAAAGTAGTATTTGAACCTATTTTATTGAAAACAATTTAATGCTTTGCAAACAAATCATTTTATTTTATGATCCATTAAAACCATCTACTACTAATTTAATACATTAGTCGGTTGGATTTCTCTCTTAACAACTAATTATATTTTTGTAGTATAATATTTATTCAAATAATTTATTAATTTCAAAAATTATATTTATATATAGCGAAATAATTTTTATAATTTAATTAATTGCTTGATTGATATATTTGACTTGTATTATTAGTTCTAATTCTACTTAATACCTTAGATTATAAGTGAAGATGCTACTTGGGAATTATTGGACACCTTATAACTAGATGACTAATTATATAGGTAAGATAAATATAAGATTTGATTTATATGAGAGAAGATACAAGCGTTGTCTTTTCCTTTTGTCTTTTTCCTTTTGTCTTATTCATTGAAGCATGAAAGCCTTCATCCACTCCAACAAGTCTTGATTCTACCTATGCAAGCATGAGCCCCCAAATTTGCTAGCTTCCAAAAACACTTGAGTGTCTAGAGTAAAGAGGCTAGGATGAGGACTTCATTATTTTGCTATACATCATCTCATTTCAACACTTAGTCATTTTCACCACACAACACCCAACTCTCTCCCTCTCAAACCCCATAAGGCCAAAAATCTGGAAAATGGAGAGATAGGACTGAAAATTTAAGGAGCAATAGGCTTGAAGATTGTGATTTTTAAGGAGCTTTCAAGAAATAAGAAAGGTAAGAACTTCATAGGCTTTAAACTCTTCCTTATTTCTTTTTCTCTCCAATTTTCTTCACATTTTGACACCCAAATCTCCCAAACTAGGGGCTGCCCTAAGAAGCTTGGGACCTTAAGGAAGTGTTCTAATAAAGAGAAGTTACCTAGACCAACTTACTACCAAGGGACAAGAGGTGGGTGAAAACTCTTTCAAATCTCTCATTATTTTTGCATAAAAAGCATGATGATGCATATGTTATATGATGTATAATATTTTGTCTAAATTTTCAGTGTTATTTATTCTGGAAAATTTCGAAAAAAAAAATAATATATATGTGTAGTAGAATCTATTGACAAAAGTGATTATTACTTAAAAATGGCTTTTGTATGCTTTATATGCCTATTTCTATATATATTCGAAAATGGATGAGAAAATATAAAAAACATGTCTTAACATGTTTTATATAATCTGGACATATGAATTTGAGAAGGAAAAATCGAGCTTGGGCCATTTTGCAAATATGGCAAAATATAGAGCCAAAAGTGAAAATCTTGAAACTATGATAACCCTACTGGAAATTTCGAAATTATGCACTTTATTTACTGTAAATATAATGTACATATGATAAATGATAATTAGGACCCTCCGGATTAAGCAAATGCGAAAATACGAAATTTTAGACACTAAATTGAAATTTTCCAAATCTTAAGGGACTAAACTGTAAATTTCTAACATTTGGACAGATACTGTCCAAAACATTTTATGAAATTATTTTAAATAATATTCTAGACCTTTAGTCCAAGTTTCATGAAAAACGGGCTTAAAACGAGCCCTTAACGGTAAAATCATCTTTGGGGCCAAAATACAAATTTTCAAGAATTTGGTACTTAAACAGGGAATTTCCTAAAACTGCTTTTACCCTTAGTTATATATTGTCCTAAAGAAAATTTTAGACTTGGAATTTCGTTAATACCCTTCCCCGTTTAAGAGATATCAATTTTTAAGTATTGGGTCAAAAATACTAATTTGGGAAGATTTTGAGACTGACCTATAATTTTCGAAAATCTGACCCCGCAACCCTGAAAATATTCTTCTTTGGAATTTTTATAAAAATTAGAAACTGACCTTGCCCTTTTCAGAGTCCGGGATCACAACTTATGGAATTTTAAAACCCAACATAAATTTTCCTCTTTAATTAAAATGTTTTATTTTACAATAAAATTTACCAAGGTCATAGGAAATTATTTTATTTCTAAATTCAGTTTATTCACGCAATATTAAAATTTCTATTTTAAAATTATTATCCGAATTTATTCGGGATTTTCATACCGATTATTTATACCGACTTTTTCGCCCGCATAAGTTGAATCTTATTAAGAACATTAGCATAATACACTCAATCAATGAATATAACCGCTAGATTACCCCTCCGGATCTATGCCGTGTCAATGATCGATCGATTGAATATCGGACGCGCGAGTCTATGAACGCACCTGGCCTATACTAATCGACGATTTGGCGTCACACTTTCGTCGCAAACCAACGATATGAATTGACGGATTTGTGGAATGGATAAGTCGTGTATGGGATGGGTAGCTTGCTACGCCTCATGCCGGCCTCCATCGTCCCAACTCCCAACCTCGAGCCGGATAGGAGAGTCTCGGCGGGCGATTGGGTCGTAGAATGCTGGGTATAATCATGATTATAACGTTCTCCGAGCTTAGCCGGCTCCACTTTGTGGAGGCGTCGTGCCAACCGGGATAGCGGATGTAGCCCTATCGATAGGAGGGGTAAGTTGTCTTTGTTTCGGGAGATGATGTTTGATCAACACTTCTCTGCCGTATAAGGTGGTCCGGTTGGCGTCACACTTTCGTGTGCGCAACCAACCGATATGATTGACGAACTATCTGGGTTGGCGTCACACTTTCGTGCGCAACCACCGATATGAATTGACGGATCGATCTGGTTGGCGTCACACTTTCGTGTGTAACTAATCGATTTGAATTGACGGATTGATCATGTTAAATAATACTAATAAAATTATTAAGTATATGGAAATGCCATTGACGTTTCTTGCATCAAAAATTCATGAAACGATTTTACTGCATAAAGTATAAGCCCCACTTGCACACACTCACCACACCCACTGAGAATTTTTGTCTCACTCCCACCTATTTTTCCAACCAGAGGATGAGGTTTCGCTGGAAGAAGACTACGGCGAAGATTTCGAAGCTACTGATTAGCTCTTTATTGTGTTAGATGTTGAGACAATTTGAATTTTATGGTTTCTTTATGTATGGACAAATACTAAGAGATTTTCTTGTAATAGTCGGGCATAGGACCCGTAGGAAGAATGATTGTGACGAGGATTGTATTTTATTTTCTGATTCTGCTGCGACTGTACTCTGACTTAGTTTATTTAATATTCATTCTATTTTGGGATTTTGCTATTTCTCTTTGGGTTATATTAATGAATAAATGGATCGGCATGGTAAACCGACATAAGTTAGACCGTTCGAGTCACAGCTCCCGATTTTGGGGCATGACAAAAATGTTTAAATTGCTATATATATATATATATATATATATATTACATGTATTTTTTTATATGTATCAAGTTCAAGAAGTTTCACAAAAACGAGCATGATTTTGATTTTATGCATAATAGGGACACATTTGCATATATATCTTAATTTCTTGTTCAACTCTTGATTAATGTGTAAAGAAATGTGTTATATGCTCAAAATCATGTTCTATACTTGATATATATTCTGGAAAATATGACATTGTGCTCGAATTTGAACAAATATGTCATTTATGCAATTTTTGCAAAGTTGAGGACTAAATCGTAATTTCAAAAATTGTCCAAGGACCAATCTGTAAATTTCAAAATTTTGGAATGTATTAATTGTAAAATTTAATATTTTAAGTTAATAATAATAGTTTAAAGGTTTTGAGAAAATAAAACTCATCCTTGGAATTTTAGAGACTCAAATGTGGAAACTTGAAAGTTTAAGGGGCAAAAATGAATTTTTAAAATTGTTCAGGGACCCCTCTGAAAATTTTGAAATTTTGACTTTCTCAAACTGTAAAACTTATATTTTGAGAAATTTTAAAAGCATAAAGTGGTTTGGGTTGAGAAACCAATTTGTTAAACTTTAAGTACTAAAGTGTAAAAATTCTAATTTCAAAGGACCAAAATGAAATTTCAGAAAACATTATGTCTTGGACATCTGGGAATTTTCGTAACCATATTTTTACAATATTTTGAACTCATGGTCAAGTTTCATAACAACGAATTCCAAATAAACCCTTAAGGACAAAACCGATTTTTTGGACTAGAAATCGAATTTATAAAAATTAAGGGACTTAAACCGACCCTATTTTAAAACTGCTTTTGTCCCAACATCCTACCGGTTTACATTATATTTTAAAATTAGAATCACATCAAAATCCCTCCCGGTTTGTGAAATCTAAATTTTTAAGTTCGGGACCGAAAATGACGTTTTTGACAAAAGAATGGACCAAACTAAAATTTTCCAAAACATCGACCCAAACCCTTTGAAAACTGAATCTTTGAAAAATTTTAAGAATTTAGAAACTGGCCTTACATTTTTCTGAGGTCGAGACTAGGACTTATTCAATTTTTGACTCGATAAGTACTTTTTCCCAGAAATGTGACTATTTACAAAAATTTTCTTTTATCAAGGACCCCAAAATAAAATATTTTCTTCTCTACAGTCCTAAAACTGATTTAATTATGATTTATTATGCTTCCATATTTTTCTTGAAAATCCCCAGACTATACGCACTACGTTGTGGCGACTTCCTCGCCTTTGGACAAATTTAAACTTATCCTGTTGATATCTTGTACTGCTTTTTGTATGTATCGTCATGTTTTTTACTCGACTACCTAGTTGACATTCCGTACTTATAATTATTTTCCTGTTTGAGTCAACTTGGTGTGTCGAGCTCACAGTCGGAATGGATACGTCGGGGATGGAACCGGGCAGCTCGGCTGCTATTCCACTCTCCGGCTCCATCGTTCTAATCCTGCAAATCAAGGATAGAGTTTTTCCAAGAGAAGCGGGTCATAGTGGATTTGTCTTTGCCTATGGAGCGATAAGGTGACAGTCTTGGACCATCTTGCTTGGGGAGTTACAAGGAAGAACGAAGGAATCGCTTATCGATCCACACCATTCTCGAGTTACTCGGACCGTTTGGTTGGCGTCACACTCCGTGCGCAACCACTACTTGTTTGGGTTGGCGTTACACTCCATACACAACCACTACTTGAATTGCTTGCTTGGGTTGGCGTTACACTCCGTACACAACCATTACTTGTTTGGGTTGACGTTACACTCCGTACGCAACCACTACTTGAACTCTTTGCAATGCATTCATAGTGCTTGAATGATTATGAACTATTTTCATCAAACTATATAAAGCTATATTATTTTGAATACCATGTTGCTCGTGAATCGTGTGTGATGCATGCATCATGAATCACACATTCTTCATTTAACTGTTTTTCTGCATCTATATAGGCCACACTTACACACAATCACCCATCCACCGAGAATTTTTGTCTCACCCCACTTTTTTTTCAACGGCGGTGATGATCCACCATATTATGAAGACGTCAACGAAGATGACCAAACGACGGAGTAATCTCTAGACTTAGTTCGTCAGTCTAACCTTTAAAAATGCTTATGCTTTGATAATGGACAATTTATTTCATTCGATGTAATAGTGGGCGTAAGACCTCTTTCGCTTAGACAATTGGATTGTAATAGTATTTCCGCGCGACTATTGGCTCTTTTTCCGGGAGGTTATGAAGAACTAGGTCTATTCGAGAATTATTATTCATATTTCTCAAATATTTGGTGGATTATATTTTTAGAAGGAGATCCGCGCAAGTTAACTATTGCGTAGCGACTCCAAATTTATGGGGCGTTACATATTGAACATAAGATTTACCCTAACTACGATTTAAACTCGTGAGACCAAGGGTGAGTGAATTATTTTCTCACGGAGTAAGAGCAGTTGATAAGAGAGTTATTTTGGTGGCGAAGTATGAAAAATGATATTGGAACCTTTGTGGAAAATATTTGGCTTGTCGACAAGTTAAAGCCGAACACCAAAAACCATCCGATTTACTCAAACCACTTGATCCGAATGGAAATAGAGCACATAACTATTGATTTTGTGGTAGGACTTCTACCATCAATCAAGGAAAATAAGGCTATATGAGTTGTAGTAGATCGATTAACAAAATCAACACATTTCTTACCTACTAAGATGGCGTTCAGAATGGAGTGATATGCACAAATTTACATTGAGGAAAGAGTGAGACTTAATGGAGTTCGTGTGTTAGTTATTTCAGATGGAGATACGCGTTGTATTTCTAAATTTTGGAAAAATCTACAAAGTGCCTTGGGAACAAAGTTAGATTTAGTACGGCTTATCACTCGCAAACAGATGGACAGTCTGAAAGGACTATACAAATATTGGAAGATATGTTGAGAGCATGTGTGCTCGACTTAGGAAGTAATTGAAAATATTATTACCCTTGTTAGAATTCGCTTATAACAACAGTTATCAAGTGACTATTGGGATGGCTCCATGCGAGGCGTTGTACAGAAGAAAGTGTAGACCATCATTATATTAGAACGAAGTTGGTGAAACAAAAATTTTGGGGCCTGAATTAATTTGGCAAATCGTTGAAAAGATAGTTATGATACAAGTTCAAATCAAGATGGCTAAAGATAGACAAAAGTCGTATGCTGATAGACGGAGAAAACATATACAAAATTATGAAGGAGAAAAATATTTACAAAGTAGCTCCTATAAAAGATGTTATTCAATTTGGCAAAAAGAAAAGTTGAAACCGAGATATATCGGACCATTTGAAATCTTTACATGAGTTGGAGATTTAGCTTATCATCTAGCATTACCACCGAGTCTATCAAGTGTGCACAATATTTTTCACGTCTCTATGCTAAGAAAGTATGTTCATGATCCAAGTCACATTGTCACTTAACTTACGAGGAAGCACCGAAGTCGTTTTGGAATGCAAGATTCACCATTTGAGAAAATAAAGATGTTGCTCTAATCAAAGTACAATGGAGACGTTATGCGAAATGAAGCTACTCGGAGTGTGAAAAGGAAATTCGTGTCAAGTACCCAAAATTTTCAATTCCGGTAAGGTATCGAATGTCGAGGACGAAATTATATTTAAGGAGAGCAGAATGTGATAATCTATTTTTTTATTAATAATTTAGAGGTTAGTATAGGGGTTAGCTAGGGGTTATTTTAGAGTATTTATGGGTTAATATTAATTACTATAAATATGTATAATTTCATACTCAAATTTTACACCAAATTACAAATAATTATAAGGTAATGATATTTTTTTTACTTATTATTCAAGTTTCCTGTGTGTGTGTGTGTGTGTGTGTGTGTATATATATATAAATATAATTCCCAATCCATAAGCCTTCTTTCAATATTTTATTTTTATAAATTATTTTATTAATTAGTTCAATTTATTAAAATCACATATTAATTATATATATTTATTTAATGTAGAAAACGAAGGGGTCGAGGACTTAGACTTTTATTGTACATTTTTTTACATCGAATATATATATATATATATATGTGATTATTAAGGTAGGAATTTCTAAATTATTTGTCTTTATTTAATGTTTCGTGATTGTATTTTCATTTATTGCAATATATGTCAAGAGGAAATAAATTCATATAAGCTAGATCCATGAAAAGAGTCCAAGATTAAACGTATCTTCGGGTGAACCCGCAATGCTATATGCAGAATCGCCATCGAGAGGAAAAAGTGGAAATTAATAAATTTATTGTTGTAATTATGTGAAAGTTTTTCATGTTATATTAAATATTAACAGATATCTCCCCTTTGAGCGAGAGGAAGCTCACCCCTATCATTATCATGACTTTCAGGTTGAGGAATCCGGCTGAAGATATGATGTTGTGGACGGTGGAATAAATCATATTGTATTTATATTTTAAATAATTATGATAGAACTAAATTTTGGATTTATGTCTTTAGTTTTTTTTTTTCCGATTTATGCTTGGAATAATTTTTGGATATTTAATTTGGAATTATTATTATTATTATTATTATTATTATTATTATTATTATAACCATTATATTTTTTTCTTAAGAATTAAAAATTCTAAATCGACTTTTTGATAATTATTGAGATCATTTTAATTTATAAATTTGTGTTTTCTTAATAATATTTTAGAGTACTTTAATTTCATAAAATTGGGTCGTTACAGATTTTGAGGAGTGAAGAAGGGGCTTTTGAGGCATGTCACACAAGCTCTATTACGGGTTTTCTTGAGGTGAAGGAAGGAGAGTCAGTTGGTCTATTAAAAGGAATGAGATGGTGTCAGTCCTTAATATTTTACTATTTCTAGTCCAAATATTTTTTCCCCTTAAAAAATATATAGTTTTATTTTTATTTTTATTTTTTTCGCTTAAAAGAATAGGACAAAAAAATTTAGGTAAATGGGGGAGCGGGAGGCACCTTCCCGAATTCCCCTGAGTCCTTAGGCTTCACAAAAGTAATGAAAGAGATGCCAAAAGTTTTGCGAGTTGATATCTCTGAATGTGGGTACATTATCATGAAGTGCAACTAAGATTTGAGTACCGACATAGACTTCAAAGTTCAATTCACTACGAGTGCATTTGAATGAGGAATTTCAAATCCGAGTGTATTTTAAAATAAATAGATTTTAAATACCTTAATTTCAAATACTTCTCTTGTTTGAATGATGTGGATTTGTGTATAAATTTCAAATCTATCATAAAATTTTGGTATAATAATTTAAAGTTCTAATCATTTTTTTAATTAGCATTTAATAAGTAAAAATAAAATATATAATCTTATTATTATTATAAAAATTATAATTTTATACATTAATAAACTATGAAATACCATAAATTTTATTATGTGTGAATATGTGTGTGTGTCTGTGTGTGAATATGCAAGTCTGCATAAACAAAAAAAGATGGATTTCAAATGACTAGGTTTTCAGAGAGATTTCAAATCCTTTAAAAATGAACTAAAATTTAAAGAGTAGTTTTAGATCCATTAATTTGGATTTGTAAGCCAAACAAGGGTGTGAATTTAGCTAAGGATTTTAAATCTATCATCGCAAATCCCCTCCCAAATCTCCAATCCAAATGCACACTAGAATCAGGTCCAGTTCTCTATTGAGGCCAATGAGGTCGTCGCCTCGGGCGGTGCCAAATTTGGTCGACATATTTTATAATTATATAAAATTATAATATAAATAAAACTTTTTGTTTTGTATTATAAATATATATATAAATGATAATATAACTATAAATTTATACTTTGTAAGAATATTTATTAAGAGATTAATGAATTTAAATTTGTGACCTATTAACTTAGGTACGATGAAAGAGTTTGGAGCTAAAAAAAAAAGACAATGAAAGAAAAATGCACTAATTTGAAATCAAAAAAAATATATATTCATATTTCTTTTTCTTTGTCGGCTTGTATGAAGTTGTTTTTGTTGACTTAGATAATCGTGACCATGTCAACTTATGTAATTTTATCTGTTGGCCTAGTAAATTTATATGTATGTGATCTTATTGACTTATTGTGATTTTTTATTAGTAATTTTAAGTAGCTCTACGTCAAAAAATTCCATTGTGCCACACTTCCATAGCCAGGGACACCAAATTTATGTGTCACCTCGGACCTTGAAAACCACAGGACCAGCCCTGCCAAGAATCCAAGCAAATGATAGTGATCACTTGTTGGCGAATGCGTCTCATTTAATTACATGCTACCCCATCGTTTTGGTATGTTTGTATTCGTTGTTCTCTTCGACATTTGTAATGAGTGCCACTTCAATTTATAAAAGCCATGTTTACTTTCAGAACGAAAAAAGAAAAAGGCTTTCACAAGTTGAGTTATCAAAAAAACGTTTACAAGTTGAAGAATCCAAAACGAGTAAGTCATAGATAAGAACCAGTCACCAATAAGTGACCTCTCAAAGTTACAAGGTTAACATTTGAATCTCTAAATCCAACATTTTGTGATATTCACAGTCAATTTGACTCCTCTATTTTAAGTTGGTATACTCATCTTATATTCCATATTTAATTATACACATTAAGTATATATTTTTTCTTTTTCAATCTTATATTCCATATTTAATTATACGCATTACATGATCGCAAAACTGGTACAAGCCAATGCAATTTTTTTTTTCCGAAATGATAGAAGTATATTCCAACTGGCAAAAGGGCCATATATGTCAAGAAAAAAACTCCGCATGAATGTAAAACAATCACTCTTCGAGGGAGAAAAGTAAGACTCAAAAAAACAAAAAACCACAAAACACAAAACAAACAAAAAAGTCACTCCGACAGAAGACCAAACCACCCTTAAAAGGAGGATTAGGCACTCATCAAGGGAGACCCACAACTCGAACAAATCCGGGCACGAGCTACAAGACACACTGCAAGATAGAAATTACTAATCCGTCTACGAGTTTCGCAAATCAACCGGAGAAATAAAGTTACCAAGAAAAATACATAAAAAATAAAGAAAAAACAACAAAACAAAGACAAACCTAAAAATTTACAGAGAAGACTAAAATAACATGGCATAAAAACCGTCTCTCCCTCCCTTAGATCCCATCATCACCAAGCCACCTCCAAGAAACCATCGGCGTCACTACAACATAAATGACATTAGATAACATAAATTTTGTAGCACTTTCTACATAAGGTACATATGTAACATATGTTTGTAACACTTTTTACATTACAATATTTATGTAACACTTTTGTAGCACTTTATCAATATGTAACACTTTTATATAAGTAACACTTTTTAAGTATCACTTTTTTTTTTATTTTTTTGTAACGCAAATAGGTAACACTTTTATCAATATGTAACGCTTATATGTAATATTTTTATGTAAGTAACACTTTTTAAGTATCACTTTATTTTTGTTATTTCTTTTGTAACGCAAATAGATATCACTTTATTTAAGAAGCACTCTTGGCAACACTATATTTTATTGATTGTAACACTTTTTAAGCTATATTTTAGTAACACAAAATTATATAACTATCATTATATCATGTCAAAGATTTATTTAACTAATTGACGTCACCAAACCTAAAAATTGTAGACATCATGTACTCTATTTTTTAACTGAATTTTTATTTCTTTTTAAAAGTATTTTAGTTTTGCTTTTATTTTTTATTTTTTACCAAGGCAATTAATTCCGTCTTAATACCGACGGAAAATGCGCATGTATATATTTTATTATTATTTATTTTTTTAATATTTACTAACGGAGACTAATTTCATCGTTAATCTTTTTTTATTTTTTTACTTTTTTAAAAAAAATTACCAATGAAAACTGATGTTGTCGGTAATTACTTAGGATTTTTCCGTCGGTAAATTATTTTTTCGTTATTTTCTTTATTATTTAATTTTTTTACTGTTAGAACTTTTTTATCCGTCGGCAAATTAATTTTATATTTTTATGTATTTTTTATTTTTATCAATTGAATATTTATCAGTTGATAAATTGATTTTATATATTTTTGATATTTTTAATTTGTTGTGTCATTTAATATATAATATAATATGATTTTCAAACTATATAGTATACAATATAAAATTTGATATATACAAAGATGTATAATATAATTTAATACATATTATAAAATATAATCTTTATTATATAAATTATATTATATATACATATAATATATATATGTGTGTGTGTATATATAAAACAAAGCAAAAGTTGTAATAAGAATCAACTTAGCTTAGTAGCAAATTGCCACTTCCATGTATAACAGTCGTGGGTTCGAATCTACTTGGTGACAAAAATAGTATTTCTACGAAGTGCTACAAAAAAAAGTGTTACATAAGATTCATATCTTACACTTTAGAAGTATTTTTTAAAGTGATATAAATATAAAAAGTGTTACAAAAAAGTGTTACATAAGATTCATATGTAACACTTTAGAAATATTGCTTCAAAGTGTTACCAATAGAAAACTTAATGTAACACTTAGAAAAAGTATTACTAAAAGCTAATAAAAGTGATACCTTAGACTATAGGTAGCACGGGCAAGTGCGATCTTGCCATAAAAGTGCTACCTATTGTCTATAGTAACATTTTATGGCCATTAGGTAACATTTTTTGAGTGTTACCTAATGTCATTTATGTTGTAGTGCGTTGTCGCGCCACCTTCAATAACCTCCAAACCCGGAAGCAAACAAAGGAAAACCATGTTTACAAGAAGAGAATAGTCCACCGAGAGGGAGAGGTTAGAGACCGGAGACCATGGAACATGTGGTCTCCTCGGTCATGGTCATGGTAATGAGGAGGGATAAGGTGGGAATTGTGATTGGGAGGGGGGGAGAGCGGATGAGATCTTCTATTCCAAAATGATGTTTCATCTCCTATTCCACCGCATGATGATTGCCACGTGTATAGAAATTACCATATCAAAATCCCACAATTTAGGCTTGATTTATGCTCCAAAATAAATATGGTAACTTCTATACACGTGTCAATCATCCGTCGCGGTGGAATAAGAGATGAAACATCATCCTGGAATAGAAGATCCCATCCGGGGAGAGAGGGAGGGGGTGGCGGATAGTTAGGGTTTTTTTCTTTTAGAGAGAGAATTTGCGAGAGAGAATGAAGTTTTTTTTTTCGTTAAGCCAATGCAATTGAAATGCCAAAAATTAAAAATAAATTGAGAACAAGTGTCTATTAGGCTGAATTACAAAAATTCTCTCCAAAGCTTAATCTAGCCAATTAAAAAATAAATCAACTATTCTTCAACTCACAATTATTTTAATACAAAATTTTGGGAATAATTTTTGTAATTCACAAGTAACTCTATTATAAACACCCATAAGATCAAAATATTTGCTACTGCCATGGTGCAGAACAGCAGATATCATATTTAATAATTAAAAACAGGATATAGATGCAATTCATTGTGGACAAAACCTTTGTAACAATTCACTAGATATGCTTTATTTTCATTATTTTTTGCCTTAAATTTGCCCAATACTCGACCAATTTGTTAAAGTTCAGACTCTGAGCTACCAAACTGACTAAGCAAAAGTGCGACATCCATACACTGCACCAATGTAGGCACTGCTGCGCTATACGGACAGTTGTTAGAAAAACCAACTTTCCCAGACTTCTCTACTCTCCGTACGCACCTTTTGCACTCCTCATGGCATTCAATATTGGTCACACCTACGAATAGTACTCAAATTAAGTTTGCCAAAAAAAGGTTATTTAGAAATCGAAAGTTGGGAGATGAATTACTTCCAATACTCGAAAAAGGAAAAACAGGGGATAATTGCAAATACCGTAGCGGTCAACACATTGATCATGGAGTTGGCAACAAGCATCAAGATCATCGCATGGCTTCTCCCCCGGACATCCCGACCACCCTACTCCACAGTACTTCCCATACCTCATCCCTATCGCTACAAATTTGAGTCGAAAAAAGAAATAATTAATTTGAGCAGAAAAAGTAATAATCCATCAATGTTGAATAATTCATCGAAGAGACACTCACTATTACAGTTCTCCACCACGCAGGTTTTGCTGCATATGAACTGTGTGTGATTCACAGCGAACAGCTTAATGATCGAAAAACATGTAAAAAAAATTTAATTAGAAACAAAATGAGAAGTTGTGGAATATGCCTGATCAGAATCATTGGAGGATTCAGTGATGTTCACAACGAAGAGGATGATGATGACGAAGAAGACGAATGCAGTGGCATGGAGCGGAGAGATGGCGTTTCGCAGGAGCATTCTCTGTCTTTGAGGTGAATCGATCGCTTTTTGGTTTTCAATTTTTTCCCTTTCCTATCTATTTATTTATTCAGTTGGATCTTCTTTGGAGTGGACTAGTGGTTGGTCTGCTTTTAAATTTCAGTTATCTTCTAGTAGCCTTCTACTGCATGGAGGTATTCATTATATAATTGAGGGTCAATTACAAAAAGTACCCGAGGTTATGGATAATTACAAAAAAAATTAGTTAAGTTTCAAAATTTAGGTAGTGATGTTGCTCAAAATCGACGGATCACCAAGTCAACGATAGTAATACTTCTTCTCCTGAGTGATAATTCTTTAGTAGGGAACTTGTCTCGAACACCAAAGAAACATTAGACGGTTCCTTGGGTTGTCCTAGGGAGATCCCTATGACGTTCAAGTCGGTCACCGAAAGTAGGAGAGAATCAGAGTAAAATATAGTAATTAACTACAATTAACTCAGATTATGAGAAATTACTTACAAATAATAAGAAGGGACCTCTTTTATACATGGGATGATGGCTGCGCATAGGTCTTGTAGGTAAAGTGGGTCGCATGGGCGATATGGGCGCGTAGGGCTGGATAATTATATCTTGATCCAATAAGGATTAATAATATTGAATAATTAATTTTTAATTAAATAATGATTGAAATAATAAAAATAGGGAATAGTGGGAGAAGTCGTTTTTGTCCCCAACATATATAATATCCCGAGCTTCTGGTCTGCGGAAGGTGGATGGAGAAGTACGGGAGTTAAGAAATATTTGAACTTTTCCTTTGGTTGGATACTTAGTGAAATTTCCGGGGGGAGTTGAGGGTGGAGTGTATTCCAAGATGGAGGAGTTGAGTAATGAGTTGGAGAGGAGTGAGAAAAGGAACCCCCAAAGGGGGCTCTCAAGGGTGCAGTGAGGCGCCCCACTCAAAGGCGCGCCCTTGAGCCCCATGGGCCGCTCCAGGGAGATGTTTATCGTGCCTCTGTTTATTTTTCTTTATGCAGGTTTTTTTCTCTCCCGGGATGTTTCTGCATTCCAAGCTTGGGTTAAAGTATGGTCACATCATTTCTCCCATTCTACGGCCAGGGAGTTATCGGTTAGTCTCGCTCCGTAACTTATTGGGACGCGTTTGTCGCCTTCGTGAGGCTTAGAGACACTCTTTGCTTGAGCGGTACACTTGTTATTTTTCGTATGTGTGTTAGTATTTTTTCGCTTCTCTTCCACGTTTACTTGTTGCATATATGCGTAGAAATTATTGGTGGAAATTTTTTAAGTTTTTGAGGAAGTGGATTTCCCCTTGAGTGAGGGGGAGAATACTTGCTCATTTTTGTGGAGTAGGCTACCTCCCAGAACGCGAGTCGGGATGGCCCCCCTCGAGAACATCGGAGGAGGTTTTTCGCATTCAGGGACGTCGGATGGGGTCTCTTCTCGTGGGAATGCCAGGTGAGAGTTTTGTTAGACCACCTCATGGATCGCAGATAAGGGTTCCCCCCAGTGAACACCGATGGAAGATCTCGACATCTGGGATGTCGGATGGGAGTTTAATGAGACCGCCTCTTGGATTGAAGGTAGGGGTGCCTCCCCAGGAACACCGATGGAGGATCTCTATATCCGGATGGTAGTTTAGTGAGACCGCCTCTTAGATCGCAGGTAGGGGTGCCTCCCCGAGAATGTAGGTGGAGGATCTCCGCATCCAATGATGTTGAATGGGAGTTTACTGAGAGCGCCTCCTGGATCGCAGGTAAGGGTGCCTCCCCAAGAACGCCGATGGTGGATCTCTACTTTTGGGGATGCTGGATGGAGTTTAGTGAGACCGCCTCCTGAATCACAGGTAGGGGTATCTCTCTGTGGGTTTCCGGTGGAGGATCTTCGCATCGAGGATGCCAGATGGGAGTTTCTTCTAAGTTATTTTAGATTTTCCTCATCATGGGAGATGCCATTGAGTTGGTGAGAGTAAGCGTAGAACTCGCTGGGAAAAAACACAATATATTTTATGAATACATAAAACATTGATGCAAATATTGAAAATAAATTACATCGGGGAAACCAGGTTACTTTCGACGCCTAATAATTGTTTAAGAATAATATTTCCGGAGATGGTCAATATTCCATGTGCGAGTAACTTCTTTGACGTCACTGCGTTGGAAACTGTAAGCTCTTGGCTTCACCAATTTTACTACCTTGTATGGTCTTTCCTAGGTAGGATCTAGCTTCCCGACTGTCTCATGACTTCAGCTTTTCTTAGGACGAGATCTTCTACTTGGATGTTTCGGGGGCGTACTCGTGAGTTGTAGGTCTTACCATATTTCTCTTATAAACTTCGATTCTAGTGAAGACCTTTTCTCTAAGCTCTTCGATCAAGTCAAGGTTGACTCTTATATTATCATTATTTCTTTTTGGAGAATAGTTTGCCACCCTCAAACATGGCTCGCCTATTTTTGTAGGAATGATAGCCTCAAATCTGTAGACCAAGCTAAAGAAGGATTTGATAGTAGTTATCCGGGGGTTGTTCGGTAGGCCCATAATATGGAGGGAAGTTCTTCTTCCCACTTCTCTTAGCTTCTCCAAATTATGTCTTGATGTGATGAAGTATGGTGCAGTTAGTCACTTCTACTTGTCCGTTGGGTCCTGGATTCCAAACTGATGTGAAGAATTGCTTGATATTTCTCTTAGCGCCACTGCCTTAGCTTGGCTATTTGGAAGTGAGTTCTGTTGTCTGATACTAGTAGGAAGTTAATATATTCGCGAGTGGTTTTACTTCTACCTATTTGGTAATACTACCTATATGGTGAAATAGTCTATGAGATGATTACGAACTTGTTTTGTGGTGCCAAGAGAAAAGGTCCCACTATATCCATTCCCCTCTCCGTGAAAGGGCAGAGGCTCTCCAACAGCTGCAATGCCTCACCAAAGTTTTGCATCCTTCAAGAGAGTTAGTCAGAAGTTGCCTTGTCTCAAGGTCTTTGTGTCCAATGCGCTTCCTCCTGAGTGTTTGCCATAGCTCCCTTCATGAATTTCTCTAAGTACATAGTGGGCCTCTTCGGGGACCAAGAACTTCAGGTAATGTTGAGAGAAACCTTTCTTGTATAATTCCCCATTAATTATCATGAAGTGGGATGCTCGGTTACGTAGCTTTCGGGCGTCTGGGGAAAGTCAGGGACGACTTCCCTATCCACATATTAAATAATTTCGTCTTTCCATAAAGGGGCTTGTTGCGTGGTATTGAGTACTTCGTCTTTTGACTTCTCTAGTTCGGATGACATGAGACTATGAGGATAATAACTCTGTTGTTGATGGTTGTTCGCCTTATTTTTAGCTTCACCGCAAGTGTACGGTGTAGTTTATAGAATAGGGTAAGCAAGGTCGTATCCACGGAGACTAATAAATTAATGCGCTAAGTATTGAACTAAGATAGCCTTATTTTTATTTAGACGATCGAAATTGAATGATTGTTGTGGAAGAAAAGATAAGAATAACCACAAAAACACAAGATGAAAATAATAGTGGAATTACCAAGGAAATGAAATGGATTCCCGGGTTATGGTTTCAATTAATATTCCTCTTGTTTTACGATTTAATCAAAGCCAAAGTTATTATCAATACACCTATAAGACGATCACAACGGTATTTTATCCTCCATCTCGAGATGTATATAAAGTGTAGATTGAAATATCTATGCTAGTATCTCTACTCAACATAAGATACACAACTCCCAAATGCACAAAAGATCAAATATCCTCATAAATATTCACAAACCTCTCGATTGTGCAAATATTCATGTCAAGTACTCAAGATCTAATATTGAAACTCATCTCTCGAATTATGAATCAATATATCAAACATGTTAAATCATTGGCCAAATAATAAAACAGGAATAAGAACAAAGTACTCAAATAGGCTTCAAGACAATAACTTCAATTAAGATTAAAACAATCAATAAGAGTTCAATTAATCTACTTCCAAAACCCGGAAATCACAAGAAATTTAGCTACCCTTTATAAATAAACAACTCATAGACAAATTGTTCATCTTCATAAGAAACTAAAATGAAAGATTAAAGCACAAAGAATGAGAAAACTTAGGGAAATGGATAATCTCTCGATTAATCTTCAATCCTCAAGCTCCGATTCGACCCGATTCTTCCCTTGATTCTTCCTTGATGAAATTGATGTGTTTCTTGTATTCTTGGGTGTATTCCCAGCCTTTCCTCCATACCCTAGATCAAGCCTCCCATGTATCTATTTATAGCCCCACAAAGATCCAAGAAAAAGGTAGGCTTAGATAGGAAAATCCGCCCCGGGCGCTGCGCATACCAGAAATTAAGTGCACATAGTCGCCCGGGCGCTGCAGCGCCGGGAGTTGGGCTGCTGCAGCGCCCCATCCGTCCACTGCACTAGCGCCCGTGCGAGCGCTGCAGCGCCCGCCTGGTGTTTTCGCCCACCAAATGTCCGAATTTGCTTTTCAGCCCTTCTTCAAAGTTGTAGCTCTATCTCTTAGCTTTCCATAGCCACTTTAATAATCTCAATATCAATTTTCTAGAGAGAGTTATGGCCAAAATACAAAACGCTGTCAGTGATGGAAATTTCAGACGCGTTTGGACGTTTCTTCAAATCAATCTCTCTTTGTTTGCTCGTTTGTACTTCTTTTGATACACGATTCATTACTATGACTATAAACTCAATATAATTGGCTCTCAACATTGCTTGGCTACTCAAATGACTCAAAATACTCAAAAACAACACAAAACTCAAGTCTTGGAAGCCCAAATCAATGGTATAAAACCAAGTGAACAAATACCCCAAACTTAAATTGTTGGCCGTCCCGGTCAACACTTTTAAAAACAAGACAAAACATGACTGAGAGTAATGAAAAGTTGAACGCACAACAACTCCATAAAATTTTGTATTGTTCATTGTAGGTATCAAACAACGAATTAACCAACTGCCTCAAACATCTAACATAGAGCACATATTAAAGAAACCATGGTAAATGCTAAGAATTACACCTCACAAAGATCAAGTGTATACTCTCATCTCGAATGAATATAGGACGTGTTTACGCTCAATTCAATTCATTATTGCAGAATTACCATAGGCTTGCAAATCGTCTCATATCTCCGCCACTAGGATGTATGCAAAATTGTGAATCAAAAAGGACTTTTTTCCTTTGGTTGTAATGAAGGCTCTTTGGTTGGGGTAGTAAAATATGGAT
Source organism: Rehmannia glutinosa (assembly GCA_016081115.2). Lineage (NCBI taxonomy): Eukaryota > Viridiplantae > Streptophyta > Magnoliopsida > Lamiales > Orobanchaceae > Rehmannia > Rehmannia glutinosa. Next base: position 54,107,692 of record CM071931.1, on the reverse strand, counting down.
AGAGTGACTCAAACTCGAGCGTATAGACCGGTGAGCATATAATTCATCTACATTAAAGCTCAATATGCTACTCAAATCACCTCTCATTTTCACCAACTCTTCTTATCTCCATCCCCTTTATTTTGTAAACTCAACCATTCACATTACAATTCTTAACCTCCAAGTTCATTCAAAGAAAACTCATTCATCGATCTATTTTTTTTTTTTTTTTTATTATATGAGTTTTCAACATTTCATATCTCCTTTTTCTTTCTCTTTTGTTCTCATCAACCAACTATAACATCACCTTCTAACATTTTGATTTCACCCATTCACCCTTATTCAATTCCTTTACTCAATGCTATATGCTCAAGTGTTGGGTAAAAGATTTATCAAGTTAACGCTTGAATTGTGGCTATTAAAAATTAGGCAATAGGCTCAAGTTGGCTAACTAGGGATTTCAATATCATCATTAGGTAAGCAAAAGGCTTGAAGGGCTAACAAAATGGCCTTTGATCATTTTCACACCGCATACAACATGTGACCTTGACGAGAGATGCCGAGCAAGTTCTAGAATTCTAACAACATGAATGATACACTCAAATTACAAACAAGACTCGCACAAAATAGAAGCAGTAAAGGCTCAAAATCTCACAAGCTTGTAAATATGTAATTCAAAGCATCATACCACGTTCTCAATATCCATATGCTTAAAGTCATCTATTCATGGCTCAATCAACTCATACTCGACCCCCAATCCAAACAATACAAAATTTTAAAAAATAAAGCACGAGAATCTCAATATCGGTCAACTCACTCTCTAAACTCTATGAAAGCAATAAACGTGCTAAAGATGTAAACGTGCTTCTAATGCAATGCAACCTAAAATGCTCTACATGCAACTATATAAAAACACACAAAAATGCAAATTTTTTTTTTTTTTAATCCACACATTTCATATGAAAATAACTATCCCCCCCCAAACTTAAATGAAATTATATCGCACGTAAGAGAAGATAGAATTTCAATATAAAACTGTGTGGATTTACCTGATTCATTGTGCGGGTGGTGGCCCTCCTTGGCATCTCCTCATATCGCTAGGACTTCTTCCTTCAACCATCACTTCAAATTTTGTACCTTAATATTATCTCACAAGGACGCACGGTCGTCGCTTGCGCCACGGGCTGCCCGTGCTTCATGCCGAAGCCACATTATTCCTCCTCCCGAGGCATGCACATGCGCCTAGCACACAGTCACCCGTGCGTGATGCCGTACAACAACACTTTTTTTTTTTTTTTTTTTTACAAAAAAAACAAACAAAAACAAAAATCACACCACAAACCGTTGGGTTGCCTCCCAACAAGCGCTATATTTAACGTCTTTAGCTTGGCCTGTTTATTTCAGTTCGTACCACCTTTGAATGCATATATTAGCTGTTTTGGATCGTGGTCAAGAACCGTTTTGCTCTGTTTGCATCTAGTAATGCATACTTAGGCTTTCAAGCAAGTATTGGAGTCCGATGTTGGAACACTTTGATTTGAATTATGCTCATGTTGTCCATGCGTGTACGCATATTCCGTGCTTGTCTCATTATGGAATAGTTTTCTTATATCTTGCATGCAATGCACGGGCGTACACACATGGTTCGTGTGTTCCTTGTCCCGTTTTTTGCTCCTTTTCGGTACCACACATGGGCTGAAAGTGCATAAACACACAATCCGTATTTGGTTCCAAACTTTCTTGCTTTTCCAGGATCTTCATCTTCTCGTATTAGGTACCACTCATTTGATGAATGGCACTAGATTGTTCCTTCGAGTTGGCTTGATGGTGCTTAAAAATTGACTCTTTTGATGTTGCCCACCAACAATTGTAACTAATTGGCCCATTTGAGTCTCAAGATTTTTCAATTGTGAATCCATAGTATTGGCCAATTGTGTCAATTGTAACTTCATCTTGTCCATCTTTGCTTCGTTTTTGGTAAGGCTATTTCCCATTTCCCTCATGAATAAATTTATTTGACTCATAAATGAAGTCGTTTGATTCATGAATGAAATGAGGCGTCTTCCAAAGATGGTTTCGCCTCTTTCATCCGAACGGGTGCACCTATACCAATTCAAAGAAACAAATCAAGCATTGTAGAAGTAGAATTTACAAAAGAAAAATGAAATAAAAATAAAAAAAATGTCTAAATTAAGAATAATTCTATCTATCGCAATATTAGCACCAAAAATTGTATTAGTCTCGAACGGCGCCAAAAACTTGTTCGCCTTATTTTTAGCTTCACCGCAAGTGTACGGTGTAGTTTATAGAATAGGGTAAGCAAGGTCGTATCCACGGAGACTAATAAATTAATGCGCTAAGTATTGAACTAAGATAGCCTTATTTTTATTTAGACGATCGAAATTGAATGATTGTTGTGGAAGAAAAGATAAGAATAACCACAAAAACACAAGATGAAAATAATAGTGGAATTACCAAGGGAAATGAAATGGATTCCCGGGTTATGGTTTCAATTAATATTCCTCTTGTTTTACGATTTAATCAAAGCCAAAGTTATTATCAATACACCTATAAGACGATCACAACGGTATTTTATCCTCCATCTCGAGATGTATATAAAGTGTAGATTGAAATATCTATGCTAGTATCTCTACTCAACATAAGATACACAACTCCCAAATGCACAAAAGATCAAATATCCTCATAAATATTCACAAACCTCTCGATTGTGCAAATATTCATGTCAAGTACTCAAGATCTAATATTGAAACTCATCTCTCGAATTATGAATCAATATATCAAACATGTTAAATCATTGGCCAAATGATAAAACAAGAATAAGAACAAAGTACTCAAATAGGCTTCAAGACAATAACTTCAATTAAGATTAAAACAATCAATAAGAGTTCAATTAATCTACTTCCAAAACCCTAAATCACAAGAAATTTAGCTACCCATTATAAATAAACAACTCATAGACAAATTGTTCATCTTCATAAGAAACTAAAATGAAAGATTAAAGCACAAAGAATGAGAAAACTTAGGAAATGGATAATCTCTCGATTAATCTTCAATCCTCAAGCTCCGATTCGACCCGATTCTTCCCTTGATTCTTCCTTGATGAAATTGATGTGTTTCTTGTATTCTTGGGTGTATTCCCAGCCTTTCCTCCATACCCTAGATCAAGCCTCCCATGTATCTATTTATAGCCCCACAAAGATCCAAGAAAAAGGTAGGCTTAGCATAGGAAAATCCGCCCGGGCTCTGGGGCTGGTCCGTGACGAGCGCTGCAGCGCCCGCCTGGTTTTTTTTCGCCCACCAAATGTCCGAATTTGCTTTTGAGCCCTTCTTCAAAGTTGTAGCTCTATCTCTTAGCTTTCTATAGCCACTTGAATCATCTCAATATCAATTTTGTAGAGAGTGTTATGGCCAAAATACGAAACGCTGCCAGTGATGGAAATTTCGGACGCGTTTGGACGTTTCTTCAAATCAATCTCTCTTTGTTTGCTCGTTTGTACTTCTTTTGATACACGATTCATTACTATGACTATAAACTCAATATAATTGGCTCTCAACATTGCTTGGCTACTCAAATGACTCAAAATACTCAAAAACAACACAAAACTCAAGTCTTGAAGCCCAAATCAATGGTATAAAACCAAGTGAACAATGGTGGCCATTGAACTAACCAAGTGGGTGAGCAGGTCAGCTTTAATATTCTCCTTGCGTGGGAGTTGAGTGGCCACGAATTTATTGAATCTGCTCATCAAATCCTTCATGGCGGTGAGATACTTGATCATCTTCTCCTTCTTGGCTTAATAAATTCCATATACTTGGCTGGCTACAAGTTGGGAGTTGATGAAAACGGTGAGCCTCCCAGCTCCAACGGTCTAGTCTTTCTTCTATCATCAAAGTTTCATACTTCGTCTCATTATTAGAGGCAGGGAATTTGAACTCCCTATGGACTTTCTAGCGCAATTCCTGTTCCACTCCCAGATGTAGTGGAGGAGTCAATTACGTACAATTTCCAGTCAGAGGTCTGGTCATCTGCCGTTATTCCATGCATCTCCACTAGCAAGTTAGCTAATACTTAGGCTTTGATGGCCGGTCAAGGCTGGAACTCGATTCCATGTTCACTAAGCTCCACTATCTATTTTATCATTCTTCTTGAGACGGGGAGATTGGTGAGAAGTTGCTTCACTGGATGACCGGTTAGCACTATGATTGGGTGTGATTGAAAGTAAGGCCCGAGCTTTTAGGCAAAAGTGACTAATCCCAACTCCAACTTCTTGATATGGGTGTAGTGAGTCTCTGCATCTAGGAAGACTTTCCTGATATAGTATATTGGGAGGTGATCCCGATGTGCCTCCCGGACTAGTACTCCACTGACGGCTTCTTCTGTAACCAACAAGTATCAATATAATGTCTCTTCCTCCTTGGGTTTCTTCAGTAATGGTGGCGAGAACAAGTACGTATTCAAGTCCTTGAACGTATGCTGGCATTCTGTAGTCCATTCGAACATCTCTTTGCGCGTAACAATTTGAGAAATGGCAAGCCATTATCGGCGGATTTGGAGATGAAAAGGCTCAACACGGCCATGCAGTCGGTCAACTTTTGCATGTCTTTCGATTGGCGGGAATCGGCATGTTTAAGATTGCACTAATCTTTTCTGGGTTGGACTCGATTCCGTGTTCAGAGATCATGTATCATATTCCCCCGTGTACGTTGAAAGTGCATTTGGTTGGATTCTGTTTCATCACATAGGTCTTCAATATGTTGAAGCATTCTTCCATGTCAGTGGTATGATGAGCCCCCCATGTGCTTCTCACCAGCATATCATCTATGTAGACCTCCATGTTCCGACATCTATGCCCGTCAAAAATGTGGTTAACCAGTCTTTTGTATGTTGCTCATTTGTTTTTCAGGCCAAAGGGCACGACCTTGTAACAATAAATTTTGTGTTCAATGATGAAACTCGTCTTCTTTTGGCCTTCTTCCTCCAATTATATCTGATTCTATCCTTGAAATGCATCCAAGAAATTGAGGAGTTCGGACCCAAAGGTGGTGTTGGCCAACTGGTTGATTTTGGGGAGCAGGAATGGATCCTCCGGGCAAGCCTGTCAAGTATGAAAAGTTGATGCACATCCTCCAAATTGCGTTGGGCTTAGAAACAAGCACCATGTTGGCCAGCCAGTCTGGATATTGCACAGGCTTGTTGTGTCTTGCCTCGGGTAGTTTTATCACTTCTTCATTTATTTCTTTACTTCTTTCTAGTCCAAAGGCTCCCTCTTCTGCTTTACGAGCTTATAGGTTGGGTCCACTCCCAGCCGGTGCATGGAAACTTCTAGGGGGATCCGCTACAAATCTTTCATCTCCTAAGCAAATACTTCGGCATTCCTTCTGAGGACTTAATGATTTTTCGCTCCACGTCGTGATTCAACTCAGTGCTGATTCGAATGGTTTAAGTCTCGTCGGCTGGGTCTAAGGCCACCATCTTGGTATGTTCCACAACTTCAAGTTTGGGCTCTTCCTTTAACTGGCGGGCATTAGCGTCCTCCTCTTCTGTGGGTCTTCTGTGCAATCTTTTTCTTGGAGGAGATCCACCTCTATAGGCATAGTCAGTGCTTCCAAGAATGTTGGATCCCAAGCTTGGGGTTCTTCATTCCAGGTGGTGAAATAACATTCTCTGGCCGCGCTTCAGTCTCCAAGCACTTCTTTGATTCCCTCTGGAGTAGGGAATTTAAACTTCTAATGGTAGGTTGAAACTATGGCTCCAAATGCATTCAGGTATGGTTGGGCAAGGATCATGTTGTATTGCAAGGTAGCGTTGACCACTCCGAACCGTACCTTTTTAATAACTCGACACGGGTAGCTTCCTAACGAAAGGGGGAGCGTCACCTTCCCAAGAATAGGGATCTCCTGTTTGCTAATGTTCTAAAGAGTGGTTGTTACTTCGGTCAGAGATGAGTCTTCGAATCTCAGTTGGCGAAATGTGTGATATGAGAGTATGTCCATGGAGTTACCAGTATCCACCCACACTTTTTTCACCTAGAAGTTGGTTACACCCACGAAAATGATGAGGGGGGCAGCTGGGCATTCCCCTTCTAGAGCTACGGGGAACAAATCTGCCTCACTGTAAGTTATTTCCTCCGGAGGCTCCTCAACACAGTAAACTTCTAGGTGGGCGGTGGCACACTGGAAGTGTGTCCCTCTTGAGCTTCACAAAAAAGCTCTTCGGGTGCGAGCCGAACCTCCGTACACAGAGCTACGGGGAACAAATCTTCCTCACTATAAGTTATTTCCTCCGGAGGCTCCTCAACACAGTAAACTTCTAGGTGGGCGGTGGCACACTGGAAGTGTGTCCCTCTTGAGCTTCACAAAAGGGCTCTTCGGGCGCGATATGAACCTCCGTACACGGGTCCTCCAGAGATAACGCTCACTACTTTGGGCATCCATATTGCTCTAGATATTGTCAAACAAGCGTCTCAACAACGTTCCCACAGACGACGCCAAAATGATGTTGCTCAAAATCGGCAGATTAACTTCTTCACTGGAGATGGTAATTGTTCAATAGGGAACTTTCCTACAGCACCACCAAATGTTAAACGGGCTCTGGGATTGTCCTAGGGAGGCACTCCGACGCTCAAGTCAGTACCGGAAGTAGGAAAATATCATAGCAAAAGACAGTAATGAACTGCAATTAACTCAAAAATTCTGAGAAATTACTTACATTTTATACTTGGGATGATGGCTCGCATGTTCCTTGTAGGATAAAGTGGGCCACATGTGCCTTGTAGGATAAAGTGGGCTGCATGGGCCAGTGTGGGCCGCGTAAACCAGATAATTATATCTAGATCCAATGAGATTTAATAATATTGAATAAATATTTTTGAATTAGATAATGTAAAAAAATTACAAAAATAAAGGATAATGAAAAAAGTTGTTTTTTCCCCAACCGATAGAATTTTTTGTAATAATACAAAACCTCATGAATACTTTTTGTAGTTAACTTTAACCTATAATTTATGTTACTAGAATGGCCATCCTGGAGATTTGGGATTTGGCATGGCTCTTCTATTCTCTTATTGGTTAACCAGCTTTCATCTTTTTTCATGCGATTTAAATCTTATATTTTAATTTCGTGTTTTGTTATATATTTATATCATGTATATATATATATACATATATATATATATATATTTAATACCAATTATATATTTTAAAAATAGTTTATACTTGTCAAAGGGCATAATCATATGGAATATAAAATAAACACCATATTGAAATACATGTCAAAAATGTTTGAGGTGGTCTTATATAAGACAAGTTTATGAAACGGATCCTACAAAATAAAAAAAGTATGAATTTTCTTTTTTTTTTATTGTGAAAAATTGCCGGAAATACCTCAATTTTTGGAAAACAAAAGATATTGTTTACGCTCCCATCATTTTTGTAATTTTTTTATGCTCCTGCATATTTTTTTGGTTATTTTTATATTTTTTTATTTATTTTGTTCTTGCATTGCTTTATAAATTATATATGTTGTTTGGATGTTGTTTATATTTATTTCTATGTTGTTTCGATGTTTCAAGACAACTTTTACTTATTTTTTACGTTCTTTTTGGTTCATGCGTTATTTTATACATTGTTTCTGTTGTTTTCGGGTTGTTTTTATATTGTTTTAATGTTGTTCAGATATTTCTTTGTTGTTTCCATGTAGCTTTCAATGTTTCAATGCAGTTTTTGCCTATTTTTAAGCCATTTTTATTCATATGGTATTTTCTATATTGTTTATGTTGTTTTTGGGTTGTTTCTATATAGTTTTTAATGGTGTTATGTTGTTTCTTGGTTGTTTCCATGTTTTTTATGTTTTCAATGCATTGGATCAAAAATTGAATTGTGTTTTTTTATTCATGTTGTTTCTATATTATTTCAATTTGTTTAGTTTTAATATGTGTTGTTTTATGTGTATATTTCTTAATTTTTTATAAGTTTTCGAGTATAAAATTGATTATTTAATGGGGGCAGAAATTAGTTTTCCACTGAAATTTTATTTGATGAAACATGTTTGAAACATGTTCGAAACAACCTTGAACAATAACGTAAAAAATCTGGAAAATTTTGGCGGGATCGTAAAAATATCCAAAAAATACCCCGGAGCGTAAAAAAAGTCCAAAAAATACCTGGGAGTGCAAAAAGCTATCATTTTCTCCAGAATGTTGGGCATTAGTTTTTGGAATGGGTTTGGCTTTGGGTATGAATTCTATTTACATATATAATCTTGTTAGTCCAAGTGGCTACGAAAATCTAGAGGGAGGATGAATAGATTTTCCCGATTTTTCATATTTTTCTTCTCTTTTTTAAATATGTTATGTGAAAAACTCTCAAGAATGAAGTAGATAGAAGAATAATGAACACAATGATATATAGTTGTTCAACTCACCTAAAGCCTAATCCACTACCACCCGGTATGTCTGAGTGGATTTTGAAAAGAAAAAGTTTATTAATTGATACCAAACAATTACAACTTCACCTTGAAGAACACCAAACTCTTCTTACACCAATACCTTTGAAGAGCACCATACTCTTCATCACCTAATGAAATCAACCAAGTGTGTTTTTACCAAAAAAACACACAACAAGTATGGCTTATTTTGGATGATTTGATCAATCAAGATTATAGCTCAAATGAAAGTTTACAAATTTAAAAGTGCAAGTGTAATCAAGAAAGAACGTCTAATAAGCAAGATGTGAAAGTGTAGTGATTAGTAAAGGCTTTAGAAGTTTACTGAATTTTTCTTGTTGTGATGTAGAATAATGTGTTGTTTTAATCCTCCAATCTTCTTCATCTATTTATAGAGGAGCTCCATGATTTGAATTCCAACATAGGCACCTCTAATTTGAATTTTGTCTGCAAAAAGAAGATCACAAGATCCACAAAATAATGGTCAAAAATGATATAATTATAAAAGTAAATCTTGTTGTCTGATGCAGGTTCAAAATCATCTAATTTTGAACAGGGCGACCGGTAGGTCGACCGATCGCTATGTTGTAAAAATTCAAGTTTGAAAACCGTTGAGAACAATCGACACAAAGTTGCCCAAGGGTCGGCCAGACGGCCGACCACGGTCGATTGGTCGCCAGTGGGCGACCCGTGTCTCGATTTCAGTCAAAACAGGGGATTTCAAAAACATCTTCAGGTACCGGTTGACTACCTAGGTCGACCGATCGATGACCTAGTATAGAGGATTTTCGATTCGAGAAAAATTCGACTAAGTCTTTTGGGTTTTATTTTACCTTGATGGTGTCCAATAATAGTTAAACATACTTTATAAAGTGAAAACCAAGTTTTATAACTCCCGAAAATATTATTTTGGATAAAATAAAAATATTAAGGTGAAATCATCAAAACTAAAAATAATTTTATCTAACAAACTCCCCTTTTTGATGATTTCAACCCAAAATAATTTTAATAGGGTATTTGAAAAATGTTTAAAAGACTTCCCCTATCAAGTTCCCACCCCCCAAAAAAAATATAATCACTTGTTTTGCAGCAACAAGATTTGTTAATTTTATCAATTTTTTATTTTTGCTCATATTGATATACATACAAAGATATTATCAATTAAGATTATCAATGAGTTCAAAAACACTCTTGAAAATAATTTGAACAAGTATAAGAGAGTTTGACAATAATTATCATATGTCCAAATAAGCTCAATAGGCTCTTTTTCAAGAAAATCACTTTTAACAAGTTTTAAATTCTTGAGTGCATTATGCTTTTAAAGAAAACAACAAAATTCAAATACAATATCATGCCAAAAAAAATTATCAAAGATAATAATCATCCACAAATCTCAATAATCATCCAATAAGACAATTATACCAATAAGCACTTTTACCATCAAGTACTTAAAATAAACATATCACCAAATAAGCTAGCTTTTTACCAAGAACTTAGCTTTTTCATCTAGAATAAGCATTTTAGCTTATTTGCTTTTTGCTTTTTCTCCCCAAGTGCTTAAAATAAGCTATCACCAAATAAGCTAGCTTTTTACAAAAAGCTTAGCTTTTCATCTGAAATAAGCATTTTAGCTTATTTGCTTTTTCTCTCCCTTTGAAATTATCAAAATATAACTTATTAGCAAAAACTTAGATATCAAAGATAAGAGCGTATCGTATAACAGAGATGTCATCAAAGGTTAAGAAAAACAATGTACGAAATCCGACAAGTAGTTAAGAAACAACAAAAATAGAAAGTAAGAACAAGGGGGTGGGATAACATCAATCCTCATCCGAGAAGAAGCACGCCGTAGGAAGAAGCTCTTTGATAAACTTCTTGAGCGTGCTCATCTTTCCTTTCATTTTTGTATTCTCTCGCTTTACCTCTTCAAGTTCTCTTCGTAAAGATGTTATGTCTCGATGTGGGTCTGTCACAAGTTAGTGCATCCGGTAACTTATAGGCGGCTCACCCTCTTCACTCTCATTCTTATTATCATCCTTTTCATTTCCAACATCTCCCTCCCCTATATTACCCTCCTATTCGGGAACATCACCTCTAGCCATCAAATTTCCAATTTAAATATCATCAACGAGGTCATTACGAGGATTAGTAGTTGTAGCAGTCTATGGGCGAATCTAGTCGGGGCTCTTACGATAGTCCTTCTCATTCTGAGCATTTGGAGAACGTTGTATTTGTCGAAGTCTTTGTGAATGATGTTGATATTCGTTTCCGCCTCCGGAAATCCCAATAAGAAAAGAAGCCGACAAATCAAATTGCCCAAAGTGTATTGCTTTTTCGTAAGGATCTTTGACTCAAGCAAACATTACACAAATACAGCCCCATAGTTTACCCTTTCTACCCTAACAATCTTGTATATAAGGTAATAATCGAGATTGCTCGGAAGCTTGAGTTCCTTACAACATACACAATAAGAAAAAATAAGAGAGACAATCCGGCAATTATCCGGCGTAGCTTTTGAAGTACATGCGGGTCAACACACCCAAATAGGTTTTAACTCCATCCAATGATATCCCCAAATGCATGTTATCCATTTATTACAAGCTAAGTCCGTGACTCCATCATTCGGGACATTTAACATACGACATGTATCAGCAATAGTTCAATAATAATGACGACCATGAACAAAAGAATTCAACTCTAATGGCTTAAGTCCTTGCCCATAAACTACCTACATATTAGCATGAATAACTTGATCAAAACATCATCATAATGAACACGAGGATTGTCCCAAAGTGCAACCCAACCTTGAGTTTCAAAATAAGCCCTAGTTTCCGGAAAATCATTGTGAAATATTTGAAACCGACAAATACGAGTATGAGCAATTGTTTTATCATTCAAATAAATATTCTCATAATAAAATTCGGCAAGCTTAATTATAAACTAAAATCTTTTTGCTCTTGAAGGAGATTTTTGATAAAGTAAGTCTTACTTTTATCCCAACGGATGTGAGAAGTTGAAATCCTCTCTCTTAGTGCCACAATATCATCTTTGGAAAGTCGAGAAGGATCATCATGTTGAGGATTTTTGATTGGGTCCACTTGAGGGGGATTTGAGGAAGATGCCCCTTTTTTCTTCTTTCTCCTCCTTTGTGGATTATTTTCGGTATTTGGACGGGGAGGTACCATAAATTCAAGAGAAGAGTAATATGTGGTGATATAGGATCAAAAATGTCAAAGATTGATAAAGAATTTAGGAAGAATTGAAGAAAAGTGCAAGTTAGTGTTCTTAGTTCGTGTATAGAAGTGTTTTGAAAAAATTGGGAAATTTTGAGCATAAACTCGTTTGTTTCTGTCTGGAGCACCGCAGTCGGTCGACCTGGGGTGGCGATTGGTACCTCGACTGGTCGACCCCTAGGGTGACCTGTCCCTGCTCTCCAGCATTATATTTAGCGAAAAATAATTTTCAAAAATTACAAAATAAACCCCAAAAGTTTTTCAAAGTATCATACAATGATATAAAAGTAATATTGACACTATTCAATATGTATTATGCCTAAACAAGCTCGAATAGAGTTGAAAGACTCTGCGGGTAGAGGTTTTATAAAAATATCCGCTAATTGATCTTGAGATGGAACAAAATACATCTAAATTTTTTTGTTTTGAAACACAATCCCTTAAAAGTGATGTCGAACCACAATGTGTTTGGTTTGATTATGATGAACCGGATTTTGAGAAATATTTATGGCGGAAGTATTATCATAAAAAATTGGAATATTTTCAAGGTTGATTTTATAATCCGCCAAGGTTTGTTTCATCCAAAGTAATTGTGTACAACAAAAAGCCGCGGAAATATATTCGGTTTCGGCGGTTGATAAAGATACACAGTTTTGTTTCTTTAAAAACCTTGAAACTAGGCAATCGCTTAAAAATTAACACGAGTAGGATGTACTTTTACGATCATCAATGTTACCGGCATAATCAGAGTCATTATATGCTTTTAAAGAAAATTTGTTATTTTTCGGATCAAACAAACCATAGGAAATAGTGCCTTTTAAATATCAAAAAATTCTTTTTACAACACTTAAATGAGATTCTTTGTGATTGCTTTGAAATCGAGCACATAGGCATATGGTATGAAGAATATTGGGTCTACTTGCGGTTAAAAGTAAAGTATCAATCACACCTCGATATTTGGTTTCATCGACCGATTTACGTTTTTCATCCTTGTCGAGTTTGATGTTTGTTGCAATTGGAGTTGCAACGGTTCTTCCTTCTTCAATTCCGAATTTCTTTAGGAGTTCCTTTGTGTACTTGGATTGGGAGATATAAATTCCTTCTTGACTTTGTTTGGTTTGAAGTCCAAGAAAGAAGTTGAGTTCACCAATCATGCTCATCTCATATTCACCTTGCATTAACTTAGAGAACTTCTTGCACAAAGACTCATTAGTAGCACCAAAAATAATATTATCTAAATATATTTGAACTAAGAGGCTATCTTGACCTTTTTCAAAAATAAAAAGAGTTGTATCAACTTACCTCTTGAAAAACCATTTTCTGGAAGAAAAGTATTTAGTCTATCATACTATGTCCGGGGTGCTTGTTTGAGATCATATAAAGCCTTTTTAAGTTTATAAACATCATTTGGTCTAGAAAATTTTTCAAACCCCGGAGATTGTTTAACATAGATTTCTTCTTGAATAAACTCATTTAGAAAAGAGGATTTAACATCTATTTGATAAAGTTTGAAATTTTTGAAGCATGAATAAGCAAGTAAAATAGGAATAGCTTCTAAACGTGCTACGGGTGCAAAGGTTTCATCATAATCAATATCTTCTTATTGACAATAACCTTGAGCTACTAACATTGCTTTATTTCGAATGATGTTGCCTTGGTCATCTAGTTTATTTCGGAATACCCATTGTGTTCTGATGATAGTGTCAAATGGAGGACAAGGCACAAGTTCTCAAACTTCATTTCTTGTAGCTCTTCTTGCATCTCTAAAAACCAATCATCTTCAATTGCTTCCTTTGCATTTTGTTGTCTCTTTTTGAGATATAAGAGCTTTTTTAGCAAATTTTCTCCTTGTCATGACTTTGTCAAGTGGATCACCAATAATAATATCATTTGGATGATCTTCTTTAAATTTTAGGGCCATGGGAAGATCCGATGTGTCACCCTCTTGTTAAGCATTTGAAGTAGAAGATTGATCATTTAGAGTGATGTTTGGAACAATTGGTCCTACTCCGTCTTCTTCATCACTATCATCATTTGGAATTCTTTCAATACCGGAAGCTTCATTGAATTTGACGTGAATAGACTTCGACCATCAAGCTTGTCTTGTTATATATCTGATATGCATTGCTTTTAGTTGAGTACCCCATAAATATTCTTTCATCAGCCTCAGGATCAAGTTTGTCCAATTGATCCTTGGTGTTTAAGATAAAACACTTGCAACCAAATATTTTGAAATAGCTAATATTTGGAGTTCTTCCTTTCCAAAGCTCATATAGAGTTTTGTTCAACTTTGAACGAAGATATACTCGATTTATATCATAGCAAGCGGTGTTCACGACTTTGGTCGAAAAATTGTTTTGGAAGTGAAAACTCATTTAGCATTGACTGACACATTTCTTGTAAAGTCCGATTTTTGCTTTCGGCTACACCATTTTGTTAAGGAGTTCTTGGAGCCAAAAAATTATGTGCATATCTCTTGGTTTCACATAAGACTCTCAATTCACCATCAAATTCACCTCCTCGATCATTCCTTATAGATTTGATAGTATCTCCTTTTTCATTTCCTATAAGTCTACACAACTTAGCAAACTCACAAGCGGCATCACTTTTATTTGCAAGAAAAATAGCCCAAGTATATCTAAAAAAATCATCAACTATAACGAAAGTGTAATGTTTCCCACTCAGACTAGCCGTGCCAATATCCCCGTACAAATCTAGGTGAAGAAGTTGTAGAGGTTTGATTGTGGAGATTTCATCTTTCGGCTTAAAACTACTTTTAACTAATTTGTTCATTTGACAAGTGTCATATAAGCCATGATTTTTAAAATTTGATTTGGGTAGTCCTTTGACATGTTGGTTTTTATAAATGTTTTTGGTAAATTTTTGTATCCAAAATGTCCAAGTCGTCTATGCCATAAACTAGTTAAATCATTGTTGGCGACAATCAAGAAATATTTTGACTAACCAAATCACTTGTACAAATTTTGTAGAGATTGCCTTTTCTATTTGATTCACAAATAGTTTTATCATTTTTAAGAATAAAGCATTTTTCTTTATTGAAAAGAACATTGTAATTTAAATCACAAAGTTGGTTTACACTTATCAAATTGAACTTAAGCCCTTCTACTAATAGAACATCTTTGAGAGAGAAAGTGGACTTACCGATGTCTCAATTGCTAATGACTTTGCCCTTGCCATTCCCGAACATAACTATTCCTCCTTCTTGTCGCTTGTTGTTGGTGAAGATATGTTCTTTTTCGGTCATGTGACGTGAACATCCGCTGTCTACGAGACATTTGAAATTTTCTTTGACCGTAATGGCTCCAAGTACCTACAATTAATTTATTATTAGGTACCCTAGAATGTTGGGGTCCATGGGGGTTAGCATTGAGACCTTTGGGTCTCCTAAAACCATTAATTATTTTTGTTTTGGTGAAAATGGACATCTTGCTAGCACTTGTAGAATTAGAAATAGCAATAGTCATTTTTGGGGACTACTAGCATGTATGAAAGTTGGAGCTTGGTTCTTTTTCTGAAAATCGGTTTGAAAAGGTTTGTAACCAAGTCCTAATTTAGATTGTTCACTTCTTTGTGCACAAGAATTTTTTTAACCTTATCGATACTCAAGTTAAAACGTTGCACATCTTTTTTCAAATTTTCTATCTCTTTTGTGAGCAATTGTTTTTCGGAATCAAGACTCTTAACTTTAGCAAGAGTAATAGTATGAGCATTGTCAAGAGATTCATAAGAAGAAAATAACTTATCTTTTTCTAATTTTAAATCTTTAAAATCTTTTTTCAAACTTTTGTATTTAACAATCATATCTCTAAACTCATTTTGCCAATCACCATAATCTTCTTGAAGTTCGTCAACTAAAAAAAAGAAGAAGAAGAGTTAGAGCGTACCTCATTGTTATCATCATCTATAGCCATGAGACCTTGTTCAGTTTCCTCTTCCGCATCGGATGTTGCAAGTAGCTCATCCCTTGTTTTAATATCCGCATTCAAGACCTTCTTTTTAGGAAAGAACTTTTTCTTCTTTTGTTCTTCCTCCGCCATTTTGGGACAATAGGCTATAAAGTGCCCGGGTTTTCCATATTTAAAGCACAAGTTGTCTCCTGCCTTTCTTGCCTTATTTTTATTGACAAATTTTGCAAACTTTCTTACGAGCGCGGTCGTTTCCTCATCATCCTCATCACTAGCATAATAAGAATTATTTGAACTAGAGGTGAGACCTTTATGACTAGATTGCATACCTGATTGAGAAGTGGATGGTTTGGAGTTCTTTGTTTCTTCGAGCTAGACTTCATAGATGAGAAGATTTCTATTAAGGTCATCAAACTTGAGAGTCTCAAGGTTTTGAGCTTCCGTGATAGCTCACCTTTTCGGGCCAAGAACCTAGAAGAGCATGCAATACTTTGGTTGCCATCTCTTCTTCGAAGATGATTTTTCCGAGTACCAATAGAGGATTGACGATGTTGTTGAGTCTTTCCACTATTTTCGAAATCCCTTCACCTTCGAACATTATGAAGTTTTCGAAGACTTTTTTCAAAGTCTTCAACAAGCATGGTTTTTCTAGTTTGTTTAACCTTCTTAGTTTCTTCATAGATGGTTTCGAGTTTTTCCTATACTTCGCATGCGGATCTTATTCCTCTAATCCGATTGTACTTGGTAACGGTAAGTGAACAATGCAAAATATTTAGAGCCTTACCGTTTAGAGAAAAATATTCCTTGTCACTTTCAAACTTTTGGGAGCTATAGTTCCTTCCTCCAATTTCTTGGTTGGTTGAGTTATTCCTTCAATGATCGTGTTCCAAATATTAAACATGAAATCTTGCAAGAAGCACTCCATTCGGTATTTTCAAAAAGCATAATTGTTTGCAGCGAATAGTGGTGGCTTGTTGGAAGAGGCATCGGTTGGAAGGTAGCTTTTGTTTGTAGCCATAGATCTTTCTTCTTTACACGCGAAGTAAAATCAGCTAGCCAAAGAGTTTGGCTTTGATACCACTTGTTATTCCAAGTGGCTACAAAAATCTAGAGGGGGTAAATAGTTTTTCCCGATTTTTCAGATTTCTCTTGTTGAATATGTGAAAAACTCTCAAGAATGAAGTAGATAGAAGAAGAATAAACACAATGATATATAGTGGTTCAACTCACCTAGAGTCTAATCCACTATCACCCGGTATGTCCGAGTGAATTTTGAAAACAAAATATTTATTAATTGATATCAAACAATTACATCTTCACCTTGAAGGGCATCAAACTCTTCTTACACCAACACCTTTGAAGAGCACCAAACTCTTCTTACAACTTTGAAGAGCACCAAACTCTTCAACACCTAATAAATCAACCCAGTATGCTTGCAAAAGAGCACTCAATAAGTATGTCTTGTTTTGGATGATTAGATCAATCAAGATTACAACTCAAATGAAAGTTTACAACTTTGAAAGTCCAAGTGTAATCAAGAAAGAAAACCTAATAAACAAGATGTGACAGTGTAGTGCTTAGGTTATTGCAACAAGAGTATGAAAGTAAAGGCTTTAGAAGTTTGCTGAATTTTTCTTGTTGTGATGTAGAATAATGTGTTGTTTTTATCCTCCCATCTTCTTCATCTATTTATAGAGGAGCTCCATAATTTGAATTCCAACATAGGCTCCTCTAATTAGAATTTTGTCTGTAAAAAGAAGATCACAAGATCCATAAGATATTGGTAAAAAATGATAAAATTATAAAAGTGAATCTTGTTGGCTGCTGCAGGTCTAATGATTGTTATGTCGTAAAAGTCGAAATTTTAAAACCATTGAGAATAATCTGACACAGGTTGGCCAAGGGGTCGACTTGTGTTGGATTTCAGGTCAAAATAGGGGATTTTAAAAACATCTTCAGGTACTGGTTGGCCACCCAAGTCGACAGGTCGACCTAGTATAGTGGATTTTCGATTCGAGAAAAAATTGACTAAGTCTTTCGGGTTCCGTTTTACCTTGATGGTGTCCGATAATAGTTAAAAATACTTTAAAAAGTGAAAACCAAGTTTTATAACACGCAAAAATATTGTTTCGAATAAAATAAGAACGTTAAGATGAAATCATCATAATCAAAAATAATTTATCTAACAGATCCATCTCCTAGACTATATCCATGAGACTGTCTTATATAAGAAACTCTTATAATTTCAATCATATATATAAATTACAATATTAATTTATTATTCAAGATCTTAAACAAACATTTTTAATTTAAATAAAATAAATTACAATATTGTCAGAGTATTAACATTTCTTAAGTTTCAAAATATTATTTTATTCACTTACTTTGAAATATTATTTTTTTTAAAAGTAAAAATCTGATTATTATGAATCTCAAAACTATCTTATAACCTGTAGAAATTTATAACTTTTGCATGACAAACACTTATATGAGACTGTCCTACGAGTCCTACACTGTTAGACAGATCGTGCCCAACCCAGCCCATGTAACATGGCCCGTTCTGACTTTTTTAATTATTTTTTTATTTTTTTTTCACTTTCCCTTTTCCTACTTCTCTCTTTTTCCTCTCTCTTTCTTCCCCAGCTTTTCTTCTCTCACTGTTGCCATTTTTTCAGTTTCTTCTCCCTAAATCTTCGTTGCATTTCATCTTCCATTATTTAGCTATCTTTTTTTTTCAGTTTTACTTCGAAGTCGTATTCTCTCCGCCTTCATACTGGTAAGTTTTCGATATTTTTTTTTTGTTCTATGTAATTTTTTATTTTTATTTTTTTGGATTTGTTAAATCTAGAGTTTATGTTCCTCCATTAGTTTTCATGATGCTATATGTTTTTCATGTTTTTATGTTTAGCATATATTATTTTTTCGAAATTTCCAAGCTAGGATTTTAGTTTGTGCGATTTTTTTCTGTTTTCATTTTATGTATAATTTTGTGCTTTTGTATGCGATTTTTCTATGTTTCCCCGTAAACAATAATAATTTTGCAGTAAAATGTTTTACCTTTAGTTGTTGCTATTGTATGTTGTTCAGAAATAGCCATCGGATCGACTAGTTCACCTAGTACAAATTGTTGTACATGTAAACTAATAAACATTGTTCTAAAAATCTCCGTCTGGCTCCAATTACTCCCCGCATAGGTGCTAGGCCCTCCTTGTCCGCCTACAGTTTTTTTCCGATTAGGCCCCGCCTAACCCCGCCCAAGTCCCGCTTAACCCCGCCCAAGGCTCGGCTTAGGCGCTAGGCTCCAGCCTGCCGCCCGACTAGCACCTAACGCTTTTTAGAACACTGCTAATAAGTATCATAAAAATGTATGAAAGTCTTAATTTTACTCGGATAAGTTATTTATATTACATTCACAGTTTTCTACAATAATTAAACCAGAAAAATGACATATTATAATAGGTATTAATTTTCCGGTAAAAAATAATACTTTTGCAGTAAAATGTAATACCTTTAGTTGTTGCCATTGTATGTTGTTCAGTAATGCCATTGGATCGACTGGTTCATCTATGACAAGTTCATTGTTGTACATGTAAGCCAATAAGTATCATAAAAACCTATGAAAGTAGTAATTTTATTCGGATAAGTTATTTGTATTACATTCACAGTGTTCTGCAATAAATAAACCAGAACAATGACATATTATGAAAGGTAATACTTTTCCGGTAAAATAATAATACTTTTGCAGTAAAAATGTAATACCTTCAACTGTTGCCATTGTATGTTGTTCAGTGATGGCCATTTGATCAACTTGTTCACGTAGCACAAGTTCATTGTTGTACATGTAAACCAATAATGATCATAAAAATGTAAGAAAGTAGTAATTTTTATTCGGATAAGTTATTTTTATTTCCTTCAATGATTTCTTTATTATCTTCATCACTAGAAAGAACAACCCATGTATCAAAATCTTCACATAGTCAAATCATCAAACACATTGTGGGTATAATTTTAATAATTGTATCAGAAAATTTACAAGCTATATCATCTGGAGACTTTAATTTCTTTCACATAGTAATGTGTGTTCTTTTAGAGACAGAGTGAGAGAGATCGATAATTTCAAAATCAACGTGTTATTTGCACCTATGCAATGGAGGAGTATCACTTTTTGCCCTAGAGTTGAGCTTCTCCTGTTGTTGTTCCTCCTGTGCGTCTTCTCCCATGTAATTTTTCTTTTTCTAGTTAGGATAGGGCCGGATCTGCGGGTATGAAGGATCCGGTCGGATGACCCATCTTAAGGATTAGAGTTCCGTGAGACGGTCCTGTAAAAGACCCACTCTTTTTTTATATATATTTATCTAAACACCCTCTTACTATATTTTGGAATTTGAAATTTTAATAAATGCATAGTGGCCTGGCTCAAATCAGGAAGTTTTCACCGAGACTTTTACATATATAGACAATCCAATTGATTAGATTCAACCAAATTCAAATCCTCAAATGTCAACTTTGCGCTAGCTATCAACTTTTAGGTGCACTCCTACTTGCAACACACTGGTCATATTAAGGGTGTAAATTAAACCATAATATTTCGATCTTTATTAATAAATCTGGAGCCATGCATTTCACATAATTGTTCATTACCTCAACAAAGTTGTGGTAAATGCATGAAACTAATGAAGAGGCCTGAAATGGGAAAATGACATAATTGCTTATTGTCCCAACTCCCAACCATATTTTAAATGAGTTGGATCATTATAATCATTTAGATTTATTTTATAACTTTAAAATCAACTCAACCTTCACATTTTGATACAATCAATTAGTTGCACACTTATGTGTAATTGCTTTCAGTTTTGGAAAGTTAATAATTTAAAGCATTTACTTCGTATTTAATAACTATTTAGAGGTAATTTTATTTTTCTCCCAAACTATACGAGTTTTTCTATGTTGTGTATATAACTTTAAATGTTCTACTTTACCACCTGAACTTTGCAAATTATTGCACTTAACCTATAATTTCCAAATTTATCCTTGAACCTTTACGGTTATTTGGTTTTGTGATCTTTGAAAATGGTATAATAGTCTAGGTCTATTGATGAAATTTACTATTATTTTAATACTATTTGTATTGTACATTGACTAACGATGATGAGATTTTGAGAGAAAATGATTCAAATAATTGTTCGAGATGTAATAGCTACAGACAATCCACTAATAGTGAAGGGTAAATTTGAAAACTATAGGCTAAGTCCAATAATTTGTAATGTTCAGAGAGTAAAGTAAAACAATTCAAAGTTAAGTGGGCAAAATAGAAAAACACGCATAGTTTGGAGAGCAAATTATATTAAACTTACCTCAACTATTTATTTCAAACTTTTTATCTTAATTAAAATAATAATGTACATATATATATAGAAGAAATTTTAATATACCCCAAAATATGCGGGATTTTCTACATTACCCTCTAAATTATTTTTTTCGATTTAATCCCCCTGAACTACACAAAAATTTACACGGTTCCAACCCATCCTCCACTACATGAAAAACGCCAAATAGCGACATATATCCTCTAGCACATATTTTAGGGGTAATGTAGTTTGGATGGTTCAGTAGAAAAAATATAGTTTAGGGGGTAATGTAGAATCATATAGTTTGGGGGTATATTAAAATTTCCTCTAGCAATTAAATCAACTTCAAATTTTCATTTAACTCTTCCTCAATTCTTAAGTTTACTAGTTTACCAAATTTGACTTTTCTCTATGTGTGCATCTAATTGTAAATGCTTGAATTATGTGTGCCCGTAAACATATGCTTGTATAATATGTTATAGTTTCATTGATTTTGTCAAAATAGTATTTCAGTTTGTTGGGTTCTCAAAACTTATATTGATTGTGCATCAAATAAAGAAAGTCATCTGGTGGAGATTAATATAATTTATATATTTGATTGTGGTTTCAAAGCCTATGCGTTCTTTATTTTGCTTGAAAGAAATGAATTCTTTTAGTGTCTAGATGTTGGAAATCATGCACAATAACTAGTGAAAATTATAAACTTATGATATAATTTAATCTTTATTTTTATACATACGTACAAAAAGTATAAATATAAATACCTATGGGAATTTAATGTACCCACAAGCTATGCATAATTTTTGGAATCACCCCATAAACTATTTTTTTCCATTTAACCCCCTGAATTATACAAAAATTTCTAGGGTTTCATCTCCTCCTTCCCGGCGATCTGATGGGGATATTCACATAAATAAATGTATATACACATAATTTTTTTATTTTTTTCAAAAAATTGATTTGGCGAGGTGAAATTGCCCAAAGTTCATGTGACAAAATAAATTTTTTAATAAAGTTCAGATGGCAGAGTTTTACAACTTCTGTTTGAATTTTAAACGAAGACGGTTTTGCCCTTACGTGGAGGGTACGTGATAGAATATTCAGAGAATATTCTACCGGCGATGGCCGCTATAGGATAAACTGCAAAACTTGTGTAATTTGTATGATAAAATATAAAAAAATAATTGTTCATAGAGTGCAAAAAAAAACACATAGTTGGGGTTTTAGTGTTTTTACCTCTAATTCATTAGAAGCCATTCTGTGAAACTTGGGTGAAAAAGCCCAAAAGCGTAGACTGACGTAG
Source organism: Rehmannia glutinosa (assembly GCA_016081115.2). Lineage (NCBI taxonomy): Eukaryota > Viridiplantae > Streptophyta > Magnoliopsida > Lamiales > Orobanchaceae > Rehmannia > Rehmannia glutinosa. The sequence goes on along the minus strand of CM071931.1, from coordinate 54,085,439 downwards.
TCACGACCACCAGATATAGTTGCACGATTTTACAGTTCCCATATAATTATTTGATATTTACTAATATCATTTTAGTTACAATTGTGACAATAATGATCTAATGTTTTCTCATATTCACAATAAGTGTTCTTTTAGCAAATGAAAAATTATTCAAAATAATGCCCTTTTCACATTTTCAATGCTGGTGAGAAAAATATATTCCCAAATTACCCTTAAATGTATCGTTTTCCAACTAATACTAATGTCCAAATTTGTTTGTTCCAAATTTGCATTAATGATTAATTATGTATTTGGTATTTTAACACAAATGTGTGTTTTTCCCTAAAAAAGACGCTTATTTTAAATTGGAGAGATACTATTATAAGTCTCAACTAAAAATTATTTTCATTACAATCGTGACAATAATCTAAATTTATTACAAGTCTTAACGACCACCTACTACACGTGCTAAAACCAGTCAAAAAGGTAACCAACCACAAAAATGTATGACCTACAAACGATCATGAAAATGTTGAGATTTCTTATTCCAAATTTCTGTTGTATCCACCAATCAAACATGCATATTGAACAATCATTCCACCACTCGCTCTTTAACATCATAGTGCTAAATCCACAGAAAAAACCAACCAACTCCAGACATGCTAACCATATTATGCTGTATTTGGATTGATGGATTTGTGTTGAAATAATTTCATGCCAACAAATATCAAATCTATGTTCACAGCTTCTGAGTCATTATCATAATTTCCAAATCAATATAGTATCAAGTCATCTAATACCCTTGCCCAAATCCTAATCAAATTCGTAGTCTTTGGATATCAATCCAAATGCAACTTTGAATTAACTATGATCCAAGGATACAGATAACAAATACCAGAGCAATACATTATTAGTTGAAGAGATATTTCTGGCCAACATCTGAGCTTTTCTCAGAGCTACATTCATCACAGGTAGCAGTATCATCATCTTGAAGGAATAAAAATTTACGAAGTTCAAAACTGCTTCGTTAAAGAGGGAATTGAAATGTGGAATATACTAATTATTGATGCAATCAAATCCAATACTGATTTCTCAGCTTCAAAAACTATGTTGCAAAACAAAATCTTGCATATAGGACGATGTAGGAAAATCTTCCTCAAGATGACTGAATCAATACACCCTCTATTTTTACCCAGCTGGTTTCAAGGATAGTAACCAGTAAATGTAAATCCCCTGCCAACAATCTCACCAGCACAAAACCATGCAAAGCACTCAAGCCCAAACAGAGCAGCAATGCCAGCGTCCTCAACCTTCAGTTCCTGTCTGTTCTTCCACATATTCTTGACGTAATCAAGTTCCTTCCAAAATGACTCTGTACGACCTGGAATGCTGCACATGGAAGAAATAGTACAGATTAAGCAATGTAAAATAGCAGAATGGGATAATTATAAAAACTACCCTTGAGGTTTTGCGTAATTACAAAAAAAAACGAAGAAGTTTTAAAATCACAAAAAGAAAAACCCAGAGGTTTGATTCTGCTTTAAGTGTAAGGGACAACAGTAATACTTTTACAAATATAAAGGAGGTAAAGTGTAATAAAAAATCAAATCTTAAGGAGATTTTTGTAATTTTAAAGACCTCTTTGTAATCACTCCAAACCTCAGGGGTGGTTTTTGTAATTATGCCTAGGATAATTCATCATAATAAGCCATGCGTCAAAACACATTTTAATCAAGAGAATAAAGGATAATTAAGTCCATCTCATGGTTTCAAGAGCAACTCAGGGTTGTTATTAGTTAGAATATAATAGAAGCGGTAAACTTAACATGACCAATGAAGTAAGAGGTGCGTACACTAGATTAAGCCTTGTACATAGGGAGATATGACTTATATACTACAATTAATACACACAATCCTCATGCTGACTGCAGTTATGCATCAAGTCTAGGCCAAAATTTTATAAAAGCCAAAACAATATAGTATAATAAAGGCCATAAATTCGGTGAGCAGCGCATAATTAATCTCAACTAGGCCAATTAAGTATTTTTGGAGACATACGGTCAGAGCAGCCAAATGCACACTTGATTTTGCTGCATCACATCAATCAACTGGTGATGGACAGCAAGTAACAAGTGGCGACAAGATAGTGATAATTATTCTTAAGCTTGTTGCGTGATAGCCATGTCTCATGCAAAGGCAAAATGTATATATAGTTTCAAACGATTTAACACTATACAAGATCAATTAAAATTCCAGCCATTTGCCAGAAAATGCTTCAATCTTTTTAAACACTTTCATATACAACAACACAAACTTACATAATAAGCAATCCCTTGGAGCCCTTATAAACTTAGTTCAAGTTGCCTAAAGTTTTGCAAATGTTTATTCATATTTACCTCATCAAAATTACTTCATGTCTTTGGGTCAAGACATACATCGATAACAGCATTGCACCAACACAAAGTTTTCAAACTATATACCAATTAAATAGAATCTTATATGACTGCTGCTTAAATTTGCCTACTTCAACCTCATACGTTTTTAAATTTTATAAAAGATGAAGATTCATGCATCAACTCAAATCAACACAAAGTTAACAGCAAGAGCTGTCCATAAAGTAACCTGGCAAGACGTGTGTAAAACAGCTGCTTGGCCAACTCGTTACATGTCTCCACGGTTGGTGGATCTTTTATGTATTGTTTATTCTGCTCCAACAACTGCTTGTAGTAGACATTTCCATGCTTGGCCACGAATTGTGTGGCTTGGCAAGCCTTGGCTTGTAATTGTTGTAACTTGGCAGCCATCAACTCTCAAAGTAAATTCTACTCATCAAACAAAAAGTTAAAATCAAAACAAAAAAAACTAAACGGGCAAGTTTTCACCTCACACAGAAATGTTCCATTCAGTATAAGCCACAATGCACAGATCATGCCCGCTCATATGAAGGAGAAAAGTCCGAAATATCAATATGTAAAAGTTGTAGCCTTCTTGTGTTCTTTGGTTTCTCACGTCATTTAAGTCAATATAATGTTTGGTGAAATAAGGACATTCCCATCCTTCTAAAATTATTCCACATGGATGCCATATGATCCGTCATATCTACTAAGTGGAGTAGTTTAAGATTGTAGACTAAAATGACAGTTCGACAAGTATTGTTTCGGAATGGTTATGTCGTGTATAATAGTGCTTGAAAATCAAGTAAAAGTTAAACAAGAGCCGGTAGCCTTGCATTTGAGATTTTGAGTAGCAGATTTGAGAACGAGTGGAACCGTATTAGCTAAACCCTTAAAAGGAGAGAGTATTCTCTTCTCTTCACGTATTCTCTTCCTACTTCGCCAATTCAACATCTTACTATTTAGCATCTAGAATACCCATAAGTTCTATCATCTAGAGCAACTAATTTCATCTAGAGAATAAGTTAGTTTACCTAAACATTCAAGCACAGAAGCGTACAAGATTTTTGCACTTATATCCATTAAGCAAGTACGATTCATAGCACAAAACACTAAGCAAAAACCACCAAGAAACCATATAAAACACAACACAACAATCACCGACATTTCAACATCAGCTAAATAGAGATGCCGTAATAAACAATTGATCAATGCAGCTAAACGCATACTGCTTTAGCAAAACTTTGTCCATGTAACAGAAATGCAAAAACTAAAAGTAGCACACAAAACTAAAAATAGCACACAAAATTCCAGCAAAGAACCACCAAGAATTCAAGAAAGTTGAATCTCACTAAATATTTCTCAGGCCAAGACAGGGACTCTCTAATAGTCACTATAGACAACTTCTGTCAACAAAGTGAAGGACTGAGTCAATCCAATTGTTGGAGTACATCCTTCAATTAACTTATTTTCTTGTCAGGATTCTTGCTAATTTATCATGCCAAATGATAATTAAATCAGGCAAATTTTTTCACTCTCAGTTCAACACTAAACTAAATGTGTTCCACCTCATGCAAAACTAAAAACTCAACAATAAAATAAAAGAAATTAAAAGAAAATTGAATGCCTTTGACATTAAATAATAAAAAGAAAAAAAAAGTTAATGCTATTCTGCCCAAAACCATTTTCGGGCATTTTCCTGCCACCAAAAAAAAATAAAAATCATCTCGGAGAGGAAATAATCATTTTTCTCCTATACACACCTTTCACTGTATTTCTTCCCTCCTCGAAACAAAAATTAAGGAACTAGCTAACAGATCACAACTAAGCTTCAGAAGTTGGAAATCTACATCCTCAAAAATCCCAAAAAGAACCAATCAACAACAGATCTGAGAAATTGACTCAGAAACGACAAAGAAAGCCTGAAAATAAAATTGGCACTAATAAATCGACGCAACATTCGATAGAAAATCAAGTTCTAAAAATAAAGTTCACCTCCGCCGCTACACCGAAGAAGATAGCTCAGGTAAAGGGCGAGGGGTTTTCACTTCTCTCGCCGCTAGGCTCTTTGTTTTGGAGACTGGAGAGGGGAAATAAGAGAATGCCTATTGCACTATTTTTACTTTTCATTTTTCACCTTTAACATCTTATTTTATTTTATTTTCTGATGGGCTGGGGAAATAGGCCGATGGATATTTGGAATTGGGCTGAGCTTATACTCCCGACTTCCGAGTAAATGGATCAGGGTACGGGGTACCTTAGTTTAAGGGTTACGGACAAAAATTGGGTTATGGAAACAATTACCTAATATTTCGAGAAAAATGACACATTTTTATGCACTCGGATTTCTTTTTTGACTTTATTACACTCCCGCTTTTTTTGGACATTTGACCAATTTTTTGAATTTTTTTACCTTGATGTTTCATAATTGTTTCAAATATTTTTCAAACATGTTTCATATAATAAAATTTTATTGAAAAATAACTTTTCTCCCATTAAACAACCAATTTTATACTCGAAATTTTAACAATCAAGAAATATACACATAAAACAACAGATATTAAAAAAATACATTGAAAATAATATAGAAACAATACATGAATAACAAAACATAATTCAATTTTTGTTCCAATTCATTTAAAACGTCGAAAACATGGAACAACTAGGAAACAACATAACAAGATTGAAAAATATGTAGAAACAACCCAAAAATAACATAAACAATATAGAAAACACCACATGGACAAAAATAGCTTAAAAATAGGTGGAGAAATTGCATTGAAACATCGAAAACTACATTGAAATATCATAACATTAAAAAAAGTATAAAAACAACCCAGAAACAACATAAACATTATAGAACACCAAATCAGTAAAACAAAAGCTTAAAAATAGGTAAAAACTGCATTGAGACATTGAAAACTACATGAAAACAACAAAGAAACATTATAACAACATTAAAAACATTATAGAAAACAATTGGAAACAATAGAAACACTATATAAAATAATACATGAACAAAAAAAATAAGCGTAAAAAATAAGTAAAAGCCGTATTTAAACATCGAAATAATATAGAAATAATCAAGAAACAAATATAAACATCGAAACAACAGAAATAACATATAAAGCAATACAGGAACAAAAAAAATTAAAAAAAAATAAAAATAACCAAAAAATATGCAGGAGTATAAAAAATACAACCAAGAGAGTACAAACATGAGCTAAGTGTAAACAGTGTCCTTTTTCGAAAAAGGCAGGTATTTCGGCAATTTCTCAAAAAAATATCCAACTATTCCAGAAAAAATGACACAATTATGCCTCAGGTTCTTTTTTTGGACATTTGTACACTCCCATCTTTTTCTGGACAGTTGTATGTTATTGTTTCAAGGTTGTTTAGAACATGTTTCTAATAATAAAATTTCAGTGAAAAAATGATCTCGACCCTAATTCAATAATTAATTTTATACTTGAAATCTTATAAACAATTAAGAAATATACATACAAAACAACACATATTAAAAAAAATACATTAAAAATATTTTAGAAACAACACATGAATATAAAAAACACAACTCAATTTATGATCTAATGCATTGAAAACATCGAAAACAACATGGAACAACAGAACAACATTAAAAATTATATAAAAACAATCCAGAAATAATATAAATAATATAAAAAACAACGTAGGAACAAAATGAGTTGTGTTATGGGGTATTTGGAATTGGGCTGCGCTTATAGTCCCGACTTCCGAGTAAATGGATCAGGGTATGGGGTACCTTAGTTTAAGTACTTCTTTTTTGACTTTATTACACTCCCGCTTTTTTTTTGGACATTTGACCAATTTTTTGGATTTTTTTACCTAGATGTTTTATAATTGTTCAAATATTTTTCAAACATGTTTCATATAATAAAATTTTATTGAAAAACAACTTTTCTCCCATTAAACAACCAATTTTATACTCAAAATTTTAACAATCAAGAAATATACGCATAAAATAATACATATTAAAAAAATACATTAAAAATAATATAGAAACAACACATGAATAAAAAAACATAATTCAATTTTTGTTCCAATTCATTGAAAACATCGAAAACATGGAACAACTAGGAAACAACATAACAAGATTGGAAAATATGTAGAAACAACCCGAAAATAACATAAACAATATAGAAAACACCACATGGACAAAAATAGCTTAAAAATAGGTGGAAAAATTTCATTGAAACATCGAAAACTACATTGAAATATCATAACAACATTAAAAATAGTATAAAAATAACCCAGAAACAACATAAACATTATAGAACACCACATCAGTAAAAAAAAGCTTAAAAATAGGTAAAAACTGCATTGAGATATTGAAAACTACATGAAAATAACAAAGAAACATCATAACAACATTAAAAACATTATAGAAAACAATTGAAAACAATAGAAACACTATATAAAATAATACATGAACAAAATAATAAGCGTAAAAAATAAGTAAAAGTTGTATTTAAACATCGAAATAATATAGAAATAATCAAGAAACAAATATAAACATCAAAACAACATAAATAACATATAAAGCAATACAACAACAAAACAATTAAAAAAAAGTAAAAATAACCAAAAAGTATGCAGGAGCATAAAAAATACAACCAAGAGGGTACAAACATGAGCTGAGTGTAAACAGTGTCCTTTTCCAAAAAGGCAGGTATTTCGGCAATTTCTCAAAAACATTTCCAACTATTCCAGAAAAATGACACAATTATGGCTCAGATTCTTTTTTTGGATATTTGTACACTCCCATCTTTTTTTGGACAGTTGTATGTTATTGTTTCAAGGTTGTTTGGAACATGTTTCTAATAATACAATTTCAGTGAAAAAATGATCTGGCCCTAATTCAATAATCAATTTTATACTTGAAATCTTATAACAATTAAGAAATATACATACAAAACAACACATATTAAAAAATACATTAAAAATATTTTAGAAACAACACATGAATATAAAAACACAACTCAATTTATGATCTAATGCATTGAAAACATCGAAAACAACATGGAACAACAGAACAACATTGAAAATTATATAAAAACAATACAGAAACAATATAAATAATATAAAAAATAACGTAGGAACAAAATGAGTTGTGTTATGGGGTATTTGGAATTGGGATGCGCTTATAGTCCCGACTTCCGAGTAAATGGAACAGGGTATGGGGTACCTTAGTTTAAGTACTTCTTTTTTGACTTTATTACACTCCCGCTTTCTTTTGGACATTTGACCAATTTTTTGGATTTTTTTACCTAGATGTTTCATAATTGTTTCAAATATTTTTCAAACATCTTTCATATAATAAAATTTTATTGAAAAACAACTTTTCTCCCATTAAACAACCAATTTTATACTCGAAATTTTAACAATCAAGAAGTATACGCATAAAACAACACATATTAAAAAAAATACATTAAAAATAATACAGAAACAAAACATGAATAAAAAAACATAATTCAATTTTTGTTCCAATTCATTGAAAACGTTGAAAACATGGAACAACTAGGAAACAACATAACAAGATTGAAAAATATGTAGAAACAACCCAAAAATAACATAAACAATATAGAAAACACCACATGGACAAAAATAGCTTAAAATAGGTGGAAAAATTGCATTAAAACATCGAAAACTACATTGAAATATCATAACAACATTAAAAATAGTATAAAAACAACCCAGAAACAACATAAACATTATAGAACACGACATCAGTAAAAAAAAGCTTAAAAATAGGTAAAAACTGCATTGAGATATTGAAAACTACATGAGAACAACAAAGAAACATCATAACAACATTAAAAACATTATAGAAAATAATTGAAAACAATAGAAACACTATATAAAACAATACATGAACAAAAAATAAGCGTAAAAAATAAGTAAAAGTTGTATTTAAACATCGAAATAATATAGAAATAATCAAGAAACAAATATAAATATCAAAACAACATAAATAACATATAAAGCAATACAGGAACAAAAAAATTAAAAAAAAAGTAAAAATAACCAAAAAGTATGCAGGAGCATAAAAAATACAACCAAGAGGGTACAAACATGAGCTGAGTGTAAACAATGTCCCTTTTCCAAAAAGGCAGGTATTTTGGCAATTTCTCAAAAAAATATCCAACTATTCCAGAAAAATGACACAATTATGCCTCAGATTCTTTTTTTGGATATTTGTACACTCCCATATTTTTTGGACAGTTGTATGTTATTGTTTCAAGGTTGTTTGGAACATGTTTCTAATAATACAATTTCAGTGAAAAAATGATCTCGGCCCTAATTCAATAATCAATTTTATACTTGAAATCTTATAAAAAATTAAGAAATATACATACAAAACAACACATATTAAAAAAATACATTAAACATATTTTAGAAACAACACATGCATGAATAGAAAAACACAACTCAATTTGTGATCTAATGCATTGAAAACATCGAAAACAACATGGAACAACAGAACAACATTGAAAACTATATAAAAACAATCCAGAAACAATATAAATAATATAAAAAAAACAACGTAGGAACAAAATGAACTTAAAAATAGGTAAACATTGCATTGAAATATCGAATACAACATGGAAACAACAAAGAAATATCATAATAACATTAATGGAAACAACAAAGAAACATCATAACAACATTAAAAACACTTTATAAACAACACATAAACAACAAAAAAATATTAAAAAAAACATTAGAACAAAAAAGAGTGTAAAAAAATAGATAAAAATTGCATTGAAACAAAACAGAAACAATCAAGAAACAAAATACACAACGTAGAAATAAATACGAAACAATATAAATAACATAGAAAACAATCCATGAACAAAAAATAACAAAAGTATAAAAATATCAAAAAAAAAAAAAGTGAACAACTTAAAAATGTCCAAAAAAAAAATAAGAAGCGTATTTAGTGTCTTTTCTCCTAAAATGATGGGCTTTTTTATCACTAATACTTAGTTTAAGGTAACAAGCCAAACAATTAGTGTTAATTTTAAGTGTATATATAGTAATAAAAACATTTTTGTATATAAAATCAATTAAATAAAATGTCAAATTTGTTAAGAAGGTGGAATAAGAATATGGGAGAGCATTAATTTCAATAAATATGGTAAAACATGTGGCAATCATCTATGTAAGGGATAAGAGATAAAACACGATTTTCAAGCATAAAATATTAATTCATTTACTTTGTATGATAATAATATAATTTTAAGAAAAAATGTTACTGTATATATTTATTTGAGTTGATGACAAATAAATAGAAAATATTCAAAGAAAATAATATTATTTGAAATAAAATAAAGAAAAAGAGAAAAGAACTTTGGAAAATGGATATATATGTTAGGAAGTTTCATTTTCTATTTCCCAATGTGGGCAACATATTAAAAGTAATGCAGTTATATTTTCCATTAAGTATTACTATACTAAATTAAATGATCTAATTGTGGTAGAGTTCAAAATACTATAATGAAACAATAAGTAGACATGAAATTCACATTATCAGGTATAATTACAAAACACCCCCTGAGGTTGGGCTAATTACAAAAAAAACATAGAGATGTTTCAAATTTACAAAAAAGGAAAAAAAAATTACCCCCAAAACTATGCGAAGTTTTACACTTTACCTCCTAATTAAAAATTGGTACTCGAATTTCCAGTATGCCTGCTTTGGCCCATTTCTGGCCATAAAACCCGGCGGAATAATGCATGTGCCTTGCACGCCCTCCTTTTAAGGGCAAAATAGTCCATTCAAGTGTAGCAACGGATTCCCGCTCAAATAACCTCATGTGGCTCGCACATGCTAGAGGAAATGAGGTTTAATCTGCCTAATCTAGGGTTTGGGCTAAACATAAAAATAAAAAACTCTTCAAATCCCTAAAATTGTGAGACTGAACCAAAAAGAAAGCTTCCAATCGTCCATACAATGGTTTGGAAAATTCGAGAAGATGGTGACCCAAGTATCCCAAGCGCATGACAATGTCCTGATTATGGTGAGTTGTCCAATTTCTTTGTCTTTCTATCACTGATAATGGTTGGGGTTTAATATTTGTTTGGTTTTTTTTGTGGTCCCCGAGCCCTGCACATGGCTGAAATCTTCATTTACTAGCTTTGAATTTGATTTTCTCGTTGTTTAAGTCTCGACATGTATTTTTCTTGTGTTTGGTGTATTGTCCCCACAAAGTTTGATTTTTTTATTGTTGTCTTCACTTTATTTGGAGTGTAGTGGTTGGGGACCATGTGGGGTTGTGGTTTTTAGGGCTATTTTTCTATATGGCAGTTGTGAACTTTTGACTTGGGTCATTGATTTTTACTGTGCGTTTTTTTTCTTTGTGTTTCCCACCCCACAGGTCCTAATTTAGATTTTTTATACCATTAGACTTCACCACTCTGGGATGTTTGTTAATTTAGGAAAACAAATATATGTGGATGCTAAGATAGCTCACATTAATTACTGTGATCCAGATGAGATGTCTTTGATTGAGTTAAACTTCATGGCTGCAGAGTTAGGGTCAAAACAGTTTGTGGCTTTTCATTGCAGTAAAATAGGGGTGAACGACTGTAATGATATGTATTTAATTGATAATGACATTGATGCTCTAAATATGGTTAATTTTGTGGATGGTAATAGGATGGTGGAGTGTTTGTGGAACATGAAAAAATTAAGATCTTTGAAACTACCCAATCTTCCGAGTCCTTTGAAATACCTACCCAGGACTTTCCAGATGTGGATGAACCTTTATATTTTGTGGGTGATAATGATGATGAAAACAATGATAAAAGATGATAACAAAACCCAATCAGAACCTGTGGGTGTGGGGGGGAGGTATTTTGCCCTTGTTTGATGATGATGTTGATAGTAATGATGATGATGAGCAATCCCTAGGGTCAGATTCAGATGTATCAGAAAAATTTGTTGATAGTGAAGTTGAAGTTTCTGATGATGATGGTATGTTTGATGATAATATTGATTTAGAAGTAGAGTGGGGTGGCCTACACATGTCTATGTCTCAAATCAAAAGGTGCCTAGTGAACAAGGTGTAACTGAAAAGTTGAGTCATAAGAGTCCAGTAACCAAGAACTTGCATAATGGTTTCCCAGTTTTCAAGAAAGGAGCAGACATAGAAGATCCCAAGTTTGAGATAGGTCAATATTTTAATGACATCTACATTTTTAGAAAGGCAGTGAGACAACATTCCATTAAACAAGGCAGGGACATAAAGTTTGTTATAAATGATAAAACAAAGATACAAGTCAGATGCAAACATAAAAGTTGTCCCTGGTTGGTTTATGCTTCAAAGGTTCAATGTGAAGACTCAATTCAGATTAAGACCATTAATGGGAAGCACAAATGTCCTAGGGTGCAAAACGTTTTTCATGCCAATTTTAAATGGTTAGCTGATGTCTATAAAGACAAGATTTGGACTGATCCTAAATGGCCATTAGACTCCATGATGACCATCCTCCAGAAAGATATGAAATTGGTTTTTAATAAGAGCCAATTATACAGGGCCAAAAGACTTGTGTTTAAGAAGAGGATTGGGTCGAATCTTTGAAGATGCCATGCTTTGGAGCTATCTTTGAAGAAATTAAAAAATCAAACCCTGATACAAGTGTGATGATCAAATGCAAACAGGTGGATGGACAACCAATGTTTAAGAGGATGTACATATGTTGGGTTGCTTTAAAGAGGGTTTTTAGAAGGGTGTAGGTGTTTGATAAATGGTTTTATCATGATTTTGATGATTTTGTTTTTATACCAAAACAATGGTTTTAAAAGGTTGTCCAAATACTCCTAAATGATTTAAAATGGTTTTAATATTTTCCTGGAGTATTTCCTCAAGTTTATTTTCGATAATCTTGGACAAACACTTTTAATGATTTTATGTCAATGGTTTCTTTCATTGAAACTTTGTTTCTAAATGTTGTCCTAATACTCCCGATCGGTCTAAAATGTTTTTACGAATTTTTGGAGTATTTATTGGAATTTATATCGGACAACACTTTTTGTATTAATGTGTTATTTCATCAAAACTATATTTCTAATGTTGTCCTAAATACTCCCGATCGGTTTAAAATGTTTTTACGAATTTTTGGAGTATTTCTTGAGGTTTATTTTCGACAAAAATCGGACAACCTTTCATTTTGGAGGTCGAGGGGTGTCGACCGGTACACTGGGAACGCATTGCACGAAAAAGAACTCACGGAACTCCCAAAATGGGTCGGGGGACCGGTCACCATGATGTGGGCGGCCGCACTTAGCACCCTAGGCGACCGACCACCCCCTGGACCCAAGTCTCCCGTTGATTTTTTGCTGCATTCTTTTCTTAACTTAATAGTGCGCGACCGGTCGCCTGAAAGTTTGATGACAAAAATGTAACCGTTGTCACAGCGGCAGACATTTTTTCCTTAATTTGTGGGATTGATTTCTAACAGCTCTTTTCTTCAATTGTCTTGTAATTTTTACTAAAATTCATGTCCCCAAGAGGAGCCTATCATGTACAAGACATATTCTATAAATAGAGGAAGAATTGAAGCAACACAACAAGAGAGAAAACTACAACACAACAAGATACACTCAAGAATACACTTGTTCTTACATTTGTCTTATTTCTTGTTGTAATTTGCCTAGCTATTAACTTTCACATTCTTGAGGTCTAGGCTTTTCTTGATTACACTTGCACTCTATTGTATTATCAATTATCGAGTTGTAATCTTGAATTTGGGTAATCATTCAACACAAGATATCCTTGTGAGTGTTCTTGTGGTAAGAACACACTTGGGTGATCTAGGTGTTAGGTGTAAGAAGATTGTGGTAATCTTCTTGTTGAGGTGTTGAAGAATTTGGTATTCTTCAAGGTTGAAGATTGTGGTAATCTTCACAAGGTGCCGTTGGAGATTGTGGTAATCTTCAAGAAGAGATTGTGGTAATCTCAAAGGTGGTGTTGAAGAAGAGTGTGGTGCTCTTCAAGGTGTTGTTGTAAGTTGGTGTTGTATTAATTTGTGGTAAATTAATAAAGTCTTTTTCTTTTTGAAATCCATCCCGGATATCTTTGGGGTGGTAGAGGATTAGGCCCTAGGTGGGTTGAACCTCTTTAAATCGACGTGTGTTGTTTTCATTCCGCACCTTTATTATTGTCTCAGAGCTTTTAGTTCTAAAAAGAGGGCGAAATCGAAAAGATGGAGATAATCTATTCACCCCTCTAGATTATCGTAGCCGCTTGGACTTACAAGTGGTATCGAGCCAAACTCTTTGGCAAGCTCGTTTCACATCGCGAGTGAAGAGAAACGATCGTCGGCTCTGACGAAGCTCATCTTTCCGACACCTCCACCACCAAGCCACCTCGGTTTGATTCCAAAAATTTTATATTTTGGAAAGAAAGAATGGAATGCTATTTACAAGGTTGCGGGTTTGATATTTGGAACACCGTCATCGATGGAGAATCCATTCCGACGAAGAATACACCACACACCTCTAAAGGCTTCAAAGAGCTCAATGATGAAGAGAAGAGAATCATCTCCTTAAATGGTAAATCTCTTAGTATTTTGTATTGTTCACTTACTACTTTGGAATTTGATCATGTTGTAGGTATTCGATCGGCACATGAAGTATGACAAAAATTAGAAGCCATCTATGAAGTGTATGCAAATGAAAGGAGCAACTCAAAAGCATCTACTTCACAAATGGATACAACATCAAATCCAACAACATGGGATGAGCCTTCTACAACCTCCCATTATGAAGAAGTTGAACAATGCCTCATAGGCATCGAAGAAGAAAATGAGGTAAGTTCTAAACCCTCTACTTCCCATGATAATGATTATAGTGATTTGCAAAATGATTTTGATGAACTACAAGATGAATTCCAAAACTTACTTGTTAAATACAAATATTTGAAAAAGAATTCATTGCTTTAAAGAATGATAAGGATAGTTTATTTACTTCCTATGAATCACTATCATGTGCTCACACCACCACTCTTGACAAGGTTAGAAACCTTGAGAAAGAAAATAGTACTCTTGTTGAGGATATAAATTGCTTGAAAAATGATTTATCTAAATCCAACTTGAGTAATCTTGATAGAATGACCAATATTGTTGATTGTTGTGATAATTCAAACTAGAACTTGATCATAAGCCTAAGGGTGTCAATCACATGAAAAAGATTCAAGTCTCTAAGACGTTGGTCATTATGCTCCTAGAATTATTACATGCTTTTATTGCGGTAAAAAGGGTCATACGGTAAATACTTGTCGGGCTAGAAATAGCTCTAATTATTGTTGGAGACCTAAAAGTCTCAAGACTAATCCCAAAGGACCCAAACACATGAGGGTACCACAAAACAATGTCATATTAGGTACCCTGAAATAATGATCGAAGAAAATTTATACCGCCAAGAAGACATCAAATGACCGTTTCATTTGATCAAAGAAGGAGAAACTATTTTTCGACAAAGCCAATTTCAAAGAGAGGATATAATCAAAAATGGGAAGAACACAATCCTTGGAAATGGCAAAGACATCATCAACAAGATGATTTTCAAAGAAGAAGAGACCATCAACAATGGGAAGGTAACAAACCTTGGAAATGGAGTAATCAAAGAAGTCATCATCAACAAAGTGATTTCTCAAGGGAAGATATCATCAACAATGGGAAAACCCATGGAAACGGCGAAATTGGTAAACCGTATCTCCCCATTTAAATATGCATCTTATTTTATTTCTATGCATGTTTTTATTTGTGTCTTAATTGCAAAGTGAGTTTTCATGTATTTAATTTTAAATTAAGGTCTTCAAAACTTACTTATAATTTTAAAAATATTTTTGAAAAAGAAGACCTTATATGATGTTTTTAAAACTCTTGTGCATTTTTGTAGACTAAAGTGTATTATCATCTCTTATGGATTTTTATGGCATGAGCTTACTTGTGATATCTCTTAGCCTACACTTTCATCATTATGATTTGTGCTAGATTTGTTTTAAGAATTGTGTAGGATTTACATATTTTCACAAATGGCCATTTATGTCATTATTTGTCAAGAAAGGCATAAATTATCGAGGTACGTTTACTTGTGTTATTCTTACTCTTATAGACTCGATATATGTATTGCCATGTGCCTATGTGCTTGTTTTTCATAGTATTTCATACAAGTACCATTAAGAGGATTTTTAGATTTTTTTGAAAGGCACTATTCAATATTTGATTGCACATATTTGCTTTGTCAACTCTTGTTCAAATACTTCTTTTAAATGAGGTCTCAACTATATGCTATCGGATTTTCTAATTTCAAAAGAGACCTTTTATAGCTTTCTTAAGCTTATTTGAACTTGCATGATTTATTAGACTCTTGATGATATTCTAAATACATAGTATGTGTTTCTTGCTTCATGGTCTACATATATAGTGTCTATTTCTACTATGCTCTTATGCAAGATATTTTTGTGATAAATGATTGAGGCATGTTTTTACACTTGGGATATTTTTTCTTGCTTATATAAGAGATGCCGTTAATGAGTTTGTTGAGTTGTATAGAAAAGGAAATACTCCAAATATTTGGATGTAAATGTTCTATTATGAACACCTTAGATCATTTGGATGCCCAATAGTGATGAAGAAGACAAATTCCTCAATTGATGCTTCAAGATGAAGATTTGCTTTTAGAATTGCAAGAGGAGCTAAAAAGGAAATGATACTTGGAAGTTGATGCCATGTCTTTCATCACAAACGATTATAAATGGGCACTCCGGAACAAACTCGATGACCAAGGCAACATTGGGCGAACTAAGCCGAGGTTAGTAGCTCGAAGGTATTTTTAAGAAGAAGGTAATTAATTTTAATGTAACATTTGCACTCATAGCACATTTAGTAGCTATTTGCATTTTACTTGCCCATTCTTATTTTAAGAAAATTTCAAGTTTTACCAAATGGATGTTAAATCCATTTTTTTTTGGTTTTATTCAAGAAGAAGTCTATGTAAAACAACCTTCGGGGTTTAAATTTTTCTAGGCCAAATGATTTTTATAAAAGGCCTTGTATGGTTTAAAACAAGTACCCCATGTATGGTTTGATAGACTTAGCAATTTTTTCTAAATAATCTTACAAAAGGTAAAGTTGATACTACTCTCTTTGTTTTTTTTTTTTTAAAGGGCAAGATTGTTTGCTTGTGCATATTTATGAGAATATTTTTAGTGCTACTAATGAGTATTTGTGCAAGATATATTTTTCTAAGTTGATACTAGATAAGCTTAAGATGAGCATGATGGGGAGTTCAATTTCTTGCTTGGACTACAAATTATTCAATGCCAAGAAGATGGTTATATTTCAAAAGAACTCTTGAAGGAGTTAAGCATTGAAGAAAGAAAAACCATCTCAACCTCTATGGCTAAAGATTGATAAAGGTTGAGAAAGGCATATCGGCCTACATATAAATTCGAGGTATGTTTGTTTATTCCAATAGACTCGACATTCCATATGACTTATGTCTATATGCTCGATTTCAAAAACTATCCCAACGAATCTCATTAAAGTGCCATTAAAAGAAATTTTCAAATATTTGAAAGACACTTCTTCTTATGACTTGTATATCCAAAGATTTAAAACATTCTTATTTTTCGGGATAACAAGTTCGATATTTATTATATGGTTATTCGTATTCAAAATATGGTTCGTCATAATCGAACTAAACATATTGAGATTCAAAAACTTCCTAAGGGATTGCGTTTTTATCAAAAACTTGAGATGTGTTTAATTAGTCTCAAAGTTAACTCGTGGACTTTTTAATCATTTACCGCCGAGTATTTTACCTCATTTCGAGCTTGATTATGACATAATGTATATTGAATGAGGTCTACGTTTGCATTTTGCACGCTTTTAAAACTTAGGAGCGAAAAATCGGATTTTCGGATCAAACTTGGATTTTTCAAAACAGAAAGAAAGAAGCGATGGTGAAGGAGCTGAGGCCGACCGTCCGCCTAGCCTCCGACCGGTCACCCAGCCCTCCAACCGTCGCCCGCCATTTTCGAGTTAAAAATGGTTCTGTCATCTTAAACGTTATTTTGGTTCTTTTCTTCCAAAATCGAACCCCTTCGCATTTTTCACACACAATTCACCCAAAATGATTTCTTTCTTGTATATTCTATATTTTTGGGTTTATAGTACGAGATTATCATCCTTATTACTCGACTTCTCCGATTAATTGGTAAGAATTCTACTCCTTTATCTCAATTGGGTGGAACCCTTGAGAAAGTGCTTATGTATTGTTTTTTTTTTTTTGGAATTCTTGCAAAGTTGTGTTGTGAATTATTATTGTTGATGGATGAATGTTGGTTGAACTAATTTGGTGATGAAATTTTTTGGCTTAAACGAATTGCAAAGGCGTTATATTCTTCTAGTTTTATTCGACGACGCCAAGTGTTCGACGAAATGTTACAATGAAAAATTCATCACCTACATGATTCTTCTTGATTTGAAAAGACTTATATATTTATAGAAATCATGTTTTGCTTATCAAATGATCTTTCATAAGCTTCTACAAGTCGTATGATTCGACTCTTCCCTCCTATTTGGTTTATAAGCTTCAATGTTCAAATAGCTCGATACATCGGTTTAGTTGCGCACTTTGATATGAATATATGATGTATTTATCGTGCTAACATTCTTTTTGATGATTCCAAAGGGGAGAAATAGGTTATAAGCTCTTTAGCTCAAAGAAGCTAAGATAAGCTTAACAAATAGAAGCTATAAGCTATGGCTTCCTAAAGCCATAAGTTGTGTATGTTTCTTAGTCCATTGGTTGTAGTATGGACTTGTATATGTTTCTAAAGATGTCTCTTTGACAGGGGAGCTCTTTAGCTCAAAGAAGCTAAGATAAGCTTAACAAATAGAAGCTATAAGCTATGGCTTCCTAAAGCCATAAGTTGTGTATGTTTCTTAGTCCATTGGTTGTAGTATGGACTTGTATATATGTTTCTAAAGATGTCTCTTTGACAGGGGAGCTTTTAAGTTTTGATACTTAAGCTCAATATCAAATAGCTAAGAGTTTAGCTTATGTTTAAGTTGCTTCTATATTACAATTGATGTGCATGTTGATAGGGGAGCATTTGCTATATGTGTTTGAATATCTCTACTCCCATCCTTGTGTTTTTATTGCATGGAATGTTGTCGCTCACAATGGATAGTTCTCTTTAACCGAAAAATTGTTTTGTTTTCAAAATCGACCTCGTTAAAATTGTTTTGGTTTGTAATCATCAAAAAGGGGAGATTATTTGATAAATGGTTTTATCATGATTTTGATGATTTTTTTATACCAAAACAATGGTTTTAAAAGGTTGTCCAAATACTCCTAAATGATTTAAAATGGTTTTAATATTTTCCGTAGTATTTCCTCAAGTTTATTTTCGATAATCTTGGACAAACAATTTTAATGATTTTATGTCAATGGTTTCTTTCATTGAAACTTTGTTTCTAAATGTTGTCCTAATACTCCCGATCGGCCTAAAATGTTTCTACGAATTTTTTGGAGTATTTATTGGAATTTATATCGGACAACACTTTTTGTATTAATGTGTTATTTCATCAAAACTATATTTCTAATGTTGTCCTAAATACTCCCGATCGGTTTAAAATGTTTTTACGAATTTTTCGGAGTATTTCTTGAGGTTTATTTTCGACAAAAATCGGACAACATTTCATTTTGGAGGTCGACCGGTCGACCGGGTGTCGACCGTACACAGGAACGCATTGCACGAAACAGAACTCACGGAACTCCCAAAATGGGTCGGGGGGAACCGGTCACCATGGTGGGCGGCACCGGCGCACCCTAGAGCGACCGGCCGACCACCCCCGGACCGTCTCCCGTTGATTTTTTTCTGCGTTATTTTCTTAACTTAATAGTGCGCGACCGTCGCTCAAGTTTGACAAAAAAAATGTAACCGTTGTCAAACAGACATCTTTTCCTTAATTTGTGGGATTGATTTCTAACACTCTTTTCTTCAATTGTCTTGCAATTTTTTACGAATTCATGTCCCCAAGAGGAGCCTATCATGTACAAGACATCTTCTATAAATAGAGGAAGAATTGAAGCAACACAACAAGAGAGAAAACTACAACACAACAAGATACACTCAAAAATACACTTGTTCTTACATTGTCTTATTTCTTGTTGTAATTTGCCTAGCTATTCACTTTCACATTCTTGAGGTCTAGGCTTTTCTTGATTACACTTGCACTCTATTGTATTATCAATTATCGACTTGTAATCTTCAATTTGGGTAATCATTCAACACAAGATATCCTTGTGAGTGTTCTTGTGGTAAGAACACACTTGGGTAATCTAGGTGTTAGGTGTAAGAAGATTGTGGTAATCTTCTTGTTGAGGTGTTGAAGAATTTGGTATTCTTCAAGGTTGAAGATTGTGGTAATCTTCACAAGGTGCCGTTGGAGATTGTGGTAATCTTCAAGAAGAGATTGTGGTAATCTCAAAGGTGGTGTTGAAGAAGAGTGTGGTGCTCTTCAAGGTGTTGTTGTAAGTTGGTGTTGTATTAATTTGTGGTAAATTAATAAAGTCTTTTTCTTTTTGAAATCCATCCCTGGATATCTTTGGGGTGGTAGAGGATTAGGCCCTAGGTGGGTTGAACCTCTTTAAATCGACGTGTGTTGTTTTCATTCCGCACCTTTATTATTGTCTCTGTGAGCTTTTAGTTCTAAAAAGAGGGTGAAATCGAAAAGATGGAGATAATCTATTCACCCCCTCTAGATTATCGTAGCCGCTTGGACTTACAAGAGCTGTCATATTTTTGGATGGATGTCATTTGAGAACTATTTACGTGGTGTGCTTCTTAGTGTTGTAGGCATAGATGGGAATAACAACATATATCCTTTTGCTTATGATGTTGTTGAAAAAGAAAAGAAAAAATCATGGTTGTGGTTTATGCAGTTGCTAATTCTATGATCATGATAGCCAGGAGCAGACCAATTGTGAGCATGTTTGAGACTGTGAGAGTGATGTTGATGAAGAGGATACATGTAAGGAGGGATCAGATGTCAAAGTATCAAGGTGACTTGTGTCCTAAAATTAGCAAGCTTTTGGAGGAGTTAAAGAAAAAATCAATGTATTTCATGGCCCATTGGAATGGTAAGGATGAGTTTGAGATTGAGAGTTGTCATGGAACAAGGTTTAAAGTGTATTTAAGGGATAAAACCTATAGTTGCAGAAGATGGGAGCTTACTGGGATCCCATGTGCACATGCAATATGTGCATTCTACTATATGGGCTATACCCCTAAGGATTATGTGGATAACTGTTACAAAACTGAGACTTTTTTGAAGACTTATAGTCACTTGTTGGGTGAACTTGATGGTAGTGAATTTGTGGCCTAAGGTAGATTTCCCACCCCTCATTCCTCCAATTTCTGAGAAACTCCCTGGAAGGCCAAAAAAATATGCAAGAAGAAAGGCAGCAGATGAAGGGAAGTCTTCCAATATTGAAACAAGAAAGGGAAATGTTAGATTGAGGAAAAAGGGTGTTACAATGTATTGTTTAAGGTGCAGAAAGCCAAACCACAATATTAGTGGATGTCCTTTGCTGAAAGAAACTGAACCTTCAAGACAAGGTTTAAATATTCCAGCAGCAATTGTGGAAGAGCAACTTGTTAGGGAGGTAAGAATATTATTGCTTTGTTAATTAATTGCATTTTTAAAATCTTAATCTTACATGAAAATATTATGTAATAGGCGAGACAAGAAGATGTGACAATGGGGCAAACAACATCTGGGTGTTAATACCATTTTAAAGGTATATAATTACTTTTTAATAACAGTCTTTACATGATTAAAGCTGATTTGTTTTGGTCTTATTATAGGGATTAAGAAGGAGTGAAAGGATTTCAACAGGAAATCAAAGTCCTAAACATGCTCCAACTCTGGTTAAGCCAACAGGACAAACCAAAAAAAGATTATTTCAACATGATGATGTGGAAACGAAAAGAAAATGTGTGGTTCCTTCACCTACAAGGGTGACCAGAAGCAGTGCTTCCAATGCAACTCCAAAGCCATAACCACAGACACCTGCTGAAACAAATCTCATTGTACCAACTCAAGAATCTCAAATAGTGGCAAAAAATCTTGGTGTTAAGAGAAAGCTAAAGGTTAGGCTCATTTCGTAGAAGGTTTTAAAATAATTAATTAATTTGTTGATTGTAACCAAATCTTGCTTATTTTTTGCAGGTCAACAAGAAACCTGAAGTGGACCTCAATTCAAAGCTAATTGGAGAAAACAAAGAAGCTTTGTCAAAATATAGTGCAATGATTAAACCTGCATGGAAAGCTCCTGGACAGAGTAGCAGTGATGTGACCTCAGATGTTATGTTCTCCACAATACAAAATTCAGAGTCTAAAAAGACCACCAAGAAAGGATATCAGAGGCAGGAAGAAGAAGCTCCTGTCTGTGGGCAAATGTAGCCTATTCATTATGATCACTTTTGAACCATTGATCTTTTTGAACAATCTAGTAAGTTTTGGGAGTTATAACTTTTGGCAGCCTAGAATGGTCATTTTGCCTCTTTTGTTATTGGCAATGGATGAAGATGCTTTTGGAACACTTCTATTCATTTTGGCACTTTAGAAGGGTCATTTGGCCTCTTTTTGTTTTTGGCAATGGATGAAGATACTTGTCTATTTTGCCTCTTTTGATATAATGAAGATGCCTTTGGGTACATCTATTCATTTATGTTGTTTAGAAGGGTCATATTGCCTCTTTTGGATACTTCTTTTTATTTGTAGTTTGCAATTTGCATTTCATTCATGGATGTAATTGAACATGCATAAAACATGGAAAATCGTTTAATAGCTAATAAGCAAAGTCATTTAATAGCTAATAAGCAAAGTCATGGGGTTACATAACTGGATCATGGCATAAATTCGCACTACATTGAAAATTGGAATTCGTCCATGTCTAAACACTAATACATCGCATGAAACTACTAAAATACTTAAGCATTCCAACCATAATGCCAAACTTCATTACATGAAGAGGTACATAACAGTCCAAGATACGACCAAAGCTACCCACAACCACTTCTCCCTCGATCTCTTCCGTTTCAAGTCGTCTTCAAATCTGTTAGCTCGTTTCAGTAGTCCCAGTATGATTTGTCGTGCTCTAGGGCACATTGGAGGGTCAATCCAGTTGAAATACGTACAACCCCCAAATTCCTGTAACACAATCATTCCAAAAACAAAAAACATCAACCTCAAAATCACAATATGCCATCAGCAACATCAATTCTGAAATCAAAGCTCAATCTCAAAATCAAGTTAGGGTTTCCCAAATTCAAATTAGGGATTCATAAAATCAAATTAGGATTCAGAAAATCAAATTAGGGTTTCACAAATTAAAATTAGGGATTCAGAAAATAAAATTAGGGCTTCACAAAATCAAAATAGGGCTTCACAAAATCAAATTAGGGTTTCATAACCTAAACCTCAGAATCCATCATTTTTCGAAAAGACGATCAACATGTCATTTTCCCAAATCAAAGCTCTATATCAAATTAGGGTTTTTAAAAAATCGTCTTACCCAAAACTTCTCGCAAGCCATATATCTCCTACCAGGATTTAGGTCAGTCCACGAGGTCTTCTTCACTACATTTCGACCACATTTGTAGAAATCGTCCATGATGAACTCAGAAGTTTGCTTCCACATTTGTTCTTCTTCTTCAAATTGGCGAGGCATTTTTTACAGCAATTGGTAAGTTTTTCCGGTTTTACAATTAATGACCAGGTTATAAAGACCATAGTACCCATAAAAAATTATGTTCAAAGACTATTTTTCCCTTAAAAGGAGGGCGTGCAAGGCACATGACATTATTCTGCCGGGTTTTATGTCCGGAAATGGGCCAGAGCAGGCATATTGAAAAATCCGAGTACCACAGGAGGTACTATGAACCGAATTTTGAATTAGGAGGTAAAGTGTAAAACTTCGCATAGTTTGGGGGGTAATTTTTTTTCCTCTTTACAAAAAGGTCCCTTAGGTTTTATTACGTCTTAAACTTAAAGGGTAATTTAATATTTCTAGATATATTAGGGGATTTTTGAAACATTTTTTCTTATGAAGAGAGAAATGTAAGTGGAATCAAATCTCAATGGTTTTTTGCTGTAATACCCGGTATTAGAATTTGAATCTCAAAATTTAGGGTAAATTTTTTGTAATTTTTAAGGAATTAGATTAGTAACTTATTGAGATTTATAGCTAATTAAGAGTATTATTTAGATTACATAATTCAGGTAGAAAATAATAAATTTAATTACGGGGCTTCCTATTATTTTCAATTCAAAACCGAATTATTTCAAGTCCAGTTACGATACAATTAAACCTTCTTTTAGTTCATTTGTGGCCCAAATCACCAAATCCAATTTAAAAGCCGATTTAATATTTACTATATATAGTTGTTTCCATATTTGGTAATTTCCAAAATCAGAAACTTTCCTTAAGAGGTAAGTAACCTCTCTCTCCCTCACTCAGCTTTCCGACCAGCTTCCGGCCGCTGGCCACCACCGCCGTCGGCCGCCGGCGGTGGAAATTAACAAATCATATCTTATTCGAACCCTTTCGTTAACCTCGTTCCAAATTCAAAGTCGGAACTTCGATTTTGAATTCCCGTTCGCCGGCAAATCATCGATAAAGTTAAAAATTCGAAACTTTTGACTCAAGATCTAAGGAGATCCGACCGTTGGATTTTCACAAACCTTACACCGTTAGAAAGCCCATTCAATTAGGTTTCTAACGCCACTCCCCAATCTCAGATTGGAGCTCTAGATCACCAGCAAATCGCCGAAAACATCTGTAAAAACTCTATTCCAAATTCACCGGCGGCGTCATCTTTGACCTCCAATTCCCGACGATCCACCGGACCAAAATTAATTAGCCATATACCGTTCTATTCGTATATTCAGGGGCTTTAAATCCCATTGAACAATTTCATGATCGGAGTTCGTTTTCACCTGGAATCGAAGTTGGAAGTTGACAAATTTTGGCTTATTTCATTTCTTTTTCCAACTATATTTCCATCTTTATCTCCCTCCACCCTCTCTCTCCTTCTCTCTCTCCCTCTCTCTCTCCCAGTCGCCGAGATGCATCTAGGTGTGTGTGCGTATAGGTGGTGTGTGTGCAGGTGTGTGTGCGTGCGTGTCCCGTGAGTATGTGTGTGTAATATGGGTGTGTATGCATGTGAGTTTGGTTAGCTTGAGATGGTAAGGTGGACGAAAGCTCATCGCCGCCGGCCACGAGCGGTGTAGGCGACGGGAAAAGAAGTGGAGGTGGTGTAGGGGGTTAAGGGTGAGGAATAATGGAGTTTTGGGGAGGCCACTTAGAATTTGAAATTCTTTTGGACTTGCTTGCAATTTTCGAAACTTTAATTTGACCCCCTCCAAGTTTCTGTTTAGTCCTCCCATATCAACTTTCAGCTTATTATAATTTTTCCCAACTTGACTCTTAGAGTTCTACAAATTGACCCCTAACCTTTTTAATTAAAATTTCTTAAGTTTTAAATTTCTCGTTTTCGACCTGAAATGGGTCAAACAAACTCCGATTGACCTCAAATTTGAACCATAGTCTCGTAATATCCTTCTCATAAGCAAAATTTATTCAGAATCACAATATTACCCCTCAATCTTCCAACTTCAAGAAAACGAGACCCGAACATCCTTATTATTTCGTTTCGCTTCTAATTTCTTCATTTTACACCCAAATGCCTCCAAATTTTAAGGAAATGTTTATCTAGCATATTGAAATTATTATATATTATTATATTTCCATTCCAGGCTTCTAAGATATATTATGCTATTTTGTGTAGGAGACAAGATTGAGTTCGGGAACTAGGACTTGCATCCCGTCTGAATCATTTTGCGCATAAAAAGGTGGGGTTACTTTTACACTTAACCGTAATATTTTGTTATTCAAATGCAAGTTGACTGTTTAATTAATCATGATTAGTATGTTTTGCATGAATCTCATGTTGCGGTTGTACTGTACATGTTACATATTTATGTGTTGTGATGACGATCACTTCACATTATGAGCTCGTACATATTACAAAGTTATGGTCCGTCCGTACAAATGCCACGTATGATGCATCTCTGCTAGTTGTAATTAATTACGCAATCACTTAAGTGTACCCCACTGAGTGTATTTTCATAGCATTCACCCCACATTATATTTCAGATTGAGGCGAGGCACGACACGAAGACTTGGGCATGATGAAATATTTTTGGAGTCCCAAAGTTCCTATTTCCCTCTTTCTTAAACTTTGAACTGATAAACTGAAGTATGTAAATAAACTTTCTTTTGGTTACTGTTGAGATGAGAATTCATGAGATATGATTATCTATTTATATAATGCTTCCGCTGTATTTTGTGAATTGGGCTAACCCGCCTGTGAGCGTGGTTATTGATGTGGATTATTTGAAATGTTCTGTCCATATCGAAAGTTATTTAAAGTTAGGTGTACACTAATGTAGCGTTCCTTAAGCCCAAAACTACATTTTCAAAATTGGGGCGCTACATTTGCAATTTGCAAAAATCTTTAGATTTTTTTTTGTAATTAGCCTGAGCCTCAAGGTTTTTTTTGTAATCATCCCTCAAGGCTTTTTTTGTAATCATCCCTTATTACATATAAAGAGACGTGTCTGTGGAGAGTATTCTGACTATCACAATTTTTTGATAATCTGTAGTATGATGTATTTCCTAGTGAGTCCTTATGGAATTATCACTACCAGAAAAAATCAAGTTACCTATAAAAAACATTTAGGTACTTAACATAACTAAAAAGTGTAGGCAAAATCGTTGTAGGTAAAATCAACGTAGGTAAATGTTTACCTACAAAATCTAAAATTGTTGGTACAATATTCATGTCGATCAATTTAAAAACTGTAGGTGATCTGTCGGTATAATTTGGGGGAAAATAATATTTTTTATTCTATAGGTAACTGTAAAATTTAGTGACAAAATTATTTTGTTGGTAAATTAGATCCGTAAACTAGAATTTTCTTGTGGTATATCATGATTTTATATTCATGTTTAAATTTTAAATCCCAAGAATATTTTCTAGTAGTATATGATTATTCTGTCAATACATTAAAAGACATTCTACGATAGTTACTCAAACACTTAAAAAAATATAAATCAATAAATAGATGATTTTAACCCCCAAGGGTTGACCTAATGGCCTTAAGGTTGCAATTGCACCTCAAGGTCATGATTTTAAACCTTGACTATCGTGAAGTGAGGGGTTGGGGTTCGCCCCCTCCTCCAGAGATTATGACCATCCCTGGAAAGGACGAATAACCCATAGTCCAAATAAAGTGTGGGGTCTGTGCCCCCTGCTGGTGTGGGGATACTATGGGTCGTTAAAAAAAAGATGATTTTACTAATTACAATAAATAATTTTATTTCTTTTCTAATATACATGTCAACTCTAGTTTTGGACATTTATCTTGCATGGGGCACAATTGATCTTAAGGTTTTAATAATTATTGAAAATATTCTTTTAGTAGAAGCAACTACACAGGCATAGTTAAAAATACTATATACAATACACGTATAAGAAACTAATTTTTTTTTTATGTAGTTTAGTACCTTATATAATTGGAGCATTACTTTCTATGTTCAAAATTTCTTTTGATACTCTTAATATAACCAAATAAAATATAAATTTAAATTAATATATCAAAAAGATGGAAAGATAAAACTTGGAAGATCTATTTTGTGTCATTTTCTCTTCTTTAGCTCATAATTAAGTTATTATTATGCAAAATCTTGAATAGATAGAGATACTACTAAAAAGATTATAAAGATGATGTCAAGAAAAAAAGAACTGTATAGATTATTTATAATATTAAATTAGGCTTGTAGATTTATATAAAATCCAATAGAACGTTTACACGCTAATTAAACACCAACTTATTCCAATTTTAGGCCTTTATATATCCAATAAATAAGAATATTTGCAATGTTACACTTTCTTAATTTACAATTGATTAAAAAAACTAATCATCTCTTATTTCTATACTCTTAATATCCACACTATTTCCAAGTTGCATGTTACTTTATAATCTTTAAATCTCATAATTATGCACACACTCTTTAAATTTTTGGCAACAAAAATAATATATATATATATATATATATATATATATATTATATATTATGCATGAAATCAGGGCTGAGGCAATTGTCTCAATTGCCTCATTGTTGCTACGGCCCTAACATCGGTTCATGGGTCAACTTGGTCGATTCTCCTAAACAGGCCCCTAATCTATGTTGGCCAGCCTTCTGGGGCAAATGCCAGATCGAGCATAACAATATATATTACATTTATCTATTATTAATATAAATTTTAAGGTTAAGAATTTAAGTTATTTTTATTTATTTTAATTATTGGTTATTAAAATAATTTATTATAATTTTTACAGATTTTTTAAATAATAAATACAAAATGGGAACGTCGATTAATTTCCCGCCGGGACCGCATTATCGAAGTTGGATTATCCAAAATGGGGAATGATATGAGAATAATATTTGAGATGAGTTTTGGAAACAAGGATAGTAAATCTCATATCATCCTCCTCTCCGCCCATTATTATCCCTAGCCTACATTTGTTGTCACTCACTAATGATGCTAATAAAATTAACAGAAAAATAGTGTTATTAATAATGTCGGTATAATTACCATTAGCTTGTAGCTCAAGTGGTATCACTAACCCTTTATAAAGGTGTACATGTTAACCATGCAGGGTTCGAACTCTGTATCTTTAAATTTATTTAAAATTTATCTCCTCCACTCAACCAATACTCCCAACTTATTTAAAAAAATAACGTCGGTATAGTTGTACTTACAAGTCAAGAATGATTTTACTCGAGTGGGTCGTTTAGTAAGATAATGCAAAAATTAAATGATACACATTAATTATTTCGCAGCCACCTAATCACCCACATATATATACACACACATTATATAATTAAAGAATTCCACCTTCCCCTCGGATCCCCCCAAATCCTCAAAGTCCCCCTCGTGCAAAGGATAAGAAAGTTGACCTCAAGAAACAAAAATAAAAATAAAAGAATTATTAGGGTTGGGGAAGGGAGTTCAGAAAAATAAAAACAACTGAAAAGAAATATATTTGATTAGAGGGGGACCAAAGAAGAAGACTTGTAAGAACCATGAGAAAATGATATACATCAAATGTGAAGACTTATACGAAATATCAAGACCTAGTAGAAAAAAGGAATTATGCCATTGCATTCTACAGATAGAATAATTCCTTTTAGCATTAATATTTGAAGTTCTCATTACAAGGTAATATATTTTTTGCCCTACTAAGTCGATGAAAAACAATGAAATATTTGTATCAAAACTTTTCCCAATTTGATTTTATGAAGTCCTTATAGAATTATATGCTAAAAAAAATCTGTTATATATCATAGTTATATTTTATCTTGAGACGTGTACTATATTGTAACATGATTAAACAAAAGATTATAGTATTTGCTTAGTTAGCATCGATCAACTAGTAAAATAAACCAACTTGAATATTCTCGAGAATCAATTTCGAACAATCCATAATTCCTCATTCGATCTGTGCATGAAAACTGAAAAGATAAAATAAGGTAGGTGCATAATTGAGCATGAAAAAGGCGACGGCTGCATGATTGGATTATGATCTGATCAAGATCAACCAAATAATCACTTATAGAAAAATGAGGGTTTATATATAATTTCACTGACAATCTGTATCTTGAGTCCATAATCCCACGCAAACAATCTTCAAAGCTAGCTAGCTATTATCAGTTAGTATCCCTTCTGTACTTGATTAACTAATCATCCAACATATATAAACAAAATCCATCAATATTTTATAGCTTATAAATTAATTAATGATCATGTATAAGAAAGTATCTGATGGGGGGACTACTTGAAGCTGATTAATATATTTACAAGTAGTTGTAATCAGATTATAGCTTTTATTTTTTGTGGTGCATGCGATGATCACGCTGGATAGAGTGTGCGAGCTACAAATTTCAACTTTTTTATGTGGGAACTTACAGCTTATTAGTTATTAGATTGATGGAAAGCATGTTCTTGTCCTAACCAAGTCAAAGTGCTAATGGGGACGACAGTAAGCATTCATTGAGAAAATCACTTTTTGCATGGTTTTTTTAAGTTTCAACTTAAGTTGTTGGTCAGGTTGAGTGTGCGTATTGATTTATGATTGCACGTGGGAGTCCATGATTGCGCTTCGTGCTACACATGGATGTTAATGGGTTTCTATGTAAGTGTTTGGCTGTTTGCTGGATTTTTGTTAATTATGTGGTCTCGGATTGGACAAAACTACTTTAGT
The DNA here is from genome assembly GCA_016081115.2 of Rehmannia glutinosa. Classification (NCBI taxonomy): domain Eukaryota; kingdom Viridiplantae; phylum Streptophyta; class Magnoliopsida; order Lamiales; family Orobanchaceae; genus Rehmannia; species Rehmannia glutinosa. The sequence goes on along the minus strand of CM071931.1, from coordinate 54,055,611 downwards.
ATATATTTTTATTATATCTATTTATTTATTATTTTAAAAATGTACTTTTGATGTCATATGCCACTCGGGTTTTTGTCTGTGATCCGATGACGACTGGGTTGACCTGAAGACCTGACTCCGGTCAGATCTGAAGAAGAAGACTTAATTTCGGTCAGACTTGAGTAAGTCCACCTGATCGGTCTATGACGCAGTCCACCCTCAACGTTTTGGAGGTACAATTTTAGACTTTTAGACCAGGTAGTTTGACAGTTTTGGGAGATTCTTGATGCATGGTTGATCCACTCGAGCACATCAATTTTGTCATAAACAAATAATGTGTGAATTGTATAATATTTAGCTGCGGAATATTTTCGATTCACATCAAAGTAGTTTACCAAAACTTTTCTTCTTGAATAACACATACCTCAAAGCTACAATCAATAAACAATATAGTCCGAAATTTTTTTAGCCATTTGACCCAAACAATATATAATTATTTTAGTCATGCACCATGATTTTCAAATATATCTTTTTCGACATTTCTTGATTCAATTATCCATTTTTCCATTGTTCTCGGGCTCGGGAATTATTTCTTGGTATTGAGATTCATTTCTTGGGATTGAGAACTTATCAAATAATACAATGAGGGTATGAATGTTAATTTTTTGGTCAAAATAGCTAAAAAAGTATGTTTTTAAAAAGTACGGCTAAAAAAGATGTTGATTTGGATCAAATGGCTACATAGATCTATCGGATCAACAATAACCACAAATGATACTTGAGTTTCAAATTGTGTATTGGTTATACCGAAAAATGTACAATGGTCAAGCCGATCAACTTCGATGTATCTCCGACCGAACTCCGTTGACAACACCGAGCACCAGTAGAAAGAAAGGGGGCCGGAGGGTTTTTCCGCGTGCACTTTTCCGACGCTCAAGTCGGATATCAATTCAAAGAAGATAAAAATGGCTCATATGTAGTATGGATGAATAAAAATGCATTAACCTTACTCATACCGATGAATGCCTATTTATAAGGCTCACCGTTAGGGTTTCCACATTTTCCTAAACGGTTAAGGAGAACTCATCGGGGACGTTTGTTACCAAATCTTATCTAGATCCGAGAAATTCAAGTTATGCTTACAAATACCGAGCTCGTCTATCGATCCCGAGCACCATCAATCTTCTAGAAATTGGGCCTTAAGAAGTGACCTCAATGGGCCGGAGTTGGACTCGGATTACGAGCCCATTCTCTAGCTCGGCTTTATTCCATGCCTGGGATCAACTTGAGTCCCCCACTATAGCCGAGCTGTTCATCGGAAAAGCTTGGTTATAGTGTTCCTTAATCACAGAGGCCGACCTCTCGTAACACCGAACTCGAATATACGATAATTTCTATATACCGAATCGCTTGCGCTTCTATCGTTTGAAATTCCCGCCTCTTCGAGATCCGTGTCATTGTCATCATTGCCTATTGATGGGACGTCTCTCTCTGCCCCATGTGCCCTTAACCGTAGATCTCCTCTCATCAACGGCTAAGATTTATTGTCCTCGTACTCGTGCCACCCCTTCTTCTATATAAAGGGGCTCACCATTTCATATCTCACCTTTTGCACACTTTCTCCTCGAGCGATTTCCTGCACCCTCCGACGTCTTCCGGCGACTCGGAACCTCCACTCCCGTGTAATTTTTCTTCCTCATTCTCTTCTACTTAGGTACTTTCCTAGCCCTATTTTTATTCTCCCATTTCTATCTTCTTTCTCTGTTTTTCTTATTTTGTATAATAGCATGTCTTCCCCTCAGAAATCTTTCCTCTGCGGGTACCTCAACGGATCCCGAAATAAGTCGTTTTCGCGGCTTGGGTCGATGACCTGGAACTTTCTTTTGAAAATGCCGCTCCCTCTGCTTCACACCATACCGAGGACTCTTCCTCAAATCTCCCCGCGAGCTCGAGCTCTCTCTCTGATGATAGTTATTCTAATATAGAAATAAGGTCATCACCCGACCTCCCATGTAGATAGTAGTTTCAATGCCACGCCATGTTTGCTAGAATTTAAAATATCTTTGTAAAAATATAAGTATTCCTTCAACTTTTAAATTAGCTCTCCCAGCTCTTCTTACGATAGGCCGAACCGACCTCCCCCGTGTTTTCTAGCCTTTTTCTCTCAGGCGATTGATGGTGGACTTCGGTTCCTATCCATCCTCTTATGATCGAACTCTCCACCCTATATCAAATCCCTTTGAACCAATTTTCTCCCAACTCTTTTCGACTTATGACCGGCTTCGTCATGGTTACCAAATTTCTCGAAATTGAACCAACAACCTAGCTCTTTCACTCTTTATTTCAAATAAAGGTTTCTACTACTCGTGGCCTCTTCTATCTCTCCTCTCGAGGTGATGCACGATTCCTCGGGAAATATCCTACTTCCAATAAATTTTGGAAGGATCGCTATTTCTTTCTCTCTTCTCCCGAACCCTGGCCCTTCCCTACCCAGTGGGTTTGGGAAGTTCCTCCTCAAAGAAAAGTAAATATTAGGAGGCGAAATCCCGATCTCCAAGTTCTCATAGATCGGTTAAATAAGCAAGAGTATGATCTTTCACGACTCTGCTCTTGTCCTGCTCTATTATGGCATTTCAAATTAAGCCACACCCCTGCCAAGCTCGAGGAAGACCTCGGTATTCATCTTTTTCTAGTACTTACTTCTATTTCTGTTTTCAATTTATTTTACTAACTCTCATCATTTCTTTATGCAGCCACCCTTATGGAAAAAGGCTTGCCGAGAAGGAGGCCGCTTTCAGAAAGGAACATTTCAATGAGCCGAGCTCCTTCTCAAGGAACTTCTTCCCAACCTCTTCCTTCAACAACCCCTGGTCAACCTACTGCGGACCAGGCCCCTAAATCCCCGAGGACCATTCGTCCCGACTCCGCTCGGGATGTTATCAAAGAATTCACCGATCCGAGCCACAACCCGCTCCCGAAGAAACGCCAACCCTCTGCTTTGGACTCTTCCCAGAAGAAGTCCAAAACTGTGAGCAGCTCGGGAGACGTCACTACTCCCAATCAAACCTTTTTCCTCCAAACTCCAGTCATGGAGAATTACAACCCTCGCACAGCAGCTGAATTTCTGCAGGGCCTCTGCCCAGCTCGGGAACGCCGCCCCTTGCAGCAAGCCTCTGCTTCCGAGCTAGTGGATAACTTTAGCCTTGACTTCTCCAAGGTAATCATTTTCCTTTCTCATACTCCCACTGCATTATTTCATACCTTTACTTATGTTTGTTTTCCATTCTTATCTTGTAGGCCTTACTCCGCCTCTCCGAGATAGTTGCCCGAGGTCGCGTGGGCTTTGCCGATCCCCATCTGGTTAATGAGCGCAATGATCTTCAGCTCCAAGTAACCAAGCTCAAAGAGAGGGATGCCAAGATGATCAAGATTTTGGATAAGGGCAAAGCTGAGCTTGATGAACACAAAGCCGCCCTGGCTCAGAAGGATGAAGAAATAGGAGCTCTCAAGGCCGAGCTCGCGAAACTTGAACTTCAGTCTGCTCGTAAGATAGCTGAAGCTCGAGAAGAAGGTGCCCGAGCCAGTGTTCAGAACTTTCTCCAATCACCAGAGTGCTGTGCTCTGGTTCAAAAGGCTCGGGAGGTGGCCAAACAAAGCTTTCTAAGCTCCGAAGAGTTTCTTGACGTCCTTTCTGATGGAGCTCTCCAATATTTCCACCTAGCCTTCGACCAAGCTGAAGCCCAAGGTCTGGAGAAGGGCTTTACTGAGAAGTTCGACCGACGCAAGGCCTTAACCTTTGCCACCGACCCCGAAGGATATAACCCTTCTGCTGAGGCAAACCGGGTCAATCTGAGCTCCCCTACCGACTTCCTCAATCATATCCTCTCCCTTCTGAAAGCCAACTGAGCTTCATCCTCGACTCCCTTAGCTCCTCCCTCCAGCTCGGGAGTTGATTCTCGGGCTCTTGTTGCTGAAGGCGATAGAGATATCAAAATCCTGGACGAGGCTCCCTTAACCGTAGCGGATTACGACATTAAGGATACCCCCCCTTCTTAGCTTTTGTAAATATAATTTGGCCTTTTTAATTCCATGTACTTCATCTTTTATGTTTAATGAACTTTTCCTTTGACCGAGTTCTTTTCCTTTATCGCTTTCTATCATCCATTTTTAGAAGCTCGAGCCGAGCTCTAGGTATTTTTAGCGTCCAAATCACCTCGGGGACCATGCTAAAAATACTTGGATAAGTTTTCGATCTTTCAAAGCTTAAGTTGAGTCAGAGGTATTTTTAGCGTCAAGTCACTTCGGGACCATGCTAAAAATACTTGGATAAATTTTCTATCTTTCGAAGCTCGAGTGAGCTCTGGTATTTTTAGCTTCAAGTCACCTCGGGGACCATGCTAAAAATACTTGGATAAATTTTTGATCTTTCAAGCTCAAGCCGAGTCAGTAGGTATTTTTAGCGTCAAGTCACTTCGGGGACCATGCTAAAAATACTTGGATAAATTTTCGATCTTTCAAGCTCAAGCCGAGTCAGTAGGTATTTTTAGCGTCAAGTCACCTCGGGGACCATGCTAAAAATACTTGGATAAATTTTCTATCTTTCGAAGCTCGAGCTGAGCTCTAGGTATTTTTAGCGTCAAGTCACTTCGGGACCATGCTCGAGCTAAGCTCTATGTATTTTTAGCGTCAAGTCACCTCGGGGACCATGCTAAAAATACTTGGATAAATTTTCGATTTTTCAAGCTCAGCCGAGCCATAGGTATTTTTAGCGTCAAGTCACCTCGAGGACCATGCTAAAAATACCTATGGGTATCCACCCCTCCAAGGCTCCGACTCTCGACCATTTCCATGATCAAGCCCGAGTTACTCAGTTTTAGTTCTCGGGTATCCACCCTTTAGATCGCTATTTATTTATTTTCAAGCTAAGAGTGTTGAATCGAGATTTTGCTATATTCACACGATTTTAGTCGATAAAGCGCAAACTCTTTCATTCATTCTTTTCTTCATTACATCAAGATAAAAACATAAACTTTTGTAGACATCATGGGTCCACTACCGAACTTCCTTTTCCTTAAGAGTAGTACTTCTTCAGGTTAACAATGTTCCATGCTCGGGGTAGTTTCTTTCCATCTAACTCCTCCAATTCGTAAGCACCACCAGCCAGTACTGCAGTTACTCTGAGAGGTCCCTCCCAATTAGCTTCCGCTTTTCTTCGGTTTTTAGCATCCGCTTTCTCAACACCAAGTCCCCCACCGAAACTCCTATTGTTCACTTTGTCTTTGTTGTAACTAGCTCGGACTCGACTTCTTGCCCGTTCCATCCGCAAAAATGCCATTTCTCGCTTTTCATTAATCATATCCAAAGACTCTTGAGTTCTCATTTCTTTTCTCGATTTTCCTCATAATTCGGATACGGTGGGTTTCCATCCCGATCTCACCGGTGCATGATCGCATCCATTCCGTATACCGGACTAAAGGGTGTTTCGCTTTGCTTCTTTTGGATTTGTCCTATACGCCCATAGTACCGAGCTCAACTCTCGACCCAAGCCCCTCCTGACTTCTCTAATCGAGCCTTCAACCCTTGGACCAAAATTGCTTCAGTAACCTCTACCCGCCCATTCGCTGCGGGTGGGCCACCGAGGTGAAGTTCGCTAATAATCTTCATTTCCTTACACCATTCCCGAATCCTACTCCGTTGAACTGCGTTCCCATTATCTCAAACAATCACTCGAGGTATCCCGAACTCCGCACACTATATCTTTGCCAAATAAACTTCATAACCACATCCTCGCTTATTTTAGCCAATGGTTCACCTCCACCCATTTGCTAAAGTAATCTATCGCCACTATCAAGATTTTCCTTTGTCCCGAGGCCGGAGGAAAGGCCCCACAATATCAATTCCCCATCTAGCGAATGGGCAAGCCGAGCTCATAGTCATGAGTTCCTCGGCCTATGTATGAAAGGCGCATGCACTGACATTTTCCACACTGTTTCACCATCGATTCCGCATCTCTTCTTAAGCTCGGCCAAAAATATCCCACCCTTAGTACTTTATTTGCCAAAGTCCTGGCTCCCATGTGATTTCCACAACATCCCTCATGTATGTAGGTCCCAAGGGGTGTAAGTGTAAGGTTTAGAAGGGGGGTTGAATAAACCTTACCAAATTTTTTGATTTAGTCCTTTTAAAAGTTCGAGTTGATACTACACAATTTGTGTCCTTGGTGGACAAATAATTTAGTTAATCAAGAGTTAGTCTCTCAAATGACTCAACTCGAGCATTGATGGAATAACTCACCAATTAAGTCTAAATTAACTCAACTGTGGTTTGATTTCATTGGAAGACTTAACACCCTTAAGTTTGGTTAAGTAGAGATTTAGAGCTTGATTTAGTACTTAGAGATTATCTAATGGATAACAAATATGTCAAAGAAAATTAAACAAATATGATGCAAGAATTAAAGTGCTTAAATGTAAATGACACAATAAGATTTTTATAGAGGTTCAAGATGGGGTAATTCTTCTACTCCTCTCTTCTCCAACTCCCGGAGGAATCCACTAGGTATTGATCAAGATACAAAGTGGTAATGATCCGGATATAAGTCCTTGATCACACAAATGACTTGATCCTTTGGGACTCGGTCCAGAGACGCCTTGATCACTCACCGGCTTCTCGACGACTCGCTTCTTCACAGGGCGCTTGCCTTGCTACTACGACCCACTTGCTCAAGCTCTTTGGATTTGATCACGAAGCCCTCCAAAAGCTAAAGACTTGGTTCGACCTTGAACCTTCCTACACTCCTTCGTGGAATGTAGACACCTTGATTTTTCAAGATTTTCCTCTTCAACCGATTGAAGTTATCTTTCCTTCACAGGTGAGTGTTGGATTGATGTTCTTCGTAGTGTAGGCTTGAGGATTTAGCGTTTAATAACTTGAGAATATTTCAGTTACGATTCTAATAATCGCTGAACGTTTGTGTTCTCGGTCTCGTTATTCTCAAAGTCATTTCTCGGCCTTTTATAGTGATCTTTCAAAAATTTGCCCGTTGAAGGGATAGGCTTATTTTTGAAAGTCACTTGCGCGTTGGCTTGTCTTGTTGCGATCCTTGGAATTGCCATTTCCTCGTATGAATTGTTCTTCACCTTTTCGTAGTTCGACACGATGTAGTGCTTCCCATTGGTTTATTCCTTTTGCACGCTTCGGGATCGAGCACTTGAGAAAGGTAGTATGGAGATATTACTTGTTTAGGTAATTCTCTTGATTTACGTCAGCAACGGATCTTTTTCGATTATCTCGACTTGACCGCATTTCCTTGCTTTCCCCGTGGTGACTTAGAGTCGCCTTCCAATCATTGGATGACTCTTCCTCGTCACTTCAACTTGAGACTTGGCTTTTCTTGAGTTGACTTGATCGATACTCCACTCACCGCATCTCACCGCTTCTTCATAGAGTTCCCGCTACTCTTCTTTGCCATACTCGGTACTGTCTTGCAATGAGTCTTCCTTCTAGTCTCCGGTTGTCTTCTTGCATGTTTGGGCGTAGGCGACTTAACTCACTTGACCAAATTATTTATTACAATGCGATTTTATAACAAAAATGGAGTGCCAACTTCCTATTCTAAGTTTTACATGGCATTCATCAAAATCTAAATAATAAATTTCCTAACAATGTATTTCCTTCAAAACATACTCTCCTTCCTTGTAACTTACACATCTCAAAAGCGGAGCACTAAACCCCTTCTTGTACAGCAATTCTCCCAAGATACAAAAACGCGTCGCTCGTATTTTTACCCGAGCCGCTTCCTTTCTATCTTTCGGTAAAATCCCCTCTTTCAGATACGCTAGGATTGGCACTCTCCAATCTTCATTCTCCTCCATCTCTCCAATCTCCAAACTTAGAACCGTATCCCGATCTACCAACAGAGCAATATTCCTGTCGTAACCCCCTGCCGCTGAACTTGCAATCTTAGATAGGAAATCAGCCTTTGCATTTTCTTCCCTCGGTATATGGCTGACCTCGATTTCTTTCAGCTTCTTTTCTAGGATCTTATATTTCTCCACATAATTTTTCATCCTCTCTTCCCGAATCTCGAACTCCCCTCTTATCTGTTTGTATACCAATTGGGAATCTATATGTATGAGCACCTTAGATGCTCCCATACTTATTGCCATATTGATTCCTCGCAGAAAGGCCTCGTACTCTGCCTCATTATTGGACAACTTGAAATCCAATCTCACCGCAAAACTACTCTCTACCCCCTCGGGACTGATCAATACAATACCTACTCCGCATCCCATGCTTCCCACGGATCCGTCCACGAATAGTACCCATGTTCTCTCCTCGGGCACATCCTTCGTTAATTCCTGCACGAAATCCGCTAAGGCCTGGGCTTTAATGGCAGTCCGGCTCTGGAACTCTACATCATATTCGCTCAATTCAATAGCCCACTTCACCAACCTTCCTGAGACTTCGGGTTTACTCATCACAGCCTTCAACGGTAAGTTTGTGCGCACAATTACTTTATGTGACAAAAAATATGGTCTCAATCTCCGAGCTGTTATCATCAGGGCCAAACTGGCTTTCTCAATCTCTGCATACTTTACCTCGGCGTTTCTTAACACCTTGCTCACATAATACACCGGCATCTGCACCGAGTTCTCTTCCCTTATCAATACCGTACTAACCCCCTGCTCTCCTACCGAAATGTAAAGATACAACGGCTCCCCAGGTATCGGTTTTGTCAGTACTGATAGCTCGGCCAAATAATCTTTCAATTCCTTAAACGCTTTTTGGCATTCTTCATCCCAAGCAAATTTCTTGGCCTTCCTCAATATCCTAAAGAAAGGCAAGCTCCTCTCCGCCGACCTCAAAATGAATCGATTGAGGGCCGCTATCCTCCCGTTAAACTCTCAGACATCCTTTTCATCCTTGGGCTCGACCATCTCTCGTATAGCCCTCACCTTCTCCGGATTAGCCTCAAATTCCTTTTTCATTACCATGTATCCCGAAACTTTCCCGATCTCACCCCAAAAGCGCATTTCTTGGGATTAAGCTTCATCCTATATTTCCTCAACGTATCGAATGTTTCCGCCAGGTCTTTCACATGGTCCACGGCCTTCGCACTTTTAACCAACATGTCATCGACATATACTTCCATATTTCTCTCGATCCGATCACTAAACATCTTGTCCACCAATCTTTGATATGTTGCCCTGCGTTTTTTAGACCAAAGGGCATCACAACGTAGTAATAATAGGTGCCAAAAGAGGTGGTGAAGCTCACCCTCTTCTCGGTCCTCTTCCGCCAACCGACCGATGATAGCCTTGAGAGGCATCCATCATACTAAGCATCTCGCACCCGAGGTAGAGTCCACCAATCGATCTATTCTCGGGAGTGAGTAATAGTCTTTAGGGCACGCCTGTTCAAATCCCTAAAGTCTATACACATCCTCCAATCGTCTTGAGTCTTCGACCAAGACAAAGTTAGATAACCATTCGGGAAACTGGATTTCCCTAATGTTCCCCGCACTCAATGACAGCCTTCCTCCTCCGCTCGAATGATCGCGTCCTTCTTTGGACCGAAGTTCCTCTTCTTCTCGACATTCGCTTATAGCTTATATGAAGGGTTTACGTTGAGTCTATGTTCAAGAATGCTCGGATCTATCCCCACTAGATCGCTAGCCGACCAGGCGAACACATCGGCATTGTTTCTCAAGAACTCCACCAATTTTTCTTTAAGATCATCTGCCAAGTTCTTTCCTATCTTCGTAGCTTTACCCGGCTCTCCTGGTACCAAATCCACCCACATCAATTCCTCATTCGGTGCACATGCTCCACCGGATCCTCATCCACTTAATAATTTTTTCTTTCCCTTTCCCATCCTCGTGAGCCTCTCCTCTCTCGGCCATCCGAAGGCTCTCCACATACAACCTTCGTGCCATGTGCTGATCCCCCTCTACTTCTCCCACCTGGTCATCCACCGGGAATTTCATCTTCGGATGATATACTCGAGACCACAACTTGGAACGCATTCAGAGATGGCCTCCCAATCATCGCATTATATGACGAAGGGGCATCTACTACCAAAAATCTCACCATCCTCGTTTTCCTGAATGGCTCTTTACCCAGGGATACGGGCAAAGTAACCATCCCCAATGGCTGAATAGTTCCCCCCGCAAAGCCCACCAGGGAAGTATCCACCCTTTCCACTCCACTTGCAAGTCCATTAGTTTATAACATTCATAAAAGAGTATATCAAATTTGAACTACTGTATCTACAAACACCCTTTGCACATCGTAATTCGCAATCGTTGCCGTAATTACAAGGGCATCACCGTGTGGAGTCACAATGCCCGCTTATCTGCGGTCCAAATCAATGTTTGGACCCACACACTTGCTCAATCCTCATTTGTTATTGAATTCTCTCGGCAGCCGCTCCGACGTAGCTCTTTCTAGCCCTTCGAGAATCCCCTCCCGGACGGACCTCCAATAACCATCCAATAACCTCCTCCTTGGCGGTGGAGGAGGAAGATTCTTCTCTTCGTCCAGCTTTTTCTCTCTCGGCTCCTCGCCTCTGGGTAATTACCTTGCCCCCCCGGTAATTACCCTTCGACCTCCTCTTATCCACATATACGAACTCCTTCAAGTGTCCTGCCTGGATCATTCTTTCGATTTCATCTTTCAGGTGAGTACATTGTTCTGTGGTGTGCCCATATTCATTGTGAAAACGACAAAACTCATTGCTCTTCTCCTTCCTGGGAACCTCTGAATATGTTCTTGGCCACCTCAAGTCGGGGTGTCTTTCTATTGCTGAAAACACCTCTCCTTGGGAAGCCACCAACGGAGTATACTTATCGAATCTAGGCCTTCCTCCTGACACCTCCACCTTCGATTTCTTCTGAGATGTTTTCTCCTCCTTATCCTCCACCTTATCCCTTCTTTTACTTCCTTCTTCCTTCTTCATCTTCCTAGCTTCCTCCAAATTAATGTATCTCTCTGCCCTGGCCAACAACTCATCGAAAGTTTTGGCTGGCTCAATTACCAAGGACTCAAAAAATTCTCCATCCCTCAGTCCCTGGGCCAATGCGTTCGTCAAGATTTCCTGGGCTAGCCGAGGGTACCTCCACTTTGCTTGTGAAGCGTTGGATGTAGCTCCTCGGCCCTTCTCCCTCCTTCTCGCTTGATATCTTGAATAGCGTCGAGGGGCTTTTCGATACTTTCTGCAGACTAGTGAACTGATGCATAAACACCGATCAATTCGTCGAAATTCCTTATAGAGTTCGGGAAAGTTGGGAAAACCATCACAAGCTTGCCGATTTAGTGAGGGTTGTTGGGAACACCACGCACATTACTCCATCGTGAGAACCTATGTAACAACGCCGCATTCTCGAACCGCAAAGGTGATCCCATGGGTCCGTCGTGTCCGTCATATTCGAAACTCAAAGCTCTATAAGACACTCGCAACTCATCCGCCATCACCTCCTCCGTGAATGGTGTCCTCTCCGCATCCGAGAACAAAGGCTCCCGCAGTGCTCCCGCTACTCTCCCGCGCACCTCCCTTACTTCCTCTCGAGATCATTCATCCGCTCGACCAATCCGGATCATCCGGAGTGGTATACTCCGTAGCACGCGATGAGTGCTCCTCTCTACCACTTGAGTTCGCGCCTCCTCTACCACTCAGTTCGCTCCCTCCTCGGGATTCTAGTCTCCCGCACGCCCGGGGTGGTGACAGGAGGTGGTGGTGGTGGCACCCAATGGCTAAACCTCCGATCCACACTGTTCCACCACTACATTAACAAAATTACCCGATTGTTCAAAAAACATGGGCCCCAATATCCCCGCCCCGCCGAGATAATGGGATCGAGCCGCCTGAGTTATTCCCGATTTTCCTGTGGATCCTCCACCGGGGTGGTGGGGGACGACACCTCTCTCCTGAGTCAGCACCCCTGGCGTATCAACCATGGGGGTGCGATTCAGTCCTCCGTCAAATTCCTCCTCAACTCCTCCATAATCGCCCTTGAAACCTCACGCCTTAGCTCAAAATTTCCCACAGACGGCGCGCCAATTTGGTTATACCGAAAATGTACAATGGTCAAGCCGATCAACTCCGATGTATCTCCGATCAACTCCGTTGACAACACCGAGCACTGCGCAAGAAAGGGGGGCCGGAGGGTTTTTCCTGGCACCCTCTCCGACGCTCAAGTCGGATATCAATTCAAAGAAGATAAAAATGGCTCAAATGTAGTATGGATGAATAAAAATGCATTAACCTTACCCATACCTACGATGAATGCCTATTTATAAGGCTCACCGTTAGGGTTTCCACATTTTCCTAAACGGTTAAGGAGAATCATCAGGCGTTTGTTACCAAATCTTATCTAGATCCGAGAAATTCAAGTTATGCTTACAAATACCGAGCTCGTCTATCGATCCCGAGCACCATCAATCTTCTAGAAATTGGGCCTTAAGAAGTGGACCTCAATGGGCCTGGAGTTGGACTCGGATTACGAGAGCTCATTCTCTAGCTCGGCCTATTCCATGCCGGATCCCATTCTCTAGCACCATCAATCATTTTATTTTTTAATGTTCAACCATACGTGTCTGTAAACTTGTGGGTGTGCGTGTGTGCACATATTAATGAGCATGAGATAATTCGTAAGTATATTTAGCTAATGGAATTTGGGAAAACACCTGATTTTAGAGTAAAATATTTGGTTAGCCCCGGGTCTACAGGATAGTTGAGAATGATTAATTATGTTGGAGCACATGATCACTTGCATATAGACTTAGATAGAATTTAAAATTTTAATCCATCAAATTCCTAAATTTCAAATATATCAAATTATGTATTCATCCCCACTCCTAGGCTAGCGGCATCCTCATATATGGATCGAATCGAATCGAAGTTTCAATACGTATATCGACATCACAGAACCACAAAATTAGTTCGATATTCGATTTTATTTTTTACAAAAATTCGATATTTAGTTCAGTTTTTGTTTATCGGACCATATCTTATTATATATACCAAATTATTTAGATATTTTTATTTATATTTTTTTGAGCTTATATATTTATAAAATTAGTTAATTGTACATTATTATTAATTATCTACTTACTAAAACTAAAAAAATATATAACTTTTACTGCAATATGTATATTATATACTTTAAAAAAACGGTGTATCGAAATAAAGTTCCATAAAAATCGAACCTAATCAAATTTTACAATTTAGTATTCGAATGCATATAACATGTCACGCACTAAAGAAGTGTTTGCAAACTCTTTTTTGTAAAAAAAAAAAAAAAGGCAATTCTCAGCTTTTAAATGGAAAATATAACTGTTTTATATATTTTTATTTATTTAAAAAAATGGAAAATATAACTGTTTTTCCGCATAAAAGTTGAAAATTACACTTTTTCCAGAGTTGGGAAACATTCCCTAAGTTGTGGTCATGTGAAAAGTGCAAAATCTTTAGTATTTTCAGATGCTAAATAGCTAATGTGACAATAAAGCAAAAGCTAAGTAAATTTAGGAAATAATTGAAGACCGTGTGACTGTGTCTACGAAAATGATAAAAAGAGACTTACTCTAATAATGAGTAGATTATATATATAAAATTTCTCTCTGTTTCTTTTCCTTCTTCTTTTTTCTTTTTTTTTTTGTCGTTCTCTTTTTTCAATAAAAAAAATGGGTGCGGAAAGAGATCAAGCAATACTCATGGAAGACTTGGCAACCAGTATACCGACTTGATATATGTAAGTATTTTGATGTAAAATGGAAATTTCCATACACACACAAAACATATATATGCTTGTGAAATAGTCAAAAATCAATAAAATAGGACCCACAACTTGTTAATTTTTGATAAGTCCCAGGAGAGGCCACTTTGAGGACAAGTAATTTCTAATGTCAAAGGGTTTAATGTAAGAGGATTTGATGAGGTTTAAGTTTGTACTATTATTGATTCGACATGATATAAGCGAAGTTATCTCTGATGAAGATTCTCGAGCTTAGGAGGCTAGCTTGGTGCGAGACACCCAGTAAGCTCTTGCAGGGGTTCGTCGGTCTAGGGTTTTTGATTGAGCTCGACTTTGTTGAAATGCCAAAAGCTTGGTTTGGATCATCAACTCGGATTTAGATATTTTAATAGATAAGATTTGATAACAAATCTCTGATACACACCCGCGTAACAAATCCTAGATTCCCGTAACCATTTCTAGGAATCACGGAAACCCTAGCTAATTATCTTATAAATACCCCTTCAGCAGGTATGTATTACATTACACTCTGTACAATTCTTACTGGTACATATTTTTTACTCTCTTTCTCTGAGAAGTTGACTTGAAAGATCGGAGGAGGTACACCGGAGAAAACTTCCAACCCTTTTTTTAACCCTCTGTGTGCAGGTTTAGGTTGGTGCTGCGGTGGAGCTCGGCGGAGTTAAGGAAGTGGAGATTTCGGGTTGAACTAATTATTATTATTATTTTTGACAAAGTTTGTATCATTTGATTAGCAAAGTACTGTGGTTTAAAAATATATGTTTGACCTCGTAATAGTATTACACTTAAATGAACAGTAATCATCAAAATCCCATAATTTATGGCTAATAACGTCAAAAGAATGTCGACGTACGTTTAACTCTGATAGTGATTAATTTGCATCGATCACCATCACATCATACATGCATAAAAATAGTGATGACTTTTTTCCTTTTAATTTTTAATCGCTAAAACCAATGGTGAAAACATGGAGACTATTCTGGTCCCCGGCTGAGGCCTGAGGCCTGTCTCTGGCCTAATAGTGCTAGAAAAATTAGTTACTTTTTTTTTAAAGTTTTTTATTTGCCTCAACATACTTTCGCATGTTGGCTCACCCCACTTTCGTTTGCTGGCTCTTCCATTGACTAGAATGAATAGATAACGTATAATGTATGGACATACGATTTAAATGTATTAGTATATTTATTAATGTGCATTCACGTGCATGCCATATTTTTCTTCTTGAAATGCCTAGCTAACACCTGATTGTTTTTTCAAAAATGAGTGAATCATTAATTTTTCTTTTTTGACATTTTATACAGTTTTGAGTAAACTATCTCAGCTGTCCAAAGAAAAAAAACTATCTCATCTATACATAAAATTAAATATCATAGCTTAGTCAATATTCTATTTAAATTTTAAGACTTTTTTACAACTCATGAGTGCGTTTCTCACAAACACATGAAATTATAGCAACAACACTGAATTTTCAATTAACAGTTCTTGTTGTCACACTATTATTCGACCAATAAGCTGTATATTCGTTAGTGGTCAATTGGACTCCAAAGTACAATTCGAATTAGGACAATTATCACTATAACATTAAATATATGTGTGTGATGGAAGACTCGTGAACAACATCAAAGAAAAAAAGACAACATCGATCATAAGTAACAGAAAAAGCCTTTATAACTTACATTAGGGTGCAATTGACCCACGTACTCTCATCCCCATATGCCCTTTTAATATTCATAAGAATAAGATAGACGAGTTTGTTTGGTTGAACAAAACACGGATCGCGGAATTGATCCAAGTGTTGAGTCTTATCAATATCATGTCATAAAGGCTAAAGCTGAGTGTGAAATATTTTCTTAAATGTATAAATTATATACAAATTTTGTGTATCTTTAAAATAAAACAATAAATTAAAATAAAAAGAGACATCATCCTATTTATATAAAATATTACTTTCTAATTAGACCTCATCTACTTTTTTTTTCCTGAGCACATGCATATCCCGGGATATGGAAATCGAACCCAAATTTCTAGTTTGATATGAAAATATTAACTACTCGACCGCTATTTAATTATTTATTTTATTCTCAGACCTCAACCACTATATAAGGACATGTATAATCATGGTCACATAAATAGTACTCATTGTATCTTTCAATTTTGTGTCAGTGTGACGCAGTCAGTACTTGAGCCATTTGACAGCATGATTCCAGCTGCCCGGGTGGAAATATGGGAACTAAAGTAAAAAACCTATCCAAATTCTAGGAAAAACTAATGTGAATTGGTGGATTAAATGGTTTCAAATGTACGTGGTTGACAAATGGCCGGGCGCAAAGAAATAAAGAATTTAGTTCGAACTACTTCAATTCACACCCTCAAAAAGATATTTCTACGTGTGTGTCGAGTGTATTAATTATTACTTGTAAATTCAGTTAAACTATGATAGAGTCAAAGGCATGGTGGAATAATTAATCAAAAGTCCAGAAAACAAACCTTATATATTTGTTTGTTTTCATCCAACCAACTGATTACTTGACAATTCCAAGAAACATGATAAGTTAATAAACAAAAAAACTAAATCTCCATTAATGAATATGATTTACAGTATCTTTCTGGGACAAGACTATTCTTTGGAAAAAAAATAAAAATAAAATCAATGTGTACAATTCAAACTTTTTCTCCTCTCCATGAAATCATGTATTCTTCTGAGTGCAATTTCCAGGGTCTTTTCACTCATATTGGCAAAGCAAACTCTAAACCAACCAGGCTCGGAACAATGACAAGAAGATCCTGGAGATATATTCAGCTTCAATTCTTGCAATATTAATTTCCACAAAACCAATTCATGCTCCTTTGTGGGACACTCCAATAAACTGCTCAAATTCATCCAGCAAAATAATCCAGCATTTCCCTTCAAACACTCGATACCACTCTTTCTAAGCCCATCAATAATCAAATCGTACCTCCTTTTCAGCCTTTCTCGATTAATTCTTATATAGTTTTCAGTAAAACTCCTGTCGGAAAGCATGGACGCTAAAAGCTGCTGTGTTTGCGAAGAAATCAACGTAAAACTCGACATTCTTCTAGCCGTCGTGACAACATTGTCATTGTAGGAATAAATAGTACCAACCCTAAACCCCGGAAGGCCTAAATCTTTCGACAGGCTGTAAACAATGTGGACTCTTTCGGAATCTTTGTAGTTTCGGGCCTCGAGAATCTCGGCAATGCTGATGAATTCGTCGGACGAGAAGGCCGATCCAGAGTATATTTCGTCTGAGATGAGATGGATGTTTTTACGCGTGACGAATTGGAGAATCTCTTCGAGGATGGATTTTTTGATCGTTGCGCCTAATGGGTTCGATGGATTTGTTATTAGAATCCCTCTGACTCTGATGTTTTTGGCCTCTGCGTCGGCATATGCTGATTCAAGGGCTTCAACAGTTATTTCAAAGTTGTTTGAACTGTCGCAGTGGACCGGTACGATGTTTACGCCGGTTCTCCATCTCAAGTCTCTGTCAAACCTGTCAAATCATATGCTTTGTTTAGTTTAATTCGATCGTGAGAATAATAATGGTGCTGCATGCAGATAAATTTCGATTTGTAAAAAAGTTTGAATTTGTTATATTTAAAAAAAAAAAAAGAACTCTGGATTTTAATTCTATGGTCGCCATAATTTGGAAATTGTGCCTAGAAAATCCACATGTCCAGTTAATGTTGAAGTCAATTTCACTTATGTGGTTATCCTCAAGTGAGTTTTTCTTTTCCAGAGTTTGTGCAGACAGCATGTCAATTCACCTGAAAAGGCCCACATAAGCAAAATTGGTCGAGTTGGGCCACAAACGTTGACTCGTGGTCTTTTCCGGCAAAATTTCCACAATCAAATTCAGTTTTTTTACAAATTTGGATTTCTGCACGACTATTATTTCATTTCTAACAGCTACAGGACTAAATTGAAATTTAGCCGAAAAGAATTATTAATCAATTAGTAGTATCTGTAGTAGTTCTTACCCTGGATAGTAAGGAGTTGGAACAAGCAAGGCATCGCCAGGATCAGCCAAAATGAAGGTTAGTAGTTCATTTGCTGCGGTGGCACCGGCTGTGATAACAACTCTATCAGGGTCAAATTTTGCTCTTCCCCCTCTTATTTGTTCCATGAAACTAGCCATTGCCTGAAATAATATTGACCAAATAATTATCAGGTTATTAATTCTACTTTTTCTGAAATTAATTAATCATCTTCCATTTTTTAGATGGCTTAATTAATAATTATTACCTTTCTGAAAGATTGTAGCCCATGGTAATCTTGAAACAATGCATTCTCTCTAAATCCACTCCCATTATTTGTAATTTCCTCCGAATGCTTTTCCAGGTATTGTTCCAGCAAATCAAATGAAACCTGCTCATAATATACCACAAATAATACTTACTAACCATTCTTGAAAGTTGAATGGCCCACGTTGCATGACCATCCAAGAATTTCGCCCTTTAATTTTCGTCGTAATAAGCCAAATTGGCAACTTCTATTTTGTTAAAATGAAAAATAGCCATGTTTTCAAACACACGTAATTTTAACCACTTTGACTAATAACTGATGGTCATATCCTTTATGTATTCTCTAATGAGGTATTTGATCATTTTTAAAAAAAATTGATGCAGTACATAACTCGGTAACGAGACATGTAACGGTCCCGAGAAAAAAAAAGGCAAAGTAGACATTTGAACTCAAAAATGGCTAAAAAATATTGAAAAACATGACCGAAAAACATTGTTGCTATGGAGAAAAAATAAAAAATCCGGACTCTTAATTTTTTCACAAAAAAAATAATAATAAAAATATTTACAGATTATTACCTGATTTTCTGCAAGTCCCATTTGTATGACTCCAGAGGGATTGCATAACTCATCATAAGGGTTTTCATCATATGCTTTCCACCCAGCAAAATATGGTGAATCTTCACCATGAGTCTCTGATACTGCCATTTTTGATAAACAAACACTGCGTTTTTCAATCTCAATCGCCATGATTAACAATTAGGTTTTGAAGCAGAAAATATTTTCCTTTTCTTTTTTTATGGGGTTGCAGAAGAAGAAGAGAAAATAGAATAATTTGATTGAATTAATGCTTGAATGAAGGTATTTGTCAAAGTTTCTCAATTTATACTATAGAAGATACTAATGGGGCCCTCACCCTTATATGGAAAATAAATGTAAAATAAAACCAATGATTGATTGATTGTGTAGAGTAAGCAAAATCAAAGCTCATCGCCTTATATATATATATATATATATATAAAGTTTGTAATTGACTGGCGACAACTGTTGGCCTCTGTCATCTTTTCAAGGTTTCCTATTATCTCAATCTCCATGAGATCCACAGCAAATAATAAATATGGTGGTTGAATGGGGGTGGCTGTTTTATTTACCTTTAAAATATCATTTATAACTTCCATTTCTTTTTATAATTTCTTAATTTCTAAGGCTTGTATTTGTTTTTGTTGAGATTGGGTATCTCCTTCACTTGTGGATATTGGATACTAATTAAGCACCAACTGTGGGCAACCGATCAATTGTGATTTGGTTACCTTTAAATATTTGTGTAGAATTCAACTTGAACAAAAAAATTAGTTTTGAACTTACCCATGTATATCATATCAAGAGGGTATTTAGGTAAATTTATAAGTTTTCAAAGCCACATGTAGTCTTAAAATGTTCAATAAAATAAGGGGATGATTACATTTGGTCCGCCAAACTATCATGAGTTTTACACTTTGCCTACTAAACATTAGAAATTTCTCCTCTACATGCCTAATTTTAAACATTTTGCACTTGACCCTGGGAGCTGACTTGGACCTATAGTAAAAGGGCGGAATATCATGTATTTTCAAAGTTCAATTGGCAAAGTGCTGAAAACGCTATAGTTTGGTGGGCAAGCTGCAATTAACCATGAAATAAAATCTCAGAATCTTGTAATAAATTCCTTTAAAGAGATGAAAGGAGCAATTAATTTATTTTTAAGATATGAAAACTGATTTGATTTTGATTGTATTAATTTCTGCGGTTATTGTTGACAAACGAAGACTACCAAAGTTCAACCAAAAAAAAGGGGGGAAAAACACTTTACTAATTTTTTTAAATACTAGTAAAAAACACGTGCGTCGCGCGTGATCTACATGACTTTACTAAAAAATTGTATTGATTAATATTAAAATATTAAAAAGTGAAATAAATATTATTTAAATTTAAATATTACACAATATTTAATATATATTTTGTTTTACTTTAATTATAGATCGATATGAATTGTTAAATAATTATTTTAAAGAACTCAATCCCACAAAAAATTTACAATTAGTATAACAACGAAATAAGTTTTATATTAGCTTACAATAACATTCATCGGTCTTTTATTTCATTGTTATGGCTAGAAAAGTCCTTTTCTTACATGATTTTCGAATTCTTTTAGCATTGGATGCATTTTACATAATCAGACAAATAATTTAGCTTATAAATCATAAGCTAATGATTAGTAAATCACATGCACGTTATCACATTAATAAAAAAACATAATTAATTAAATATTATACAAAAATCCATCATAATATCATTATTTTATTTGTTATTGTTATTCTATTAAAATAAAATAAAATAAAAGTGAGTCAAATTCTTATACTTCATGTGCTTATTTCTTTTATGCTATCTCAGTTCTTCGATTAAAGAAATATAAAAAAAATTACAATATAATATATATGTAAAACAAATTCATATATTATTTTGATTCTAGTAACAAAGTCAATATTTTATCATTAACACTTAAACTTAAAGTTTGTAGTTCTCCTATTTCCAGTGTCTTGAAAATTATAAACATTAACCTAATATATAAAAAATTAATCCATTATTTTCATCGAGAGTCAGGTTTTAAAATAAAACTATGAAAAAGTGATAAGTCGAAATCTGGGTTTTGAAACTCTATTCAATTTCACACAAAATATCTTTATTTAATAAATAATAAAACCAAAGACAGTCTTATGAAAGAAAAAATAAGTTAATAATTTTCACATGTCAATCTTCAATACTTAAATATAATACTAATTAACTTTTATGTTTGAATTTCTTTTTGCATTCACTTATGTTTTTAAAAGTTATACATAATAAACTAAAAACTAATATAGTTTTTGAAATTTCATAAAGTTTTAAAAAGATACGTTATACTATTATAGTTTGTACTTGCGATTGAATTTGGCTATTTTAATTTGGTTGTATTAATATTTACATAGTTGTAAATTTTGTGAGTCGTATAATTATGAAAATTACAATTATTCTTAATATATTGAAACTAATCTATATTTGTTTGAAGAGACTGTAAATTTAAAATTGATCTCATTTAATCTTGTTTAAAAAATCATATTATTTGTTGTAAAATATAATTATCAATCCATTTTAGTTCGTATATTGAGAAAATGGTATAGAGTACTTTAATCTTTATTTAAAATTTCCGATTGAATTTTTTATTCAAATAAGAAAATATAGTTGCCAAAAATTTAGATATCAAGTGTTAAAACCCCCTAACTATTCTCTTCCGTCTCCTTATGCCCGGAATAATTCATATTATTTGGCACTAAACATTGTCACTTCACTACAATTTATTATTATATATAGTTTAACACAATAAATTTGATACAGAAATATTATTTTGAATATTTTGATTATTATATTGGTACCTAAATTAACATGTAATTTTTTTGAGTACAAATTAACATGTAATCTAAGAAATATTAATCTTTGACATAAATATCAAACTATTTCATATTAAATAAGTTTATTTTTTTACAATTTCATATACATACAGTGACTTTCCATTTCTAATTCTTGTTTTCAAGTTTTTCATAATATTTGATTTTGTAAAAATTAGAATAATTTGTACCCAATTTTATAATAATTTTCTTTGTGCTTGAATATTTATAAGTCATAAAGGTGTGCTTTTAAAATGAACTGAGATTTTATCAAAAATATCAAATTATACATATTATTATACATATTATATGAAAATAATTTAATTTTTCTTTAGAATTCCCAGCTATAACCCACATATTCTTTTTAACTATTTACTTTTATTCTTCCAAATGTTTATAATATGTTTCATTTGGTTTAATCCTAAACTATCTATATATGTGAGATTAACCCCCAAAATTATTTAGACCAATCTCAACTCATTAATGTCAAGTATAACCATTTATTTTTCAATATGTTTTTCTTAGTTTTCACTCTTATTTGTTGTAATTATTTAATTTACTCAGTTTTTATGAATGTTATGTTAGTATTTGAACTAATATATAATTTGTAATAAATATATACTTTCTTAGTAGTCAAATTGTTACATATTAAATGAGTTTATTTATTTTTTCTTTTGCATAACAGATATGGTCGTTTAGACTAATCCAATTTTAGCTCATGTTTCACTCTTTCACACAATTTTATTTAAATTTAATTATTTTGTTATATGTTTTTACTATAAATATGTATCATATTGATATTTTAAACTTATAATTTTTGAGTGTGTAATTTTCAAATGACATTTAAGTTTTATCACAAATGTCAATTTAATACACATGGATTTTTTTTATTAAGTTTGTCTTCTTTGGTTGTTTTTTTATAAATTTATATATACAACTTTTAACACTTTTTTGCACTTGTTCTTAAAATTTATAGGATATAAAATAATCGAAAGATTAAAATCATAATATATTAAAAAATAATAAATTAGAAACTGACGCTTATAATGTTTTATATAGAAATTAAGTAAAAGTCATATTAACACATATAGGTAAAATTGAAAATGTAACGTTTTTGTCGCGGCAAACTTGTTTTAGTTCTTGTTCGCTTTTTTTTTCATGTTAATCTTATTTCTTTTATTTTGTACTTTTTATTTTACTGATATCGCTAATTAAAATAAAATATACATGAAATTGCAATAAAAATAAAATATATAACTCACTTCTTGTCAATATTATTTCTTTAACAACCATCAATAAATTAATTTTTAAATTGCATATTACTAATTGAAGGAGAATTTTTCGACCATAAAGGAATTATGTATTTTCTCTACTTTTTATTTAGCATCAAAACCATCTAAATTTTTATTTTATTTTATTTTTTCTTTTTGGGTATATTTGTAATTTGATCTTTTTCTTATAAATTATAATATACATATTTAATTATTGAGAAAATTTAAAAGAATATAAGAAATATACAATTTTGTATCATACTAAAAGTTAAATAGTTAAAATTTTCTTCTATAACGACTTGTATATATGTTTAGAACATATAATTGAAGATTTTGAAACCTAGTTTAAATTTATAAAATTTTTAAAGAACTCTTAGTGTTATGATTAAATATATATATATTTTTAGATTCTGAAATCTTTTTGGCTATAATGAACATGTCTCGTATAATTAAACAAAAAAGATTAAATAAATAACAAAACTATAGAAAAACATAAATTCTGAATTTTTACATAGTGTTAAACTTTATAATGTTATGTGAAGTCCTTATATATGCTTATGACATATGGTTAGAAAGCTCTCGAAATCTAGTTTAATATGAAGCTAATATTATTTGAAATTCAAAATATTTTAAGAGTTATAGCTGAAAGAATAAATACTTTTAAAATATAGAATATAAAAGTTCACATTGTCTTATAATTGAACAAATAGAAGCTAAATAAATATCCAATTACTTAGATGTCCTAAAATTTTACTATGTCTAAAAGATATTTTTGTCCAATCAAAAATTGCAAGAAACATTCACACTTTTAAGATAGTGTAGATAAACTTTAAAATTTTCTTAAATAATTTAGGCAAATACCATTTGGTTGCATTTGAATTGGAGAATTTGGGTTTGGGGAGATCTAGGGGAAAAAATTGATATGACTCCAAATAAGAAGAATTTAAAATTCTCAAAATCTATATAATATATAAAAATAAGATAGTCTACAAAAATAGAATGTTCCCGCCAAATTTTTGTTGCCAGTTATAGTAAGTTTTGAAAAGTGTACTCTGACATGTAATGCAGAGTTCAATTAATTTTTAAATGCTTTTTGTAATCTGAAAAGTGAAATGCTTTGTTTTATTAACGTTGAAAACTCTTCGTATTTCGTATTGCAATGGTCATTTGTAATTTTATTTTGAGAAGGTAAATTATATTAAAATTAAAGGCACTGAAAATCGTCCAGCAATGATTGACATATAGGTTCGGGGGGAGAGTTCCACACAAATTCATCAATAGACATTGTTTTAGCGTAAAGAGCAAGACTATGAGCAATTAAATTCGAAGTACGTCTAAACCAAAAAATTCCCCAAAGGACAAGAGAAGATTTTAACAAGTTAATATCATCAAGAATGGCTTGACTGTTTGAAGAGCCATGTGCTTCACCATTCGCAGACAAAATGACAGTAGTAGCATCCCCGAATATGGCCAAGTCGTCAATTTTGAGCTTATGAGCAAGTTTTAGGGCTTCTCGTAAGGCAAGAAATTCAGCAACTTCGGGATCGGAGTGGCCATGAAATTTTTTGTAGATTCCCATTTGAAAATTACCCGATGCATCCAATAACGCAACTCCAATACCCACACATAGGTTATTTGTTGATGTAGCACCATCGAAACATAATCGAGAACATGCCATTGGAGGAGAGTATGGCAGTGAAGAGGAGAAAGGTGGGGGGAGCACTTCAGGTTGACCTTCACTACGCATGAAATCCTGGAAGATAATGCTTGCCCCAATCACAACTGAATATGGATCCACAAGAATGTTATCAAATTTTGCTCTGTTTCTATGAAACCAAATGAGATTGCACATAACAACAAATAAATTTCGGACCACTTCTGAAGCATTGAGAATAATCTCTTGAAACCACAAGGGAAATGATGGTTGTCTAAATTGATAAATGAATTCCTTCAGGCCAGAGAGTCGCCAAACATCGCATGCAAACTTACATTCGAGGAAAATATGGGCAGCAGGGCATTCATTAGTACGACAAAAGGGACACACCTCAGAAATTGATAGATGTTGGGTAGCAATAAGATCAGAAGCAGGGACGGCACCAGACACACAACGCCAAGCAAAAAATTTAAAACGAGGCGGCACTTTGAGTTTCCAAATTTTTTTCCAGATAGGATTTGGAGTTGAACTCGCGGCAGTTATTAAATTAATCGAGGGAAACAAGTCCGATGCGCGAGTTGTATGGTATGCGGATTTTACCGTGAATTTCCCATTTCTCGTATGATGCCAACACCATAGGTTTGCGGCTTGGCTCGAGCTTACAGAAATAGATAAGACCAAAGATGCCTCCTCAGGGAGCAAGATATCTCGAACCCGTGGTTCAATCCAACAACCATTTTTGGGGTCGATGAGTGTTGAGACCAGGGGGGAAACGTTGCCTGAGGTACTTGGGCTACGAACGAAAAAATCCGAGCCATGAGGAAGCCATGGGTCACCCCAAATTCTAGTAGTCCGTCCACTGCGAATCAGTCTACGTGCTCCCGAAGTCACAGTTGGTCGACTCTCAAGAATACTTCTCAAACTTCATGATGGTCTTGAACCAAGTTGGGCTGTAAAAAAATTACCAGATGGGAAATATTTAGCCCGAAGAACTCGTGTCAATAAGGAAGAAGGTTGAGTAATTATTTTCCACGCTTGCTTCGCCAAAAGGTCCAGGTTAAAGACTCGCAAATGCCGGTATCCTAGTCCACCATTTGATTTATCCAAAATCAGCTTTTCCAAGAAATCCAGTTAATTTTTCGACCCTCAGCACTCCCACTCCAGAGATAATTTACCGCCATCGATTAAATTTTATCTAGGACCGCATCGGAAAGGCAAAAACACGACATTGCATAAGTCGGAATAGATTGCACAACAGCCTTAATAAGGATGTCTCTTCCTGTTTGAGATAAAGTCTTTTCTTTCCATCCTTGTATTCGTTTCCAAACTCTATCTTGAATGGACGCAAAAACCTCCCGCTTATTTTTTTCGATAACAGACGGCAAGCCCAAATATTTTCCATATGTGCGCACAATTGATATATTAAGAATCTGGGATATAGCACGGGCAGTTGATGGGTCAGTATTGGGACTGAACAAAATTCCAGATTTTTCGAAATTTACATGTTGGCCAGATGCTGAGCCGAATAACTAGATGGCAAACTTAAGATAGCGAGCCTCTTCAACCGTGGCATTCCCAAAGAGGAGGGTGTCATCCGCAAAAAATAAATGAGAGATACTCGGAGCATGCTTATTAATTTGGATACCATGAATTTTTCCGACTGCCTGTAAGTCCTGCAAAATAAGAGAAAAAACCTCCGCACAAATAAGAAAAATATAAGGTGAAAAGGGGTCCCCTTGCCAGATACCTCTTTGTGGTCTGACTTCACCAAATTGAGCGCCATTTTACAGAAATGAGAAACAGGATGAAGAAATACACAGATAAAGCAACTCAATAAGTGTGTTTGGGAAGCCTAGGGATTTTAGGACAGCAATGACAAAAGACCATTCGACACGATCGAAAGCTTTGCTCATATCAAGCTTAATGGACATGAGGCCCTTTTTACCCCTCAATTTAGCTTTCATAGAATGATGTAATTCGTAAGCCGCTAAAATATTATCTGTAATAAGTCTACCCAGAATGAACGACGATTGAGTTTCAGAAATGATATTCCCCAAAAAGGTCTAATACGATTAGTGATGACTTTTGACGCAATCCTATAAACTACATTACACAGACTTATAGGGTGGAATTGTGAGACAAGCTCGGGGTTCTTGACTTTTGGGATGAGAACAATATGGGTGAAGTTTAAACCATGGGGGAGATGGTGGGAGTTAAGAAAGCGAAGAACCGATTTCGTAATATCATCACCAATAATAGACCAAAAGTTTTGGAAAAAAAAATAGAACTCATACCATCGGGGCCAGGAGACTTAAATGGATGCATTTGCTTGATAGCTTTCACAATCTCGAGGGCTGTGAACGGAGTCTGCAAGCAGTCAACCATATCGCCAGTCAGTCTCGGTCGGATCCTGTTAAGTGTCTGTCGAATATCATTCTCAGATGGATTGGAGGAAGTAAAAATGTCCTCAAAATAATGCACGATGAGTCGCTCGATGGAAGCTGGGTAAGAGTGAGTGTTGCCAAGGTGATCTTTAAGAGAGGATATATGGTTGATATCTCGGCGTTTGGAAGCGTGGC
The DNA here is from genome assembly GCA_016081115.2 of Rehmannia glutinosa. Lineage (NCBI taxonomy): Eukaryota > Viridiplantae > Streptophyta > Magnoliopsida > Lamiales > Orobanchaceae > Rehmannia > Rehmannia glutinosa. The sequence continues at coordinate 54,028,627 of CM071931.1, read as the reverse complement.
CGTGGAAAAAGCTAGTGTTTTTGTCCCCATTTTTGTACCAGTGTTGTTTAGCCCTTTGCTTCCATTTGAGATCATTGTATTCCAAGAGCAAATCATGGTTGGAATGGAGATTATTGAGACGAAGCTTTATCGGAGGGGTGATGATTCCAGCCTCTAACTCTGAAATTTCTTTTTTCAACTTTGTGCTTTTATCCGTGAGGTCACCAAACGTGAGCCTGTTCCAATTGATAAGACCAAGTAGGCATTTCTCCATTTTCACGTGGATACCATCTTCAGAGTTGCCCCAATTTTCATCAATAATTTTAGCACACTCAGGGGATTTTTATCCAATACGATTCAAAACGTAGAGGAGATATTTACAAGGAGAGCGGAGATGGGGGAGGGTGGGGGAGAATTGGATGAGAAGGTATGAGTGATCTGAAGTGAATGAAGGGGTGTTTGTGACGCGGTGGCTGGGGAAAATCGAAAGAAAACCCGAGTTGCAAAGAGCTCGGTCTAATCTAGCCCGCTGAGTGAAGGGATGAACAGAGAGTCTATGCCAGGTATATTTTGGACCCATGTAACCCATGTCGGAAAGGTTGCAGAAATCGATGGCTTCGCGGAATAGGGAAATTTGCCAGGTTGCACGAATACGGCGGCCAAAGAATTTATTATGTTGCAATACTTCATTAAAATCACCAATGCAAATCCAAGGTTCATTAGTGGGACCCGCTAGATTCTTAAACTGATCCCAGAAAATGCGGCGAAGGGAGACGTCTGGCTATCCATATACTCCAGTGAGGCGACATTGGGACGTATTCAATTTTATTGAGACGTCAATAAAACGATCACTAAAACCCTTCAACGATACGTCAATATGTTTCCTCCATAAAAGAGTCAAATCCCCTGAGCGACCAACGGGTGCCACAGAGAAACCAAAAAAACCCAATGACGATTTGAGGTTGTCAATATCACGAGAATAACACTTGGTTTCGCAAAGGAATACCAGGTGTGGGGACTTTGTGCGAATGATATCACGGAGTTCTTGAACTGTACGAGGGTTCCCAAGCCCTCGACAGTTCCAACTTATGAGATTCATGGTGATTGGCGGGGCTGGGTCTCAATGCCAGCCTCCGCTATAACTAGCTCATCCAGGTTCGAAGCATAATTATTGTCAACAAAAGATGCTTGTGAGGGTCCAGATGGTTTTGATTTTTTACCAACAGCTTCAACCGGGGTAGAAAGGTTTGGTTTGGAATCATTTGTGAGAAGGTGTAATTTTCTTTTTGCACCAACTGGGGAGAGAGATTGGGTGATATGTTGGGAAAAGGGGAGACGATTTTTAATTTTGAGGTATTTACGGGTGATCTTGCGTGTGGGCGAGTCTAAGAGCATAGGGACTGAGACGAGGAAAGGGCTGTTTAAGATGGCTGGATTCGGGGAGAGGGGTTTTAGCGGGTGGGAGGTAGATGAGGTTATGCGGATATGTAGTGGAGATATAGGAGGAGAAGACGGGGCTTGGGCTGGAATTTGAGAATTTATGAGAGGATGGTTTTGGTTGGGAGGATTGTATGTCGAAATGGGAAGGGGAGATAACTGCTTGTGGGTGCTATTTCTGATAGGAGGGGGATGTGGTGGTGATGAAGGATAAGACTCATGATTAGTCTGGTTGTGGTTTGTATCAGTGAGGAGGTTATGCTGGGGGGTGGATGAGGAACTTGTGGGTGGTTTAGTAAGAACTGAAGGGTGGATGATAATGGTAGTAGATAGATTTGTGTTTGTGGGATTATTGGGATCATAGGTAGAATCATTGGAACGAGGTGGTGAGGTATTAAGATCGTAGGGAACGGGGTTGATGCGTGATTGAGTGTGAGTTTTTGGGCTGAGAGGGTGAGATGGGGGGTTTGGCTCGCTTTGAGGGGATGGGGCTGAAGTATTAGGACGATTAGGGGCGAACGGATTTATATTTGTGGGAGCACGGAGCCAATTTCCGTATTGAAGGGAGGATGAAGCTGATTCTTGCTGAAGAATATAGTCATCGCAATCTTTCAACAAGTGACCGATTTTGCCGCAATGGAAACAAAAGTCCAGAAGACGCTCAAATTTTAGTCCCACCAAACGCCGATCATATTTTTGATCCAATTGAATAACCCGGAATACATGCTTAGTTATATCAATTTCAACTCGGATTCTGAGAAATTTACCCATCACAGAGTCGCTAGAGTCCGACTAAACCTCCAAAAAATTTCCAATATAATTTCCTGGACGTTCCACAAAAGATTTCGTAAATAATCCCAAAGGTAGTCTGTTCAATTGAATCCAAAATGGGCAAGAAGTGAATTTTATTTCCGTTGATATCATATCATCTGAAGCATCGCGAATAAGAAGGATATATTTATCGAATAGCCACGACGCTCCCAATTCAACTCTTTTTTTATCCGCAAGATTGCCGAAGCAAAATAAAACAATATTGTCATGCAAAGGCTGACATGACAAGGATCCTATAGGCCGCCATAGTTTGCGGAACAAAGAAGTGATCTGATCGAAACTTATAATTCTCGGAGCGACGAGCTTCCCAACCAGGCATAAGGGGGCATGAAAATTGTTAGAGGAGAGCTCAGCAGTGGATAGTGCATTGAGTTCTTTCCCCCCTAGCGAGAAACGTGCGTAGAGGGCATTAAGTTCATTTTCCATATTCGAGAATGATAGAGAGACACTTAAACGGATCCGATGAGTTGCGAGAGGTGACTAATCACAGGTCCGTCAGCCAACAAGATCTGCAAGCACAAAATAATAGGAAAAAAAAAATAGAGACAAAACAGAGGGTGGGGAGAAAATTAAAAGGAGACAGTTCTAAAAGGAAAACAAAATGTTGATTCAAAGGAGGGGATAAATCAGCGAAGTAAGGCGGAGAAGCAGGTGGTTGAACTATGGCCGATGGGAAGCATGAAGATGGGCGTGGGAGGAAGAAGGTGGCGTGGGGGACAAACAACAAGCTCGAGGATAGTGGGGGGACAAAACTTGGTGTGACCCAAGACACGGCACTCAAGGCCTTTCTCAGGAGAGAAAGCCTTAGGACATTGTTGGTAATACAAGAGAACCCTCGTCATTTGTAATTATTAGTTGCATAGAATGGGGCACCAATTAAAACAATGTTATTGGGAACAGGGGCATAGCCAGCCGCACCAGTTACCCTAGCCCAATTTTTTTTCCTCTTAGCCCAACTATTTTTTCCCCTTAAGGAAAACATATAATTTTTTTTTTTTAAAAAAACATTTCCACTGAAAAACGGGATAAAAAAAATTTTGGGTGCGCGGGGGGCCGGGGTGGCCCCCCTAAATCCGCCCCCTGATTGGGAAATAGTTTAAATTTCAAATTTTTTGTTTGATAATAGTAAATAAGGTTGAATTGTTGGCAGCAAAAAAATAGCAAGTCGAATTAGCATAAAAATAAACCTTGGAAATAGTATATACAGTTGTATTGCTAACTGCAAATAAATTGAAAGTTGCATTTGGCAGTAATAAATAAAACTCGAAAATTGATGTTAAATGTAGTATAAATAGAGCATTCTCTCTTTCAAAATGCACCCAATTTAAGCAACAGAGAAAAATTGGAGATACAGTGTCAATCAGAGATAGCTTCCAAATGGGCCCCTTATTCAGTTTAATTAGAGACCAATTTGAACCAAACTGCAATGGGCATTGTAACTTCAGTTTGAACCAAACTACATCTTTGTGTACCTCATATGGAGCCAATTCAAATATTTCCAGTTTAGAGTGCATTTGTCATGATGAAAATTCTTACAACAAATTTACAGTATGTTTCACAGTGTAAGTGGTGCAAGTGGTGTAAGTGATGAAAATCAATTTACAATATCTTTTTTGAGGGATTTTAGATGCATATATTTTCTAAATGTAGGGATGTAAGAAGTGATAAATATATGATGATATTTGGCTGAAGAGAAAAGGTTCATTTTGAGATATTTGATTGAGAACATGAGGGGAAAAATAATGTTCTAGACTTCTTTGGAAACCAACGAATAGGGTAAAGAAGGTGAGGAGGATTTGTTTGTTGAAATGAATGCAGTATGTCTTTTGGGTTTTGGTTAATGGGCTCATTTATTATGCAAAAGAGAAATGGCAATCCACATTCCACACTAACAAATAAGAATCGGTTAATTCAAATGGGCTGCTGTCTTTGCATAACAAATGGTAATCCACTCCCATCAAATGGGCTGGGTTCTTTCGCATCGTAATTGGGCATTTTCTTTATACCTATTTTGTGTATTTTTCATTAATGGTTTTTTTTTGTTAATTTTTATATTGAAATAAGCTGTAATTTTGCTACTTTTCTTAGTCCCACAATGAATTGATTTTGTAATATATTGTTAATTAATGGCTGGAAATTTCAAATAGAATATATATTTTTTATTACTAAGGTAATTCAGAAAGAATCAAAATATTTTTTTTTGTTTTATTTTTTGGGCCTGTAAAGATTTGGGTTCTAATTTGTTATTTTATTTATTTTTTATATATCAAAATATTTGGTTAATTATTTATTTCAAAGTTTATATTTTTTTTTACAGAAAATGTTGAATTTAAACATTGTAGTTATGACAATTCTATGAAAAGCAAGTTATATGGCTTTACATTTAAATAATCTATTGAATTTAATTAACTAAAATATTAAAATTATTTTTACTTAATATATAATCCATGCATCTCACGGGTGGACGACTAGTGACTCCAAAAATAGCTTCCAAATATTTGAAATACATTAAAGAATTACTCCATCCAAACAGTCTTAACGGATTTGTTATTATGTATTTAAAATCTTTAGGTCCAAATCCATTAATCCAAATGAATTCTTTAAATTAGTCTTCTTATATCATGTATTCTTTCATCTCTCTATATCAATATACCATTTATTACATGGTCAAAATACCGTATTTTCGCATGTAGTAGTTAAATTATAGCATGTTGTAATGACCCGCCCATTTTGACCCAATAACACTTGTCACCAGTTTAAGTTTGGAAGCCTCCTAGGGAAATATGTCAAGCTCACATGTAAAATCAAAGACCCACGAATTATGCCTACAATAATCGTAGCGTCGAGTTATTGTAGTTCGACATCAGAATCTCGATATTGTAGACTGAAGTTATCAGAATTTGACACTATAAGCGTCGAAGTTCAGAATCCTCGATCTTCGTAGCGTGACACTATATCGTCGAGTTACTGCAACTCAACACTATAGCGCCGAGTTATTGTAGCTCGTAACTCGATATCGGGTTACTGTAGCTCGATATCGAGTTACACATAACTCGATTTCTTGTCTAAACTTCTGTATTTTATGTTCTTTCTTCCTTGTAACAAGTTAAATAAATTTAATATCTGTACGAAGTTCTGGCTAATATACGAAATATCGAAAAAGAGCTTAATACCATTTTCGAGATACTCGTAGACGGAATACCGTCAATGTTCGCCGGAATTTTTTAAAAAAAAATTGAAAAAGAGAGTAGATATATAGAGAGAAATAAGTGAATGAGAAAGATAAATAGACCAAATATTAAACAAACATGCTAGAAGAATATGAGTGTCTTTTGTTATGCCAAAATGGCTAAAAAATATTTGTTTTCAAAACATGACTAGTTTTCACTTTTTCATTATAAAAGTGGTCATTTTGAACCATTACTACTCAAATTAATCACCACAATCTATTTTATGTAGGGCTGTCAATTTTGGACCCGACACGAACCTAATACGAAATTAATGGGTATGGGTCCAGGCTTCGTGGGTCCGGGTCGAAATCGGGTCGAACCCGAATAACCTGCCAATTAAACAAGTCGAGTTCGGATCAACCTACTATGACCCATTTAACACGTCTGTGAATTTAAAAGAAAATTAAGTAAATAATTAATTGTAAAAAAAAACAACAAACAAGACATATCCTTAAAACTTAAATGATAAAACCTCCTTAATTATGTATTTGTTATTATTATTGCATATCTTTTTGAATATTGTCCTTAAAATATGATTAATATGTTATGTTATTTATGTAATTATGTTATTTCTTTTTGTATGTTGTGAATTGTGATATTTTTTATTGATTGAATCATTGAATAGTGTATGATAGTGATTGATTTTAAAAAAATAAATTTATTCAGTTAAAACTATTAAATATATATAAAAATAATTTTATTAGACGAGTTACGTGGGTCGGGTCCGGGTTACCTGTGAAATACGCAGGTCGGGTCCAAATTCAAGATTCTGACACGAATAATTAAACAGGTCGGATCTGGATTGGCTATTTCTGACACGTGAACCTGCGAACCCGAATCCTACCCAAATTAACACACCTAATTTTATGAGTAGACTATAATATAAGTAGAACTGGACACAAGATTCTTCGCAATATACTAAAGCGGCACGGCCATTGTTAGGCAAACGGTATAAAAATACAGTCCAATAGGTTTTTAGACGGGCTATTGGCAGTGGTTAAGTAAAATTTCTTTAAAAAAAAAAGTAAAATTTCATTTTTACTGAGTTATTATTTCTTAATGGGCCTATCATGGATTGAATCTACTGTTTTTTGATCTTTTATAATTGTTTCAAACCTTTTTGTTTTTTGAATAGATAATTGTTTCGAACTTTTGGAATTGATTGAAACAATTGCACTAATCATCGTGTGATTGCATAATTTTTTGGAACTCGTTTATTAGTGAAACTAGTTTTTTACTCATGCGATGCACGGTATATATATATATATGTGTGTGTGTGAAACATCTGTTTTATACTGATATATGTACATTTTTCTAATAAATCTATATATTATATATTTCTATATCATGCATTTAAAGATGTCAACATCCTCGAACCATACCCGTTGGTAACCGAATAGAATTGAATGGGGAATCCCCAGCTAATTGGAGGATGGGAGTGGGGATGAGGATTCTCCGCTTCTCTAGAACCATAGATGGGACATGGATGATATTTGTATCCCTGTCCCCCTTCCTATTCCGATTAGTTAAATGGAAATTGTTCGTTCCATCCTAATTCTCTGAACATGAGTATTGGATTTATCTATTATTGATATTAATTTTATTTATAATTTTTTATTTTATTAATTCTAAAAATTAAACCCAAGAATCTTTATAAATTTTACATGTTCTCATTCTTTATTTTACAAATTATAAATTTATGTTATCTATGTTTAAGAATATAGTGATGGGCAAAAGGTTTAAAATTTCAAAAAAAATATTTAAATATAAAGATAATAAATTTGGTTATAAATCATACGATTAAATAATTAAAAAATAAATTATTATTAATTACAAAAAATATCTCTTTAAATACAAAATAATATTTGGTTGTGTGAATATAAATTGTATCAATTTGTAGAGCATGTTTATCTATAAGAAATTATAAGTTTGGAAAAAGTTTTAACTGCCCAATGTTGATTGTTTTTAATACCCCGATGCTGAATATTTAAATACAATCAATAGCAAATTATTTCTAACTCTAATATTTTTTGGGGTTTAGAAAGCTAAACAATTGTAAAAATTATCAAAGGAATTAAACAAAAACCATGTTTTATATTTAACAACATAATTTTAATGGATTAAATATTAAAAAAAATATTTTATTTTTATATATACGCATATATCAAATAATTACCTAATAGACGAATTCATATCTAATTCCAAATGTACAAATTTGAAAGTTGAATATCAAAATATGGTGATAAATAGAGAAATAATTTGTATTAAAATGCAAAGTACATTAATATATAAGAAATAATTTTCTATATATAAAATACTATTATCAATACAATTTCATATTAAATAAATGTTAATTTTCTTCTTAAGTAAATATATATAATATTATGTATAGATATATGTGATATATAAAATTTGGATACATTTTTTTGAATGAATCCAAGATATATTAAAAAATGAAAAGAGTGATCCTGAACACAGGCTGTTCAGGTAGCCAGATAAACAAAGAGCAAACGCAAACGCAGAAAAGTCAGAATGGTCACAAGCCGACCAGATGGTTGAATGGTTGGGGCCTCGTTAAAACCTCCCAAGGTAAGCCCAACCTTGTTGGAAAAACTCTTGGCAGGAAAAAGAGTATCTCCCATATAAAAAGCGTCGAAGAAACGAAAAGCAAAAAGTCCGAACGCATCATCTAACAAATCTATAGTTAGATCGACATAATCCTCTCGTAAGAAAAGGAATAATATCCGGAGGAGGGATACCTGCCAAGTCGCCGAATCTTTCAAGTTTCGTTTGATAAATGGTTTTATCATGATTTTGATGATTTTGTTTTTATACCAAAACAATGTTTTTAAAGGTTGTCCAAATACTCCTAAATGATTTAAAATGGTTTTAATATTTTCCTGAGTATTCTTCAAGTTTTATTTTCGACAAAATTGGACAACACTTTTAATGATTTTATGTCAATGGTTTCTTTCACCAAAACAATGTTTCTAAATGTTGTCCTAATACTCCCGATCGGTCTAAAATATTTTCACTATTTCTGGAGTATTTCTTGAAGTTTATTTTCGATATAATATTGGATAACACTTTTGTTTTGAGGTCAACCGGTCGCCGTATAGGGCAACCCGTGACTGAAAGTTGAGGAAAACAGAAAACTTCATGTTTGCGAAAAATGGTCGTGGCAACCGGCCGACCGGCGGGTGACCGTGCACTGGAGCAATTTCAAACAGAGCTTCCGACTCGTTTTTGGTCTTGTTCGACCGGCTGCGCATGGGGTCGACCGATCGGACCCCGTCGACCGTCGCCGCCTGTAAATGTGTTTTCTCATTTTCAAACGTCTATTTGTCTTGCGACGACGTCGCCTTAAGTTTGACAAAGAAAATTCTAACCGTTGTGCAGCGTGAGACAGTTTTTTCCTTAAATTGTGGAATTGATTTCTAACAAACTATAATCTTGTTTTTAATTGCAATTTTTTGTAGAAATCGAGATTCCAAGAGGAGCCTATCAAGTATCAATCATCTCCTATAAATAGAGGAAGTTTTGAAGCACAACAATAAGAGATAAAACTACAACACAACAAGATACACTCAAGAATACACTTGTTCTTACATTGTCTTATTTCTTGTTGTAATTTGCCTAGCTATTCACTTTCACATTCTTGAGGTCTAGGCTTTTCTTGATTACACTTGCACTCTATTGTATTATCAATTATCGAGTTGTAATCTTGAATTTGGGTAATCATTCAACACAAGATATCCTTGTGAGTGTTCTTGTGGTAAGAACACACTTGGGTGATCTAGGTGTTAGGTGTAAGAAGATTGTGGTAATCTTCTTGTTGAGGTGTTGAAGAATTTGGTATTCTTCAAGGTTGAAGATTGTGGTAATCTTCACAAGGTGCCATTGGAGATTGTGGTAATCTTCAAGAAGAGATTGTGGTAATCTCAAAGGTGGTGTTGAAGAAGAGTGTGGTGCTCTTCAAGGTGTTGTTGTAAGTTGGTGTTGTATTAATTTGTGGTAAATTAATAAAATCTTTTTTTCTTTTTGAAATCCATCCCGGATATACTGGGGTGGTAGAGGATTAGGCCCTAGGTGGGTTGAACCTCTATAAATCGACGTGTGTTGTTTACATTCCACACCTTTATTATTGTGTTTGAGCATTTGGTTCAAAAAGAGGGCGAAATCGAAAAGATGGAGATAATCTATTCACCCCCTCTAGATTATCGTAGCCGCTTGGACTTACAAGTGGTATCGAGCCAAACTCTTTGGCAAGCTCGTTTCACATCGCGAGTGAAGAGAAACGATCATCGGCTGAACGAAGCTCATCTTTCCTAAACACCTCCACCACCAAGCCACCTCGGTTTGATTCCAAAAATTTTATATTTTGGAAAGAAAGAATAGAATGCTATTTACAAGGTTGCGGGTTTGATATTTGGAACACCGTCATCAATGGAGAATCCATTCCGACGAAGAATACACCACACACCTCTAAAGGCTTTAAAGAGCTCAATGATGAAGAGAATAGAATCATCTCCTTAAATGGTAAAGGTCTTAGTATTTTGTATTGTTCACTTACTACTTTGGAATTTGATCATGTTGTAGGTATTCGATCGGCACATGAAGTATGACAAAAATTAGAAGCCATCTATGAAGTGTATGCAAATGAAAGGAGCAACTCAAAAGCATCTACTTCACAAATGGATACAACATCAAATCCAACAACATGGGATGAGCCTTCTACAACCTCCCATGATGAAGAAGTTGAACAATGCCTCATAGGCATCGAAGAAGAAAACGAGGTAAGTTCTAAACCCTCTACTTCCTATGATAATGATTATAGTGATTTGCAAAATGATTTTGATGAACTACAAGATGAATTCCAAAACTTACTTGTTAAATACAAATATTTGAAAAAGGAATTCAATGTTTTAAAGAATGATAAGGATAGTTTATTTACTTCCTATGAATCACTATCATGTGCTCACACCACCACTCTCGACAAGGTTAGAAACCTTGAGAAAGAAAATAGTACTCTTGTTGAGGATATAAATTGCTTGAAAAATGATTTATCTAAATCCAACTTGAGTACCGATAGAATGACCAATATTGTTGATTGTTGTGATAATTCAAACTAGAACTTGATCATAAGCCTAAGGGTGTCAATCACATGAAAAATAATCAAGTCTCTAAGACGTTGGTCATTATGCTCCTAGAATTATTACATGCTTTTATTGCGGTAAAAAGGGTCATACGGTAAATACTTGTCGGGCTAGAAATAGCTCCAATTATTGTTGGAGACCTAAAAGTCTCAAGACTAATCCCAAAGGACCCAAACACATAAGGGTACCACAAAACAATGTCATATTAGGTACCCGTGAAATAATGATCGAAGAAAATTTATACCGCTAAGAAGACATCAAATGACCGTTTCATTTGATCAAAGAAGGAGAAACTATTTTCGACAAAGCCAATTTCAAGAAGAGGATATAATCAAAAATGGGAAGAACACAATCCTTGGAAATGACAAAGACATCATCAACAAGATGATTTTCAAAAAGAAGAGACCATCAACAATGGGAAGGACAAAAATTTTGGAGATGGAGTAATTGGAGAGATTACCATCAACATGAAGATTTTCAAAAGGAAAATATCATCAACAATGGGAAAACCCATGGAAACGGCATAATTGGTAAACCGTATCTCCCTAATTAAATATGCATTTTATTTGTTTATTATGCATGTTTTTATTTGTGTCCTACTTGCAAAATGAGTTTTCATGTATTTAAATTTTAAATTAAGGTCTTCAAAACTTATTTGTATTTTTAAAAAATTTTGAAAAAGAAGACCTTATATGATGTTTTTAAAACTCTTGTGCATTTTTGTAGACTAAAGTGTATTATCATCTCTTATGGATTTTTATGGCATGAGCTTACTTGTGATATCTCTTAGCCTACACTTTTATCATTATGATTTGTGCTAGATTTGTTTTAAGAATTTTGTAGGATTTACATATTTTCACAAATGGCCATTTTGTCTAGAAAGGCATATATTATCGAGGCGTTTACTTGTGTTACTTTTACTCTTATAGACTCGATATATGTATTGCCATATGCCTATGTGCTTGTTTTTTATAATATTTCGTACAAGTGCCATTAAGAGGATTTTTTGAAAGGCACTATTCGATATTTGATTGCACATATTTGCTTTGTCAACTTTTGTTCAAATACTTTTTTAAATGAGGTCTCAATTATATGCTATCGGATTTTCAAATTTCAAAAGAGACCTTTTGTAGCTTTCTTAAGCTTATTTGAACTTGCATGATTTATTAGACTCTTGATGATCTTCTAAATGCATAGTATGTGTTTCTTGCTTCATGGTCTATATATATAGTGTCTATTTCTACTATGCTCGTATGCAAGATATTTTTGTGATTGATGATTGAGGCATGTTGTTACACTTGGGCTATGTTTTCTTGCTTATATAAGCGTGCCGGTAATAAGTTTGTTAATGTGTGTAGATGAGAAATGAAGTACTTCAAATATTAGTTACCTCAAAATATTTGGATGTAAATGTTCTATTATGAACACCTTAGATCAATTGGATGCCCTATGAACAAGACAAAAATGGTATTCCGAACAAACTCGATGACCAAGGCAACATTGGTCGAACTACGGCGAGGTTAGTAGCTCGAAGGTATTTTCAAGAAGAAGGTAATTGTTTTTGATGTAACATTTGCACTCATAGCACATTTAGTAGCTATTTGCATTTTACTTGCCAATTCTTGTTTTAAGAATATTTCAAGCTTTACCAAATGGATGTTAAATCCAATTTTCTCAATTGTTTTATTCAAGAAGAAATCTTTGTAAAACAACCACCGGGGTTTAAATTTCTCTAGGCCAAATAATCTTTATAAAAGGCCTTGTATGGTTTCAAACAAGTACCCCATCTATGGTATGATAGACTTAGCTATTTTTGCTAAATGATTTTACAAAAGGTAAAGTTGATACTACTCTCCTTGTTTTTTGAAAAAGGGCAAAATTGTTTGCTTGTGCATATTTATGAGAATATTTTTTGGTGCTACTAATGAATATTTTGTGCAAGAGATTCTTCTAAGTTGATGTAGGTGAACTTGAGATGAGCATGGTATCACATGATGGGGAGCTCAAATTTCTTCATTGGACTTCAAATTAATCAATGCCAAGAAGGTGGTTATAAATTCACAATCAAAATATACAAAAATATCTTTGAATATATTAGGCATTGAAGAAGGAAGAATCAACTCAACCTCTATGGCTACCAATGTAGATTAACAAAGGTTGAGAAAGACATATCGATTGACAAACAAATTCGAGGTATGTTTTCTTGTATTATTCCAATAGACTCGACATTCTATATGCCTTATGTCTATTTGCTCGACTTCAAAAACTATCCCAACGAATCTCGTTAAAGTGCCGTTAAAAGAAATTTTCAAATGTTTGAAAGGCACTTCTTCTTATGACTTGTGTATCCAAAGTTCTTAAACGTTTACATTTTTCGGGATAACAAGTCCGGTGAAAATAATTTTTCAAATATGGTTTGTTATAATCAAACTAAACATATTGAGATTCTACGTTCGTTTTAAAAGGGATTGCGTTTCTTAAACGTAAAATTGAGATGTGTTTAATTCCGTCTCAAAGTTTACTCGCGGACTTTTGTTTCGTTAACAGCCGAGTATTTTACCTCATTTCGAGCTTGATTATGACACAATGTATATTGAATGAGGTCTACGTTTGCATTTTGCACGTTTTTAAAACTTAGGGGCGAAAAATCGGATTTTTGGATCAAATTTCGGATTTTCAAAACAGGACCAAAACAGTGGGCTGCCAGGGCTTGGGCCGACCGGTCGCCCACCAGCTCGACCGGTCGCCCATACCCTGGACCGGTCGCCCTGAGTGATTTTTTGGTTATAATCAGTTCTGTTTTCCAGACTCAGCCATTTTGGCTTATTTCACTCTATTTCGACCCCTTTGCAATTTGCACACACATTTCACTTCAAATGTGTTTTGTTGCATGAATTATATATTTTGGGGACTACCTAGCTCGGTTATCATCATTAATGCTCATATTTACCGATTAAATGGTAAGAATTCTACTTCCTTAATCTCAATTGGGTTGAACCCTTGAGAACTTGGCCTATATGTACTATCTTGATGAAATTAGTATATGTTTGTGATGAGCTTATTGATTGTTGATGAATGATATTTATTAAATTGCATTTGGTGATGAAAAACTTGGCTTGATTTCACTTACAAGGGCTATATATATTCTTTTCAATTTTTGACGCCCGCTTGAGTGTTCGATAAAATGTTTCAATGAAAAATTCATCACCTACATGATTCTCTCGATTTCAAAAGTCTCATATATTTATAGAGATCATGTTTTTACAAATCAAATGATTTTTTCATAAGCTTCTACAAGTCGTATGATCGACTTTTCGCTCCCATTTGGCCTATAAGCTTCATTGTTCAAATAGCTCGATACATCGGTTTAGTTGTGCACTTTGATATGATTATATGATGTGTTTATCGTGCTAACATTCTTTTTGATGATTCCAAAGGGGGAGAAACAGGTTATAAGCTCATTAGCTCATAAAAGCTAAGTTAAGCTTAACAAAAGAAGCTATAAGCTATGGCTTGATAAAGCCATAAGTTGTGCATTATACTTAGTCCAATTGATGTATGATGGACTTATATACTTGTCTAATGATGTTTTGTTGACAGGGGAGCTTATAAGCTCTTGAACCTAAGATCAATATGTAAAAGCTAAGCTTTTAGCTTGTGGTTGATTGCTTTTACATTACTCTTGTTGTGCATATTGATTGGGGAGCTTTTGCTATATATGTTTGAATATCTCTACTCCCATCCTTGTGTTTATATTGCATGAAATGTTGTCGCTCACAACGGATAGCTCTTTTTAACCGGTAAAATTGTTTTTGTTTTCAAAATTGACCTCGTTAAAATTATTTTGGTTTGTAATCATCAAAAAGGGGGAGATTGTTTGATAAATGGTTTTATCATGATTTTGATGATTTTGTTTTTATACCAAAACAATGTTTTTAAAGGTTGTCCAAATACTCCTAAATGATTTAAAATGGTTTTAATATTTTCCGGAGTATTTCTTCAAGTTTTATTTTCGACAAAATTGGACAACACTTTTAATGATTTTATGTCAATGGTTTCTTTCACCAAAACAATGTTTCTAAATGTTGTCCTAATACTCCCGATCGGTCTAAAATATTTTTACTATTTCTCGGAGTATTTCTTGAAGTTTATTTTCGATATAATATTGGATAACACTTTTGTTTTGAGGTCAATCGGTCGCCGTATACGGCAACCCATACCGAAAGTTGAGGAAAACAAAAACTTCATGTTTGCGAGAAAATGGTCAGGGCAACCGGTCGCCCTATAGGGCAACCGGTCTGATGATCGACCGGTCGACCGTACACAGGAGCAATTTAAAACAGAGCTTCGACTCGTTTTTGGTCTTGCTCGACCGCCGCAAGCGCATGGGGGTCAACCTGGTCGGACCCCGTCGACCGGCCGCCTGTGTTAATGTGTTTTCTCATTTTCAAACGTCTATTTGTGCGCGACCGTCGCCTTTAAGTTTGACATGACAAAATTCTAACCGTTGTGCAAAGACAACTTTTCCTTAAATTGTGGAATTGATTTCTAACAGCTATAATCTTGTTTTTAATTGCAATTTTTGTAGAAATCAGATTCCAAGAGGATCCTATCAAGTATCAATCATCTCCTATAAATAGAGGAAGTTTTGAAGCACAACAATAAGAGAGAAAACTACAACACAACAAGATACACTCAAGAATACACTTGTTCTTACATTGTCTTATTTCTTGTTGTAATTTGCCTAGCTATTCACTTTCACACTCTTGAGGTCTAGGCTTTTCTTGATTACACTTGCACTCTATTGTATTATCAATTATCGAGTTGTAATCTTGAATTTGGGTAATCATTCAACACAAGATATCCTTGTGAGTGTTCTTGTGGTAAGAACACACTTGGGTGATCTAGGTGTTAGGTGTAAGAAGATTGTGGTAATCTTCTTGTTGAGGTGTTGAAGAATTTGGTATTCTTCAAGGTTGAAGATTGTGGTAATCTTCACAAGGTGCCATTGTAGATTGTGGTAATCTTCAAGAAGAGATTGTGGTAATCTCAAAGGTGGTGTTGAAGAAGAGTGTGGTGCTCTTCAAGGCGTTGTTGTAAGTTGGTGTTGTATTAATTTGTGGTAAATTAATAAAATCTTTTTTTTTTTTGAAATCCATCCCTGGATATCTTGGGGTGGTAGAGGATTAGGCCCTAGGTGAGTTGAACCTCTATAAATCGACGTGTGTTGTTTACATTCCGCACCTTTATTATTGTGTTTGAGCATTTGGTTCAAAAAGAGGGCAAAATCGAAAAGATGGAGATAATCTATTCACCCCCTCTAGATTATCGTAGCCGCTTGGACTTACGCTTGCTCGAGAATATCCGTCACACGATTACCTTCTCGATAAATATGCGAAACCACTAAGTCCATCTGAGAGATCAAATGAAAAGTGTACCTCCATCTACTAAGGTGGCGCCAAGGGACAACAATGGATCTCTTATGAAGCAAGTCCACCACATAAATGGAATCTGACTCGAGCCAGAGTTGAGCCAAGCCCTTAGCAAATGCATAATGAATTGCCCACATTGCCGCCATCAACTCAGCCTCAAACGCATACCCAACATCACAACAATCCATAAAGCAGCCTCGAAAGAAGCCTCTACAGTTCCGGAAGACCCTAGAAGCTGTAAGACTACCCGGCGCCCCAGAAGCGCTACCGTCCGTATTAACTTTAATCCATCCCAGGAGGGGTTTCTGCCAGTTAACCTGCACGATCTTGGGAGCTTGTCTGGCACGCCCCGGAACACGGAGGAGCCTGAGAATAAAGAGGTCTTTCTGATCATTGTCCATATATCCGCTATCTAATGAAGACAATTCAATGATAAGAACCCGGAGATAGGTGATCACCGCTTCCACTGTCCAAACTTTATTATTGAAAACAAAATCGTTTCGAATGTGCCAGATCAGCCAGATACACGAGATAGCTGCCACACGCCATAAAAAAACAACCTAATCACTCAACCGATAATTCATCAATCGCACCAATAGCTCGTTAAAACGTGGGGGCCGTACAAGTCAATATCAAACGCCGCAAACATTTAACGCCATAGATCCCCTGCAAAGACACAAAAGACAAACAAATGGTCAATGATTCAAAGATGCACAACAAAGACCACAAGCCGAAGGGCCGATAAAACTCCCCTAGGGCGCAGAACATCCAAGCCAGCCAAACAATTGTGAATAGCCCGCCAGACCACAATCGAGCATCGTTCCGGAATGTGAGGGGACCAAATCCAAGAGCCCCATTGGACCATGGGAGAATGGGGCCGAATATGCGAATAAGCTATCTTCGAGGTAATAATCCCATTATCAGAATGCATCCAAACCCCCGTGTCCGTCGAATTTGGTGCGATGGGGACACGAACAATGTCCCTGACGAGATCCAGGTAAGTCTCAACGAATGAGAAGGTGAAATGCCAAGACCCTTCATAGAAGTACGCAAAAATACTTTGCCGAAATAGATATTTATACTCGTGCGGAATACCAATTCTATCAGCAATGCAATAGCCCAACCAGTTATCAGTCCAAAATAATACCTCGGAATGGTTCCCATGGATCCAGCGAGACTCATCTAAACAATCCTCAATACAGGGCCTGATCCCAGCCCATATCGAGGAAGGAAGAAAAGATCTCCGAATAGAACCATCTGCAGTCAAATAACGTTTACGGAGAACTTGGAAGATTACCGAGTCCGAAGTCATAACCTTCCATCCCAGCTTCATCAGAAAAGCAAAATTAGCCACCAAAATAGAGCGGACACCTAGTCCCCCCTCCGTCCGAGGCATACAACACCGATCCCAGTTGACGACCACCGAACCCTTGGAGTTTACGTCACCAGTCCAAATAAAGTTACGCATGGCTTGTTCCATTTGCTTGAGCAATGACCTCGGCCACTTATAAATCATCATCGTATGCACAAAGAAGCTAGTAATAACTGAATTGACCAGGCAGCAAGAGAAAGAGTCGTCCCTTTCCATCTGCGAAACTTCAGAATGACCTTATCAAAACATGCTGCAACTCCACGGCCTTCGGAGCTCCCTTAAAGATTGGAGCTCCTAGATAGACCGTAGAAAAAGGCCCTAACTAGATACCCATAATATCTTGGATACGCCCACGCACATAAGAAGATACCCGTGCACCAAAATAAAACTTTGATTTTCTTGGATTGAAGACCTGGCCCGAAATATTGGCATACCAAGTGAGAATTTGGAGGCGAGTACGAGCATTAACCGAAGAGGCCCCACACATAATAACAATATCATCATCGTAGAGAATCAAAGACGGGAAAATAATATTCTGAGGCGCCGTGAATGGCCCAAGCTGATTATGATCCACCACAGCCCCAATAAGCTTACTCAGAACCTCCTCCGCAATGCAGAAGAGAAGGGGAGATAAAGGATCCCCCTGCCTGACTCCACGAAAGCAAGAAAAATACCCAACTGGTGACCCATTAAGCAAAATCAAAATCCCGGAAGACCAAAGAATAACCTCGATCCAATGAACAAAAGTCTCCGAGAAACTGAACCAATTGAGAACGTGTATGAAGAAGCCCCAGTCTAACGTGTCAAAGGCCTTTCGGATATCAATTTTCAAGATCATATTATCATCAAGCCGACCCTGTAGGACATTGAATCCTTCTAAAACCATAGCGATACAATCTGTCTGCCTGGGATAAAGCCAAATGGTGTAGGAGACACATACTGAGAAATGGTAGCTCCCAAACGAGTAGCCAAAATCTTCGTAATAACCTTGAAAAAGAAATTACTCATAACAATCGGACGAAAATTATCAATAGTGTTCGCGTCCTTAGTCTTTGGAATGAGAGCCATAAAGCTAGCGTTTCCCAATAGTGACAATAGAAGACCCCACTGAAACCATTCGGGCCGGGAGAGCTATCCGAACCCAGCTCAAAAACTGCATCCTTAATCTCTGAGTCCGATGGGATAGCCGTCAAAAGATATTATGCGCTGCCTCCATCACCGGAGAGATGACTCGATCCACCATAGAATAATCCGGGGCGGGACTCCCAGCGTCGGAGAAAAGCTCCGTATAGAAGGATGTGATATGATTCCCAAGAACGAATGGATCATCCGAGAAATTACCATCAATCATCAAACCTTGAATCCCCGAACGACCCTCCTGAATCTTACACCGACAATGAAAAAACGCAGTATTACGATCCCCATCTTTAAGCCAGTCAGAGCGCGCGTTCTGTTTCATGAATTCCGATTGTAAGAGCAATGTTTTAGATAAAGCACATTGAGCTTCAAATTCCAAATCCCGACGGGCAACAGAAAAACCCAAAGCCTCAATCTCTGCCTACATTTGCCAAACGTATTCAATCTGCTTGTCCACTTGACGATTCACATCCCCAAACACTTCTTTATTCCATACCTTAAGAGCTTGACGCAACCATTTTAGTTTCCACATGATACGCAAGAGAGGGCTAGAAGATGGACGCGACTGATTCCAGGAGGAGACAACCAGGTCCCGAAACGAATCATGACAGATCCACATGCGTTGAAAGCGAAACGAAACCGAACCCCGAGTGATGGAGGACGAACAGTAAACCAAAATAGGGTGATGATCCGAGCCAATAGGAGGGAGAACCAAACCTTTAACCGCTTGCCACAAGGAGAAGAAACGTCCAGTGGCGAGGGCACGATCCAGTTTTGAGATATTTTCTTTAATCAAAATAAGTATTTTTAATTGAATTTAATCCTTTAAATATAAATATAATTATTAAAAATATGATAAGCTCAAATAACAACTATATAAATATCATAATTAGCCAAATATATGAATATACAAATTGATGTATAATAGCCCGAATGAATAATTTTTAAAACTCATTATAAATTATAAAATAATGAGTAAATATTTCTTATATTTATTTTATATGTGCAATATGTGTGTCAAATTGAAGATCGTAAAAAATGATTAATTTGATATATTGTATATAAAAAATGGATCAAAAATAAAAAAGTTATTAATTTTTCAAAGAAAAAGATAAATACAATAATCAATGTAGTACACACATATTTGGAAAATTAATTTTAAATAATTATATTTTTTATATCATTTTTAAAAGTAATTATTTAAAGAAAGTTGACTACCAAAAATAATGAAATACCAAATATTTTTCATGAACTACTATTTATAGTACAAAAAAATGGGTGGAAAAATCATCCCATACTATTTCAAAAAGCGGTTGTTATAATATATATATATATAGGGATGAGATCTCATGTGGCGACCTCTTACCATGTGGCAGTGTGGACAGATCCCATCCATCCATCCTAATCAATCAATGGTTCAGATTAGACATAAAAAACACTATTTTACATTTATTTTATATGTCAAAAGGGCATATCGGTAACTAAAAAATTGGCTTAAAAATACCATAATTATTTACCTATAATCAAGGGATTTATTGATTGTCAACTTTCCATATCAGAAAACGCTGAATTAGGACAAAAAAAAAACGAATTTTGTAATCTTCTTCACTCTACATTCACGATAAGCATCAGTAAAAAGATAAACTGAACCAAAATCACAGAAAGATAAAACGTGTGATGCTGAGCCTTTTATGCGTAATGTCGTGTACAAATGTTTGCAATATTGTGGCTTGGAATCAACTTTTCGTGTATAGATATGTATATTTTCGTGTTAATTTAACATGGAATATGGCGTGTTTGAATGTTTATTTGAGACTCAACATTGATACTTAGAGTGGTATACAAATATCGATAATATTGTATATTAGAAGTATATTTTGGTGTTTATATGTGCATACTTCGGTGTTTTATAACAAAAAAACTTATGGTGTACAAATAATTCCATGACAGTATCATAAAATCTTATTTTGGTATACATGTGACCAATATTTGGTGATAATATACACATTTAGTAGTGCATAGTTACATGTTTAATTTAGAAATATTGTATGCTAATTTTGAAACTATTGTATATTTTGAAAGTTATTTTGTGTATACCTTTCACTTATTTGGTATACCAACTCAACCTTAATTTTACGTTTTAATATAAATTAAGTTTTAAATTTTCAATGGATTACATTGACTTCCAAAACTAAGAATAATTGTAGTACTACAACACAAAATGCTTATAAATTATACATACACATGATTCGTTAAAACCTTCAACGTAATAACAAAAACTACATTATAAAAATGCTTATACCAAAAAATTAGTAAACATATACCGCAATCTTGCTAATTGTGTCTTCGCTTTATCCCTAACCATATGGCATAAAAAGCTCACCGATCAAAAAATAGAGAACATATTTGCTTAAGATTGTTAAATAAGTAACCAAAATGTTGATAGTTTTGCCTTTGGAAAAATATATTCGATCTAATATAATAATAAAAATGTATCCGTCTAACAAAACGAACCCCCTATCGATAACCAACTACTTGCCACTAACAAATTTTTTAGCTAAGCCAAGCACCCTGCCTTTCTCTTGGTTCAAGTCATGCATCAGAATTGCATGGCAATATAACGTCCTCAGTCGTGCAAACTCCGCAGTCGGCCTTGTCAAAACCACAATCTTGATCTTTGACCTCGATTAACATCACTCTCGCACCCTCGCTCGGCCCGGAGGTGCACGTCTCTTCCTGTTTCCTCGTGCCATTAAACCTGGAATTAAGAAACATATGTGAAATCTTGCACTGTGTGCATGAACTATACTAATTCTGCAATGTAGCAAAGAGAATACAACATTTAAACTAATTGTGCACTGAATGTACTCTAATTGTATGCAAAACTAATACTATTTAAACATCATTTGTGTGTGCATTATATACAAATTACCACACTTAAAAACAATGCATCAAAACACATATTTATGACGTTATAACAATATTAAATGTACACCAATACATATATACATTGCCTTTATTTTTTGTGCGGTGGTCATACATTAACGCCAAACCCTATTTATTTGTATACGAAATGTAGAAAAATATATACCATTTCATTGGTTAATTTACACCAAAATAACAGGTGTTCACCAAATAAAAACACAAAAATAAAGATCTAATTTAGTGGAAGGGTTATACCAAAAGTACTAAAAGATATATCATACTTACGTAAATATACACCAAATAAAAAAGGAATGATTTTTCCGAAAGACGAAAACCCAATTTCAATTACATAAAAATTGCACAATCCATTATCTAAATGTACATCGTTTTTTCATAATTTTATATCAAAAATATTATACAAAATATAACTCATTGCAAACAAGGATATAATTCCATAAAACCAACTAAAGGGGTGGGGTTACAGAAAAATCGAGTAGCAAAACACTAGAAAATTCAAAATAATAAAAAAGGGCCTTCACCTAGTGCAACTAACTCCAAAACAACCAGAAAAAATCATCTTGAATGGAAAATAAAACCGACGAATAAATTAGGGAAAAAAACCCTTTCCACAAGAATCTACAAACCAACAATTGAAATAATTGAACCAGGGACTTACCTTCAACAATGTTATCTATGCGTTCTTGGAGTTTTGATGTTGAAAGAATTCGCCAAGCAAAATTGTCTCTGGCGCTCGAATGTTACGAGAAGAAAAAAAAAGACGTGTGTGAGTGAGGTTGTGAAATAAGGATGAGGCAAAAAGAAGAGGCTTTTTAATTTTGTGTTAAAACAAAATTGCAAAAATCGGGAAGATTAATTGAAATCCCAAAAAAAGGGCCTTAGGATTAAACATGGTAACGACTTAGATTTATCCACGCCGCCACATGGTAAGGCTCTTGCCACATATGATCCTATACCTATATATATATATATATATATATATAGATTAATAGCATAAAAGACGTTTATATTGCACTCTTAAAAAACACGAGATCCACGTAGTTATGTCATTCATTGTTTTTTTTTTAAAAAAAAGAAGAAAAATGGATTCTCTAAATCAAGGTCAAAAGTTACAACAAGAAGAAACGGCCAAAAATATTAAATACATGAAAGAATATTACGGTATAAGATAAAGGTCTAATGAATGGATAAATAACAAGCGTCTCACTCGGTGATGAAGCCACAAACTTCGTATAGAGGAGACCAACTTATATTAATATAAAATTAAAATACAATATATCAACTTTTAAAGTAAAACTATAAAAGAAACCAATTTTGATGAAGTCAAAGTATTAATTCAATTAAATTTTAATAGGGATAAATTTACTTTTGGTACCCAAAGTATTAGCGGTTTTTACTTTTGGTACCTGCCTTTTGGGGCTTATCATTATTAGTACCCAATATTTCAAAATTCACTCATTTTTGGCATGTTCCGTTAGTCAACCGTTAAAGACTAACGGTTGACCGCCGAGTCGAGCAATGTTGGACGGGGGTGGTGAATTCTGACTCAAAATTTTATCATGAGCAACTTTGTCTTCTTGGCCGGAGGCCAATTCGGCCGGCAACATGGAGATACGGGCCCCTAAAAATCGAAAAATCGATTTTAAGATCCCCTTTTGTGTGTTTTTGATTCGGGGGGCAAATCGGACCGATTGAAGAGTGGGCTTTGTGCACCTTAAGATGAGGAAGACGATGGTATGCTCAATTTTAGATTTGGGGTAGTATCTTGGATGGAATTTGGTTTTGAATTAAACTTTGGGTTTTTCAAATTATCGTCAATTGGCATCGGAGACGAACTCAAATCATGAAATTAACCAATGGACATTATAGGGCTTGCGGATACGCTCAAAATGAGTGGTTGCACGACACTTAGGGTCACTGGAATCGGCGCCGGAGACGCCGTGAAGCATGCACCAACCATGGAAACCTGCTACAGTTGGTCAACCGTTAGTCTTTAACGGTTGACTAACGGAACGTGCCAAAAATGAATGGATTTTGAAACGTTGGGTACTAATAATGATAAGCCCCAAAAAGTGGGTACCAAAAGTGAAAATCGCTAACACTTTGGGGTACCAAATGTGAATTTATCCCTATTTTAATATTCAAAAATAACATAATTAAATAAATTAATATATCATAACTCTTCTATCCTTCATATTTTGAAGTTGTTGCATAATAGCTTCATTGCTAATATATTAAAAAGAAAATATTGGGATAAAATGTACAAAGTTTTGGTGGAGCTAAAAGAAAATGTAGAAAATTTATGGTGGAACAAAAGAAAATGCACAACAGTTTAAAAAGAAGAATGAAAGAACTGAAGATTTATTCCAATTTTCCTTTTTTCTATATTTTTTAAGGTATAAAATGAAATTACTAAAATAACCTTATTTTTTTCGAAAATTCAGGGGGGGGAGGGAACATGTCTTCGTCAGTGGTTCCACTTAGGGGTGGCCAAATGGAACTAAAACCGGGTTCCAAACCAGAACCGAAACCATGGTCAATGGTTTCAGGAATCGTTGATCGGTCAATGGTTCTAAAACTAGAATCAGAGCCGTGCAGGCCAGTTTTAGTTCCGGTTCCTTGGTCTTAAAAACCGTGGAACTGGCGGTTAGAACCGTCAGTGCAACCCTGGTGAAACCGGTGGTTTCAAGGTTAAGTTAAAACCAATGTTTTTTATTTTTATTTGGTAAAATATGTTATAAGAAATGTTAAATGTTTATTATGATATTTTATATTCATAACCACATGAGACACGTTTTAAACCAAATGTTGCAAGCGAACTACATGAACTTTGATTCCTTTATGCTCTAATAATATATATAGATAGTTTAATATTATTATTAATATTAAGTACAAAATTCAATTGAATATTAAGTCCAAGTCTTTTTCTTTCTCTTCCTTTTTTTTTATAATCAAAATTGATAAACCATTTAAAAAAATAAAAAATTATCAAAAGATAAACAAACAGTTTTGGTTAAAACCAGAACCGTGGAGGAACCGGGTTCCAAACTAGAATCGGAACTGTCGGTTCAGGTTTTGAAATCGGAACCATGAGGCAACAATTCCGGTTCTGGTTTCTCCAAAATAAGGAACCGAAACCGACCGTTTTGGAACCGGAACCAGCGGTTCCAGAACCGTGGCCACCCCTAGTCTCACTACTTATAAGATTAAACAATTGTCATTCATCCATATAAATAGAAAGACACTTGTTATTCATCCACCCATCAACTGTAGTACACTGGGTGTAGCATGGATAACCATATGATAAATTAAAAAACAAAAGATTAAATGAGAACATCAATCCTATATACTAAAAAAAATAAACATGACACATACCATCACCTCAATATTTTGGGACATGTGTCAACTCCTCATTCTCCAAAATCCATGTGGGGACTTCATATTTATCAATTTGACAATCCTCTCTCTCTATATATTCTATATTTTCCATATATAATCTAAAAGATAAGATAACAATAATCCAAAATTCAATGATTATATCTATACAATCCATTTTTTTCGTAAATCAAACATTATATCTATACAGTTTATTGTAATCTAAAAGATAACAAATAATACAAAAACCAAGGAATCTAAATTCCAAGACCATTATCAACCTTATATATTAAATAAAAAATAAATATCACACGTGTCATCACCTTATTATTTCGAGACATGTGTTAACTCCCGTTTCTCTCGATTCCAAATGGCGACTTCATATTTATCAATGTTGCAACCCCATATTATGTATATTTTTCATATATAATCTAAAATATATAAAATAATCCTAAAATCAATATTTATCAATGTTGCAACCCTATATTATGTATATTTTTCATATATAATCTTAAAGATATAAAATAATCCTAAAATCAAGGATGTTATCTATACAATCTATTTTTCGTAAAACAAAAAATCTATCTATACAGTTTGTTATACTCCAAAAGATAAATAATAATCCGAAAATTAAAGCTTCTATCTTTCTACCCTATATACTAAAAGAAAAAATAATATTGACACATGTCATCACCTCATTAATTTTGGACATTTGTCAACTTCGCATCCTCTAATTCCACATGGCGTCTTCACATTTATATATGTGTCAACCATATGTACAAAATTAAAAGATAATAAATTTAATCAAGATTCTAAAGGATAAAACATAATCCCAAAAATAAAGGATGTGCTAACAATTAATTTGGAAAAGTATATGCTCACCAAATCTATCCGAATATATTTTTATTGTTAAATATTCTAGTTCATAATATATTTTTTGAATTTAAAAGATAACAAATTTAAGAGATAACAAATAATTCAAAAATCAAAGATTTTATCTACACTATCTTTTAAATTTGTGATACTAAAATTTTATCCCTGGACAAATCCCGTGTAACAAATGGGTGTTATTCAAATACAATCTAAAAAAACTATCTATATAATCTAAAAAGGTAAATTACTCTAAATATAGCACAATTAATTAAGTGATTTTTTAAACGCCAAAAAAATAAATATTAGTCATTCCACTATACAATTAATTTGTACAAAATTAATGTGAAAACGGCTGTAACAATGTAATTAAGAATTAAAAATTTACGTTATTTTGATCACTGTTTTAAATATTGAACCGTACCGATCGGTTGAACCGGTTATACCAGGTAACCGTGGTCAGATAGGTACAGTAAAACCCTAAATACCATATTTGCGATTATACCGGTCTGAACCGGCTAAATCTGGACAAAAGCGGTTCAAAAGCGGATTTAGCTATTTTTTTTATTTTTTTAACCTTTTTGTAAACGTTAAATGCCATAATTCAAATTAAACAAGAATTCAAATTAATTATTCAATAGTTATGTTAAGATTCAAATCAATTATTTATATTTTAACTAATTCAAACAAGAATTCTAATCAATCAAAATGTTCTAAATTTGGATAAATCTATCAATCAAATAATTACATAAATAACTACATAATAAAATATAAGAAATAATATATATTTATATAACTTCTCTTTTTATATCAATATATATTATATTAAAATTTTATATAACATAATTAAAAATATAATTAGTTTTAATAAAACCAGTAAAACCGATGGTTGAACCGGTCCGACCGATTGAACCACTTACCAGTGGCTTGGGTGGTTTGATCACTAGTATGGCATTTAAAACACTGTTTTTGACAAGCCAAAATGCCAAAAAAATATTAATTAAAAAATAGCTTAAATTTAATAAAATTAGCACAAATCCGATGTAACACATGGATGTTTTCTAGTTGATATATTTTGAAGTCCAATTCAAGTTTGACAATATTCCCAATAAATTAGAATGATAATGTATACGTGTACCAACATAATTGGAATTACACCTTCTCAATATTGAATTCAAATATAATTTCAATTTAAAAAATTTAATACTAAATTAGCAACATTTAATAATATAATTTTAATTTAAACAATATCACTTCATACAAATCCAAGAATTGATTTTACTGCAACGACATATGTCAGCACCTCACTATTCCAAGACACGTTATAACTCTTTATTTTCTCCATTACATGTTGTTGATGCCTTTGTTTGATCAACAACCCAGAATATTAACTAAACAACTAGAAAATATGAAATGCGGATAAAACTGCCTTTTTTATTAGAAAGCTGAGCCTATGAGCTCGGGTCGGTATCAGTGTACAGGTTTAAATTTGTAAAGTTATATGTGGGGGTTTTCTTGTCATTTTCCTCAAAAATGAGATCTATTATACTAATATAATTAGTGGCTAAGTAATTATTACATCTAAAATACTAGTGGGATACTTGTCCTATTTTTGCTGAGCATGAGGCGCATGGTTGCCATGTGTTGGAAAGTGCTTGATGAATTATCCATTGATGCATTGACAGGTAGCTCCTTGGTCTGCCACTGGTGGATTGGATTAATTTAGTGGTGGAATGTTGAATCCTCTTAGTGGATGCCCATCTAGGTTGATCTCGGCTCTGCGTCTCAGCTCGGGTGAGGCCAGCCTGGTCTGTCTATGTCATCTGGCCGGTCCACATCATCAGGACTTGGATGACCACGTGGATGTATTATGTCTAGCTCAGTTCGGGTATCATCAATGGCCCCCAAGTTCAAAGCCGAGAAGGGGATCTGCCGAGGTGGTTTTGAACTTGAATGGAGAGAGAGCGAAGTCAAACAGTTTCAAAATGGACGACAGCTATCAATATATATTTAATGCTTAAAACGGCGCATTAAGGGAACTAATGATGGCAGACATGTGTCATCTTCTGACTGGACCGTCGTGGCACTGGAACCGAAGAGACGTGATAGTTACTTTGAAATAAATTTTGAAAAGTCGCATCCTTTCCAATAGGCGCGTTATTTTCGAGGAAACCTTGCCTATAAATACAGCTTCCCTTCTTCCATTTTCACTTTTGCTTCCCATTCTAGTTATATCAGAGATAGCAGAAACCAAGTAGACTTCAGGTCGGCTTTGAGAGATAAAGCTTAGAAATCTTTAGGTAATCTTCGAAAACTTTTTCTTCTTTCCCTTTTTTCTTTCAAAAATGTTTGGTTCCGGCGAAGACAACCAAAATCAAGAGTACAGTGCTGAGGTTGAGATAGAAGACCCTCCATCGGAAATGGAGGTCTCTTAGGAAGATCCGAGCATTGTCGAGGTCTCCAGTTCTAATAAGGGTTCAGAACAGGAGATTCTCCTCAGGGAAGGAGAGGATGAAGAAATTTTGGCCCCTGCCCCAATCACAGTGATCATCGGCGGGAAAATATATAAGATCCAATTGTCCCTGGAAGACGAACCAATAGCGTTCTAAGGGGATAATTCCAAACGTAGAACCATCCAGGGTGAGGCTGCGTGGGAAAATACGCTATAGGGTGTTACCGCAGTAAGGGCTCAAGAAATGGGGGAAAATATGGAGCTGGGCTGGGAGGAAACGGTTGAGCCCAGTGGAGTTGGGCGTGGTGCTGGATTGAGTGGGAGAGGACCCACTAATCCTATTGTGATTGGGCGCGGGGCAGCGCCAAGTGGGGTTGAGGCCACGGGGCCAAGCAGTGTAGGCCGTGGGGAGTCCGCGAGGCCAAGTGGCGGAGTTAGTCACAGTGTGCCTCCGTCGACTTCTGGTCGGGCTACGGAAGAGGCCCAAGGCGCAAACGCGAGGCCTCCTAAGAATTCTAGAATAGACTGTCGAAAATCGACCAGAACTTCCAGCCAGGGTTGTTGATTTCATGTGAGCAGGACGCTCTTTGTGAAGGTCACAATTTTCCAACATCAGTACGGTTTTGGCTGCCTTATCACGAGGAGGTGCCCGAGCTGCCACCTGTGGGGTGTATTGCTATGTATGCCCACATCATTACTTTTGGGCTGAGGTTTCCTTTTCCGAGATGGATCACAAACTGGTTCAGGAGGTGGGGAATCGCCCTGTCCCAGGTGCACCCTATGGCTTTGGGTAGATTGATTGGGCTGCTGGTCCTTTTTGCTTGGCAGGGCTTCCCTCGCCCTTGCTTTGAAGAAATAAATGAGTTGTTTGTTTGGAAAGCGACCCCAGGCAGCATAAGAGGGAGGCCATCGGGGTGGTACTATCTTCAGACCCGATCAGGGTACCTAGACAACCTGGTCCTGGGCCTTCCACAATCATTGAAGGAGTGGAAGGAAAAATAATTTTGGGTCGGTGGGGATTGGATGACTCCTCGTGGCAGGGAGGACGAGCCGTTTCTTGCTCCTCCTCTCCAATTTTTTTATGATTTTAGTAAGTATTTTTCTGTTCTTTAAATTTCCCAAAAATAATTTTGGGTCGGTAGGGAATCATCCTTCCCAAAGTCGCCTCTCAGACGAGTTTCTTTAGAAATTGGAGGACATAAAAAATCTTTTGAACGCCGATAGGAAGATAAAAGTGCTAACTCGTGAGGCTAAGTTAGCTCGGGGCTGGTTTGCATGCTGATCTGCGAGGCGAGCCTGATACCAAACAAAGAGCTGCTCCCCAGCCACGCGTGAGGACTGAGCAAGAAAGGTAGCCCCCGATACTTGAACGCAGAGTGGAAGTCCAAGGTAATGCTTTCGCGAGCTGATTTTCCTTCGTGTTGTATTTTTTGTATTTTTTGACATCTTTGATCTTCTTTGCAGAGCCCGATGAGGATATAGATATTTTTGCTTGCCTTAACTGGATCAAAAAGACAGTCGGGAAGAGAACTAGGAAGAGTACCGAGCAGGCTGCTGACAAAACCTATGAATGGCAGAGATTCGACAAGGTAAGAGGAAGAAGGTGTCCGAGCCTGCAGCGGTGCCTGTCAGGAAAATAAGGGCCAGTGGAATAGAGATATCTAAGCTCGGTCAGACCGAGGGAACCGAGCAGGCCCCGAGGGTAGCTCCCATAACAACCCCCTCGGGTGGAACGACTATTGAGGCCCCCAGAAGAACATTCTCTGATGACCTGGGGCCGGAAGGGCACATTGTTCGTCCCAATCCTACTCGGGAGGAACCTTGTGAGGGGATGACCGGGGTGCGGCTGCAATGGTTCATTGAATTTGCCAAGTGTTCAACCCCTAATGATGAATAGGTGGCTGCACTACTGGAGGCCAGGAGAGCTGTCAGAGACGTCCCAGCTCGAGCGTGGACTTCTGGAATTTTGCAATTCTGCACTAAGACCAACTAGGAAGAAAATGCTTAGTATGCCATGGGTCTTTCGGGTCAGATCATTGGGACTTTATGGCATATGATTGGCCAATGTCACAAGTTGGCGAGGCGTCATGAGGACCTGCAGGACACCCACAACACTCTTCATAGCGTCTAAGAATCCTTAGAGTTGAAAGCTAAGGAGGCTGAAAAAGCGGCTATCAATGCAGGAGTGCCGAAGAAAGGGCCTTGACTACTCAGGACCAGGCTGAAAGAGCTGAGGAGTTCCTTCGTCAAGAGGTCACTGAGCAAAGAAAGGAGGTGGCCAACCACCAGAAGGTGCTGACCAGGCGGGAGGCAGAGCTCAGGAGACAGATGGAGGAGGCCTACAAAAACCAGCTTGAGGAGGCCCTTCAGGCAGTTCGGAAGGAGGCGGTGGATGCCTTTAAGAAGTCTGGGACTTACGCCTTCATCCTCACTTGTGGGCAAGCCACTAGTGTGGAGGACGTCCTGGACGGCTTAAAAAAGGGGAATAGTGTGGTTGAGCTTAAAGAAGAGCTCAAGGCTTTAAATGAACAAATTGATGCTCTCAGGCCCCAGTATCCCATTGCTGTCTCCGAGGGAGAGGCCACTCCGACTGACAAAGAAAATGTAGAGGTCGCCTCCAGTGGCCTTCCTCAAAACCAAGCTCCAGGTGACGAATGGCCTCAGGGCGACGATCAGCCCCCAGTCCCTTAGTAGATTTTTATTTCTTTTGCATCCATGTAATACGCTTCGAGCCCACCGATTGTAAATATTTCATTTTGAATGGAACTTCAATTTGTAGCTTCTTTTATTCCGTACTTATTACTTTTGAGATTTTTTCTAAGTAATGTGCTTGGCATTTGGCTGAGCTTAACAAGGCATGAAAATTGAATGATGTGTTCAAATTTAAACTGGAATAAATAATTGACTAAAATTGATTAAGTGTCGTGATCGGTGCTAGGCCGAGTTTGTCGTAAAGAGCTTGAAGTTAGGTCACGTATTATTAAGATAAAGATTTGTTAAGAGATGTGCTCAGATCTAGGCCGAGATGTAAGATGCGTGTGCAGGCTGTTGGATGTTGTGCTTGGAGCTAGAGTGAGACGAATAAAAAACTCAAAATTTAAAATGAATAATTTGCTTGGAACTTTCGAATGCTTAATTGATAGTACTTTTTTAAGTATGACACATCCATGGATGATTAAATGTTCTCCACTCAAATACTCGAGCTCATACGCCCCATTCATTAGAACTTTACTGACTCTGAATGGACCTTCCCAGGCCGGCTTCAGTGGAC
Source organism: Rehmannia glutinosa (assembly GCA_016081115.2). Classification (NCBI taxonomy): domain Eukaryota; kingdom Viridiplantae; phylum Streptophyta; class Magnoliopsida; order Lamiales; family Orobanchaceae; genus Rehmannia; species Rehmannia glutinosa. The sequence continues at coordinate 53,997,142 of CM071931.1, read as the reverse complement.
TGGACTCAGCTTCCGTAACTTTTTTCAAGACCAGACCGCTGACCTGGAATCTTCTTTCTTTCACTTTAGAGTTGTAGTACCTTTCACTTCTTTGTTTATACAGTGCATTCTTCACCTCGGTAGGACATTGTTTTTCTTCTAATAAATCCAGCTCGGCCCTCAAGGCGGCCTCATTCTTGTCTTCTGAAAATTTCGCAACTCGAAATATTGGGGCCCCAATTTCTACTGGGATGACGGCCATGGTTCCATATGCCAGGGAGAATGGTGTTTCTCCTGTGGCCGATCGATGCGTCATTCTATAAGCCCATAGCACCCTGGGGAGCTCCTCACGCCAGTTCCCCTTGGATTATTCTAATCTTGTTTTCAAAGTATATTTGAGGATTTTATTTACTGCTTCGACCTGACCATTGGACTGTGGGTGATACGGAGTGGAGAAATGATTTTTGTATGTGAAACGTTTCGCAAAAAGCTTGAAATCTTCGGTTATTGAACTATTTCCCATTGTCTGGCAATATCGAGTACGGTATCCCAAATCTGCATATAATTGACTTCCATACAAAATCGACGACCTTGTCCTTATTTATCCTGGCTTGGGGCTCTGCCTCCGCCCATTTGGTAAAGTAGTCAACTGCGACTATAACATACTTCACGCCCCTTTGCCAGTGGGGAGTGGTCCAATGAGGTCGATTCCCCACTTGGCGAATGGCCAGGGACTGTAAACTGAGTTGAGCTGCTCTGGGTGATATCTGACCCGAGGTGCAAATCTTTGAAACTTTTCGCACTTCTTCACTAGGAAGATCACGTCTTGCTTCAGTGATGGCCAATAGTATCCTTGTCGAATCAACTTGTATGCTAGTGACTGACCTCCGGTGTGATTGCCACAGATCCCTTTGTGCCCTTCTCTGAGAGCGTAATCACCCTCGGTTTTGGATAAACATCTGGGCAAGGAAACTGAATAACCATGGTTGTACAAGACTCTATCAAAAATAGTAAATCGAGCAGCTTGTGCCCTCAATGTCCTTGCTCCAGCTTTGTTTTCTGGCTGGATGCCATGTTCTAAGTACTGAATGATTGGCGTCATCCAAGTCGGCTCGGCGCTTTCATGGTGTTGATCTTAACCGTGTGCAATGACGGGGAAGGCAGGTGAGTGACTATCACATCTTCGATCAGGTCGGTCCCTGGGCTAGATGCAAGCCGAGTTAGAGCATCCACCTGCACATTTTCTGTTATGGGAATGTGTATTATTTCTGCCTTGAACTAAGAAAACCTGTTTTTTGTGAGCTCCAAGTATTGTGATATCTTAGGCTCCTTAGCCTCGTAGTCCCCATTGATTTGGTTGACTACGAGTTGAGAATCACTATGGATGAGTAACTTCTTTAGCCCCATTGAAGCTGCCATCTCTAACCCTGCCAATAATGCCTCGTACTCGGCTTTGTTGTTTGCACCAGGAACTGAAACCTTACGACCGAGCAGTAGCACTTGTGATTTGGATTGATTATTACAATCCCGCCCCCTGCTCAGTCTGTGGTGGAAGAGCTGTCGACAAACAGCTTCCAAGTTTGTTCTTCAATAATGTCCAGCTCGATGGAAGGTGTGAATTCTGCTACGAAATCTACTAATGCTTGTCCTTTATTATTGTCCTGGGCTCGTATAAGATTTCAAACTGACTGAGTTCCACTGCCCGTTTGATCATCCGACCAGAAGTGTCAAGTTGGTGCATCAATTGTTTAAGAGGATATTTTGTTAAGACAATGATTTGTGTTCCAAGAAATATGGCCTCAATTTCCTTGCAGAAATGACTAGTGCATATGCCAACTTTTCCATTGGTGGGTATCGTAGCTCGACGTCATGCAGAGCTTGACTGATGAAGTAGACGTGGTGTTGAATAGAATTGTCTAATCGAATGAGTACTGAGCTGACAACATACTCAAAAACTGCCAAATATAAGTACAAATTTTGGCCTTGGCTCGATTTTTGTAGAACCGGGGTGGTTGCCAAATACTGCTTCAGAGATTTAAATGCAGCTTGTGTCTACTCGGTCCATTCAAAATCTTTGTTTTTCTTGATGATTTCGAAAAATGGCTTGCACTTATATGTTGATCTTGATACAAATCTACTTAAAACGGCTAGGCGCTCAATTATATCCTTAATTTTATCTAGATTAGCTTTTGATTCCTCTTTGGCTGACCATATATCCTAAAATATTTCCCAAACCGACCCAAAACATGCATTTTTAGGATTCAACATCATCTTATACTCGCGCAAAATCATAAAAATTTCATTAAGATGAGCAATATGATTAGCAGCATACAACGAATTTACAAGCATGTCATCTACATAGACTTCCATTGTATTTCCTACAAGCTTTTCGAACATTTTATTGACTAACCTCTGATAGGTCGTTCCTGCGTTTTTCAAGCCGAAGGGCCTCATCTTGTAACAGTACACACCTCGAACATAATAGAATGAGGTGTTTTCTTCATCGTCAGGGTGCATCCGGATTTGGTTGCAGCTGGAGTAAGCGTCCATAAAACTCATCAGTTCGTGCCCCGCCATGGCGTCGACCATGTAGTCAATGTGGGGAAGAGGATAACTGTCTCTTGGGCATGCCTTGTTGAGGTCGGTGAAGTCAACACAAAGTCACCACTGCCCATTATGTTTTTTGACCAGAACTGGGTTGGCGACCCACTTCGGGTATAGGGCTTCTCAGATAATTTTTTAGCTAAGAGTTTGCCGACCTCTTCCTTGAAGACAACTTGTCTGTTAGGACCTAACTTCCTTCTTTTCTGAATTACCGACCTGTAAGTGAGATCAACATTGAGATAGTGACATGCGTATTTGGGGTCATCCCCGGCATGTACAAATGAGACCAAGCAAAGCATCCAAGTTGTTACTCAAAAATTCGATGAGCTCAGACCGAAGCGGCTCTTGAAGATTACAATCCATCCTAAGTTGGCCACCCCGTGAAGCTTATCAACATCTACTATATCGATCTCCTCTACTGGTTCGGCATGTTTTCTCTTTTTACTTTGACCTTTTTTCTTTTGCAAGAGTAGTTCTTCTTCATCCTTTGTCATTGGTTCTTTACCAGGACGTCTTCCCAGGTCGACTTCAGCTGGAGTTTTCGAGAGAGGTTCTGGATTAAGGTTCAGCTCGGTCGCCCCAGCCGAGGAGCTTGACTCACCTTTTTCAATTGTATTGATTTCCACTAGTCGAAGTTTGAGAGAGCATTCTTTGGACTCTTTCTGATTTCCCTTGTGAAAACCTTCCCCTTCTGGAGTAGGGAACTTGATGCAAAAGTGGTAAACCGAGACGACGACCTTTAGATGGTAAAAAAGTGGTCATCCTATAATTGCATTGCACTCTGAGTCAGAGTTGATTATTTTGAACGTTGTTATCACTGTCCTCTTGTTTGCCCCCTAGCCGAGCTCAATCGACAAGTCGATCTCGCCGATCAGAATAATTCTTCCTCCTCCAAACCCCAGAATACTATCATTACATGGACGAATGTAGGAGTCATCCACATTCAGCCTCCGGAAGGCCCTGATATAAATCACTGATGCGTAACTGCCAGAGTCGACTAGAATCCTGTGAACATGAATGCCAAAGATGGGTGTAGTAATGACCAGGGGGTCAGAATGTGGATGAACCAGCTGGTCGACATCTTGGTCAGAGAACGAAAAGAACCCTGTAGGTTGACCTTATCTGATTTCTGTAATGCAAACTCGTTGCCTTGCATTCACTACTTCTATGATTTCTGCCTTTTTTTTTGCGAACCAATCTATTATCCTCAGCTCGAATTGTATTGATCAATGTTAAGATTTCTTGCCCATGGTTTTCATTGACAGGCGGTAAACGAGATGGATTGTCCAGCCTTTCTGGATTTATTCTAGCAATAAGAGGTGGCGGGGGTGGAAGTTCTTGAACATAATGTTTTAATCCTCCCCTTTGAACGATTCACATTATCTCACGGATAAGGTCGCGACATTCGTCAGTCTCATGTCCAACAGATTTGTGATAATAACAGTATCTAGTACTGTCATGTTTAGATGGATCTACCTTTAGTGGTCATGCTAGTGGCAGCAAATTTAGGTCTCTGGTATCTTTCAAGATCACAGACGGGGGATGGGTTAACGTGCTTCTCATCTCTGCCACTTCAGCTCAGACTTCTTGAAATAATTTGTAGCCCATAGTCAAGCTGTCAGAAAATGACTTAAACCCAAAACCGATTATAAGGTGGAATCCTTCTTGAAATCCTTCTTTGTATTTTGCTGTTTCTGCTCGATTGCAGGTCCTGCCATTGCTTCTACTGTACAAATATGTCTTTCTGCCCATATAAGAAATTCCTGAAACGTGCTGATACCCTGCTCTTGGATAGCGAAACCGAATCGTGAGTTTGGGGAAAGTCCCGAGATCGCGATCATCAACATAACGTTGTCAGAAATCGGCTCCATCTCATGGATTTGCTTATTGAACTTGGAAATATAACTTTTCAAAGGCTCATCCTTACTCTATTTAATGGTGGCCAAAGAATCCTTAGGCGCAACTCATACTCTGGATGCCAAGAAATGGGTGGTTAGGCTGGTGCTAAATCATTCCAAGAGTGAATTGATCCTAGTGGAAGTGTTCGGAACCAACAATGATCTCAGTCTCCCAGGTTCCATGGAAGGGCTTGGCACAGGATTGCATCACTAGGACCATACAACTCGGTCCATGTAAGATACTTATGGATATGCGTCATAGAATCCGTTTCACCATCGTATAGTCTAATTTGGGGCACCTTGAATTTTGTAGGAAGTGGAGTTGTTAAAATATGCGAAGCAAAAGGTGACACTACATCGACCCGACCTGACATCTGGCTATTTTGGTAGGGAACTTCCTCGGGCATTTACTCCAATTCCTTTAAATGACATCGGAGGCGGCGTATCTCAGCCTCCCTGTCATTCAAGGGACTGGGTTAATGGGCTCCGATGAGCTGGAGGCGGCACGCGATTGCCGGATATCTTGAATTACGGATTGGAGAGGTTCTGGTCCAAGACGCCCAAACACTGATTGAGCCCGACGAGGACGTTGAATTTGTGGGGACAATTCTTCAACCATACTAAGATCTACACCATCATCCGGAGGTCTTCTTCTTTATCGCCTATTCTCTGGTTGCCTATTTCGAGATTCAACCTCTTATTTCCTGATTCAAAGGGGCTTGATTTTGGATATTCTGTGGGGGATTTGCGGATGGAGGATGTGGAGGTGCGTGTGTTTGTGGGGGAGGACCTGCTGGAGTTGCTAATGCTCGAGTCGATGGTGGTTCTATTGTTGCAAAAATTCGGATTTGTGAGGAGTTGCGTAATTGGCAATAATCTTTGCGCCCTAGTTTCAAATCAGAGGCACATTCTGGGGATTTTGGTTATCTTGTGGTTGAAGGTCTTGCCTTTAGGGATTTCTTGAGTTTTCACTCATTGTGCAACAAAAAAGAAATAGAGTTACCTTGGCTGAAATTAAAGATTCTGGAAATGTGACTGGACCTAACGATGCCTTACTACTTCGCCAATTTGTTGATGCCTTTGTTTGATCAACAACCCAAAATATTAACTAAACAGCTGGAAAATATGAAATGTGGCTAAAACTGCCTTTTTTATTAGAAAGCCGAGCTTATGAGTAGAGATGTTAAATGGGCTGGCCCTAGCCCTATAGGGCCAGTCCTAGCGGGCTTCGGGCTAAACGGTCTTCAGGCTAAACGGGCCGGAGTTAAATGGGCTGACAATATTGGAACCTAACTCTAACTCTAGTGAGTTTTGGGCTAAACGGGCCACTATCAGGCTATAAGTCAAAAAATTAAAAATTATATATTTAAATTTAAAATTTTAAGCTCAAATATATATAACATTTAAGTTTAACATTTTAAGTTAAACTTTTCGTCATAAATAAAATTCATGCAAAATTTCTAATTACTCATATGACTATAAGATAAAAATTTCAGATATTTAAATATAAAATTTTAAACTTGAGCATATATAACATTTAAGTTTAACATTTAAAGTTAATTTATTCATTCTAAAAAAAAGTCATGCATAGTTTTTGATTAAATTGCATTAAAAAAATTATAAAATTAGATTTAGCACCATTTAGATATATAATTTATATCCTAAAATAATCTAATAAAACTACGTGATATTTTCTTATTCAAAATAAAAATCGAAAAATTAAATTAAGTAATAAATGAAACAAATAAAAAAAAGTTTTTCAAGAACTTATAGCTTGTTTAATAAAGTCAAACTTAAAGATGAGCGAGATGTGAATTTAAAAAATAAATTTACTAGTAATAGGTAATAAAAGTAGATATAAAAAATTAGAATTATATTTATATTTTAAAAAATAAAAATAGGAGGCTAGCAGGCTAGCCCGGTTAACCTTCGGGTTAGCCCTAACGGGCTTCGGTTTAAACGGTGCGGGCTAAAAAGGCCCGGATTTAAACGGGCCAAAATAATTCGACCATAACCCTCTTTTTTCGGTTTAAATGGTCCAGGACAACGGGCCGCAACCGATTTAACATCTCTAGTTATGAGCTCGGGTCGGTATCAGTCTACAGGTTTTAAATTTGTAAAGTTATATATGGGGTTTCTCTTGTCATTTTCCTCATAAATGAGATCTATTTATACTAATACAATTAATGGCTAAGTAATTATTACATCTAAAATACTAGTGTGATAAGAATCCATCTACGAAGGATCCGGGCAACACCAAATGCAAGTTATCTCGAGTTCTTGAAGACTATATAATTGAGTTCTTTAGTTCTTGTATTTGTTTATCATAGATTAGGTGTTTATTTTCGTTGTTTTGAGTCATTTGAGTGGCCAAGTTGATGTTAGAGGCCAAGTATATTGAGTTTAGAGTCATGTTAGTTAATCATGGGTTGAAAGGAAGCATTGACGATTGAAGGACAAGAGGTTGTGATCAAAAACGTCCAAGCGTGTCAACAGTTTTTAGCACTGGAAGGATTTAGTATTTTGGCCATAACTTTCTCTACAAAATTGATATTGAGATGATTCAAGATGATATGGAAATCTAAGAGAAAGGGCTACAACTTTCTTGAAGACGCCATGGGCTAATTGCGTGAAGAACACGGCCTGGCCGTGTTCAGCAGCACGACCGTGCTTTTGGCCGCAGATTTTTGAATTGTTCTGTTTTCCGTCTCCTTTTTGGTTTTGAGTTATTTTCTAGTTAGTTTAGGGTTTGTTTTGAGTCGCCTATATAAGGTAAACTCTTGTTTGTTTTTCATAACAAGTTTGATATTGAATGTTGATTTGAGATTTTCTCTTCAACCCTTTGAGTTTTTCCAAGAGCTTCAAGATTGTTCATCTTGTTGCGATTATTGACTTATCAAGCGAACTTACACATTCGTTTGTGGCATCTACACATAACGATGTTCTTTCTTTTCTAAGCAACGGGTCGGGGTTTCCACCAATCTTTAACCGAACTAGTGAAGATCTTGGGTTAACAACATATTGTTGCTGGGTCGTATGCACAGTTGTTGCTTTGGTTCACATCATAGTGGGACACTTGTCCTATTCTCGCTGTGCATGAGGCGCATGGTTGCCATGTGTTGGAAAGTGCTTGTTGACTTGTCCCATTGATGCATTAACAGGTAGCTCATTAGTCTGCCACTGGTGGATTGGATTAATTTAGTGGTGAAATGTCGAATCCTCTTAGTGGATGCCCATCTGGGTTAAGCTTGACTCTACGCCTCAGCTCGGGTGAGGGCGGCCGGGAAATCAAAGGCACAAGATCCATCAAGAAAAATGGATTGGAAATCACAGATGTTGCATATGTTGAAGGCCTCAACTTCAACTCATAAGCATCAACCAACTCGTAACAAGGGCTACAATGTTGGATTCAATATGGGAGTGTGCGGATCAAATATCTTTGAATCAAATGAAATAGTCTTTGCAAGGATCAAGACAGAAGAATATGTATGTGGTAGATTGGTCTTTGCCACACCAAGCACTTGTCTGTTAGCAAAGAGTACAACCGAATCAAGTTGGCCGTGGCACAAGAAGCCGAGTTATCTCAATTTCAAGACAATCAACAAGCTTGCAAGGAGTCATCTTGTGGAAGGATTTCCCGGACTCGGTACAAGAAGGAAAGTGTATGTGATGCATGCCGGATGGGAAAGCAAATCAAATCTTCATTCAAGGACATGCCTAGTCCTTTTCTTCAACAACGATATTACATCTATTGCATGTGGATTATTTGGTCCTATTGAACCAGCCAACATAAGTGGAAAGAAATACACTTTAGTGGTGGTAGATGATTATTCAAGATATACATGGACAATGTTCATGTGTAAAAAGAAGGAAACATTTGCGAAGTTACCTTAGGCGATGAAAAGAGTTCAAAATGAAAAGAGTCAAACCATTATAAAGATAAGGTCGATAGAGGAACCGAGTTTGTCAATGGGATAATTACTCGAGATTATGTTGAAAATGTTATTGATCATGAGTTATCTACAAAAAGAACTCCACAAATGAAATGGAATAGCCGAAAGAAGGAACATAACTCTTAAGGAAGCTGCATGGACTATGTTAGCTGAAGTAGGATTGCCTAAGAGATTTTGGGCTGAAGCCATCAATATAGCATGCTATACTCAAAATAGATGCATGATAAACAGGCAAATAACCAAGACTCCCTATGAGATCTAGACAGGGAGAAAGCCAAATAGTGGGTATTTCAAGATATTTGGATGTAAATGCTTCCTCCACAACAATGGCAAAGATAATTTGAAGAGTCTATTCATGTGGTTTTTGATGAACATAATGTGAATGGAGAAGACATTGAAGAGTTAGATGACAAGCTGAATCAGCCAACTATGCAGAAGAGTCCCTATGTTGAAGCTAAAGTAAGAGCAATCAACCAAGATGAAGACGAGATAGTCAATCTCAAAGACACCGGAAAGTCTACAAATCGAATGAAGATGAAAGAGTTGTACAAGACAACTTAGTCAAGAGACGGCTGAACCCAATGACTTGCTCCAACCGATGTGAAATGGCCGAGAGAGACCATCCACCGAGTTAGTCATTGGAGATGTTAGAGATGGTGTAAGAACCGGATCGAGCACAACAAGAAGCAATGTTCACTTATTTTATTTCCCAAATAGAGCCAAAAGATGTGTCTCAAGCATTGGATGACACACATTGGATTCAAGCCATGCAAGAAGAGTTAAATCAATTTGAAAGAAACAAAGTATGGGAATTGGTGCGAGAGACCAACCCATCAAAATGTTATTGGCATAAAATGGGTTTTCAAACAAGATGAATGAGGAAGGATCTATGGTAAGAAACAAAGCAAGATAGTAGCCAAAGGGTATTACCAAGAAGAAGGTATAGATTTTGATGAAACATTTGCTCTGTTGCAAGATTAGAAGCAATAAGGATGTTTCTTGCTTTTGCCTATTCACTTTGTATATCAAATGGATGTGAAGAGTGCATTTACAAGAACTTCAAGTCTATGTTATCAAATGGATTTGAAGAGTGCATTTAGATAAGATGTACAAGCTTAAGAAAGCATTATATGGATTGAAATAGGCACCAAGAGCATGGTATGACATATTGTCTCAATTTCTAAGAGGATTCAACAAAGGCAAAGATCAAACAAGATGGAGATATAGAGCACTCATCGGATCATTACTTCTCAAACTCATGTAAGTAAAATTTGAAATGAGCATGATGGGAGAACCCGAAGGACTTCAAGTCAAGCAATTGAAGGATGGAACATCACAAAGTACACCAGCGATTTAATGAAGAAATTTGGTATGGAAGATAAGTGCAAGAAAATTCCAATGAACACATCGGTCAAGATGGACAAAAGAGAGCCACATGATCAAACTAGATATAGAGCACTCATTGATCATTATCTACTAAGATATTTGAAGGGATGCCAAGAAATCGGCTTAAAGAGTATCGAAAGGAAGGTGGACTCAAGATATTTGAAGGGATGCCAGAAATGGTTATGGTATCGAAAGGAAGGTGGATTCAAGCTTATTGGTTATTCGACTACGACTATCTTTGGATGCGAGTTGACAGAAAAGTACCTCTCCTGTACATGTCAAATGCTTGAAATATATTGGTTTCCTAGTTTAGCAAGAAGCAAAACTCAATAGCCACATCCACAACAAGCAGTACATAACTTCGGCAAATGTTGTGCCCAAGTCTTATGGATGAGACATCGATGAGAGATTATTAAATCAAGAAAAAGAGATTCCAATTATGTGTGATAACACAAGTGCTATTGCAATAACTCGAAATCCGGTGTTGCACTCAATAACAAAACACATTGATGTCGATATCATTTTATAAGAGATCATGTTGAAAAAAAAGACATCACTTTGGAATATATCTCAACTGATAAGCAGTTAGCTGACATATTCACCAAGCCCCTATGTGAGTCAAGATTTGAAGAGCTTAAGAATGAGCTAGGGTTAATTGAGCTGAGTTGACACTCAGAAGACTCAATCAACAGAGATAAAAGATGAGAAAATGAGAAAAGAGCAAGTTCCACACATCAACCAAGTGAAACAGCCATATCGGGAAGTCAGCTGACAGCTGAGTTACTGGATGAGAAGAGAGAAGCAGAGTTAAGTCACTTTGGATATAAGCTAAATTATTTATAAGCTAAATGACAAAAACGCAGTCGTTTTTAAGGATGATGTCAGCGTAATAATGAAAGGTACAGTAAAAAGCTGCACAATAAACATATGATTGGATATAAATGCTGCCGCATTAAATGCGAGGAATTAAATGCGGTTTGACGTGCTAAATCAGAACCGTTGATCTCGATCAAAATTTCAAAATCCGAAGACATGTTGTAGGTCCCAAGGGGTGTAAGTAAGATTTAGAAGGGGGGGTTGAATAAACCTTACCAATTTTTCGATTTTAGTCCTTTTAAAATATTACAGAGTTAATGCACAACTAAGTCCTTGAGGGACATCTAAGTTAGTTAATCAGCAGTGTTAGCCACTCAACAGACTCGATAGAGCTGTTGATAGAATAACTCAGTTGTTTAGTCTAAACCTTAAATTGGCTGTGATGAGTTTTTCAGCGGAAGACTTAACACCCTTGAATTTGATTTAACTTTGTTTTAACACTTTGTTATTTTATCAGTTGGATAGCAAATTATCAGCAAATATAAAATATGTATGCATGAATGTAAATATGATGAAATGTAAATGACACAAGTAAATTTTATAGAGGTTCTAAGATGGGGTAATTCTTCTACTCCTCTCTTCTCCAACTCCTGGAGGAATCCACTAAGTAATGATCAGAGTACAAAGTGGTTATCAGTCTAGAGACAAGTCTTGATCACGCAGCTGACTTGCTCCTTGGACTAAGTCTAGAGATGCCTTGGTCACACAAAGTGGCTTCTCATCCGACTCATCTTCTTCACAGGGCAAATTTGCCTTGCTACTTCTCGCTCACTTTCTCAAATTTCTTAGATTTGATCACGAAGCCCTCCAATAACTTGAGATTGGTTCGACCTTGAACCTTCCTACAATCCTCCTTGGAGAGTAGACCCATTTTTATTCTCCAAAAGTTTCCTATTCAACAGTTTGAAGTTGTCTTTCTTTCATAGCTTGGTGTTGGATCGATTTCCTTCGAGATTTAGGCTTGAGGATATTATTTGAATAACTTGAGAGTATTTTGCGATTACTGATTTGAATATGCTTGCTCGTTCATGGTTCGTGTTTAAGGTAATCTTTTCTCGAAAGTGATTCCTCGGCCTTTTATAGTGAACTTTCAAAAATCGCCCGAAGAAGAGATAGGCTGATTTCCAAAAGTCACTGTGTTCGTTGGCTTGTCTTTTCTTGGTCTTGATCTTGAAATGTAGACCTTTCCTCGTATTAAATGAATGTCCAACTTTTCAGTTCTCGCCCGAGGTGCAGTGCTTCCCATTGGTTTATTCCTTTTGCACGCTTCGGGGTGAGTACTTTAAGACATGGCAGATGGAAGTATTACTTATTTAAGTAATATTCTTGAGTTTTGTGCAACGGATTCTTTTCGATTAATTCCTCTTTGCAAATGACTTTTCCCCGGTGACTCGAGTCCGCCCCAATGATTGAGAGACTCATATGTCACTTCAACTTGTGACATGGCTTCTTGGGTTAACTTAATCGACTTCTTCACACACACTGTCCCTTCAAATTTATTCGTCTTCATCGAGTCCTTGATCTTTTTCTTGGCCATACTCGATTGTTCCTCAATGAGTCTTCACTTCACTTATTCATTGACTTCTTGTATTCCCAGGCATAGTCGACTTGACTCAAATTATTCAAATTTATCTATTACAATGAGAATTACAAGGAAAATAGGGTGCCAACATTCTAATCTAAGTTTTACATGGCTTTCATCAAAATCTAAACAATAAATTTCCCAACAATTTCCCCCTTTTTGATGATGCCAAAACTTAACAAGATTAAACAAAATGTAAACAACACGAGATACATACAAACAATGCGAAAACAAAGAATGTATGAGTTGAATAGATCATTTTATTGATCATATCATTCTTGTTCTTTACACATCTGTTTACAAGGTGTATCAGAGCATACTCATATCTAGCAAACTACACATATCTATGCTAAGATACAACAATAGAGAGAAAATTGCAGCAATACTTTATTGAATGTACAGATGACTTACACACATATGTATTTACAAAAGTAAGATACATGAAGGGGTTGACAGCAACACTTCATCTCCTTCGCTGCCTCCTTCTTTTCTCTTTAGCTCTGTCATCATCAGCTCTCTTTCTCTTCTTTTCTTCTTCAGCTTCTTTCTTCTTCTCATAAGCTCTCTTCGCAGCTTCATCTTTTCTTTTTCTTTCTTGCCTTTCTTGCCACAACTGATCTTGTCTTTTGTTTTCTTCTTCAATTCTCTTCACATATTCAACATTCTTCCTAGCCACTTCCCGATTGGCTACTGCATCATACCCAGCACAGTAGATCCTTCCCTTCTTACCTGGATCTACATATTCAATGTTTTTGGGTAGAGGTCTAGGTTGAAAACCTCTTCCTCCACCACTTCTTTCTCCTCCTCCTCGAGCGTATATTGTATTCGAGTCTTCTTCTTACCAAATGAATGGTCACTTTGGTAGTCTGCTACCCATCGCCTTCTTCACACAGACTTCATACCATTCTCCCAAGACAAATCCCAGGCTTGGGCTAATGGCATATTCTTGAAATAGCCTTCGGATTCGAGAGTTTGAAATTCTTCAACCGATCATGGCTCATTTCTATCATTTGGAATGGCATATGTGTCCTTCCCTGCCGGAATGCCACCAAATTGTTTCAACATTTCTTCAACGCGGGCATTTGTTCTCTTGTCGAACTCTTCCATCCCTACTTCTACAATTTTTCTCTTCTCTGACATGGGCACAACAGAGTGATGGAGCAACAGAGTCACCGGCGCTTCTTTGATTATAGATCTTTGTCACATGACCTTGCTTTGGGGTTTCAAAGCAAGCATTAAGGTCACATCCTTTGACCTTTCCCCTTCAACAGCTTTTCCCTTCTCAGCTGATTCATCCTTTTGCTTGTCAGCTGTATCTTCTTTTAATTTCCTCAGGTATTCCTCTTCCCCCTTTTTGGCATCATCGAAGGAGAGAGAAACCCTGAAACATCCCAAATGAGCATGAAATCCAGTCGGTGAGAGAGCCGAGTTCGCTTAGTCTGTTTGTGGCATGTGCGGTTCGAAATTATGAGCGAGTGGCCTTCGATTTAGCCGCCACTAGTTTCGTTTCAGCCATAAGTAGGCTGAACTTCGCATTCATGTTCTCTTCAACATGCGCAGAATTTCTTTTCGATGAAATTCACACAAGAACACCATTTCATTGTATGGGAGGCATGCAATCTCTCCATATAGGTTTGCATCCTCTCCTTCATGTCGATTGTCGGCCTCCCGCACCAAAGATTCATTTGTATTGTGCCTTGAAGTAGCGAATTTGCTCGTGACGCATGGCACTCTGTGAGACCATTCCCTTATCCCGACCACCACTCCTCTCAAGTCTGCTGTGAGAGTGGCATCTCTATTGTCCAGGTGCATGTCGAGAGAGGCTTGGTGCCGTTCAATCTTCTCAATCTCTTCACAGATCTTCTTGAAGATTTCACGCATCTCAGCTGTCTGACTTGAGTCACCGCCGCCATTCTCGCATCGGTTGAAATCACCGGCACAATGGAGTCGGTAGGAATTATGGGATCTTCTTGGGCAGTGTAGTACTTCTTCTCCTGCAGCTTTCTTCTTCTAGCCTAGGCGGCTCGAGAGAAAAGGAAATACATCCTCAAATGCATCATCTCGCACTTGAGATATTGTGCGCGAGGTGGTCACTGCCGCAACTCGGTAACTGCGTGATTGAAGTTGTTGCAGCTGGGGCAGTTGATTGTTTTTGCCCAGCTGACTGAGCCTCAACTGTCTTAACAGCTTCTTCACCTCAGTAGGTTTTTCCATTTGAGTAGACTGGTCCTCGGCTGTATCATCAACGTCATCGGATGATGATGGAACCTGGGGGCTTGGTTCATCATCAAATTTGAATGTTTGACGAGCAGCTTTGAAACTTGACTGACTCATCTGTGGAAGAACATCCTCAGCTGGGTCCTTGTGATGTGCAACATGGGTGGACTCAGCTTCATCTTCAGATCCCAGAAATGATATATCAGGGTTGTCTTGGGAATCATGAAGTGCACTAATCTCCTTCTTAGAATCTTCAATGTGAACATGAGGGATGTTCTGTATTTCTTTCTCTTTACCCAGGGAAGTCTCAACCTCCCTCGGGCCTTCAATACCTTTAGCGCCTCAACTCGCAGAAGGCCTTCTATATTCCCTTCGATAGATGCGGTGTCTTAGGGTCTTGGACCATAGCATCCGAAGGAGTCTCAACCCCGGATTGCACTTTCGCACCCAGTGTTAACTCTCGGGCATTTCCAACCTGTGCCTCGAATGCATCGAAGCATCCTTAGCTTTACCAAAGCGGTGGCACTTCAGTGAGACAGACTCAACCGTTCGAGCCGTCGGTGTGAGTCCGTGTGGTTATTTTTCTTTTTCAACTTCACCTCCTTTTTGCAATGTGGAGTCGTCTGCAAAGATCCTCCGACCTGCTGCAGCTGGAGTGAGTTTCCCCCTCGGTGGCACACCACCGTGCGACCGTGATGGTGGGGTCACTCTTCTCCAAACTCCCGGCTTCCATTGAGTGCTCAAATAGTGGGGCGGTGGTAACACACCTTCAATAGGGGTTGGCTCAACTTGGGTGCCCAAATTCGCAGCTTTCATTTCCAAGTCCCTTGGACCCATCTTCTCGAGTGTCTTTGGGGATGTGGTTGCGGCGATAATTGTGGCAATCTGTTGCACCACTCCCAACGGGTCTATCTCCAGGAGAGATTTTGAGGACTCTCCTGGTCCTTCCATCAACTGCTACGCGTTCATCAGCCTGGATTCCCTTAGAGCTTGCTGCATTTTTGACTTTTCTTGTGCAGCAGCGGGATCCATGTCTTCATCACTTTCGGAGAACACATCAAAATGAGGGTGAGTGTGTTCTAGAGTTCCAGTGAAAGGACATATGTTTGCCTTCTCCAGTGCACGGGCTTGCTCTTCAGCTTTATCTTTCTCATCCGTCTTTATGATATGGAGGATGTCCATTCAATTCTCTTTATCAAGAGCCTATCGTGCAGTGGTAATCCCTAGGAATTGCATTAATTCCTCTTCCTCTTCTATAAATTTAGGGCGTTCAAACTGCACCCTGGAGTTGCTTAGCTTCCATGCCCTCCATTCACGCAGACAGCGCTGAATATCTGGATATACAGGTGAGTACATGATGATATCATCATCCTCATTTTCTTCTTCCTGACCTTTCTTTTCTGGAATGGAAGGTAGATTCTTGTCTTTGCTCTTGGCAAAGATTCGTAGCAGTGGAGACACAATCCTTTCAGTAGGAGATTCTGTTGTCTCAGCTGCTTCTTCATCCTCAGTTGTCCTAACTTCAGCTGGGTCTTCTATGTGCCTTTGCTGATCACCTTCAGCAGACTTGGCTATTTCGTCAACGATTTCTGGAGACTTCACTTCTTGGCTCGGGAGTTTTCTAGCCGAGTTGCGGACTACTGTCTTCTCAAGCTCTGAAAGCTTGGAGATTCTCTTCCTTCTCTTTGTCCTTACCAGAGGAATATCTGGTTCGGATTCCTCCTTTTCAGGTACCTTGGCGGCAGGGGCCGTAGCATCTTTCTTGGATGAAGGAGCTGCCTTTCTTGGCTTGGCAGTCCTCTTCTTTCTTACGGCTGGAGAAGGTATTTGGACTTCTTTCTCCACCTCGGCTGCGTGGGCAGGAGACACGACTGCTCAGGCAGGTGACTCGGCTGTAGGGGCAGGGGCGTCCGTGACTTTGCTGCAGGGGCAACCTTCTTCTTTGTAGCTTTCTTCTTGGGAGGGGAGGAAATAGTTGTGTCCTCGGGGTCAGCTGGTTCCCCATCACTTGTATCCACCCTCTTTGCATGGGCTCTCTTCTGGGCTCCTGAAAGGTTAGCTCTGAACATCTTCTTGTTTACATGGAATGGCTTTCCATGTTGAAGGGGAATGCCCTTCACTTCCATCAGATGGCCAATAACTAGGCCATAGCCGAGTGATTCTCCAAAGGATCCATCTTCATTGAATGATTTATTCGCAACGCGTTAAGCGAGTCTGCCAGATACGAACTCGGCCATTAACTTTCTTTCCTTGAATGATCGCAACCATGACGATCAACTTAGTCTTTGTGATTGATTGAAACGCCAAACTTCATATCCACATATTTTGAGACGACATCCATCAGCTTGTGATAGTCGTCCTTCAACAACTTCTTCTCAGCTGTGTAGACTACTTTCGCAACACACTCCGGTTTGGCTACTTCATTCCATGCAAGAGCTGTTGACATCAGCCTTCGTAAATTTCCGGCATTCCCTCCGACGACAATAAGAAGTGCTCGCAAGGTCCTTAGAAGTAATCATGATGTCTTGCGGTGGATGGAAGACTTGATGCCTCCGTCCCGCACCTCGGCGTTCACATAGAATCGTGCCACCTTTTCCGGTAGGTGTGCGAGTACTCCAACGTAACAAAAGGTTTTAGACCGGCCTTTTCCAAAGATATCGGCTATCTTCTTCACTAGGGTTTCATCGAACCCCGCTTCACCATTCCTTCGAAATCCACAAATCGAACCGAGTGGATTTGCTTTGATAACTTGACGAAATCGCCTTTGGTGCCATTTTTAGAAGTTTCTACCGATTAAATCTTCATGAACTTAATTGTGAACTTGTAGGGTTTTCGAGAGAAAAATGACTTGCTTTCGAATGTTTGAAGATGAACATTTTAAGTGTGAGAGAGAAAACCGAGAGAAAGAGTATATAAAGGTTATGAAAGGACGTGTTTTCGGTTTTTGAATTTTGATCGAGATCAATGGCTCGATTTAGCACGTCACATTGCATTTAATTGCTCGCATTTAATGCGGCAAAGATTTATATCCAATCATAAGCAATGTACAGATTTTGACTGCACCGTCATTATTACACCGACGTCATCCTTAAAAATATTCCCGCTCATTAAAAACGATCTGCGTTTTTGTTACTTAGCTCATAAATGACTAAGCTTACTCCACAAATGACTCAGCTCTTCTTCTCTCCTTTCATACAAATGACTCAAATTGTCGCCTAACTCGATCAAATGACTTCCCGATATGGTGTTCACTTGGCTAATGTGAAAAACTTGTTCATCTCTTACTTTCTATCTTCCATCTCTTCTGATTGAGTCTTCTGAGTATTAACTCAGCTCAATTAACCCTAGCTCATGCTTAATCTCTTCAAATCTTGATTCACATAAGGGCTTGGTGAATATGTCAGTTAACTGTTTATCAGTTGAGATATATTCCAAAGTGATATCTTTCTTTTCAACATGATCTCTTATAAAATGATATCGACATCAATGTGCATTGTTCTTGAATGCAACACAGATTCTCGAGTGATTGAAATAGTACTTGTGTTATCACACATAATTGGAATCTCTTTTTCTTCAATTTCATAGTCTCTCGATTGTTGTCTCATCCATAAGCTTGGGCACAACAAATTTGCCCTGACTATGTACTTTGCTTCACTGTGGATGTGGCTATTGAGTTTTGCTTCTTGCTAAACCAAGAAATTAATCTGTTTCCAAGCATTTGACATGTACTTGAGGTACTCTTCCTGTCAACCCTACATCCAAAGATAGTCGTAGTCCGAGTAACCAATAAGCTTGAATCCACCTTCCTTTGGATACCATAAACCAACTTCTTGGCATCCCTTCAAATATCTTAGGATTCTCTTAGCTGCAATCATATGGCTTTCTTTTGGTGCGATTGGAATCTTGCACATACACCTACTTTGCAAAGGTGATGTCCGGCCCGCTTCTTTGTTAAGTAGAGCAATGATCCAATAAGTGCTCTATATCTTGTTTGATCTACTGCCTTTACCATCCGCATCCATGTCCATCTTGACGATGTATTCATTGGTATTTTCACGTAAGACTTCTCTTCCAAACCAAATTTCTTCATTAAATCTCTCGTGTACTTTGTTTGACTTATGAAGGTTCCATCCTTCATCTGCTTAACTTGAAGTCCTAAGAAGAATGTCAACTCTCCCATCATGCTCATTTCAAATTTGCCTTGCATGAGGTTTGAGAACTTATCACACAACTCTTTATTTGTGGATCCAAAAACGATGTCATCCGCATATATTTGAACAAGCAAAGATACTCTCTCCATCTTGAATTCTCAAGAGTGTTCTGTCTACTTTGCCTTTGGTGAATCCATTGTCAATCGAGTAAATTGAGACAATGTGTCATACCATGCTCTAGGTGCTTGTTTTAATCCATATAGAGCTTTCTTGAGCTTGTACACCTTATCTCCAATGGTCTTCTCGCTCAAAGCCTGGAGGTTGCTCAACATAGACTTTTGCTTCCAACAATCCATTTAAAAATGCACTTTTCACATCCATTTGATATACAATGAAGTTTTTGTGTGCAGATAGGCAAGAAACACCCTTATAGCTTCTAGTCTTGCAACATGAGCAAAAGTTTCATCAAAATCTATTCCCTCTTTTTGGCAATACCCTTTGGCTACCAATCTTGCTTTGTTCCTTACAAAGAACTTTCCTCATTCATCTTGTTTCAAAACCCATTTTGTGCCAATAACATTTTGATGGGTTGGTCTTTGCACTAATTTCCATACCTTGTTTCTTTCAAACCGATTCACTCTTCTTGCATGGCTTGAATCCAATGTGTGTCATCTAATGCTTGGGACACATCTTTTGGCTCTATTTGGGAAATAAAACAAGTGAACATTGCTTCTTGTTGAGCTCGATCTGGTTCTTATACCATCTCTCACATTTCCAATGACTAGCTCGTGGATGGTCTCGGCCATCTCACACCAGGTTGAAGCAAATCGATTGGGTTCATCCGCTCCTCGCACCGTGTTGTCTTGAGCAGCTCTTTCATCATCATTAAGTCTGCAGATTTTCCACTGTCTTTGAGATTCAAATATCTCATCTTCATCTTGGTTGATAACTTTTTCTTAAGCTTCAACATAGAGACTCTTCTCGCATAGTTGGTCGACTCAAACTTATTAGCAAACTCTTCAATATCTTCTCCATTCACATTAGGTTCATCGAAAACCACATGAATAGACTCTTCGTGACTGAGTCCTCTTGTTCAAGACTCTATAGGCTTTACTTTCACCGAGTATCCCAAAAAGATACCTTCATGAGCTTTAGCATCAAAAGCCTTTAGATTATCTTTGCCATTGTTGTGGATGAAGCATTTACATCCAAATATTCTAAAGTACCCAACATTTGGTTTTCTCCCTGTCCATATTTCATAGGGAGTCTTTGTCAGTTGTCTATTAATCATGCATCTATTTTGAGTATAGCACGCAGTGTTTATGGCTTCACCCAAAATCTTTTAGGGATCCTGCTTGGCTAACATGGTTCTAGCAGCTTCCTTGAGTGTTCTGTTTCTTCTTTCTGCTACTCCATTCTGTTGTGGAGTCCTTGCTGCAGATAATTCATGAGCAATACAATTTTCAACACAATACTGAGTTATTATCCCATTCACAAACTCAGTTCCTCTATCAGATCTTATCTTTATGATGGTTTGACTCTTCTCATTTTGAACTCTTCTCATCAGTTGAGGTAACTTCTGCAAGGTTTTCTTCTTTTTGCACATAAAGATTGTCCATGTGTATCTTGAATAATCATCCACTACCACTAAAGTGTATTTCTTTCCACTAATGCAGGCTGGTTCAACAGGACCAAATAAATCCATGTGCAGCAGATGCAGTATTCTTATTAATGAAGAATTAGACTTTTCTTTGAACGAAGATTTAATCTTCTTTCCCATCTGGCATGCATCACAAACACTTTCCTTCTTGTACAATGAGTCTGGCAATCCTTCTACAAGATGACTCCTTGCAAGCTTGTTGATTGTCTTGAAATTCAGATGATTCAGCTTCTTGTGCCACAGCCAACTTGATTCGGCTATACTCTTTGCTAACAGACAAGTGCTTGGTGTGGCAGTAGACCAGTCTACCACATACATGTTCTTTTGTCTAGATCCTTGCAACACTACTTCATTTGATTCAGTATCTTTAATTTGGCACACTCCCATATTGAATCCAACATTGTAGCCCTTGTCACGAGTTGGTCGATGCTTAACATGTTGAAGTTGAGGCCTTCAACATATGCAACACTTGTGATTTCTAATCCATTTTTCTTGTTTTGATAGATTTTTCTTGATTTACTCCAAATATGACTTTTGCGCCTCTAATCTCCTTGAATTTTGATAGATTTTTCTTGTTTCTGTCATGTGTCCGGGAATGCCACTATCCATGTACCAGGTTCCTTGGCACTCACCGTTTCTTTGAACCTGCAATCAAGGAAATTAGTTTTTAGGTACCCATGCTTGTCCGGGTCCCGAGGGGTTAGTGTTTGTAAGATGATCCAACCAACCTATAGCCAAATGATTTGACTTTAAGAGGTTGCCATCTATCTCGTGCCATAATCATAACTCACTTTGGCAAATTGCTTGGGAGCTTTAGGTTCATACACTGTCTCTTTTGTCCGTATGCCTATGTGTGTGTTTTTTAGCAATTGCATTCTTTGGGTATTTGTGATATTTCGAGTGTAGTGTCCGGGTGCATATGTGTGCCGATGATAGCTCTTTTGTCTTTGGAATGACCTTTGCTGAGTTCTAGGTCTTTGCCATTTAGGCTTGTACTCCATAGGTCTTTGCTGATATGTCATATTATTCCAATCAGCTTGGCTTAGGTAGTTTCTACCATTCCCATTATATGTGTTTCTTTAATAAAACTTCGGGGTTTTTGGTAGCTCTGTTTATTCTTTATAGAGTACTTTCTATTTGGAGTTTGCTTTGAGGAACTCTGATTTCTTCTCGCCTATCCTCTCAAGATACTCAATTGGTCATTTTTTTTTTTTCTTTATATCCAAGGCCGTTTGTTTGTGATTGTGCTTTGGAGTGAGAGTGGGTGCAATATTTGGTGTTTTGAATTTTTCGAGATACTTCATTGCTTGAAGATCCTTTTTCCAAAATCACTCGGGAGTTTGACTGTGCACAAAGGAATTGAATCTTATGCCCGTCTTATCTCCACATTCTTTTTGGCCCATAATAAGGTCATCCAATGATTTAGATGCCTTTTTAAATGATGCAATCACATTTTTGATATCATTTTCCCTATTTTCTATAGCACTTATCTCTCGCTATTAGTTTAGCATTATCACCTTGACTCTTTATTCTCATCGGCTATGTGACTCGAGTACTCGGCTCCTTAGTCGGATGTGAGTTTTGGCTTTTGAGTGGCTATTTTCCTCATTTAGTAGTGTGTGTGTGAGGATTTAATGTGCTCAAAGTCTTTCATCATTTTGCCTAATGAATCATAAAGATCGGTGTGGGTGATAAAGTGTATGTGTCACAATCACTATCACTAGAATCTAAATGAGATGAGTTATAGTGTACCTCATCTTATTGGTCGTTGATCTTGTTCTTTAACCATTAGACAGATCATTGCTTCTTCTTCTTAATCACTTGAGTAGTCGACTTCACTACTCTCTCGGTTTGTCGCTTCTTTTGACTTAGTTGTCTCGGCCAGCGGCCTCAAAGACCAACATAACCCTTTTTTTTCCGTCTTCTTTCTCAAGACTCTTCTTTCTTCTTCATTTCTCGTATTTATTGACTACATGGATATGGACAGCCAATAGCGAAGTGTCCTGGTCATCCAATTCCAACACGGGTTCTCGGCTCTTTGATAAGCTCTTTCCGTTGTTGGGTTATCAATTCTACGATATTCAACTTTTGATGCTCGGCTCTCTTGGGTGGCCTATCTTCCCTTGAAATGGAGGGAGTCAATGTCTCTGGAAGATTCACCCTTGTTTCTTTTATAGTTCTTGTTAAAGAACTTGTCGAATCTTTTAACCATCGGGGCAATCTCCTCCTGGTCTATGACTTTCTTGACTTGACTCTTTTTCCATTCTTGACTATGAGTGCAACTGTTTTGGGTACAACTGTCTCCTCTTGATCTTTTCTTCTCAACTCAAATTCATAGGCCTAGAGATCCGAGAATAGCTCATGATTGGATGTTGTTGTGAGGTTCATTGAATGTCTCGAGCCATGACCTTCATTTCCCATTCACCGGGAGGCTTACTAGAATCTTCATATACATTTCCTTCTATGTATATTCTTTCCCAAGTCTTTGATAGCTCATTTGTGATTTCATAAATCTAACATCCAAATGATCCAAGGTTTGACCTACAAGCATTTTAAAATTTTCAAATTTACTCAGACAAAGAACGGATAATTTGTTTTCTTTAATTTGCTCGACCTTCACAAATTAAAGTTAATTTATCCTGCATTTGTTTTGCGGTTTGGCAAAATTTGACTTTGTTGAACATTGCTTTGTCCAAGGTTTTGTAAAGTATGTCCTTGGCTACATTGTCCAAATTGTATCTTTTTCTGTCCTCGTTTGTCCACTCAGTCCTTGGTTTCTCAACTAGGGCGGTCTTGCCCTAGCAAGCAACTTCTTCTCCTTCACCAAGGGCCGCTCTCCCGCACGGCCGTGTTCACTTTCATTTTATAGTAGCCCATCCTCTATCACTATCCACATTTCATCATGTAAAGCAGATAGATGAGCCTGCATACGAATTTTCCAGTCATCAAATTCCTCAATAGTGAACATGGGAATGCGTGTCAAATTTGCTTCCATGATAATAACTTTGCTGAATAAAAATATCTTTTGAAAGAGCAAGTGTTAAAAGTTCCTTTGAAAGATTGGAGATCTAGTTCAAGAACTGTGCAAAAGGCTCAATGAACCAACCGCTCTGATACCACTTGTAGGTCCCAAGGGGTGTAAGTAAGGTTTAGAAGGGGGTTGAATAAACCTTACCAACTTTTCGATTTTAGTCCTTTTAAAATATTACAGAGTTAATGCACAACTAAGTCCTTGAGGGACACTAAGTTAGTTAATCAACAGACTTAGCCACTCAACGACTCGATAGAGTCATGATAGAATAAGTCGCTATTTAGTCTAAACCTTAACTTGGGCCGTGATGAGTTTTTCAAATGAAGACTTAACACCCTTGAATTTGATTTAACTTTGTTTTAACACTTGATTTTAGCACTTTGTTATTTTATCGTTTGGATAGCAAATTATCAAAGATATATAAAATATGTATGCATGAATGTAAATATCTTTGAAATGTAAATGACACAAGTAAATTTTATAGAGGTTCTAAGATGGGGTAATTCTTCTACTCCTCTCTTCTCCAACTCCCGGAGGAATCCACTAAGTAATGATCGAGTACAAAGTGGTTATCGATCAGAGACAAGTCTTGATCACGCACCGACTTGCTCCTTGGACTAAGTCTAGAGATGTCTTGGTCACACAGGGCTTCTCGTCGTCCGACTCATCTTCTTCACAGGCGGTACCGCTTTGCTACTTCTGCTCACTTTCTCAAGTTTCTTAGATTTGATCACGAAGCCCTCCAATAACTTGAGATTGGTTCGACCTTGAACCTTCCTACAATCCTCCTTGGAGAGTAGACCCCTTTTGATTCTTCAAAGGTTTCTTCTTCAACAGTTTGAAGTTGTCTTTCCTTCACTTGGTGTTGGATCGATTTCATTCGAGATTTAGGCTTGAGGATATTGCTTGAATAACTTGAGAGTATTTTGCGAGTTACTGATTTGAATATGCTTGCTCGTTTGTGGTTCGGTGTTCAACGTAACCTTTTCTCAAAGTGATTTCTCGGCCTTTTATAGTGAACTTTCAAAAATCTGCCCGTTGAAGAGATAGGCTGATTTTCAAAAGTCACCGTGTTCATTGGCTTGTCTTTTCTTGGTCTTGATCTTGAGATGTAGACCTTTCCTTGTATTAAATGAATGCCCGATTTTTCGAGTTCGACACGAGGTGCAGTGCTTCCCATTGGTTTATTCCTTTTGCACGCTTCCTCGGGGATCGAGCACTTTAAGACATGGCATCATAGAAGTATTACTTATTTAAGTAATATTCTTGACTTTTGTGCAATGGATTCTTTTCGATTAATCCCTCTTTGCGGTGACTTTTCCCAGTGCGACTCGAGTCTGCGCCCAATGATTGAGAGACTCATCTCGTCACTTCAACTTGTGACATGGCTTCTTGGGTTAACTTAACGACTTCTTCACACAACTGTCCTTTAGTCATTACGTCTTGATCGAGTCCTTGATCTTCTTTCTTGGCCATACTCACTGTTCCTCACGAGTCTTCACTTCACTTCTTGATTGACTTCTTGTATTTCTAGGCATAGTGACTTGACTCACTTTTTCAAATTTATCTATTACAATGAAATTACAAGGAAAATGGGGTGCCAACATTCTAATCTAAGTTTTACATGGCATTCATCAAAATCTAAACAATAAGTTTCCCCACACATGTCATTTCATAACCCTTATATATACATTTTCTAGCTTTCTCTCTCTCATACGGAAATTGTTCATCTTTAAGCAAAAAGAAAGCAATTCATTTCTCTCTCGAAAACCCTAAGTGTACTCAAGCAAGATTCGTCAAGTTTTAATCAGTGAAAATATCTGAAAATGGCAACGAAGTTTGATTTTGTTAAACTATCTAAGCAAGTCCACTCAAGATCGTCAGTGAATTTCGAAGGTATGGTGAAGTGGGGTTCTGATGAAACCCTAGTCAAGAAAATAGCTGAGATGCTAGAAAAGTCAGGTCTTAAGGCTTTTCTGACCATGGAGTACTCTCATACCTACCTAGAAGAGGTGGCGCAGTTCTACGTAAACGCAGAGGTGCAGGACGAAGGAATCAAGTCTTCTGTCCACCGCAAGGACATAATGATAAATGCTAAGGACCTTGCGGAGCACCACTTGTTGCCGTCAGAAGGCATGAATGAGATTAATGAAGCTGTTGTTGATTTGGCTCCTGCGTGGAAAGAGGTAGCCAAACCGGAGTGTGGTGCTAAGGTGGTCTACACAAATTGATAAGAAATTCTTTGAAGGACGACTATCATAAGTTGATGGATGTCGCTCTCGAGTGTGTAGCCATGAAGTTTGGCGGCTTCAACCAACTATCCAAGACTAAGCCGATCGTCATGGTCGCGATCATGCAGGCAAGAAAGTAAACTGGCCGAAGTTCGGTATGCAATGGACTCTGCAATGTAATGAATAAGACGTTCAAGGATGATGGATCCTTTGAGGATCTCTTGGATATGGCCTCGTGATTGGCCACTTGATGGAAATAAAGGGTATTCCCCTTCGACATGGAAAACCCTTCCATGTCAACAAGAAGATGTTCGGGCGAACCTCTCTGGACCCTAGAAGAGAGCCCACGCGAAGAAGGTGGAAACAAGTGAGGGGAAATCAACTCGAACCCGAGGGACACATCTCGCTACCCCTCCACCGAAGAAGAAAGCTGCCCAAGCAGCTCCGAAGAAGAAAGCTACCCCTGCAGCTAAGAAAAAGGATGCTCTTTCCCCTGCAGCCGAGTCGCCTGCCCGTGCAGCCAAGTCGCCTACCCCTGCAGCTGAGGGAGAGGAGGAACACCATACTCCTTCTCCTGCTATCAAAAAGAAGAAGCGCAAGATCGCCAAGCCAAGGAAGGCATCCGCGAAAGCCATCACCTTCCAGGAACCAGAGAATGTAGAAGAAGAGATTCCCTTGCTACCCAAGAGAAGAAGACTGGTTAGGCAGTCTGAATTGGAGAAGACAACTGAATCTACCACTCAACTGGAGAAAGCATCCGAGACTGCTGAAATTCAGGAAGTGCAGTCTCCTGAATTAATTGATGAATCTGACAAGATCGCTGAAGGTCATCGCGAGTCCCGATGAAGACTCGGTTGGGCATCGGCAATTGAGGAAGCAAAGCAGCTGATTGAGACAATCGAACATCCCATTGAAAAAGTTGTCTCTCCACTCTGCCATCGATGCTTTGAAGCGAGGCGAGGAGCAAAAGAGTATCTTGCCTTCAATCCCGAAAAGGAAAGACAAGAAGAAGATGATGACAATGATATTATCATGTACTCTCCAGTATACCCAAACATTCAGCGCCGTCTCAAAGAATGGAGAGCATGGAAGCTAGATCACTCAAGGATGCAGTTTGCTCGCCCTGAGTACATTGACGAAGAGGAGGAATTGCTGCAATTTCTTGGAGTCAATATTGTGCTTCAGGCCCTGAATGAAGATAACTACATGGATATTCTCCACATCTTCAAGGAGAAGGAAAAATCCAAAGCAGCCGAGGAAGCACAAGCTCTTGAGAAAGCAAAAATGTGCACGTTCACTGGAACTCACGAGCATACTCATGAAAATTGAGTTGAGTACACAGATAGTGACGAGGATATGGATCCCATTGCTGCAGCAGAGAAGTCAGACATGCAACAAGCAATGAGAGAATCCAAGCAGTTGCATGAGCAACAATTATTTGAAGGACCGGAGAGTCGTCTCAATCTCTCCCGCAAATCGACCCTTTGGGAGAGGTGCGGATTATCCACGATATCGTTGCAGCTACATCCCCGGTGCAATTGGATGATGGGTCCAAGGGAATTGGCAATGAAACTGGGATTTTGGGCACCCAAGTTGAGCCAACCCCTGAAGAAGGTGTTTTATCACCTGCCCCAGCGGCTGAGCATTCAAAAGAAAAAGTCGCGAGTCGGGAGCGAGTGACCCCAACTCGATCACTCAAATTGTGATGTGCCACCGGGGGGAAACTCTCTCCACTGCAGTAGGGTCGGAGGATGCTGCATAAGACTCTAAATTGAAGCCAGGAGGCGAAGTGGAAACTGAGAAAGAACCACAACAGATTGATATTGACGAAGCTCGAACAGTTGAGTCTGTCCCAGCTGAAATGTCAGCTGCTTTGAAGGCTGATGACACTGTTCTTACAGTCGAGGCACAGGATGGAGATGCCCCGGGAGTTAACACTGGCGGCGGTGAAAGTGCAATCCTAGGGGTTGAGACTCCTATGGATGCCATGGTCCAAGACCCTAAGACAATCATTCGTCGAAGGGAATATTGAACGCCTTGCTGCAGTTGAGACTGCTAGAGGTAGTGAAGGCCAAAGGGAGGTTGAGACTTCCCTAGGTAAAGTTCAAGAGACTCAGAACATTCCTCCAGTTCAAAGCGCTGAAATCGAAGAAGAGATAAGCACACTTCATGACTCCCAGGAGAACCTTGATACATCATTCTTGGGGTCTGAAGATGAAGCTAAGTCCACCCCCGTTGCAGATCCAAAGGACCCAACTGAGGATGTTCTCAAGACTATGAGATAGATAAGTGATAAAGCTGCTCGTCAAAATTTCAATTTCGATGATGAGCCAAGCCCACAGGTCTCATCATCATCTGATGACGCTGATGATGAAGTAGAGGAAACGGTTATTCATTTAGAAAAATCCACTAAGAACGAATACGCTTAAAGACAAACGAGGCTCGATCAAATGAGGACAAAACAATACACTAGCCCCCTTTTCCAAAACCGAGTCAACTACGCAGGCTCCCACAATCGCTGCAAGCGAATGACTACTCAAGCTCCGTCATAGGCTTCCACAAACCGTGACCATCGCTTGACGGCTATCGCACCTGATGCACGAAGAGCTGAATCATCACAGGCACAACCCTCACCAACAATCCCATATGTGAGTGATGATGTCGTTCCAAAAGTATTCCCTTTCACGCCGATCCTACCAGATTTGGAAGAAGAGACCACTGCTGAACAATGAAAATTCATAGTGAGAGAAGATCCAATCATCCCTACTTGACACAATTGTTCCAAATAGTTTAACTTTGTTTGAAGAGTGGCCTGCGGTGAATCCAAAGAGACAAAATGAGTTTCGTGAGATCTTCAAGAAGATCTCGTGAAGAGATTGAGAAGATTGAAAGACATCGAGCCTCGCTCGACTTACGATCGACAACAGGGGCGCTACCCTCACAGCAGACTTGAGAGGGATAGTGGTGCGGATCCACAAATGGTCTCAACAGCAATCTGCCATGCGAATTGAGCAAGTTCGTTATTTTAAAGCACTGTATGGCAGAATGCTCGTCTGGATGGCTGACAATGCTGATGTGAAGCAAAGGATGCATGCGTATATTTAAAGGTTGCATGCATCTCACAAAACAAAACTAGAGTTGTTGCAAGAATTCCAGAGAAAAGAAATTCTGCGCCTAGAGAACTCAATGAATGATAAATTCAACCTTCTCATGGCTGAAATGAAGTTGGTGGTAGCCGAGTCTAAGTCTATTGATGAGTGTAAAATATACGTGCATTTGAGGGCTTAAAATGATATATATTTGATGCATTTGCACGCATATTCAGTGTGTTTTACTTGGTTTCCCTTGTTGGGCGTGATACTGCGTACTTCAAAAAGGTCAAACACGCTAACAGTTTTCAGCACTAGCAGTGTTTAGTATTGTGGACATAACTCCCTCTACAAAATTGCAATTGAGGCGATTCAAGTGCCTATGGAAAGCTAAGAGAAATATCTACAACTTGAATGAAGACCCCAAGATCAAATTCCGATCGCATGACCCGGCCGTGTGGGATTTCACGGTCGTGCGATGTAACTGGGGCTGAATTGGTCTCTTTTTCCTACTCAAACTCTGCAAGTGATCTCTCCAAGCATCTATAAAAGGGACCCAGGGCTATGCACGAAAAATCATCGTCCAACATCACTCTCTACATAGAAAACACATCAAATAACACAAGAACGAAGGAATCAAAGAGCTTCTGAGAGCAAAAGGCTAAGTCGCGAAGAACACCACAAGGCTTTCACATCTAGGGAGCACAAGAGCTTCGAGAACTTGGAGGGAGAATCCATTCTGATAAGAAGGGGTTTTCTTTCTATGTCTAAGGACTCTTGTCTGTGCTGATATGATGTCTAAATATTGATTCAAATTTGTCTATGAGTTTGTAATCAATGTTTGGCATATTTTTCGGATCTTAAAGGCATAATCAAAACTGTGGATTTATATTAAATATGATTATTTGTTTTCTTAATTAATTCATGCGTTCTATTTTATGAATTCGAGTGCTTATTTATAATTGCTTTTTATTTGGCCAATAATTTGCATGTCATACTTTTAGTCCATAATCCGACCAAGTGAGTTCTAGAAGACAAAAATCGAATTCAGACATGAAACATGTGTGACAAACGTGTTTGTGGGGAGTCATTTAATTCACAAATCTTTTGGGAGTTAATAAGAATTGTAACGATCCGAGAGGATTACAATTGGTATTAATCAACTCTTTACGCACCACCTGACCAGGGGAGTAAATGATATTAGGAATTTGAACCCATAGAATTGCATGAATTGGTTTTTAAAACTTTATTCACATTTAATATTGAAGAAACATGTTGAGATTATGTGCCTAAGGTTGCTTCTAATGATGTTGAAAATACTTGTGGGGTTCACAAAATTATTTTATTTATTTTTTCTTATTTTTCAATTTTAGTTAATTTAATTAACTTGATTTTCAATCGCTTCAATAAAATTGGAATACAATGTTATTATAGCCTAAGTGTTTAGAGCTTCAATCCCTGAGGAACACGGCCTTGCTTGCCATTATCCTATAAACTACATTGTACACTTGCAGTTGTATGAACCAAAACAAATTCAGCCTTCTCATGGCTGAAATGAAGTTGGTGGTAGCCGAGTTTAAGGCTACTCGGTCAGAATTTCGAATAGCTCATGCAGCAGCAGACTCCAAACAAAATTCCGCTCTCAGTAGACTCGACTTTATGCTCGCAGGAATGTTCCCTAGGGTCCCTCTTTCCTTTGATGATGCCAAAAAGGGGGAAGAGGACTCCCTAAGGAAGTTGAAAGAAGAGAAGTTGAAGGAATCTGAAGCTGAGAAGAAGGAAAAATAGCTGAGGGGGAACGTTCGAAAGATTTAACCTTGAGAATAGTGAAACCCCCCAGCAAGGTCATGTTACTGCCTCCATCATGAGCAAACTCCCAAGAACCCTACCAATGGGACACGTGACCTTTGTGCCAATAGCGAAAAGAAGGAAGATCATTGAAGCAGAAATTGAGGAGTTCTCCAAAAAATAGGAAGCTCGTGTTCAAAAGATCTTAAAAGAGCACGGTGGACTCCCAGCTGAATTAAGCAAGGCTTTAATTGACCCTCCCATTGAATTAATGTAGCATGTTGGATCTGAGCCTAGATCAATGGAAGAATTCAAAACACTAGAAGCTGAAGGCTACTTCAAGGGACTGTCTCTAACCAAAGCATGGGATCTATACTGGGAAAAAGGAATGGAGGTGTGCAAGACAACTGAGAAACAGCAAAGCTCTAGCAGACACTCAGCCGGAAAATCCAAAGCTCCTGTGCAGTACACTCTCAGAGAAAGAAGAGCTGAGTCAGAAAAAAGAGCAAAAAAGGGATATCGTGTATTGGACTGGGAGGAAAGTGCATAAAAGGGATGACCCTGCTGCAAAGAAAGCTTACGAAAAGAAGAAGAAGTAAGAAGAAAGGAAGAAGAGAGAAGAAGAAGATAAAAAGAGAAAAAGAGCTGATGACTTCGACAAAGCTGAAGAAGAAAGAAGGAGGCAGCGAAGGCGATGAAGTGTTTCTGCGAACCCTTCATGTATTTTAATTGTGTAAATAAACTTTTGTAAGTCATCTGTATACTTAGTGAAGTTTTCTATAATATTTCACTTTGTATTAGTATCCTAGCATAGATGTCTGTATTGTTGCTTTGAAGAATGCTCTGATACCAAATGTAAACAGTTGTGTAAAGGACAAAAATGCTATGATCAATAAAACGATCGATAATACGCATACGTTCTTTGTTACTGCATTGTCTGTATCTATCTTTGTTTTTTATATTTTGTTGAATGTTTTTAAGTTTTCTCATCATCAAAAAAGGGAAATTGTTGGGAAAGTTTATTTTATAGAATTTGATGAATGCCATGTAAAACATAAACTAGAAAGTTGGCACCCCATTTTCCTTGTAATTTACATTGTAATAGATAGAGCCGAAAAGTTGAGTCAAGTCGCCTACGCCCGGAAATACAAGAAGTCAATCAAGATCAAGTGAAGACTCCGCTGTGGAACAGCTGAGTATGACCAAGATATAAGATCAAGAACTCGACTGAAGATGTATCAGTTGAGGAACAGATGTGTTAAGAGTCAGTCAAAGTCAACTCAAGAAGCCAAGTCTCAAGTTGAAGTGACAGATGAGTCATCCAATGATTGGAGCAGACTCAAGTCACCTGAGGAAAAAGGCAGCAGCCAAGAGGAGTTAACTGGAATGAATCCGTTGCACAGAAGTCAAGAACTTTACTTAAATAAGTAATACTTCAATGCTGTCAGGTCTTAAAGTGCTCATCCCAGA
The DNA here is from genome assembly GCA_016081115.2 of Rehmannia glutinosa. NCBI lineage: Eukaryota > Viridiplantae > Streptophyta > Magnoliopsida > Lamiales > Orobanchaceae > Rehmannia > Rehmannia glutinosa. Next base: position 53,965,227 of record CM071931.1, on the reverse strand, counting down.
AGCGTGCAAAAGGAATAAACTAATGGGAAGTACTGCACCTCGTGTCAAAACCTGAAAAGATGCAAATTCATTAAATACGAGGAAGGGTCTACATCTCAAGATTGAGGACCAAGAAAAGACAAGCCAACGAACACAAGTGACTTTTGAAATCAGCCTATCTCTTTCAACGGGCGATTTTGAAAGTTCACTTTAAAAGGCCGAGGAAATTCACCGAGAAAAAGTTACCTTGCACACCGAGAAATCAAGTATTATTCAATCTATTAACCTGCAAATACTCTCAAGAATATTCAAGCAAATCCTCAAGCCTGAAACTCGAAGGAAATTTGTTTGGAATTTATTTTATAGATTTTGATGAATGCCATGTAAAACTTAAACTAGAAAGTTGGCACCCCATTTTCCTTGTAATTTACATTGTAATAGATATGGCCGGAAAAGCCGAGTCAAGTCGCCTATGCCTAGAAATACAAGAAGTCAACAAGATCAAGTGAAGACTCATTGTGGAACAACCGAGTATGGCCAAGAAGGATGATCACGAACTTGATCAAGATGTATCACCGAGGAACAAGCGTGTGAAGTGTCGGTCCAAAGTCATCTCAAGGAGCCAAGTCATAAGTTGAAAGTGACAAATGAGTCTTCAAATGATTGAAGCGGACTCAAGTCACCTGGGGGAAAAAGGCGTGACGAAAGAGGAGTTAATCGAAATGAATCCGTTGCACGTAAGTCAAGAACTTTACTTAAATGAGTAATACTTCAATGTTGTCGTCTTAAAGTGCTCATCCCGAAGCGTGCAAAAGGAATAAACCAATGGGAAGCATCGCACCTCGTGTCAAAACCTAAAAAGATGCAAATTCATTAAATACGAGGAAGGGTCTACATCTCAAGATTGAGGACCAAGAAAAGACAAGCCAACGAACACAAGTGACTTTTGAAATCACCTATCTCTTCAACTGCGATTTTGAAAGTTCACTTTAAAAGGCCGAGGAAATTCATTGAGAAAAGGTTACCTTGCACACCTGAGAAATCAAGTATTATTCAATCTATTAACCTGCAAATACTCTCAAGAATATTCAAGCAAATCCTCAAGCCTGAAACTCGAAGGAAATTTGTTTGGAATTTATTTTATAGATTTTGATGAATGTCATGTAAAACTTAAACTAGAAAGTTGGCACCCCATTTTCCTTGTAATTTTTATTGCAATAGATAGAAATTTGGAAAAGCCGAGTCAAGTCACTATGCCTGAAATACAAGAAGTCAACAAGAAGATCAAGTGAAGACTCACATTGGAACAAATTGAGTATGGCCAAGAAGGATGATCACGAACTTGATCAAGATGTATCACCGAGGAACAAGCGTGTGAAGTGTCACCAAAGTCATCTCAAGGAGCCAAGTCATAAGTTGAAAGTGACAGATGAGTCTTCAAATGATTGAAGCGACTCAAGTCACATGGGGAAATAGGCGAGCTTGAGAGGAGTAAACGAAAGGAATCCGTTGCACAACATTACTTAAATAAGTAATACTTCCATGTCGCCAGTCTTAAAGTGCTCATCCTTAAGCGTGCAAATGGAATAAACCAATGGGAAGCACTCGCACTCGTCGTGTCGAACCTGAAAAAGCTGCACATTCATTTAATATGAGGAAAGGTCAACATCTCAAGATTAAAGACCAAGAAAAGACAAGCCAACGAACACAAGTGACTTTTGAAAATCAAAGCATATCTCTTCAACGTGCGCATTTTTGAAAGTTCACTATAAAAGGCTGAGGAAACTCATTGAGAAGAGGTGACCTGAACCACGAACAAGCAAGCAGTATTTAAGTTGTAAACCAACAAACTTTCTCAAAGACATCAAGCAAATCCTCAAGCCTGAAACTCAAAGGAAATCAATCCAACACAAAGTCATGAAGCAAAGACAATTTCAAATCTGTTGAAGAGGAAACTTTTAAAGAATCAAAAGGGGTCTACTTTCTAAGGAGGATTGTAGAAAGGTCCAAGGTCGAACCAGTATCAAGTTATTAAAGGGCTTTTAAGCTTTTGGAAAAAGCTCATAGAAAACGATCTTAAGCTATAAGTTATGGAATGTTGAGCTTTGTGAATAATGATTTATTTTGATAGGAGGAGTTTTTAAGCTCTTTAGCTTTTAATCTATTTTGAAAAAGCTAAGCTTTCAGCTTATAAGTTTTTAGCCTCTTGCATTTTATTGCTTAAGGGGATCTTTTAAAACATGTTTTGAAAAACTTTTGCCCCTTATATCTTATGATTTTTGTCTTGAGAAGTGCTGCTTAAAATTGATAGATTATTTTGACCGGAAAATCTTGTTTCTTTTATATTCGCTCTCTAAAAATTATTTTGGGTTGTAATCATCAAAAAGGGGGAGTTTCTTAGAACAATGCTTTTGTAGGGAAATTTATTTTATAGATTTTGATGAATGCCATGTAAAACTTAAACTAGAAATTTGGCACCCCATTTTCCTTGTAATTTACATTGTAATAGATAGGGCTGGAAAAGCTGAGTCAAGTCAACTACGCCTAGAAATACAAAAATCAATCAAGACTCAAGTGAAGACTCCACAAAGGAACAACCGAGTATGGACAAGATAGAAGACCAAGAACTCGACAGAAAGATGTATCACCGGTGAGGAACAATTGTGAAGAGTCACTCAAAGTCAACTCAAGAAGCCAAGTCTCAAGTTGAAGTGACGGATGAGTCATCCAATGATTGGAGCGATTCAAGTCACCTGGGGAAAAAGGCGAAACTAAGAGGAGTTAATCGAAATGAATCCATTGCACGTAAGTCAAGAACTTTACTTAAATAAGTAATACTTCCATCTTTGTCACAGTCTTAAAGTGCTCATCCCGTGTGTGCAAAAAGAATAAACCAATGGGAAACACTACACCTCGTGTCGAACTTGAAAAGCTGCAAATTCATTTAATACGAGGAAGGGTCTACATCTCAAGATTGAGGACCAAGAAAAGACAAGGCAACGAACACAAGTGACTTTTGAAATCAGCTATCTCTTCAACGAGCAGATTTTCGAAAGTTCACTTTAAAAAGGCCGAGGAAATTCATTGAGAAAAGGTTACCTTGCACACCGAGTAATCAAGTATTATTCAAGCTATTAACCTACAAATACTCTCAAGAATATTCAAGCAAATCCTCAAGCCTCGAAACTCGAAGGAAATCGATCCAAACAAGTCAGTGAAGGAAAGACAACTTCAAATCATGTTGAAGAGGAAACTTTTGAAGAATCAAAAGGGGTCTACTTTCCAAGGATCATTGTAGGAAGGTTCAAGGTCGAACCAAGATATCAAGTTATTGGAGGACTTCGTGATCAAATCCAAGAGCTTGAGAAAGTGGGTCAAGTAGCAAGGCAAATGCCCTGTGAAGAAGCTGAGTCGGACGAGAAGCCAGCTGTGTGACCAAGGTTGTCTCTAGACTGTTCACCACTTTGTAAACTGATCTATTACTTAGTGGATTCCTCCAGGAGTTGGAGAAGAGAGGATTAGAAGAATTACCCCATCTTCGAACCTCTATAAAAATCAATTGTGTCATTTATTTGTCAAAGACATTTATATTTCTACATACCTACTTTATATCTGCGATAAACTTATCTCGCTATCCAAACCGATTAATAACCAAGTGCTAAAATCAAGTGTTAAAATAAGTTTAAAACAAATAAGTTTAAAATAAAACCGAACATCCAAGTTAAGTTTTAGGTTAAACAACTTGAGTTATTCTATCAACAACTTAACTTTTTGGTGGCTAACTCTGCTTGAATAACCAACTTAGTTGTCCTCAAGGACTTAGTTGTTCGTGTTAACTCTCGAATTTCTTTAAAAGGACTAAATCAAAAAGTTGGTAAGGTTTATTCAACCCCCTTCTAAACCTTACTTACACCCCTTGGGACCTACAAGTGGTATCGAGCGGTTGGTTCATTGAGCCTTCCGTCTTGGTTACTAAACTAGATCTCTATCTTTTCTAAAAGATTTTCAACACTTGTATTTTCAAGATTTTTCACTCTTAGCAAAGTTATTATCATGGAAGCAAATTTGACACGCATTCCTATGTTCACTTTGTTGAGGAATTTGATGACTAGAAAATCCATATGCAGCTCATCTATCTGCTTTCACTACTACAAAACAGTCTTTTTACATCGGTTCTCGGGCATATTCTACATCGGTTTTGAAACCGATGTAGAATCCATCATAGTGGAATGGTGCCTTTTTTACATCGATTCTTCGAACCGATGTAGAATAAATTTTCCTACATCGGTTATGATACAACCGACAACCGATGTAACAAATGGACCCTTTACATCGGTTACTTGGACAACCAAATGGACTAGTTACATCGGTTAGTCGACAACCGATGTAAACAGACAAAAAACCGAAACAGTTTACATCGCTTAAGACAATAACCGATGTAAATATCCATATTTTACATCGGTTTGTGCCATAACCGATGTAATATTTTCTTTTTTAAAAAAAAATACATCGCATAAAATGAAACCCAACCTCAATTTTCTTTTTCGATTTTTACAATACAATACGCCCGCCAACACCTATATATAATTATTAAAACAATACGCCGTCCCAACCCGACAACTACAATACGATAGTAATAAACCAAAACACTATGTACCAACACTACGACAACAATTAAACAAAAACACCATTTACTAACATTACAACAAATTCCAATACTAAGTCAATCATATAAGAACAAAACGGATTATCATGTTTACAATACAATATATAAAATCCTTTCAACACAATAAACAAGGTGATCAATACAAGATTACTTGGTTGCTTCAAAATTCCATATGCCAACTTGGTAGTTTGGATTCTTCTTTATAAATTAACCTACAAGAAAATCCAAAACATATCAAAGATTATAAGAACAATTAACTAATATAAGAACCATAATTTAAAAACCATAATCATGTTGTACATTATTTCAACCATAAATTAACTAATATAAGAACCATAATTTAAAAACATATCAAAGCATTATCATGTTGTACATTATTTCAACCGTTAAGTTAAAAATTAACTTAAGAGATAAGTCATAGTCTCTCAAGTCTCATATGTTCTCCATAAGTTTGAAAGAATTTGAAAAAATTAATAAAGACCAATCGATCATATGTTCTCCATAAGCTTAAGTAGTTGTCTTGTTTTGAGCACTTTTTTTAAATACGGACCGCATCGCCGGTTGAACCATTATACCAATACCTGGTGGTCGGACCGATATGGTAAGGCCCTAAATACCATTTTTGAGGTTATAACAATCAAAACCGGCCGTACCGGCCAAAATCGGTCAAAACCGGGCATACCGGCCAATACCGGTTAAACCGAAATTTTTATACTTTTTATTTTTTTCAACCTTTTTTTATAAAAACTGAAACTATAAACTTAATATTTAACATACTTATGTCATAATTCAAATCAAACAAGATTTAAAATCAATTATTCAATATTTATGTTAAGATTTATATCAATTATTTGTATTTTAACTAATTCAAACAAGAATTCTAATCAATCAAAATATTCTAAATTTGGACAAACCTCTATAATGTAGGCATAGACAATCAATCAAATAATTATATAATAAAAAATAAGAAATGAAAAATATATAACTTCTCTTTTTATATCAATATATTACATTAATATTTTTATATAATAGATTTTATTAAAACCGGTAAAACCGGCGGTTGAACCGTCCGACCGGTTGAACGCTTACCAGGTAGCTTAGCCTGTTTGATCAACGATACGGTATTTAAAACACTGGTTTTGAGATTAATTCCCAATAGCTTTGAAAATAGTTGTTTGATTTGTATGGTTTCAGGAAATTATCATGTGTTTGAATATTTTTTCAATTATATCATCGTATTGGATTTTCTTGAAGGATTTAGAATATTATTAATCCCACAACTGAAACTATTTTTTTTTCAAAAATACAATTAAACTATATATTTAAGATAGCTTATTAGCTTGTAGCTGTGGTTTTAGTCAATAAAGGAGCCTGCAGAGATAGCTCGTAGCTGTGGATTTCAAGAATATTAATTTTCACATGTGAAACCAATATTTTCTCATAATTGCAGAACAGCCCATTTCTCTTTATCTCTTAGTTTGTATTTTGCTCAACGAAAGATTTCAGAACTACCCTATGATTTGGTGGTTAAAACTTAAAATAATCTAATCATGCAATCACCGATAAAATTGTTTTCCCTCAAACTATATCAACCAATTAGAGCCAATATTCTTGTCTGTGAAAAACAACAGAAATATCACCAACAGAAATATCATAGGAAAGAACCAGGAAATAAATCCAACATTTTCAACTCAAGAGTACTCTACCTAAAGGATTTTACTTGTTATAGTGAGAAATAAAGAGAACAAACCTTGTTTGATATGACAAAGTTGCCACCAACTTTCAAGAAGTAAGATGCATTTAGAGCCAATATTCTTGCCTGTGAAAAACAAACAAATCAGTTTAAAACAAACAAAAATGAGGTTCGGGCTAATTACAAAATACTCCAGAGGTTATTGGAAATTACAAAATAAAACCCTTATAATTTTGAAAGGTAGTATCCCATAGCAACATATTTTGCAAGGAGAATTGTTGTACACTGGTCACACTAGTCCGATCAAACTTACCATCATTCAAAGCTAGTCACATTTTGCCTTGTTATTCTAGAGTTGATCTAAATTTTTTTCAGCAAAACTTCAAAGTTTATACCAAAATAAATGTGTTCTCAATACAATCTCTGACACCAGGTTAATTCTATATAATGCAAGTCCGTTTCAAGTCACAACACAATGGTTTTTTACACTAAAAAAACCGTGTATTGACCAAATAAACACTTTTACAACAAATAATCCGGGAAAGGAGGTTTGATGAGAAAACCAAATAGAAAATAGATGGATCATAAAAGATCGCAGGCATAGTAATGATCAGCCCTGCATTCAAAAACATTATGTTAAAAACCATTAAAAGATTCCACACATTTGAAAAGTAACAAAATCAATCTAAGAATTTGAAAAGTGCTGGTTTTAAAAAACCAACTCGTGTGGTTTCATGCCAGCCTTGAGTGAGAACCTTGCACCCAAATAGGCCTTAAGATCTGGGACAGACTCGATAGCGGTTAACAAAGTTGCATCAACAACTTTTTGATCATCTTTCTTCTAGAGTTGATCTTTACAAAAGCTCTCAATCCTAATTAGCAAAATTTTAAATAATGCACTGGACCATGTTTGAATCCTACAATGCAAATCTTATTGAGTATTTGACTCGATAAAAAAAAGCGTGTGCCTAAATTAGACACTTGTTCAACAGTCAACCTTCACAATGCAAACCTCGGAAGGAAGGTGAATTAATTAGATTTGGCATTATTTCAAATATGCAACGATACGATTTTATTAAATGACATATCTTTTGAATTCGACAAACACAAGAAAATTCCCAGACAACTACATATATTATAGCAATAAATGCAATTTTATCTCATCAATACATTGACTCACTTCAAGAGCGATTGAATCTTGGTGAGATACCAAGTGTTCCTTCAAACTTCTTCACCTTTTTCTCGCAAAAGTATAAGAATATTATGGTAGATGGCACGTTGAGACATTACTCTGTTAAAAGCCTCCGGATACAACGAGAATGATGTAAAGGGAGATGTTACGAATAGAAGCGATTGAAGGATCTTCTAGACTATGATATGTACAACAATGGAGAAAGAACCATGAGACTTATATTATGCAAACAAGATACAATCCTGTCGAACCCTCTGTTTGGCCTTTTCAATCACATCATCGATTAGGCAAAGCACACAGAAACCATTTGACAGACAAATTTGATGGCAATACTTAGATCTCGAACAGAAATGGATCGTGAAAATTGAATCAAACACAACAAAAAATAAATCATTTTGTGGAAAAAAATAATTATCCAAATACAAGAGTTAATGAAACAAAGAAATGCACCAGTAAATGACCAGAAACTTTGTCAAAGTTCTCAAGTTCTTTAAGCACATACCTTCCTGAAGTTGGCTTCATATTTAAATTGTTGCCACGCTTAACACATGTAAAATTAAAAAAAGTATGTCCATCATTCAAATATCCTGAGGTTGAACTATACCTTTCTCACATCGCTCATAAAATTACCAAACAATTATAAAAAAGCCCAAAATTTAGATTATAAACCTGTCACAAAAACTAGTGATCCTCACAAACTCCAAGAGAACAAAAGATCAGCACTTCATTTTCTTCCTCTCAGCACCCAAACTAGCAAGCACAGACAAATTTCACTTAGCATTCTTGGGCTTCCTCCAAAAATTAAAAAAAAATACAATCAAATAAAACAAAGCAAATATCAGATTTATTTCCTTTCACAAAAAATAGATCCAAAAAAAAAAAAAACGAAGCACCTTTAAATAAGAAGAAGAAGCGTGAAAACTAACCTTAAAAAAGCACTTGATTTCGCCACTTTCTTTTGCATATTCGACAAACCCTCCGATTTTCCCTATTTTGCAAGCCGAGCCGATACTATTATGGAAGCCTCTTCTTCATTCCGTCGGCGCAAGGTCAGGCTAGGGTTTCGCGTGGGAAGGCGAAAGGGGGTTTAGGCTAGGGTTTCGCGTGGAAACCGAAAGGGGGCTGGCAAACGGGGGGAAAGAGGGTTGGCTAGGGCTTCGAACTACAAGTCGAAGAGATGGGGATTCGCGCGCGTCGCTGGTGGTGGGCGGAGGTATGGACTTTGTATGGCGGACTCTATCCAAAAGGTGGCGTTGGTGATTTCAACGGATTCGAATAGAATAAGAGTGAACCAATGATACGGGAATACAAGGTGAAAGGGGGCGGGCAAAAGGTTAAGGCTCAGGCAAAATTTAACTAAAAAATTATCTACATCGGTTCGTCTCAACAACCGATGTAATTATCTCAAACTATTTACAAGTTTGCCACCAGATTTTTTTTACATCGGTTGGTTAGTGAACCGATGTAAAGGCCTGATGTAAAAAGCCTGTTTTGTAGTAGTGTTTACATGATGAAATGTGGCGAGTGATAGAGGATGGGCCACTGCAAATACTTAAGGTGAACACAACTCGTAAGAATAGCGATTGTAGTAGTAGGTAAGCATGATGAAGACAGACCGGCCATAGTTGAAAAGCCAAGGATCGAGTGGACTAACGATGACAAAAGAGATACAACTTGGATAATGTGGCCAAGGACATACTTTACAAGACATTGGACAAAGCAATGTTCAATAAAGTCAAATCTTGCAAATCTGCAAAAGAAATCTGGGATAAATTAACTTTAATTTGTGAAGGATCAGAGCAAATTAAAGAAAATAAATTGTCTGTTGCTGTACAAAAATTTGAAAATTTTAAAATGCTTGCAGGTGAAACCTTGGATCAGCTAGATGCCAGATTCACTGAAATCACAAATGAGCTATCAGCACTTGGGAAAGAATATACACAAAAGGAAATGTGTATGAAGATTCTGAGAAGCCTCCCAGCTGAATGGGAAATGAAGGTCATGGCCCTGAGACATTCAATGAACCTCACAACAACATCCAATCATGAGCTATTCTCAGATCTCAAAGACTATGAATTTGAGCTGAGAAGAAAATAGCAAGAGGGGATAGTTGTACCTGAGACAGTTGCACTTATAGTCAAGGCTGGAAAGAGAGCTGAAGTCAAGGAAGTCATAGACCAGGAGGAGATTGCCCTAATGGTTAAAAGATTCAACAAGTTCTTCAATAAGAACTATAAAAGAATCAAGGGTGAAACCTCCAGGAGACATTCAGCTCCTTCCAAGTCAAGGGAAGATAGGCCACCAAAGAGAACTGAGCATCAAAGAGTTGAGTATCAGAGAGCTGATAACCCAAGGACAGAAAGAGCTGATCAAAGAGCTGAGAACCTGTGTTGGAATTGCAGAAACAGGACATTTTGCAATTGATGCTTCCTATCCACCGGTCAATAAATACAGAATGAAGAAGAAAGAAAAGTCTTGAGAGAAAGAAGACAGAAAAGAAGAAAGTCATGTTGGTCGCCGAGATCTGCTAAAAACAACTAAGTCTAATGAAGCAAAGAGACTCGAGAGAGTAGTGAAGCTGACTCCTCAAGTGATTCTGAAGAAGAAGCAATGATCTGTCTTATGGCTAAAGAACAAGATCAACCAGACCAAGAAGATGAGGTACACTCTAACTCATCTCATTCAGATTCAAGTGATAGTGATTGTGACACACACACTTCATCACCCACTGATCTTTATGATTCATTAGGCAAAATGATGAAAGACTTTGAACACATAAAATCCTCACACACACTTTTAAATGAGGAAAACAGCCAACTCAAAAGCCATAACTCACAGCTGACTAAGGAGCTGAGTACGCTAAGTCACATAGCTAATGAGAACAAAGAGCTGAAGGCTGAGAATGCCAAACTGATAGCAGAGATAACTGCTATAGAAAAGAGAGAAAATTATCTTAAAAATGTAATTACCTCATTTACAAAGGCATCTAAATCATTGGATGACCTTATCATGAGTCAAAAAGAATGTGGAGATAAGACAGGCATATGATTCAATTCCTTTATGCATAGTCAAACTCCTAGGGTGATTTTGGAAAAAGGATCTTCGAGTAATGAAGCACCTCAAAATCCCAAAACACCAAATGTTTCACCCACATTCATTCCAAAGCACAATCACAAACAAACTGGCCTTGGATATAAAGGGAAATGAAAACAGCCTGTTGAGTATGCTGAGAGGACAACTGAGAAGAAATCCAGCAAAGTTCCTCAAAGAAACTCCAAATAGAAAGTACTGTGTGAAGAATAAACAGAGCTACCAAAACCCCAGTTTTTATCAAAGAAACACATATGATGGGAATGGTAGAAACTACCCAAGCCAAGTGATTGGAACAATGTGAAAAATAAGCAAATACCAATGGAATACAAGCCTGATGGCAAAGACCTAGACCTCAACAAAGGTCATTCCAAAGGCAAACGAGCTATTATCAAGCACACACATGCACCCAGGCACTACACTCAAAAATATCACAACTACCTAAAGAATACAATTGATAAAACACACACACAGGCATACAGACAAAAGAGACATTGTATGAACCTAAAGCCCCAAGCAATTTGTTAAAGTGAATTATGATTATGGCACGATGATGGAAACCTCTTAGAGTCAAATCATTTGGCTATAGGTTGGTTGGATCATCTTACATCACTAACCCCTCGGGACCCGGACAAGTATGGGTACCAAAACTAATTTCCTTGATTGCTTGGTTATAGGAACATCCGAGTGCCAAGGAACCTGGTACATTGATAGTGGCATTCCGGACATATGACAGAAAACAAGAGAAATGTCAAGGTTCAAGGAGATTAGAGGTGCAAAAGTCATATTTGGAGGAAATGAAGATCCAGGGAAAATAAAAGGCACAAAATCTATCAAGAAGAATGGACTGGAAATCACAGATGTTGCATATGTTGAAGGCCTCAACTTCAACTTTGTTAAGCATCGCCAACTCGTGACAAGGTCTACAATGTTGGATTCAATATGGGATGTGCGGATTAAAGATACTTGAATCAAATGAAATAGTCTTTGCAAGGATCAAGACAGAAGAATATGTATGTGGTAGATCGGTCTCTTGCCACACCAAGCACTTGTCATAGCAAAGAGCACAAATAGAATCAAGTTGGTTGTGGCACAAGAAGTCGTGTCATCCGAACTTCAAGACAATCAACAAGCTTGCAAGGAGTCATCTTGCAGAAGGATTGCCAGACTCAGTGTACAAGAAGGAAAGTTTATGTGATGCATGCCAGATGGGAAAGCAAATCAAATCTTCATTCAAGGAGAAACCTAGTCCTTCTTCAACAAGGATATTGCATCTGTTGCATATGGATTTATTTTGCCCTGTTGAACCAGCCAACATAAGTGGAAAGAAATATACTTTAGTGGTGGTAGATGATTATTCAAGATATACATGGACAATCTTCAAGTGCAAAAAGAAGGAAACTTTGCAGAAGCTACCTAAGCTGATGAAAAGAGTTCAAAATGAAAAGAGTCAAACCATTATAAAAATAAGGCCTGATAGAGGAACTGAGTTTGTCAATGGGATAATCACTCAGTATTGTGTAGAAAATGGTATTGCTCATGAGTTATCTGCAGCAAGAACTCCACAAAGAAATGGAGTAGGCCGAAAGAAGGAACAAACTCTCAAAGAAGTCCGCAATGACCATGTTAGTGAAGCGGATTGCCTAAGAGATTTTGGGCTGAATCTATTAACACCGCATGCTATACTCAAAATAGATGCATGATAAACAGCAATTGACCATGACTCCCTATGAGATATGGACAGGGGAAAGCCAAATGTTGCACATTTAAGAATATATGGATGTAAATGCTTCATCCACAACAATGGCAAGGATAATCTAAAGGCTTTTGATGCTAAAGTCGATGAAGGTATCTTCTTGGAATACTCACCGAGAGCAAAGCCTATGGAGTCTTGAACAAGAGGACTATGGTCACGAAGAGTCTATTCATGTGGTTTTTGATGAACCTAATGTGAATGGAGAAGACATTGAAGAGTTAGGCGATAAGTCAATCAACCAACTATGCGAAAGAGCATTATGTTGAAGTCAAGTAAGAGTAATCAACCAAGATGAGGATGAGATAGCTGAATCTCAAAGACAAATGGAAAGTGTACACCAATGATGATGAAAGACCTGCTCAAGACAACGAAGCGAAAAGACAAATTAACCCCGATTTACTTCAACCTCGATGTGAGATGGCCGAGAGACCATCCACCGAGCTAGTTATTGGAGATGTGAGAGTTGGTGTAAGAACCAGATCCGAGCTCATGAAGAAGCATTGTTCAATTGTTTTATTTCCCAAATAGAGCCAAAAGATGTGTCTCAAGCATTGGATGACACACATTGGATTCAAGCAATTTAAGAAGAGCTGAATCGGTTTGAAAGGAACAAAGTATGGGAGTTGGTGCAGAGACCAACCCATCAGAATGTTATTGGCACAAAATGGGTTTTCAGAATCAAGATGAATGAGGAAGGATCTGTGGTAAGAAAAAAATCAAGATTGGTAGCCAAAGGATATTGCCAAGAAGAGGGAATAGATTTTGATGAAACCTTTGCTCCTATTGCAAGATTAGAAGCAATAAGGATGTTTCTTGCCTATGCTACACACAAGAACTTCACTGTATATCAAATGGATGTGAAAAGTGCATTAATGGACTGTTAGAGGAAGAAGTCTATGTAGAGCAACCTCAAGGTTTTAAGCAGAAGACCATTGGTGATAAGTTGTACAAGCTCAAGAAAGCATTATATAGATTGAAACAGGCACCAAGAGCATGGTATGATATATTATCTCAATTTTTAACTGATAATGGATTCACCAAAGGCAAAGTGGGCAGAACACTCTTCAGAATTCAAGATGGAGAGAGTATTCTCGCTTGTGCAAATATATGTGGATGATATCATTTTTGGATCCACAAATAAAGAGTCATGTGATAAGTTCTCAAACCTCATGTAAGACAAATTTGAAATGAGCATGATGGGAGAGCCGACTTTCTTCCTAGGACTTCAAGTTAAGCAATTGAAGGATGGAACCTTCATAAGTCAAACAAAGTACACCAGAGATTTAATGAAGAAATTTGGTATGGAAGAGAAGTCTTCGTGAAAATACCAATGAACACATCACCAAGATGGACATGGATGCAAATGGTAAGGGTGTAGATAAAAAAAGATATAGAGCACTTATTGGATCATTGCTCTATCTAACAAATTGCAATGCAACCGGATGACTCGCAGCTAAGAGAATCCTAAGATAGTTGAAGGGATGCCGAAAAGTTGGCTTATGGTATCCAAAGGAAGGTGGATTCAAGCTTATTGGTTACTCGGACTCGCAATCTTTGGATGTAGATGTTAGATAAATGTTTTTATCATGATTTTGATGATTTTGTTCAAATGAGTTTTTATACCAAAACAATGTCCCTAAATGTTGTCCGAATACTTCCGATCGATTTAAAATGTTTTTACTATTTTTCTGAGTATTTCTTGAAGTTTATTTTCGATATAAAATTGGACAACATTTATATTTCAAGCTCGACCGGTCGCCCTATAGGGCAACTTTGTACGAGTTGAGTTTTGAAACAAAAATGGGACGGAAAGGAAATCAAGGAGGCGACCGGTCGACCATGAGGTCGGCCGACCATGGGTCGACAATGAGGTCGACCCTATGGACGAACGGTACTGAACGTGTGGTTCAATTACGAACTCTCTGTTTTGATTTTCCAACACCCCGACCGTTCAGCTTAGGGGTTGGACCCCCCCTCGTCGACCGGTCCACCATGTAAAATTCGCAGAGAACTCATTTCAAACTTATCTCTGTGCGACCGGTCGCACCCCCTGTGTATCAGCAAACTATCCGTTGCATTTTCAGACAGCTTTTCCCTAATTTGTGGGATTGATTTCTAACAGCTATAATCTTGATTTTAAATGGTTTCTTTTGCAGAAAATCACTCCCCAAGGAGGAGCCTATGTCTGGAAATCAAGCCAAGACCTGTCCTATAAATAGAGTCTTCATTCAAGAAACAATATATAACACAACATACAAGCAAAGAGCATACAAGCAAACACTTTCATATCTTGTTGTATTCTAGCCTAAGTACTTTCACTTGCACACTCTTGAGGTCTAGGCTTTTGATTCTTGATTACACTTGCACTCAATCTTTGTATTGGTATTATAGAGTTGTAATCTTGAATTTTGTCAATCATCCAAAACAAGATATCCTTGTTGTTGCTCTTGTGGTAAGAGCACACTTGGGTGATCTTAGGTGTTGAAGAGTGTGGTACTCTTCATAGGTGTTGAAGGAAGATTGTGGTAATATCCTTGAAGGGGTTGTAAGAGTATTGTGGTAATCCTCAAGGTGGTGTTGTATTAATTTTGGTAATTAATAAAATTCTTTTTCTTTTTCAAACCCATCCCTGATATACTTGGGGTGGTAGAGCACGTAGTCCCTAGGTGGGGTGAAGCTCTTTAAATCGACGTGTGTTGTTTATTTTCCGCACCTTAGTTTTCATTCTTGCTTGATTATTCGAAAAAGAGGGCAAAATCAAAAACCGGGATAATCTATTCACCCCCTCTAGATTATCGTAGCCACTGGACTAACAAGTTGTATCAAAGCCAAACTCTTTGGCTAGCTCGCTCCAAGTAAAGAGGAAAGATCCATGGCTACGAATGACGCTTATCTCACCACCGCGCCTCCACCAACAAGCCACCACTATTCGACGCCAACAACTACGCATTTTGGAAAGACCGTATGGAGTGCTTTCTATAAGGGTGTGGGTTCGACATTTGGAATGTGGTCATTGAAGGAGTTGTTCAACAAACCAAGAAATTGGAGGATGGCACCTCGGCTCCTAAACCTTTCAAGGAGTTCGATGAAAATGACAAGAAGGCCTTCTCTAAAACGGTAAGGCCTTCTCTCTAAACGGTAAGGCCTTAAATATTTTGCATTGTTCTCTTACCGCCACCGAGTACAATCGCATAAGAGGCATAAGATCGGCACATGAGGTTTGGGAAAAATTGGAGACTATATATGAAGGGACAAAGAAGGTCAAGCAAGCAAGAAAGACCATGCTTGTTAAAGACTTTGAAAACTTTAACATGCATGATGGTGAAAGCATCTCTAAAATGGTGGAAAGGCTTGACAACATTGTCAATCCTCTTGTGGCCCTCGGCAAAGTCATCTCCGAAGAAGACAAGGTGACTAAAGTATTGAATGCTCTTCCCGGCTCATGGTCCGAAAAGGTGACGGCAATCACGAAGGCACAAAATCTTGAGACACTCAAGTTTGACGAGCTCATCGGGAACCTCCTCATCTATGAAGTCTATCTCAAGGAGAGAAAAAATTCCAAACCAACCATCAATCAATCGGGTATGCAAAATATTCCTAAAGGTCTTGCTTCTTCTTCTAATAATGCATACTATGATAATGATGATGATGATGAGGAGACGGCCGCACTTGTCCGAAAATTTGCAAAATTTGTGAATAAATACAAGGCAAGAAAACCGAGAGATAATTCTTGCTTTAAATGCGGAAAACCCGGGCACTTCATTGCCGATTGCCCAAAACTCGATGAGGAGGAACCAAAGAAAAAGAAGCTTTTCTCGAAAAAGAAGGCTCTAAATACGGAGGTTAAAACCAAGGACACCTCAACAAAATGGAGTAGCCGAAAGGAAAAATCGAACACTACAAGAAATGAGTCGGTCCATGCTTAATGGATTTTCTCTTCCAAAATATTTTTGGGCCGGCCGTAAGTACCGCTTGCTATGTCATTAATCGAGTTTATATTCGTCCTAAAATGAATAAAACTCCATATGAGCTTTGGAAAGGAAGAACTCCAAATATTAGTTACTTCAAAATATTTGGATACAAGTGTTTTATTTTGAATACTAAGGATCAATTGGACAAACTTGATCCTAAGGCCAATGAAGGAATATTTATGGGGTATTCTACAAAAACAAAGAATATCGGGTTTACAATAAGACTAGTGGGGTTGTTGAAGAATCCATCCATATCAAATTCAATGAAGCTTCGGGTGTTGAAAGGATACCCAATGATGAAAGTGATGAAGAGGATATTATTGAACCCGTTGTTCAAAATGATGCTCAAAATGATCAACCTTCTACTTCAATTGATCAACCATCCACTTCTAATGTTCCTCAAGAAGATAGAGGTGACATTTCGGATCTTCCCGTGGCATTGAAATTTAAGGGAGATCATCCAAAAGATCTTATTATTGGTGATCCCCTTGATAGAGTGATGACCCGAAGAGGATTTGCCGAGAAAGCTCTTATATCTCAAAAAGAGCCTAAAAATACCAAGGAGGCTATTGAGGATGAGGATTGGTTTTTGGAGATGCAAGAAGAGTTGAATCAATTTGAAAGAAATGATGTATGGGAATTGGTACCTTGTCCTCCATCTCAAACTATTATTGGTACTAAATGGGTATTCCGGAACAAACTTGATGATCAAGGCAACATTGTTCGAAACAAGGCAAGGTTAGTAGCTCAAGGGTATTGTCAAGAAGAAGGTATTGATTATGATGAAACTTTTGCACCCGTAGCACGTTTAGAAGCTATTCGTATTTTACTTGCCTATTCTTGTTTCAAAAATTTCAAGCTTTACCAAATGGATGTTAAATCCGCTTTCTTAAATGGTTTCATTCAAGAAGAAGTCTATGTAAAATAACCTCCGGGTTTGAAAATTTTTCTAGGCCTAATGATGTTTATAAACTTAAAAAGGCCTTGTATGGTTTAAAACAAGCACCCGTGCATGGTATGATAGACTTAGCCCTTTTCTTTTACATCACCTTTGTAGTAGGTGTATGTGCAAGATTTCAATCTGCACCAAAGGAAAGCCACATGATTGCGCTAAGAGAATCCTAAGATAGTTGAAGGGATGCCAGGAAGTTGGCTTATGGTATCCAAAGGAAGGTGGATTCAAGCTTATTGGTTACTCGGACTCGGACAATGTTGGATGTAGATGTTAGATAAATGTTTTTATCATGATTTTGATGATTTTGTTCAAATGAGTTTTTATACCAAAACAATGTCCCTAAATGTTGTCCAAATACTTCCGATCGATTTAAAATGTTTTTACTATTTTTCGGAGTATTTCTTGAAGTTTATTTTCGATATAAAATTGGACAACACTTATATTTCAAGCTCGACCGGTCGCCCTATAGGGCAACCTGTACCTGAGTTGAGTTTTGAAACAGAAAACGGGACGGAAAGGAAATCAAGGAGGGCGACCGGTCGACCCTATGGGCGACCGGTACCTGAACGTGTGGTTCAATTACAGAACTCTCTGTTTTGATTTTCCAACACCCCCGACCGTTCAGCATTAGGGGTCGACCGGTCGGACCCCCCGTCGACCGGTCCCCCTATGTAAATTTCGCAGAGAACTCATTTCAAACTTATCTCTGCGCGACCGGTCGCACCCCCTGTGTATCGAAAACTATCCGTTGCATTTTCAAACAAATTTTCCCTAATTTGTGGGATTGATTTCTAACACTATAATCTTGATTTTAAATGGTTTTTTTTTTTTTTTGAAAAATCACTCCCCAAGGAGGAGCCTATGTATGGAAATCAAGCCAAGACTTGTCCTATAAATAGAGTCTTGATCAAGCAACAATATATAACACAACATACAAGCAAAGAGCATACAAGCAAACACTTTCATATCTTGTTGTATTCTAGCCTAAGTACTTTCACTTGCACACTCTTGAGGTCTAGGCTTTTGATTCTTGATTACACTTGCACTCAATCTTTGTATTGGTATTATAGAGTTGTAATCTTGAATTTTGTCAATCATCCAAAATAAGATATCCTTGTTGTTGCTCTTGTGGTAAGAGCACACTTGGGTGATCTTAGGTGTTGAAGAGTGTGGTACTCTTCATAGGTGTTGAAGGAAGATTGTGGTAATATCCTTGAAGGTGTTGTAAGAGGATTGTGGTAATCCTCAAGGTGGTGTTGTATTAATTTTGGTAATTAATAAAATTCATTTTCTTTTTCAAACCCATCCCTGGATATCTTTGGGGTGGTAGAGCACGTAGTCCCTAGGTGGGGTGAAGCTCTTTAAATCGACGTGTGTTGTTTATTTTCCGCACCTTAGTTTTCATTCTTGCTTAATTATTCGAAAAAGAGGGCAAAATGAAAAACCGGGATAATCTATTCACCCCCTCTAGATTATCGTAGCCACTTAGACTAACAAAGAGAGTGACAGGAAGAAGAGTACTTCGGTACATGTCAAATGCTTGGAAACAGATTGGTTTCCTGGTTTAGTAAGAAAAAACTCAATAGCCACATCCACAAATGAAGTACATAGTATAGCTGACAGTAAAACAAGTGCCAAGTCTTATGGATGAGACATCACCGAGAGATTATGAAATTGAAGAAAAAGAGATTCCAATTATGTGTGATAACACAAGTGCTATTGCAATCACTCAAAATCCTGTGTTGCATTCAAGAACAAAGCACATTGATGTCGATATCATTTTATAAGAGATCGTGTTGAAAAGAAAGACATCAATTTTTGGAATATATCTCAATCGATAAACAATTTAGGCGACATGTTCACCAAGCCCTTATGTGAATCAAGATTTGAAGAGCTTAAGCATGAGCTAAGGTTAATTGAGTGAGTTAACACTCGGAAGAATAAATCGAAGAGATGGAAAATGAAAAGATGAGAATTGAATAAGTTTTTCGCATCGACCAAGTGAAACAGACCATATCGAGAAAAGTCGGATGTATCGAGTTAGCCGACAAATGAGTCGCTTAATGAAAAGAAAGAAGAAGAGTTTAAGTAATTTTTTTTGAGATAAGCAGAGTCATTTATGAGCTAAGTGACAAAAATGCGATCGTTTTAAATGAGCGGGAATGTTTTTAAGGATGAAGTCAACATAATAATGACGCACAACAGTCAAAAGTCGATAAGCATATGATTGGATATAAATGTTTGCCGCATTAAATGCAAGGAATTAAATACGGTTTGACGTGCTAAATCTGAACCGTTGATTTTGATCAAAATTTCAAAATCCAAAGCCCCGTCCTTTCATAACCCTTATATACATTTTTTTTGTTTTCTCTCTCACACTCAAAAACTGTTCATCTTCAAGCAATATAAAGCAAGCTATTTTCTCTCTCGAACCAGCTTCTCAAGTTTTAATCGGTAAAAATATCTAAAAATGGCACCAAAGTTCGATTTCGTCAAGCTATCGAAGCAAATCCACTCAGGATCGTCAGTGGACTTTGAAGGTATGGTAAATCAGGGTTCCGATTAAACCCTAGTGAAGAAGATCTGTGAAATGCTAGAAAAGTCAGGTCTCAAGGCTTTTCTAACTATGAAATACTAGCACACCTACCTAGAAGAGGTGGCGCAGTTCTATGTTAATGCAGAAGTGCAGGACAAAGGAATCAAGTCTTCTGTCCACCGTAAGGATATTTTGATAAATGCTAAGGACCTTGTGGAGCACTGTTTATTGTCGTCTGAAGGCATGAAGGAGATTTATGAAGCGCACGCGTTGATTTGATCGCCGCATGGAAATAGATAGCCAAACCAGTGTCTTTGCTAAGGTGGTCTACACACCGAGAAGAAATTGCAAGGGCGACTATCATAAGTTGATGGATATCGTCTCTAAGTGTGTAGACATGAAGTTTGGCGGCTTCAACCAAATTGTCAAAGACTAAGCCGATCGTCATGGTCGCGATCATGCAGGGCAAGAAAGTCAACCTGGGCCGAGTTCGTATGCAGCAGACTCGCGAGAATGTAATGAACAAATCGCTTAAGGATGACGAATCCTTTGGAGGATCTCTCGTATATGGCCTGGTAATTGGCCACCTTATGGAAGTGAAGGGCATTCCCCTTCGACATGGAAAACCTTTCCATGTCAACAAGAAAATGTTCGGGCTAACCTCTCTGCGGAGCCCGGAGGAGACCCCATGCGAAAAGAGTGGACACCAAAGTGGGGGAATTAGTCAACCCGAGGACACAAACAAGTTACCTCTCCTCCCAAGAAGAAAATTGCCTCTGCAAAAGCAAGAAGAAGGTTGCCCCTGCGCAAAGAAAGAAAAAGGATGCACTCCGCCTTGCAACAAGTCGCATGCCCGTGCAAATGTGTCTCTTACCCCGCAAAATGGGCCGAGAAGGAACCTCAAATCCCTTCTCCAGCCATACGAAAGAAGAGGATCGCAAACCAAGAAAGGCGGCTCCCTCTAAGAAGGATGCCCCGTCCCCGCCGCCAAAGACTCAAGAAGAAGAAGAAGAAAAACAAAATTCCTCTCGTTCGGACCAAAAGAAGAAGACTTTTCAAGCATCGAGCTTGAGAAGACAATTGAATCTACCTCTCACCGGAGAAAACACCGAGATCGCAAGCTCGGAAGTGCGATCTCCCGGTTATTGATGAAATTGCCAAGTTTGTTTTGAGGACGATCGTGAGGCCTACAAAAGACCAAACAGGAGAGGACAACGAGGACAACAAAGCAAATGAGACAACTAAACTTCCAGTTGAAAAGTTGTCTCTCCACTGCTTCGGACGACGCTGTCAAGGTGAAGAGCAAAGCAGAGTGGAAGACAAGAAGAAGATGACGATTATGATGCCATCATGTATTCTCCCGTATACCCAAACATTCATGTCGTTTATGTGAATGGAGGGCGTGAAAGCTAAACCACTCAAGGGCACAATTTGATCGCTAATTTCATCAAAGAAGAGGAGGAATTGTTGCAATTTCTCGAAGTCAACACTGTGCTTGAGGCCCTGGATGAAGATAATCGCCGAATATTCTACAAATATTCAAGGAGAAGGAACAAGCCAAAGCAAAGCAAAGGAAGTAGAAGCTCTCGAGAGAGCCAATATATATCCGCTTTCTTCGAACTCTAGAACACACTCATCCTCATTTGGATGTGTTCTTAGAGAGTGATGAAGATTAGGATCCTATTGCCGCAATGAGAAAAGTCGATTTGGCAAAGCAGCTCTCGAAGGAATCCGAATAATGCATGAGCAACAACTATCGGAAGGACCACGAGTCGCCTCAATCTCTCCCGCAAATTGACCCATTGGGAGTGGTGCGTGATTGCCACATACATCGCCGCAGCTACGTCCCGAAAGATTTTCGAGAAGATGGGTCCAAGATTTGGCAATGAGATTGGGACTTTGGGCAGCCAAGTTGAGCCAACCCCTACTGAAGGTGTTTTACCACCTGTCCTGGCGGCAAAGCACTCAATGGAAGAAGCCGCAAGTCTGGAGAAGAGTGAGCCCATCATAAGTCACGCACTGGTGTGCCACCGAGGGCGAAACTCACTCCACCGCAAAGGGTGGGAGGATCTTTGAGATGACTCTATATTGAAGAAAGGTAGCGAAGTGGAAAGTGAGAAAGAACCTCAAAGAGATTGACATTGACGGCTTCCAGGACGGTTGAGTCTGTCCCGGTGAAGTGTCACCGCTTTGAAGGCGATGACACTCGTTTGTTGCGATCGAGGCACAAGATGGAAATGCCCCGAGTTAACACTGGGTAGTGAAAGCGCAATCCAAGGGGTTGAAACTTATATGGATGCCATCGTTGAAGACCCGATACCTACGATCGTCGAAGGGAATGTTGAAGGCCTCGCTGCAGTTGAGACTGCTGGAGGTGTTGAAGGCCCAAGGGAAGTTGAGACCTCCCTGGGTAAAGCTCAAGAGATTCAAAACATCTCTCCTGTTCACAAAGATCTTTCAATCGAGAAGGAGATTAGTGCACTTCATGACTCCCAGGAGAACCCTGACATATCATTTCTGGGGTCTGAAGATGAAGCTGAGTCCACACCCATTGCACATCAAAAGGACCCAGCTGAGGATGTTCTCCCGCAGACGAGTCAGTCGAGTTACAAAGTCCGCCGTCAAACATTCAACTTTGATGATAAACCAAGCCCCGGTTTCATCATCATCCGATGATATTGATATTGCAAGGATCCGAACTTCATTTAGAAAAATCTATCGAGGCCGACAAAGTCAAGTTAAGATAAGGCAGTGAGGCTCGATCAATCGCCAACCCATTTCGTAAGCCCCGGATGAAACCGAGTCATCTCACGAGCTCCCACAAACTGCGTCAGCAGCTCGACTCCACTAGGAACATCACAGGCACAGACCGCACAAATAATCCCAAATGTGCGAGATGATGATTTTCAACAGTATTTCCCTTTTCTATTTAGTTTCCCGAGCTCGAAGAAGAGACTTCTAGAGAGACACGACGATACACTATTCGAGAAGATCATGTAATCCCTATAGACTCTATTGAGCCAAAACTTTGACATCGATGCGAGAATGGCGGCAATCGAATCGTGTGACAAATGAGATCCGTGAAGTCTTCAAGAAGATTTGTGAAGAGATTGAGAAGATCGAACGGCACCAAGACTCACTTGACTTGCGCCCGGACAATAGAGATGCCACCCTCACAACATATTTGAGAGGGATGGTGGTAAGGATCATGGAGTGGTCTCAACAAAGAGTGCCATGCAACACGAGCAAGTCCGCTATTTCAAGCGTTATACAATAAGATGATTGTTTGGAGTCCGACAATGTTGATATGAAGCAAAGGATGCAGCGTATATTGAAAGGTTGCATGCCTCATAAAAACAAATGGAGCTACTACGTGAATTTCAACGAAAAGAAGTTCTGCGTCTCGAGGAGACCATGAATGCCATTTTCACCTTCTCATGGTGAAATGAAACTGTGTGGCGGCGAGTCAAAAGCCACTCGTTCGAGAATATCGGACATTTATGCCGCAAAACTCCAAGCGAACTCACCTCTCAAAGAGACTCGACTTCATACTCGTAGGCAAGTTCCCCGGGGTCCCTCTCTCCTTGGATGATTCTAAAAAGGGGAAGATGAGTACCTAAGGAGTTTGAAACAAGAAGCAACAAATGAGAAGAAAGAAGGAAAGGCAAAATTTGGGGGAACATTCAAGGACCTCGACATTAATGATTGCTTAAACCCCTCAAGGGGTCATGTGACGGCCTCAATCATCGCAAAAACTTCCAGGTGACTCTGCCGATCGAACACTCTATTGTGCCAATGTCGGAGAAAATGCGAATCGTAGAAGCGAGGGATAGTAGATTTCGATAAAAAGATAGATGCCCGCATTGAAGAAGTGTTGAAACAATACGGTGGCATTCCGGCAGGGAATGATCAAGATGCTATTCCAGATGACGGATCCGAGCCAAGATTAGTTGAAGAGTTCAAGACGCTGAATCAAGGCTATTTCAAAAGATGTATGTAGCCCAAACGTGGGATCTCTCGGGAGAAAGGTATTAAATTGTGCGAAGAAGGCGACAAGCACCGGACTACCAATGACCATTCAAATTCAAATTGTAAGAGTTTTTGACCTAGACCACAACCCAAAAATATCGAATATGTATATCCCGAAAAGAAGGGAAGTATCTACTAGCCGGGTATGACGAAGTAGCAAATCGGAAGTGGCTAGAAAGAATGTTGAATACGTGAAAAGACAAAAAGAGGAGAACATAAGGCAATCGTGAGCAATGGCTCGAAAGGAAGCGCAGTGATGATGATCTTTGCGAAGAAATTGTTGCGTGGCGAAGGCGATGAAGTGTTGTTGCGAACCCTTCATGTATTTTACTCCTGTAAATACATTTTTGTGTAAGTCATTTGTATACGTAGTGAAGTTTTTCTGTAATTTTTCACTTCGTATATGTATCCTAGCATAGATGTTTGTATTTTGCTTTGATATAGTATGCTCTGATACGCTTTGTAAACAGATGTGTAAAGGAAAAGAATGATATGATCAATAAAATGATCTATTCAACGCATACATTCTTTGTTACTGCATTGTCTGTATGTATCTTTGTTGTTTACATATTGTTTAATATTTTTAAGTTTTGGCATCATCAAAAAGGGGGAAATTGTTGGGAATTTATTTTATAGATTTTGATGAATGCCATGTAAAACTTAAACTAGAAAGTTGGCACCCCATTTTCCTTGTAATTTTTATTGTAATAGATAGGGCTGGAAAAGCTGAGTCAAGTCAGCTATGCCTGGAAATACATGAAGTCAACTGAAGACGGAAGTGAAGACTCCATTGTGGAACAGCTGAGTATGGCCAAGAAGGATGATCAAGAACTTCACTGAAGATGTATCAGCTGAGAAACAGCTGTGTGAAGTGTCAGTCAAAGTTGAAAGTGACAGATGAGTCTTCAAATGATTGAAGCAGACTCAAGTCACCTGGGGAAATAGGCAGCAGCCAAGAGGAGTTAACTGAAAGGAATCCGTTGCACAGAAGTCAAGAACATTACTTAAATAAGTAATACTTCCATGCTGCCAGGTCTTAAAGTGCTCATCCCAGAAGCGTGCAAAAGGAATAAACCAATGGGAAGCACTGGCACCTCGTGTCGAACCTAAAAAGTTGCACATTCATTTAATACGAGGAAAGGTCTACATCTCAAGATTGAAGATTAGGAAAAGACAAGCCAACGAACACAAGTGACTTTTGAAAATCAGCATATCTCTTCAACGGGAAGATTTTTGAAAGTTCACTATAAAAGAATGAGGAAACTCATTGAGAAGAGGTCACCTGAACCACGAACAAGCAAGCAATATTTAAGTTGTAAACCAGCAAACATTCTCAAAGACATTCAAGCAAATCCTCAAGCCTGAAACTCGAAGGAACTCAATCCAACACAAAGTTGTGAAGGAAAGACAACTTCAAACTGTTGAAGAGGAAACTTTTGAAGAACCAAAATGGGTCTACTTTCCAAGGAGGATTGTAGAAAGGTTCAAGGTCGAACCAAGATCAAGTTATTGGAGGGCTTCGTGATCAAATCCAAGAGCTTGAGAAAAGTGGGTCAAGTAGCAAGCGCAAAACGCCTGCGAAGAAGAAGCCGAGTCGGACGAGAAGCCACCGTGTGTGACTAAGGTCGATCTAGACTGCTCACCACTTTGTAAACCGATATGTTACTTAGTGGATTGGAGAAGAGAGGATTAGAAGAATTATCCCATCTTCGAACCTCTATAAAAATCAACTCGTGTCATTTATTTTTCCGCACATTTATATTTCTCGCATACCTACTTTATATCTCACGATAAACTTATTTGCTATCCAAACTTATTAATAACCAAGTGCTAAAATCAAGTGTTAAAACAAGTTTAAAACAAATCAAAGGGTGTTAAGTCTTTTCTTTGATAAAACCAACACAAACCAAGTTAAGTTTCGGTTAAACAACTGAGTTATTCTATCAACAAATTCTATCGAAATCGCTGAGTGGCTAATCTATTTGAATAACCAACTTAGTTGTCCCTCAAGGACTTAGTTGTTTATGTTAACTCTGTAATTTCTTTAAAAGGACTAAATTGAAAAGTTGGTAAGGTTTATTCAACCCCCTCTTCTAAACCTTACTCACACCCCTTGGGACCTACAAAATCGATCCAACACAAGTTGTGAAGGAAAGACAACTTCAAATCTGTTGAAGAGAAAACTTTTGAAGAATCAAAAGGGGTCTACTTTCCAAGGAGGATTGTAGGAAGGTTCAAGGTCGAACCAAGATCAATTTATTGGAGGGCTTCGTGATCAAATCCAAGAGCTTGAGAAAGTGAGTCAAGTAGCAAGGCAAACGCCTGAAGAAGAAGCTGAGTCGGAAGAGAAGCCATCTGTGTGACCAAGGCTGTCTCTAGACTGTTGACCACTTTGTAAACAGATCTTTTATATAGTGGATTCCTCCAGGAGTTGGAGAAGATAGGATTAGAAGAATTACCCCATCTTCGAACCTCTATAAAAATTAACTGTCCTTTATTTTTCAGCACATTTACGTTTCTCCATACTTACTTTATATCTACTGATAAAGTTATTTGCTATCGAACTGATTAATAACCAAGTGCTAAAATCAAGTGTTAAAACAAGTTTAAATCAATTCAAAGGGTGTTAAGTCTTCCGCTGATAAAACCAACACAGCCAAGTTAAGGTTCAGGTTAAACAGCTGAGTTATTCTATCAACAACTCTATCAAGTTTGTTGAGTGGCTAACTCTGTTGAATAACCAACTTAGCTGTCCATCAAGGACTTAGCTGTTTGTGTTAACTCTGTAATATTTTAAAAGGACTAAAATTGAAAAGTTGGTAAGGTTTATTCAACCCCCCTTCTAAACCTTACTCACACCCCTTGGGACCTACAGCTTTTATTTTGATTTTGATGATTTCATATAAATGAGGTTTATACCCAAACAATATTTCCAAAAATTGTCCAAATACTTCAAAACATTTTATTTGATTTTTCTAAGTTTTTGAAGTACTTATTGAACTTTACTTCTCTGTGAAGAGGTCGACCGATCGCCCTAGTAGGGAAACTTGTACCTGAATGTTTTAAATCAGAAAACTGAATAGAGAGTTTGGAGCAAGGAGGGCGACCAATCGCTTTATAGGGGGACGGTGCCTGAACATCGCATATTTTGGCTAAAACTTCTATGTTTTGAGGGCGAACGGTCTCTATGCACAGTGACCGGTCGCCCTAGATGCCATTCTGTATCAAATCTTGGTCCAATGGTTTAAACTTTTGAATTTTCAACATAGTGACCGGTCGCTATAAGGTTTTTTGACAACAAATTCTATCCATTACTTGAGCACTTATCAACAACATTTACTTTATCAATTTTTAACCATTTTTGTAGATGTTTTGATCCTTTTTTTGTGGACAAATTTTAAATTGGAGGAGCCTACACTGGAAATCAAATCTTGAAGCTTCTCTATAAATAGTTGAAGAACTTGAAGGATCAAACAAACACATTATTCTACATCACAACAAGAAAAATTCCGCAAAATTCTCAAGCTTTATTTTCATACTCTTGTTGTAATAGCCTAAGTACTACACTTTCACATCTTGCTTATTAGACTTTCTTTCTTTATTACACTTGCACTTTCAAAGTTGTAAACTTTCATTTGAGTTGTAATCTTGATTGTTCAAATCATCCAAAACAAGATAAACTTGTTGAGTGTTCTTTTGGCAAGAACACACTTGGTTGATTCTTTAGGTGTTGAAGAGTTTGGTGCTCTTCAAAGTTGTAAGAAGAGTTTGGTGATCTTCAAATGTGTTGTTGTAAGAAGAGTTTGGTGCTCTTCAAGGTGAAGTTGTAATCGTTTGGTACCGATTATTAGAATTTCTTTCTTTCAAATTCCACTCGGACATATACCGGATCGTAGCGGACATAAGCCCTAGGTAGGTTTAAGCACTATAAATCCTCGTATGTAGATTTATTTTTCTGCACATTCTTATTCTTCATCATATTGTTTGAAAAAGAAGGCATAAATTCGAAAATTGGGAAAATCTATTCAACCCCTCTAGATTTTCGTAGCAATTTGGACTAACTGAAATCTCACCTCCCAGAATAAACTCTTATAATATATCAATGTGCACCATGCAGGCGGGAACTCTGGTGTCTCGTCTGCATACGGAGGAACATGTACACACTACCTGGTATCGCAAGCTGAATCCTGTAAGTATCCAAGTCAGCTTGCAGCAAGGTGCTTGTAATTTAGGCCAATTCCAAGTCACAACCCGGCTTGTTTGATTCATCGGTGGCCTCCTCCAATGTCCGCTAGGGTAAGGCATGGGGACTTCTTGGCCCGAAGAAGATGGTCCAGCTTCAAAGGCTTCTCCCGGGCTTGCCCCACCGGCTCCCCTAGATCTAGAAGGGAGATCCTCCACCACCAAATCCTCCCATCGGTGCAGAGCCCTTAAGAGGACATGAGACAAGACCTCCTCTCCCCCAACTTCTACCCGTTCATCACCTCCCGGGCTATGGGAAAGTTGTATTATGCTTTCTTCCCCTTCTCCTCGAGATCCCTCCACCTCGTCACCCGTGGGAGGGTCTTCGACTTATATATCTATGCTATGATGCCTATTTTGACTATCTAAACCCAAGAGCCACATGGCGAAAGCAATCTGACGAGAAAAAGAAAAGAAAAATACCTATGAACTCGCAAAAACTTCTTCTCGATCAATAAAAGTTTCTCAAGAATCAGTAACTATTCGCAGTAAAAAGTGAGAAAAATCAGTAACTATTGTCAACCATGCAAGTAATACAGAACTTGAGTGTGACGAGTATCCCACTAAGATTATAGATCTAATGATTGTCATTCTACTTGTTGTATCCATATAAGTAGCACCCATTTATTGTAAAAATAGAGGAATCTGATGCATCATTAAAAGCTCTATAATAAATGTAACTCGGCCTTTAGCATTAAAATATGATTATTTTGTTATTCCTTATTTCTTTTACATATTTTAATTGCGTTAGAGAGGATACACGTGTTGTTGACCAACTCGGCCGTCAACATATAAAATTGTATTATTTTCTATGAGATATTAGAAATATGATTTGAACTCGAATTTAATTAGTTAAGTATAACCAAATATATAACAATAAATTTAATTATATTCAAATTTAAACAACAACCATCAACTCGATTCGATTGGTTAATGTTCTTATACAGAGAGAGACAAATTGCGAGATGGGTCCATTAAAGAATAACGTTAATCGCCGACGTATAATATCCTGGAGTTGCATTGTCAAACAATGACGAAAGAACCGAGTCTACAACAATATTTTATTATTCTTATTTTTATTTTTCTTCAACAAAGACTTAGGTTAGACAAGTCTAACGGGTCTTTTTTGTTAGACGGACCCAATCAAATTCGGGATTTTTGTAATTTTATGCACCGATGGGATCTATGTAATATTATGGGGCGGTGCTATAAGATCTCCGGACCGGTGATATTTTTGTAATATTAAGGCCTTTAAAAGTATTAGTGTTTCCCCTGAAAAGTATTAGTAGTACTTCTGAAAAGTATTAATAATCCCATTGAATAATATTAGGCAGTTAAGTAATATTTGGCAACTCTCAAAAGTATTAGTTTTTCACTTGAAAATTATTAGCAATTCCTTATAAAAGTATTAGTAATCCCCTTGAAAAATATTATTAACCCCTTGAGCAGTATTTTAGTAATCCTCATGAAAAATATTGGGTTTTTCCTGTAAAAGTATTAGCATTCCTCCTAAAACGTATTAATAATCTTATTAGAAAGTATTAGGTTTATCGATTAAAGGTATTTTAGTATTTCTTCTTAAAAAGTATTAGTAGTCCTCCAAAAAAGTATTAGTATCCCTCTTAAAAAATATTAGCAGCGGTCAGCGGATGTTGTTATTGTGGTGTTAGTGATTGTGCGGGTCAATAGGTAGATTGACCGTCG
Organism: Rehmannia glutinosa; assembly: GCA_016081115.2. Classification (NCBI taxonomy): domain Eukaryota; kingdom Viridiplantae; phylum Streptophyta; class Magnoliopsida; order Lamiales; family Orobanchaceae; genus Rehmannia; species Rehmannia glutinosa. The sequence goes on along the minus strand of CM071931.1, from coordinate 53,935,414 downwards.
GTCCGGTACATGAATCCCTCTAACAAATTAGATCGGTTAGACGGTTTGACAGGAGACTAACCATTTTTCTTACTATTATTATTAGTTTCTTGGCTACTTCTACTATCGACTCTGGCGGTTTGTAAATTATAGTATTTGCGACCCGACTGAGATATTGATTTGCAAATAAAAACAAGACAAAGTAGAAACTACAAGAAGATATAATGGCCCCACATCTCTAATAAACTTAACAAACAGAATTAATTCCTAACTTTCCTTAAAAGCCTTTCTTAATCATCGGTCATCAAATATTTATTCAATTTCAATCACCAAATTTGTGTTAAATGATGCATCTTGTGATGGAAACTACTTTTTACAAATATCAATCTTTTTATAATTAATTCGGACAATGTAATCGTCCGTTAATTACACCGTGAGTCCTTTGTTACGATTGTTTTCATCTAATGTCATCAATACTAATTGAAGTGCAAAAATAATATGCATGATACCGAAGTACTACTTTCTCGGTAATATTTCTATTACACCAAGTGTTTGGTACACTTAGTGAATAGATAAAAGCAAGCGTCCACATCATATAAAATAGAGGAAATTACAGAGAATACGCTGATTTTTGTAATATTATCACACAATACGTTCCTATTACTTTTGTGCCTATTTTTTAATTTTGTACCTAATTTTTTTTTTTTTACGTTCCTTGCTATTTTTTGAGCATTGTTTTATATGTTATATAAGTCGTTTCAAAGTTGTTTAAATTTGTTTTTTTATTTTTTCTATGTTGTTTCTATGCTGTTTCTTTGTTGTTTCGATGTTTCAAAATAACTTTAACCTATTTTTTTTGTTGTTTTATATTCATATATTATTTTGTACATTGTTTTTATTGTTTCGGTGTTGTTTTATAATATTTTTAATGTTGTTCTAATAATTTTTTTTGTTTTCATGTAGTATTCAATGTGTAAATACAATTTTTATTCATGTTGTGTTTTAAATATTTTTTACGTTGTTTCTGGGTTGTTTTCATACCCATTTTAATGTTGTTCTGATATTTTTTGTTGTTTCAATGAAGTTTCCGATGTTTAAATACAATTTTTTAACTAATTTTATTAAAAGAAACATGTTAGAAACAATGTTGAAACACGAAACATGTTTGAAACATGTTAGAAACATGTTTGAAACAATGTTGAAACACGTAAACATGTTTGAAACAATGTTGAAACAAAGCGTAAAATTTTCCTAATTTTTGCTTTGGAGCGTATTGTTGTGTAAAAAAGAGCGGGAGCGTAAATTTAGGTAAAATTGCACCGTGAAGCGTAAATTTTGGTAAAATTGCATCGAGAAGCGTAAAAGGCTAGTATTGACTTTAAAAAGGTGGGTATTTCATCATAAGCCCTATAAAATAAGACGCATATACAATAGATGCATACCAAGTGTATGCACAGGTGTAGCATCTAAATAATCCTACTTTCACTGACCTGGGCATGTGCGCAGGGGTGTTTCCTCCTTAGCCCGGGGGGGGGGGGGGGCTTTAGCCCACCCAAACTTTTTTAAAATTTAATTAATTTTATGTATATTTTATTAAAAAAATATAGCACTGAATATTTATTTATTTTTATTGATTTAGTCCCTCCAAAATTAATTATCCCCCCCAAAATTATATGTCTAGTTTCGCCCCTGCATGTGCGGTTCACGGCTTTAAAACACGTAATTGAAGACCCCATATAAGCACACAAGTATCTCTATATCTCACATAATATGAGATGAATTCTCCTACCACTCTCTATTAGCTTGAGCTGTCAAAATGGGATTGGCCCGCCAAATCAACTTGCACCAAACTAATAAATGGGTTGAGTTAGATTGAGAATATATTGGCATGGAATTAGGGCGTAGGTGGGGGGCTCCCCTGTCCCAAGCACACCCCAACTTTGGGCTTGAAGGAGGAAATTTTTTTTTGGTTATATGTTTAGGCTTTGGGCTAGGGGAATGAAGACTTGGGCCAAGGGTAAAATAGTAAGCCCACTCCAAAACTTAAAAAAAAAAATATATATTTGCCTTTCTTTCTTTCTCGACAGAGACGACCGAGACCGAGAAATTGTAAAATTCTTGAACCAAACCCTAATAAAAATCCATCCATCAAAATTGAAATATCTTCGGCCGATAAAGACCTTCAGCGCGCAAAACTCGGGCAGTCGCACGAACTCCGGCAAAAGCACGACGGAGAAATACCGGTAGTAGCAAAGATGTAGCACCGATTGATTTTTGCAAGTAATCCCTTATCCCTTTTTCTTCCGATAACGATTCATTTTTTTAAAAAAAACTTATTGTTTCTTATTTTTGCAAAAAAAAATACTTAAGATTGTAGAACATTTTGTGCGATTCTTGTGTTGATTGAAGGGTTGAATCTTAAATGGTTGATTCTTGTGCGGGTGCGATTTTTTGATTCGTTGCTAGAACAATAGAAAGGGGTTGAAACTTGAATGATCGATTCTTGTGCAGTTGTGCAGACTGCAGAGTGCAATTTTTCTGATTCATTGCTAGAATAGTAGAACCATTGTCAGTTTGTGAGATTCTTGACTTGATTGAAGGGTTGATTGGTAATTGGTTGATTATTTGTGAGATTATTGTCTTGATTGAAGGGGTTGATTGGTAATTGGTTGATTATTTATATTGAATGAATTGGTTGATTGAAATCATATTTTTTTATTTAATAGTTAGGCAATTTAATAGTTAGGCAAAAAAATTAATGATTCTTAAAAAAATTGATTTAATAATTACGTAAAAACTAAAGTCTAATTAATCACTAAAGTTTAATTAATTAATAGTTAGGCAAAAATTTATTTAATACTTGGTTAATACATATTTTATAGATTGATTATTGATTATATAGTTTGTAGTTTTTAGCAAATTAATGGTAGTGTTTTGTTTCAATGATGGTATAGATTTTCTTATGGGTTCACAACAACTATCTAGCAAAAAAGGCAAAACAACTTTGCATTCTTTCTTCAAGCCATTCTGTGATCAACAACACGTCCCTCCAATTGAGAATCAAGAATCTACTCCTCCAACTGAAAATCAAGAATTCACTCCAACTGAAAATCAACAATCTTCTCCTCCAACTGGAAATCAAGAATCTTCTCCAAAATGAAAATAACAAATTTGAACGGGATCCAGGAAAAACAAAGAGAACATGTGATGGGCCTCTTGCTAAAAGGGATGAAGTTAGACGGGCATATTTGAATGTTGGGCCTTATCAACCCAAACTTCAAAAGTATAAAGGTCGTGAATATAATGACAATAAGCGTCGCCACTTCCAATATAATTGGTTTAATGAGTTCAATTGGTTAGAGTATTCTCCTACTACACATAAGGCTTTATCGTTTTCCATGCTTTCTTTTTGGAGAAAACTATCATGCATCCGCAACTTTAACTTTAGTGACGGAAGGATTTGATAATTGGAGAAGAGTACACCAAGGTAAGAATTGTGCATTTCTTAGTCATGTTGGTTCATCGGCTTCATCGCCTCATAATAAATGTGTGGCATGTATTCATTCTTTGATGAAACCATCTCGAACATATTGATAAAGTGATTAATAGAATCAAGAAAGAGGAAGTTGAGAAAAATCGGTTGCGGTTAAAGACAACGATCAAGAGTGTTCTGTACCTAACATTACAAGAATGTGCTTTTAGAGGTCACAATGAATCAAAAATTCTTTGAACCGGGAAATGTAATAGAACTAATTCATTGGGCGAGAGATGAATGAAAATATAAAAGATGTTGTATTAATCAATGCACCTAAGAATGCTAAATACACTTCTCCGAAATACAAAAAGAGATTTTGGCAATCATGGCCAACAAAGTCCGTCGATGATTCGAGAGGAAATTGGAGAGTCTTGTTTCTCTCTTCTTGTTGATGAAGCACAAGATGAATCAAATTGAGAGCAAATGGTCATTATCTTAAGATTCGTAAACTCTCTAGGAATCTTGACCGAGCGATTCTTTGCAATTAGGGGTGTATCTAATACTTGTTCGAAACTCTTAAAGGTTTGATTTCAAGTTTTTTCTCAATACAATCTTCAAGTTCATAAATTGAGAGGTCAAGGGTATGATGGTGCTAGTAACATGCGCGGCCAATGGGGAGGACTACATGCGTTGTTTCTTAGAGATTGTCCATATACATACTATGTCCATTATTTTGCTCATAAAGTTGCAATTAGCGTTGGTTGCCGCAAAAAACAAAGTGTGATCCGATTTGGGACTTCTTTTCGATATTGGATAATGTCATTAACATTGTCAAATCTTCTCCAAAACGCCATACAGAGTTGCAAGTTGCTCATAAAACAAATATTGAGAATATGTTGGCAAGTGGAGAGTGTGAATCAACGAGGTGCTAATCAGATGACATCTTTACAACGTTCGGGTTCTACTCGTTGGAGTTCTCATTATGAATCTGTTCAGAGTATGATAGATATGTATGCTGCAACTTCTAAGGTGCTTGAGGATCTCATATCAAATACTTCCAATGCCAAAGCTCGAGCAGAAATTCGTGGTGCTTACACTAATATCGAAATATTTGGTTTTGTGTTTGGCTTGCACTTAATGAGGGCAATTATGCGGATAACCGATTTTCTTTGTCAAGCATTTCAAAAGGAATCTATTGACATTTTGGCTGCACTTGGATATGTTTCCACAGGAAAAACACTTCTTCAAGAGTTACGAGAACAAGGATGGGATAAACTAATTCAGGAAGTAAAAGATTTTTGCACAAAGCATAAAATCCATGTACCTGACCTAAACAACAACCTTGGTCGTGGTAAGAGGCAAATAACTCTTGAGCATCATTACCATTTTGAAGTTTTTAATGAGTGCATAGATTTTCAACTGGCAGAGTTGAACTCGAGGTTTAATGAGAAATCAGAAGATTGCTCGAGCTTAGTATGGTGTTGGATCCAAAAATTCTTTCAAGCATTTAATGTTGATGATATCTACAAGCTTGCTGTGGAGTTTTATCCTGATGATTTTGATCAACAAGAAAGACATGCTTTGACGAGTGAATTGCAATATTATAAAGTTCACGTGGTTCTAAATCCTGAATTTCAAGTGCTTACCCTTGCAAAATTGTGTGACAAGTCGGTGGAAACAAGAAGCTCGACGACTACAAAATGATAACTAGATTGATTCGCCTTATGTTAACTTTACCTGTGTTTACGGCTACAAACCGAGAGGTCATTTTCAAAGAATGAAATATGTGAAGACGCACTTCGCATCAAAATGGATGATGAGTTTCTGGTGATAGTTTGACAATTTATATTGAAAGAGAGCTTGTTAGAAAAATAGATATAGATTCTCTTATTGATGAATTTGCTAAAGTAAAAATCGTAGGGTTCAACTTACATTTTAGCTTTGTAATTGGATTTTGGATTGTTGAACATTTTTATCATAATGTGCTTGATGGTGTGTTCTTTTTTTTTTTCTTGTTAATATAATTATATAAAGGGGTTTCTCGGATTTTTGGTCGGGCTAGGGGTAGTCTCGGTATCCTGGCTACGCCCGCATGGAATAGAAGATCTCATCAGAATAACAACTATATGAACTTTCCAAAAATTAATTATTAGCCATTTATTTTTCACATAAAATATTGCGAATGATACCATGTTAGTAATTAGTAGTGGAATACACATCAAGTTGTGTATCATCTCATATTCAAATATAATTCATATATGTCAAGTGTATTGATGACCGCCATTAACATACACTTGGTGTGTATTTAAGATACTTGAAATACGAGATGAAACAAAGTTTGGATAATAGAGGATCTGGACTAGAAACATTAAGGTCAAATGAATGTCAGTGTTAACGAAGTTTGATTTCTTAAAAAGTGGATTATAAAACAGTAATAGTGAAGCAGACCACGTAGAAAGCAGACAAGAGGAGTACTTAAAAGAAGCATATTATCATACTGACATTAACTTAATCAAAACACATAAGTGATAAGACAGCTTAACTTGTTACAGCTCATGATGTTGGTATATTCGCAGTAAAGGGCAGTGGGGGAATTATTTGTTGCTGTGTTATAGGAATGCAAGTGAAAGAGACCTTGTTTGTGCTTAAAACAGCAATGTGAATTGTGAATCCACTGTTGCTTGAGATTCTTTAAGTTGATTTTGAGGTAATTAAACAGTGTTTAGTGTTAATGATCTTTGTTTGTTAAGGAGTGACTAATATTACTAATCTTTTTCTAGAACTATAGATCATTATAATATGAAGAATCAGAACTAAAATCTTAACAAGCATCTTTTACACTTAAATTTGTACTTGTTATTGGAATATATGATGATGTCAACAAACAACAGCATCTTATAACATCTTGGCTGAAATCTGTTCCATATTTTCCCTCTACCACAATATATATCGCATTAGAAATGCTATAATTAAATCATTGTCAAGTTTTATAATCGGATAATGGATATGGAAAATATTACAAAAATCGAAGCCATATCAAACGTGCATAAAAATATCTAATGAGGAATATAACTAGTCTAAATATTATATGATCATGTCGAGAATTTTCTTGTCAAGTGGTTGAGTTGAGGCAGAAAAGTTCATTGGATTTTTTACCATTTGTCCATAATAAAAATAATTTTTAGTTATGCTTTTCAAAAATATATTTTTTAGCAATTTTTGAGTTCAATTGTCCAATTTGTCCTTTTTATATCTCAGGATCGGTATATTTCTCGAGACTATTTTTCGGTTTCGAGAAATGTACCACATCAATTTTTCGAAAAATGTCCAATTATCCCATCAAAGAATATATGAAGGATATGACTGTTAATTTTTAGTCATAATAGTTAAAAAATATATTTTTGAAAAACATTACTTTTTATTTTAGAAAAACAATTGGCCAATTGCCACGTAAATTAAGTTAGATATCATCAGTTTATTATACGTACTTCGATTGTGAAATGTTGATTTTTAATTTATAAGAAAAATGTGGGGAATTAATTTTGTATACCAAATAGGATGACACGAATCTTCATTGCAAACTAACCACTTGCCGCCCGTGATAAAGTTTAATTCATAGATTTGATGATAATTATAAGATCACTGAAAGAGTGGAAAATTGCAGAATATTTGGTAGATACTGGCAATGACTTTAGCTTGCTTCTCTACAATATCTCATTTTTGAAAAACATTAATGGATTTTATTCCTTTTTTTCTAAGGTTGCCTAGTCAAGGTTCAGAACAACCCTATATGTGTCCATATATATTGTTCTCCCCACCCCAAAATATAATAAATAAACAAAATTGTTTCAAAATAAATAAATAAGATCAAAGAAGATATTATTCCGAAACTTTGTGGCTTTCAAAACATTTAATGTAGATGTGTTAGGTAAGTTACTATTGATGGTGTTTTATGATATTATCCATGCTACATTTGATGTATGGATAAAAGACAAATGTCTCGTTGTATAAAAAATAATATTGTATGACGAATGTATACCCAATGTATGTACATCATGTGCAACATTTACACGATCGGTCGGTGTTGTATACTAGTTAAGTTAAACATTAACTTTCATGGAATTAAAGAGGGCATGGCAAAAGGATTTGAGAATCTAATTCTAAATGAGATAAATAAATGCTAAACCAAATAATTGTTCTTTACTCGAAGAATTATACCAATTTTACAAATAAAATTAATTAATTAATAACAAATAAATTTGATGTTATTAATAACGAATTCAACCCCTTTTACTTGGAGTGATCTGCTCATTCAACCAACATCATTTTGGCATCGTCTGTAGGAACATAGCGTGACGCTGAGTGGACAGTCGCTGGACCAATATGGACAACTTCATAGTCATGAACACTGTCTCAAGAGGACCGATGTATGAAGGCTTAGCTCGGGTTAGAAAGTCTTTCTACGGGCATTAAGAGGAACACACTTCCGACACGCTACACTCACCAAGGAATCCATTACGCCAAGAACATTAGAGAGAGATAAACTTAAACAATGAAGACTTGTTCTCTTCTCGGGAATCTGGAGGAAGCATGCCCCAAAAACTTCTCATCATTTATGTGGCCATAGCCAACTTTTGGGTGAGAAGAGTGTTGATTGACATTTGCAAACAAGAGACATACTTTCTTATCGAGCATTTTGCTAGTTGGGATTGGAAGACTCGTTCTTAACTCGAGTGACTGCTACCCTTCAAGATCTCCTTCAACAGGAAACCACCATACTCAGAGAAATCACGCTCATCATGTCGTTGGGAAGTTGTCTATGTCAGGTCACCAAGGGTGCAATAGCTTCCACATATCATCAGAAGGTGGAATCCCCATTCCGGAGGGAATAGGAGAACAACTTGGAGATAGAGAAATAGCCAAGGAGTGATGTATCACCTCCTAGAAAGAAGAGTCCTAAGTTTGGGATTCAGTCTAGAGGCATTGACTACACCCCTGAAGGTAGACCTCCTTCGAGATGAAGATTTCGAGGAAGATCTGAAGGGGAAGAAGGAAGATAACAACATTAAGGAGAGAAATGAGCCCAAGCTCGAAGCTGTAGAGCAAATCAAAATAATGGCCCTGGACTCAGTTGATGAAACAAGAACTATTTGTTTTGGCACCGAATTGGACTCTAACGTGGAGAGGGAGATCCTTGAAGGCTTAGAAGAAACGCCCAAGTGTTTGCTTAGGGGATGAAAGACTTGCAATTGATCCTGCCCGCACCAATTGGGTGTGAATCCAACCTATAGAGTGGCTAGCCAACGTGGTTCTAGCTCATTCTCAAGCCCAACGGGAAGTGGAAAATGTGACTTGATTTTAGAAACCTAAACAATGCTAGCCCGAGTGATCCATTTTTATTCCCTGGGATCTACTTGCTGGTAGACACCACCTCAGGATGTGAACTCCTCAGCTTCCTGGATGCCTTTCAAGAATACAATAAGATATAATTAGCAAAGGAATACCAGGAGAAGACCAGCTTCATCATTGAGAAAGAAATCTATTATTACAAGGTTATGCCCTTCGGCTTAAAGAACGCATGAGCAACATACCAGAGGTTGGTCAATTGTATATTCGAGGAATAGATAAGTCTAACATGGAAGTCTATATAGACGGCGTGATGGTGAGAAGCATAAGGGGGTTTGACCACACTCTACACGTACAAGAATGTTTCAATGAATTAAAAGTCTATAGTGTGACATCCCACTTCTGGATAACTATGTAATATCATCACAATGGAAATAATGGAAAAACTGGGAATGTAGAAATTGCAATTGTAAGAATTAATTATGGTATTATTTACTAATTAAGAACTTATTTAATAATTATGTTAAATTAATTTTACGTTAAGTGGTCCATATTTCATAATAAACTCAAATTTATTTAGTAGACACTTAGCCATATATTAAAAATAGTATTTCTCACTCACCACCGCTTGAGCAAACAGCAAAGAACCTACTTATTAATTTCAAGAAGAGGCTATGCAAAGAAATGCTTTCAAGAAATTTGATTTGCAGCAGCTTTTTGTAGTAGCGTGGCATCACCGCTCATTATTTCTGCAGCGATTGTACAACAATGCAAGAAATGTGCGGCAAAGAACAAGCGTCATCGCTTAAATTGATTTGCGCTTGCTTCTATTGCGTCAAAGTGCATGTGCAACCGTGCTTTTGGAAACTATAAATAGAATGTTCCTATTGTTTTTCATTCACTCGAGAAATCAACAATTTTCAGTTCTATTTCCGATATGTGTAAAATATACATGCATTTAGGAGTCTTAAAATGATACAATTTTGATGCATTTGCATGTTTAATTAGTGTATTTTACTTGGTTTCCTTAGAAGGGCGTGATACTGCGGATTCTTTTGAATTTTGCAGAAAATGGAGCTAAATTGGACAAAAGGTGGTAGCACGTTCTGACTGATATGTCAAAAGACAAGGTACGAGCAAAGATGTGAATGAAAGAAGCATGGACGGTCGAACAAAAGGGAATTACTTTCAAAATGTCCAAATGCGCTAACAACTTTCAACACTGGCGAGGTTTAGTATTTTGGCCATAACATTGTCTACAAAATTGATATTGAGCTAATTCAAGTGGCTATAGAAAGCTAAGATAAAGAGATACAACGTTCAGGAGACCTTAGGAGCAAATTAACACGTTTTACAAGTCGCACGACGGTGTGAATTAACACGACTTGATCGTGTGAATGGTTCTGTGTGATTTTACACTTCCGTGCAACTTGCTTTTCAAAGACGGATTACAAGACCCACCCGTGTGATTTCACACGGTCGTGTGAATGGTCCTGCGACTGAGTTTTAGTCCTAATCCCATCAGAACTCCACCAGTGATCTCTCAAAGCACATATATAAAGGGGACCAAATCTTCCCCAAATTTATCACCTCATAGATCATCTCATACCATCTTACATCATTCATACAACATACAATACATAGGATTACACAAATCAAAGGTCTTCTGAGAGAGGAGGGCTAGGTTACGAAGAGCACCACAAGGCCTTTCGTATCTACGGAAGCACAAGAGTTTCGAAGGCTTTGAAGGAGGATCCATCCTAACAAGAAGGGGTTTTCTTTCTTAGTTTAGATCTCTTGTTTGTACTTAAACGATGTCAAACTATTTGATTCAACTTTGTCTATGAATTTATTATCAAATATCTTGGGCTAATCTTTCTGATCCTAGGGCATAATCAAAACAATGGATTCATATTAAATCTTTATTAATTATTTTCTTAATTGATTTATGTGTTCTATTATATGAATTCGAGTGCTTATTTTCTTGCTGATTATCTGATGAATAATTTTCATGTCATATTTGTTAGTTCAAAATTCGGAGATGAGTTCTAATAAAGACGAAAATCGAATTCGATATAAACGGTGTAATGAGTCGGAGACATACAACTGTTTGTGAGGAGTACTTCAATTCAAAGATCTTTTGGGAGTTAGTAATAGTTGTAACGTATCGGGAGATCTTTAATTATTATTAATCTATTGTTTATGTGCCACCCGGGAGGGGGAATATACTAACTTAGGAGTTGAACCCATAAAAACACATGAATTGGTTTTGATAAAACATTGATTGGATTTAATATTGAAGAAAAATATTAAGATTATGTGCCTAGGGTTGCTTTCGTATTTGTTGAAAAGACTTGTAGAGTTCGGGTTTTTACAAATTTACTTCTTTTATTTTATTTGTTAATTTAGGATTTATAAAACTTCTTGATTTTCGGTCGCTTGAATAAAATTGGAATATGATGTTATTATAGCCTAAGTGTTTCGTATTCAATCCCTGAGGAATACGACTTTACTTGTCATTATCCTATAAACTACAATGTACACTTGCAGTATTGAGATCAAATTTTTGGCGAACAAGTTTTTGGCGCCGTTGTCGTGGATTGAAAGATTCTACTTAGATATAGTGATAAGTAGTTCAATCATAATTGAGCAAATTTTTTTTTTTTGTAAATATTTTTCTTTTTTCGATTTTTTTTGTAAATATTTTTTTTATTTTTATTTTTTTCGATTTTTTCCTTCTTTGTTGTAAATAAATTTTATTACTTTGTTTCTGACAATGTTTTTGTTGAATGCGAGACTAAAATTTTTGGAGACACAAGTAGCCCAAATCGCTACTGCAGTGGGAGGCCAACATCTAAAGGGCAAACTCCCAAGCGATACTGAACTTAATCCTAGAAACCAAGTGCAACGCCATTCGTCTGATGGATAGTACAGAATATAAAGGCTCAAGGATTTCAACCGACACTGTTCAGCAACAGTGATGTTAGAAATCTGACGTCTGGCTGAAGACGTAAAACTTAGTGCTTTATGGGAGGCAACCCAAGAGGCGTCGCGACAAACTCTGGGTTAAAAAAAATTAAAAATCACTTAACACGATCGTGTAAAATTTCACATGGGCCGTGCGACCCTCACCACAGAGACAACACCAAAACAGAGGCCACGTCCAAGGCTATACGGCCCGGCCATGTGAACGATCCATGTAAGTACTCTTTATGTATTCCTCTTTTTTTTTGATAATTTTCTCATATGTTCGGGACGAAACATATTTTAAGTTTGGGTGGGTTGTCAAGAATGCACAAATTAGTAGTGTTGTATGTTGCATTGAATTTAAGATTGTATGTAGAGCATATAAAATTGCATTAAAAAATGATGAGAAAAAAATTCAAAAATATTTTTGATTATTTTATTTTAATTTTAGCATGTTTATTGCTTTAGCACGTTTAATTGTTTTTGTGTGATTTAGGATCAAAAATTCGAAAAAGTACAAAAAGCTTCCGCATGATTCTACTCTGAGCATTTGATTTTATGAGATGGAATATTTTGTGAATAATGTGATGAATGGTTGAGAAGATGTCTTTCACTTGTTTGGCATTAATTGAGAAAATTGGGTATTTGAGCATGATGTGAAAAATAATTCTGGAGCTTTTGTGCTTATAACTGTTTTTATAATCTATTTATGATGGATACTCCATTTATGATGGCGTTGCAGATATCAAACCTGCAACCTTGAAGGAAGTCTATCCTTCTAAATATAGTTGTTGGCATTGAATAGTGGAGGCTTGTTGGAGGAGGTGCCGGTTTGAAGCATACAATCGATTGTGGCCATGGATTCTCTCTTTACTCGCGAAGATTAAATAAGTTGCCAAAGAGTTTGACTTTGATACCATTTGTTAGTCCAAATGGCCACAAAAATCTAGAGGAGTGAATAGATTTTCACTCAATTTTCGATGTTTTCCCCTTTTAATGGTGAAGCTTACTAATAAAAATATAAGTTCATAAAATCGAAAATGACACAATGATTTATAGTGCTTGAACCCACCTAGGGCCTACGTCCATTACCACTCGATCTCTCGAGTGGATTTTCTTTCAATTAGTTTTATTGACAAAATAACTTGTTACAACTTTGAAGAGCACCAAACTCTTCCAACAACAACTTTGGAGTGCACCAAACAATTAGTTGAATCAACAAATGTGTTCTTACCAAAAGAACACTAAAAAAATAAATATATATTACACCTCAAATGAATTTATACAACTATGAAAGTGCAAGTGTATTCAAGAAAGATAGCCTAATAAGCAAGATGTGAAAGTGTAAAACTTAGCCTAATAGAAGCTTGTGAATATTTGCTGAGATTTTCTTGTTTTATTGTAGAATTATTTTATATTAATCATCCAAATTTTAAATCTATTTATAGAGGAGCTCTAAGATTTGAATTCCAATATTGGCTCCTTTCTTTTGAATATTGTCTGCAAAAAGAAGATCAAGAGATCCACAAATGATGGCCAAAAGTGATAAAAGTGAAAATTGTGTCCGCTGCAACATTCAGAATGAACTAACCTTAGCCACAACAAACAGTATCGCAACCAGTTGCTATGTTGTAAAATCTGAATTAAAAAGACGTTGAACTAAGATCTAAGACATGTTCCTCTCCAGGGGGACCGGTCGCCCTTCTCAGTGAGCGATCGTTGTCCATAGTGATCGGTTTCTATGAATAGAGACCAGTTGCTCTCTTAGGGTTTAAAATTTAGAATTTTCAATGACCAACTTCAGGTACCGATCGCCCTGTATAACGACCAATTGCCCTGAAACAGGGAATTTTGCATGAGAAAATTACTTGAACGAAAATTCCAGGTACAGATTGCTATCTAGGGCGACCAGTCAATGTCTTTTTATAAAGACTGATTTTAAATATCTTTTTAAAATGTAATCCAATTTTGACAACGTCCGATTAAATCATTTTGGTTGAAATAAAATAGCTAAGGGGAAATCATCAAAATCAAAAAGAACTTTGTTCTAACAACTATTTGGCAAACTAGGTGAAAACATTGTTTTCATATTTGTTTATATTATTTCTTATGCCAACCGGAAATATTATTAAAATATGCCCTTTCAGATATATTTTTTCTTTGAAAACCTGAAAACAACACTACAATATGGACTTTCAGGCCATGAATTTCACATATAATTATTACAATATAGTTGTATTTATTAATTTAATTAACTATTTAATGATGTTAGGAAATTTATTAAGTAGATTTTGATGATACCATGTAAAACGTAAACTAAGAAGTTGACACCCCATTTTCCTTGTAATTTGTATTATAATAGATAAAAATGGAAAAGTTTGAGTCAAGTCGCTATGCCAAGGAATACAAGGAGTCAATCATGGACTAGATTGAAGACTCACTGTGTGTGCCGGTGACCGAGTATGGCCAAGAAGGAAGTCAAGCACTTGACCAAGGTGTGTCACCGAGGAATAGATGTAAGAAGTGTCGATCAAGTTAGCTCAAGAAGCCAAGTCTCAAAGTTGAAGTGACAAATTGAGTCATCCAATGACCGGAAGTCGACACAAGTCACCCGGAGTAAAGACAGATAGTCTAGTCAAGACAACCGACTTAGATTCGTTGATTAAAAGTCAAGAATGTTACTCGTAATAGTAACATGTCAAAGTCATCAGTGTAAAGTGTTAGTCCTGAATTGTGCAAAAGGAATAAACCAATGGGAAGCACCGCACCGTGTGTCGAAGTTCTCGCAATGCTACAAGACATTTAATACGAGCAAATGTCAACATCAAGGATCAGAGACAAGACAAATTAGCCTATCTCTTCAACGGGCAAAATTTCAAAAGTTCACTATAAAAGGTTGAGGAAATTAATGAGAAGAGATTACCCGAACCACGAACAAGCAAGCATTATTCAAGCAATCAACCCGCAATATTCTCAAGTACATTCAAGCAAATCCTCAAGCACAAACTCGAAGGAAATCGATCCAACACAAGTCGTGAAGGAAAGACAACTTCAAATCTGTTGAAGAGGAAACTTTTGAAGAATCAAAAGAGGTCTATTTTCCAAGGAGGATTGTAGGAAGGTTCAAGGTTGAACCAAGATCAAGTTTGGTCGAACCAATATCAAGAACTTGAGGAGTGAGTCAAGTAGAAAGCGCAAATGCCTGCAAGAAGAAGGTCGAGTCAAGAGAAGCCACCGGTGTGTGATCAAGCCCCAAGCCACCATGGTTGAAAAACCAAGGACTCGAGTGGACAAATGAAGATATGAAGAGATACAACTTGGACAATGTGGCCAAGGACATACTCTACAAGACATTGGACAAAGCAATGTTAAATAAAGTCAAATCTTGCAAATCTGCAAAAGAAATCGAATAAACAAACTTTAATTTGTGAAGGATTATAACAAATTAAAGAAAATAAATTGTCTATTGTTGTTCAAAAATTTGAAAATTTTAAAATGCTTGCAGTGAAACCATGGATCACCGGACGCCACATTTACCGAAATCACAAATGAGCTTTCACTCTTTAAAAAGAATATACACAAAAGGAGATGTGTATGAAGATCTTAAGGAGCCTCCCACCCGAATGGGAAATGAAGACTATGGCCTTGAGACATTCCATGGACCTCTCAAGAACATCTAACCATGAGCTATTCTCAAACCTCAAAGCCTATGAATATGAGCCGAGAAGAAAAGAGCAAGAGGAGACAAAGTTGTACCCAAGACAGTTGCACCGATGGCCAAGGATGGAAAGAGAGTTGAACCCAAGGAAGCCATAGACCAGGAGGATATTGCCGTAATGGTTAAAAGATCCAACAAGTTCTTCAATAAGAATTATAAAAGAAACAATGGTGAAACCTCCAGAGACATTCAACTCCCTCCAAGTCAAGGGAAGATAGGCCACCCAAGAGAGTCGAGCATCAAAGGGTTGAATATCAAAGAGTTGATAACCCAAGAACAGAAAAGAGTGATCAAAGAGCCGAGAACCCGTGTTGAACCGCAGAAACCAGACATTTTGCGATTGATTGTTCATATCCACCAACCAACAAATATAGGAATGAAGAAGAAAGAAAAGTCTTCTTGAGAGAAAGAAGACATGAAAAGAAGAAAGTCATGTTGGCATGCGGATACTCGCCGAGACAACCAAGTCTAAAGTCAAGCGAAGAAACCGTAGAGTAGTGAAGCCGACTACTCAAGTGACTCGAGGAAAAGGCTATGATCTCGCCTTATGGCTAAAAAACAAGATCAACCAGATCAAGAAGATGAGGTACACTATAACTCATCTCATTTAGATTCAAGTGATAGTGACCGTGATACACACACTTCGTCACCCACTCGATCTTTATGATTCATTAGGCAAAATGATGAAAGATTTTGAACACATAAAATCCTCACACACAATTCTAAATGAGGAAAATAGCCTCGCTTAAAAGCCAAAACTTATAGCCGACTAAAGAACTCGAGTACTCGACTCACATAGGCGATGAGAACATTAAGTCAAGGTTGAGAATGCCAAGATTATAGCAGAATTAGTCATTAGAGAAAAGAGGGAAAAAGATCTCAAAAATGTGATTGCCTCATTTACAAAGGGATCCAAATCATTGGATGATCATATCATGAGTCAAAAAGAATGTGGAGATAAGACATGCATAGGGTTTAACTCCTTTGTGCACAAATCGAAACTCCAAAAGTGGATTTTGGAAAAAGGATCTTCAAGCAATGAAGCATCTCAAAAATCCAAAACACCAAATGTTGCATCCACATTCACTCCTAAGCACAATCACAAACAAACTGGCCTTGGATACAAAGGAAAAGGAAAATATCCATTGAGTATCTTTGAGAGGACAACCGAGAAGAAATCCACCAAGTTTTCAACAAACTCCAAACATAAAATACTCTGTGAAAAGCAAACAGAGCTACCAAAAATCCCGTTAAGTTTCATCGAGAAACATGCATGATATGAATGGTAGAAACTATCCAAACTATGCTTTGATTGGAATAATGTGAAACATCAACAACTACCTATGGAATACAAGCCTAGATGGGAATGACCTAAAACTCAACAAAGGTCATTCCAAAGGCAAAAGAGCTATTATCAAAGACACATATTCACCTAAGCACTACACTCATAATTTTCACAACTATCCCAAGAAAGCAATTGCTAAAACACACACACACGCATACGACAAAAGAGACAGTTGTATGAACCTAAAACCCCAAGTGATTTGCTAATGTGCACTATGATTATGGCACCGATAGATGGCAACCTCTTAGAGTCAAGTCCTTTGGCTATAGGTTGGTTGGATCATCTTATAGCACTAACCCCTCAGGAACCAGGCAAGTATGGGTACCTAAAAACTGATTTCCTTGATTGCATGTTCAAGGAACAAAGTGCCAACGAACTTGGTACGTGGATAGTGGTTGTTCCAGACATATGACAGGAAACAAGAAAAACCTATCAAGATTCAAGGAGATTAGAGGTGCAAAAGTCATATTTGGAGGAAATGAAGCTCCAGGGGAAATCAAAGGCACAGGATCTATCAAGAAGAATGGATTGGAAATCAAGGATATTTCTTATGTTGAAGGCCTCAACTTCAACTTGTTAAGCATCGACCAACTCGTGACAAGGGCTACAATGTTGGATTCAATATGGGAGTGTACTAGATCAAAGATGCTTTGCATCAAATGAAATAATGCCAAAGGATCAAGACAGAAGAATATGTATGTGGTAGATTGGTCTCTTCACTACACCAAGCACTTGTCTCAAGTTAGCAAAGAGCACAGCCAATCAAGTTGGTCGTGGCACAAGAAGTCGAGTCATCCAATTTCAAGACAATCAACAAGCTTGCAAGAAGTCATATTGTAGAAGGATTGTCGACTCGATTGTACAAGAAAGAAAGTGTATGTGATGCATGCCGGATGGGAAAGAAAATAAAATTTTCATTCAAGGATAAGCCAAGTCCTTCTTCAACAAGGATATTACATCTTTGCATATGGATTTATTTGGTCCAATTGAACCAAACAAAGATAAGTGGAAAGAAATACACCTTGGTGGTGGTAGATGACTACTTAATATATACATGGACAATCTTCATGTGTAAAAAGAAAGAAACTTTGCGAAGTTACCTCGGTGATGAAAAATGTTCAAAATGAAAAAAAAGCCAAACCATTATAAAGATAAGGTCCGATGAGGAATTGAGTTTGTCAATGAGATAATAACTCAAGATTGTGTTGAAAATGAAATTGCTCATGAATTATCACCGCAAGAACTCCACAAATGAATGGAGTAGCCGAAAGAAGGCATAGAACTCTCAAGGAAGTCAAAAGACCATGTTAGCTAAAGCTAGATTACCTAAGAGATTTTGGGTCAAGCCATAAACACAAAGATGTTATAATCAAAATAGATGCATGATCAACAGACAATTGACCAAGACTCCCTATGATATTTGGACATGGAGAAAGCAATGTTGGATATTTCAGAATATTTGGTTGTAAATGTTTCATCCATAACAATAGCAAAGATAATTTGAAAGCTTTTGATGCTAAAGCTTATGAAGGCATCTTTTGGGATACTCACCGAGAACAAAGCCTATAGAGTCTTGAACAAGAGGACTATGGTCACGAGAAGAGTCTATCCATGTGGTTTTTGATGAATCTAATGTAAATGGAGAAGACATTGAAGAGTTAGCTAATAAGCCAATCACCAACTATACTGAAGAGTCCTTAGGTTGAAGTCAAGTGAGAGCAAGCAACCCGGATGAAGATGAGATAGTTGAATCTCAAAGACACCGAAAGTCTACAACAATGTAGATGAAAGAGTTGTTCAAGAAATCTTAGTTGCGAGACAGACAAAATCCAAGAGACTTACTCCAACCTAATGTGAGATGGTTGAGAGATCATCCACCGTGAGTTAGTTATTGGAGATGTTAGAGATGGCATAAGAACCGATCCAGAGCACAAAGATGAAGCAATGTTCATTTGTTTTATTTCCCAAATAGAGCCTAAAGATGTGTCCCAAGTATTGGATGACACACATTGATTCAAGCCATGCAAGAAGAGTGAATCAATTTGAAAAAAACAAAGTATGGGAGTTGGTGTAAATGCCAACCCATCAAAATGTTATTGGCACAAAATGGGTTTTCAAAAAGATGAATGAAGAAGGATCATTGTAAGAAACAAAGCAAAATTGGTAGCCATAGGGTATTGCCAAGAAGAGGGTATAGATTTTGATGAAACCTTTGCTCTGTTGCAAGATTGGAAGCAATAAGGATTTTTATTGCTTATGCTTTGCACACAAAAACTTCACTTTGTGTATGAAATGGATGTGAAGAGTGCATTTTGGAATGGACTCATAGAGAGGAAGAAGTCTATGTTGAACAACCTCCAGGTTTTGAGCGAAAAAATTATTGAAGATAAGGTATATAAGCTCAAGAAAGCATTATATGGATTGAAACAAGCACCAAGAGCATGGAATGATACATTGTCTCAACTTCTAACCGACAATGGATTCACCAAAGGCAAAGTTGATTAACACTCTTTAGAATTCAAGATGGAGAGAGTATACTTTTTGTTCAAATATATGTGGATGACATCATTTTTGGATCCACAAACAAAGAGTTGTGCGATAAGTTCTCAAACCTCATGCAAGGCAAATTTGAGATGAGCATGATGGGAGAGCTAAATTTCTTCCTAGGACTTCAAGTTAAGCAATTGAAGGATGGAACCCTCATGAGTTAAACAAAATACACTAGAGATTTGATGAAGAAATTTGGTATGGAAGAGAAGTCTTTTGTGAAAATTCCAATGAACACATCACCAAGATGGACATGTATGCGATGGCAAAGATGTAGATCAAACAAGATATAGAGCACTCATTGGATCATTGCTCTATTTAACAAAGAAGCGTGCCCGACATCACCTTTGCAAGTAGGTGTATGTGCAAGATTTCAATCTGCACCAAAGGAGAGCCACATGTCTGCAGCTAAGAGAATCCTAAGGTATTTGAAGGGATGCCAGGAAGTTGGCTTATGGTATCCAAAGGAAGGTGGATTCAAGCTAATTGGTTACTCGGGGATCGACTATGATGGATGTAGAGTTGACAGAAGAGTACTTCGTACATGTCAAATGCTTTGAAATAGATTGGTTTCTTGGTTCAAGAAGAAACAAAATTCAATTGCCACATCCACAAATGAAGCAGAGTACGAGTCATGCGGGTAGTCATGTTGTGCCCAAATCTTATGGATGAGACAAAGAATGAGAGATTATGAGATTGAAGAAAGAGAAATTCCAATTATGTGTGATAACACTAGTGCTATTGCAATCACTCAAAATCATGTGTTGCATTCAAGAACAAAGCACATTGATGTCGATATCATTTCATAAGAGATCATGTTGAAAAGAAAGATATCACCTTGAATACATCTCAACCGATAAACAAGTTGGATATATTCACAAAGCCTCTATGTGAATCAAGATTTGAAGAACTCAAGAATGAGTTAGGGTTAATTAAGCCGAGTTGAAACTCGGAAGACTCAATCAGCAGAGAAAGAAGATGAAAAATCAAAACAGAGAATGTTTCACACTTTAGTGAAGTGAAATAGGCTTATGGGGAATTCAGTTGTATCAAGTTAGGCGACACTAAGTTACATCATGGGAAGAGAGAAGCGAGTTAAGTCACTTTAGATATAAGTCGAATCATTTATGATCTAAGTCACAAAAACGCAGCCATTTTAAATGAGCGGGAATGTTTTTAAGGATGACATCAGCGTAATAATGACGGTCACAATAAAAAGCTGAACAAAGAAGCCTTATGATTGGATATAAATGCTGATGCATTAAATGCGAGGAATTAAATGCGGTTTTGACGTTTTAATCGAGCCGTTGATTTGGATCAAAATTTCAAAATCCGAAATGTGTCCTTTCACGTCCCTTATATACGGAAGTTTGCATTTCTCTCACCTTACGCAAAAACTGTTCATCTTCAAGCAAAGAAAAGTTTTTCTCTCGAAACCCTACGTTCTCTCAAGCAAGTTTCTAGCTTTTCGTTCGGTAAAAATCTCTGAAAATGGCACCAAAGTTAGATTATGTGAAGCTCTCAAAGCAAATCCACTCCGGTTCTTCATGGATTTCGATGGAATGGTGAAGCAGGTGTCTTGATGAGACCCTTGTTCTAAAAATAGCGAGAGATGTTGCAAAAGTCCGGTCTCAAAGCTTTTCCGACTATGGAGTATTCTCATACCTACCTTGAGGTGGTAGCTATGTTCTATGTCAATGCAGAGGTGCGGGACGAAGAAATCAAGTCTTCCGTCCACTTTGCAAGGACATAAAAATTAATGCAAAGGACCTTGCTTGAAACTTGCTTGTTGCCTTCGGGCATGAATGAAATATACGAGGCTGATGTCGACTTTGTTGCTACATGGAAGGAAGTGGCCAAACCCGAGTGTGTTTGCTAACGTGATTTACACAAATGCCAAGAAATTGTCAAGAACGACTATAACAAATTGATGGATGTCATCTCAAAATGTGTAGACATGAAGTTTGGCGCTTCAATCACCGTCCCGAACAAAGTTGATCGTCATGGATGCGATCATGCGGGAAACAAAGTCAATCGGGCTGAGTTTTTCTACAAAGCAGACTCTGCCAGAGTGTCTTGAACAAGACATTCAAGGAAGATGGGTCTTTTGGATGCTCTCTAGGATATGGCCTTGTGATTGGCCATTTGCTGGAAGTGAAGGGTGTTGCACTTCGTCATGGCAAACCCTTCCACGTGAACAAGAAAATGTTTAGGGAAAACCTTTCCGGTGCCTAGAAGAGAGCTCATGCGAAGAAAGTGATACCGAGGACACAACTGCTCCCTCTCCCCCGAAGAAGAAAGTTGCCCCTGCAGCTAAGACAAAGAAAGCACCTGCCCCTGCAGCCGAGTCACCTGCCCGAGCAGCCGATACTCCTGCCCCTACATCAGAGACTGAGAAGGAACCCTCTCTCCCTTCTCCAGTCGTAAGAAAGAAGAGGACTGCCAAATCGAGGAAGGCATCTCCATCTAAGAAGAAAAACCCAAAAGCGTTCTTGTTGAAGAACCAGAGGATGTTGAACCGAAGTTCCTCCGAGGAAGAAAAAAAAAAATTGTTCAAGCGATCCAAACTTGAGAAGAAGAAAGTCAATCTTCTACCCACCAAAAAAGAAGTTGAGATCATTGATATTCGGGAAGAGGATTCTCCTGAAGTAATTGATGAATCCGCAAAGTCTGAGGATGATCGCAGAGACTGTTGAAGACCCGGTTGTGCGAGAGACAAACAGAGAGAGTGAAGCAGCAGAGACAACCGAGCCTATTGTTGAAAAGGTTGTCTCTCCCTCTCGCAACTCGATGTTGTTGCTTCTGAGGAAGAGCAAGGCCTTCTACCTCCCATTCCGGAAACTGGAGGTGAAGGTGAAGATGATAATGACGATGTAATCATGTACTCCCCACTTTATCCAGACATCCAAAATCTCACGCCTACGAAATGGAGAGCATGGAGGTGGATCACTCGAGGGTGCGGTTCGCTCACCCCGAGTTCATAGAAGAAGAAGAAGAGTTGCTACGATTTCTTGGTGTTGCAACTGTTCGACAGGCCCTTGACGAAGACAACTGCATGGATGTCCTCCGCATCATAAAGGCGGATGAAAAGGATAAAGCTGAGGAGCGAGCTCGAGCATTGGAAAAATAAAAAATATGCCAATTTACAGGCTCTCTAGATCACACTCACACGCACCTTGATGTGCTCTCAGAATGTGACGAGGATATAGATCCCATCGCTGCAGCCGAGAAGTCGATATGCAAAGCAGTCGTGAGGGAATCGAGCCATGCATGAGCAACAACTGTTTGAAGGCCCAGGAGAGTCCTCACAATCTCTCCCCGCAAATTGATCCTCCGGAGGAGTGGTACAGCAGATTGCATTAGATATTGTTGCGATCCACGTCCCCCGTACAATCGCAGTATGGCTCCAAGGAGTGGCGATGAAGCTGGGACGTTGGGCACCCAGTGAGCCAACCCCTCGTAGAAGGTGTTCTCACACCCGCCCGGGCCGAGCACTCAACGGATAAAGCCGCGTCTCTAGAGAAGAGTGACCCTAAGCCGTCCTCAGAGAAGAGGAAAGCTCTCTCCACTACAAAGCAGAGTTGGAGGTTACTTGTGGGAGACACACAAATGAAGCAAGGAGGCGAAGTCGAGAAAGAAAGTGAACAACATCGTAGTGACATCGATGAAGCTCGGACAACTGAGTATGTCCCACCGAAGTGTCGGTTTGCTTTGCGAGCCAATGACGCTGTTATCATAGTCGAGGCACATGATAGTGATGCTCCGGGAGTTAACACTCTGGGCACAGAAAGTGCAATCCAAGGAGTTGAGACTCCTATGGATGCCAATGTAGAAGACCCTAAGATAGTTGAGACTGTCGAAGGAAACACTGAAAGCCTCGCAGCGGTTGAGTCTGGGGGTGTTGAAGGCCTAAGAGAGGTTGAGACTTCCCTGGGTAAAGATCAAGATGCACGAACATTCCTCCTCTTGACAAATGCGATGCGTAAAAGAGATAAGCGCACTTCATGATTCCCGGAAAACATAGACACATACTTTTTGGGATCGAGATGAAGTTGAGTCCACTCCACTTGCAGTCCTACGGACCCACCGAGGATGTTCTCAAAACCAAGAGCCAAATCGTGAGAAATCGGCTTGCACGAAATTCAATTTTGATGATGAGCCAACTCCACAAGTCTCATCATCATCCGATGATGCTAATGATACAGACCAAGGAAGAGGCAATTCATTTAGAAAAGTCTACTAAGACCGAGGAAGTTGTTAAGACAAAAAGAGGCTCGGTCACCGAGCAAGACAATCCAAAAGCCCCACTGAATCGAGTCATCTCGTGCAGCTTCCACATTGCAAAGAATAACGACTCACGTCGGCTCATCATAGGCTCCCATAGCCGTGAACATTGCCGATGAAGCCGCCGCAGCAGAGGAATCGAGAGTTGACTCCATTCTACTACAAGGGAAGGCATCAAAGGGTCGAGACCCGATATTCCCTATGTATGTGATGATGTCTTTCAAGACATGTTTCTATTCACCCAGGACCCGCCCGCATCCGAGGAAGAGACAATCGCCGAAAAAAGAAGATACACTTGTCGAGAAGATCCCATCATTCCCACCCACACGATTGTTCCAAAGAGGGCTTTGATTTTGACACAGAGTGGCCGGCAAATGAATCGGGCGAGACAACTAAAATTCATGAAGTCTTCAAGAAGCTCTGTGAGGAGATTGAGAATATTGAACGACACTAGGCCACACTCGGCTTACGCCCGGACAATCGCAATACCACTCTCACAAAGAGACTTGAGAGGGATCGTGGTGAGAATTCGGGAATGGACACAATAGCATCGATCGCGATGCGAAGCAAGCAAGTATAATACTTCAAAGCCCTATATGGAAGAAGGCTCATATGGAGTGTGGATAACTCTATGATCGGGTAGCGGATCAAGGAATACATTGAAAGAATAGCCTAGTCTCACAAAAATGATATGGAGTCATTGAGACATTTTCATAAGAATGAGATTCTAACACTCGAAAATGCAATGAATGACAAATTCAGCCTACTCTTGGTTGAAATGAAGATATTCAGAGCTGAGTCTAAGGAAATTCGATCGAAGATTCGAACCGCGTCGTCGATCGATGCAAAGACTCAAGCACGATTCCATGATTAACGACTAGACTTTCTCCTTGGAAGCATGTTCTTCGGGGTCCCTCTATCCTTTGATGATGCCAAAAAGGGAAAGAGGAGTCCCTAAAGGGATTGAAAGAAGAGAAATTGAAGAAAGACGCAAACAGATGAAAGACGCAATGTGAAGAAGGGTAAAGTAGTTGAGGGGAAAGTTCGAAGGATCGACGTTGATGTTAGCTGAAACCCCCCAGCAAGGTCATGTTACTGCCTCCATCCTGAGCAAACTCCCTGTAACCCTACCAATTGAGCACTCTGCTGTGCCAATGTCGGAGAAAAGGAAATTTATTGAAGCAGGGTTAGAGGAGTTCTCTAAAAAATAGGATGCTCGCGTTCAGGAAGTGTTGAAACAATATGGTGGTCTTCCGGTTGGAAATGATCGAATGCGATACATGATGATGGATCCGAGCCTAGATCGCTTGAAGAGTTCAAAACCCTTGAATCGAAGGCTATTTCAAGGAATGGCCCCGCCCAAGCCTGGGATTTGTACTTGGGAGAAAGGTTTAGCCTTGTGCGAAGAAGAAAAGTGCAGCAGCCTCTTCCAGCGATCCACTCACTCACCGAAAGCGAGAAGCTCCCATGCAAAGACACACCCGAGAGCGAGAGGAAGATCCGAGTCGAGTAGAGAGGAAAAAGTGGTGGTGGAAGAGGTTCACTACCTCGACCAAAACCCAAGGATGTTGAATTCGTAGATCCTAACAAAAAAGGCTTGATCT
Organism: Rehmannia glutinosa; assembly: GCA_016081115.2. NCBI lineage: Eukaryota > Viridiplantae > Streptophyta > Magnoliopsida > Lamiales > Orobanchaceae > Rehmannia > Rehmannia glutinosa. Next base: position 53,910,149 of record CM071931.1, on the reverse strand, counting down.
CTCAAGGTTGGATACGATCACCTAGCCAACAGGAAGTGGCAAGGAAGAACGCCGAGGCAAAGAGAGACGACAAGAAGAGGAGAACGAAAGGCAACTCGACAATGGCTCGAGAGGAAGCAAAGGATGATGCTTCTAAACGGGCCTATAAAAAGAAGAAAAAAGAAGGGAAAAAGAAGAGAAAAAGAGGAAAAGAGTCGATGGTGACGAGGAGCACAAGAGAGTCAAGAAGAAAAAGAGGAAGGAACCAAAGAAAGGCGTTGAAGTGTCGCTGCAAACCCCTTCATGTATTTTTATGTAAATACGTTCATGTAAGTCGTCTGTAATACACTTAGTGAATCTTCTATAATTTTTCACTCTGTATGTATTCTTGTATCTTAGCTTAGATATGTATATTGCTCCGATAAAGAATGCTCGATACCAAATGTAAACAACAAAAAGGACAAGAATGCTATGATCAATAAAACGATCTATTTTAAGCATACATTCTTTGTTCTTTGTATTGTTTGTATGTATCTTTGTTGTTTATATTTTGTTGAATGTTTTTAGTTTTGGCATCATCAAAAAAGGGAAATTGTTAGGAAATTTATTAAGTAGATTTTGATGATACCATGTAAAACTTGAACTATGAAGTTGGCACCCTATTTTTCTTGTAATTTGTATTGTAATAGATAGGGTGGAAAAGTCGAGTCAAGTCACTATGCTAGAAATACAAGAAGTCAATCATGATGGATTGAAGACTTTGCTATGTGTCAACCGAGTATATGGCCAAGAAGGAAGTCAAGGACTCGATCAAGGTGTGTCACCGAGGAACAAGCTGTAAGAAGTGTCGGTCAAGTTAGCTCAAGAAGCCAAATCTCAAAGTTGAAGTGATAGTTGAGTCATCCAATGACCGAAGTCGACTCAAGTCACCAGGGTAAAGACAAAGAGATCTAGTCAAGACAACTGACTTAGATCCGTTGATTAAAAGTCAAGAATGTTACTCAGAATAGTAACATGTCAAAGCTGTCAGGTGTAAAGTGTTAGTCCCAGAATTGTGCAAAAGGAATAAACCAATGGGAAGCACTGCACCATGTGTCAGAAATTCTGCAATGCTGCAAGACATTTAATACGAGGAAATGTCAACATCAAGGACTGCAGACAAGACAAGCCAACGAACACAAGTGACTTTTGAAATTAGCCTATCTCTTCAACGGGCAAAATTTCAAAAGTTCACTATAAAAGGCTGAGGAAATTACTGAGAAGAGGTTACCTGAACCACGAACAAGCAAGCATTATTCAAGCAATTAACCTGCAATATTCTCAAGTACATTCAAGCAAATCCTCAAGCCTGAAACTCGAAGGAAATCGATCCAACACAAGCTGTGAAGGAAAGACAACTTCAAATCTGTTGAAGAGGAAACTTTTGAAGAATCAAAAGGGGTCTACTTTCCAAGGAGGATTGTAGGAAGGTTCAAGGTCGAACCAGTATCAAGTTTGTTGGAGGGCTACGTGATCAAATCCAAGAACTTGATAAGTGAGTCAAGTAGCAAGGCAAACTGTGAAGAAGCCGAGTCGCAAGAGAAGCCACCGTGTAATCAAGGTCGTCTCGGATCGTTCACCACTTTGTAAACGATCTGTTACTTAGTGGATTCCTCCAGGAGTTGGAGAAGTGTGTATTAGAAGAATTACCCCATCTTCGAACCTCTATAAAAATACTTGTGTCATTTACTTTCAGCACATTTACTTTCTTGCATACTTACATCATATCTACTGTTAGAATCATATTTGCTATCTAACTGATTAATAACCAAGTGCTAAAAATCAAGTGTTAAAACAAGCTAAAATCTAATCAAAGGGTGTTAAGTCTTCCGCTGTTAAGTTTAGGTTAAACAACTGAGTTATTCTATCAACAAATTCTATCGAAATCATTGAGTGGCTAACTTAGTTGAATAACCAATTTAGTTGTCCCTCAAGGACACAACTGTTTGAGTTAACTCAGTTGTAATCTTAAAAGGACTAAAATCTCAAATTTGGCAAGATTTATTCAACCCCCCCTTCTAAACCTTACTCACACCCCTTGGGACCTACAAATGATAATGAACTTAAAAAATGAATAAGTTAAACAAACATATTTCTTAAAGTAAGTTATTTCTAAACATTAAGATTTCAATATCATACATTGTGATGTTTATTTTACTATAACAACTCTAATAATATTCTCTAGTGTCACAAGTAGGCCTATGACTCTCTCATTATACCACTTTCTATTCTGTTGTGGTAGAGGTAGAGTAATGTGCGATTGTTGTTGTGTCTGGTCGTCAGCTATGGGAGAGTTCGACTCTCTATCATCACAATATGCACCGAAAACTAGAGGGCAAAGTGAGGTAGCAAACGTGTGACGATTTGTAGCATTGTTAGGAAATTTATTTGATAGATTTTGATGATACCATGTAAAACTTAAACTAGGAAGTTGGCACCCCATTTTCCTTGTAATCTGAATTGTATTAGATAGGACTGAAAAAGCTGAGTCAAGTCAGCTATGTCAAAGAATACAAGAAGTCAACTGCGGACTGTGTGAAGACTCTGTTGTGTGTCACCGAGTAATGCCATGAAGAAAGACAAGAACTCGATTGTAGGAGAGTCACCGAGGAACAAATTTGTAAGAAGTGTCGATCAAGTCAACTCAAGAAGCCAAGTCTACAAGTTAAAGTGACAATTGAGTCAATCCAATGATTGGAGCAAACTCAAGTCACCTGGGGGTAAAGGCAATCTAGTCAAGACAACTGACTTAGATCCGTTGATTAAAGTCAAGAATATTACTCAATATAGTAATATGTCAAAGCTGCCAAGTCTAAAGTGTTTGTCCCAGAATTATGCAAAAGGAATGAACCAATGGGAAACACTCCACCTCGTGTCAGACGCCTGCAAATACTGAAATGCCATTAATATGAAGAAATGTCAACATCACCAAGGCTGCAGACCAAGACAAGACAAGCCAACGAACACAAAGTGACATTTGAAATTAGTCTATCTCTTCAACGGGCAAAATTTCAAATGTGCACTATAAAAAGCTGAGGAAGCTATTGAGAAAAGGTTACCTTGCACACCTGAGAAATCAAGCATATTCAAGCAATTAACCTACAATACTCTCAAAGCTTATCAAGATAAACCTCAAGCCTGAAACTCGAAGGAACTCGATCCAACACAAGCTATGAAGGAAAGACAACTTCAAATCTGTTGAAGAGGAAATTTTTGAAGAAACTAAAGGGGTCTACTTTCCAAGTCAGGATTGTAGAAAGGTTCAAGGTCGAACCATTATCAAGTTTGTTGGAGGGCTTCGTGATCAAATCCAATAACTTGAGAAGTGAGTCAAGTAGCAAGGCAAATGCCTCTATGAAGAAGCTTCGAGTCACAAGAGAAGCCATATGTGTGATCAAGGTTGTCTCTAGATTGTTCACTACTTTGTAAATTGATCTCACATAGTGGATTCCTCCGGGGAGTTGGAGAAGAGAGGATTAGAAGAATTACCCCATTTTCGAACCTCTATAAAATATTTATGTCATTTACTTTTAGCAAACTTACATTCCCGCATGTTTACTTTATATCTCATTTGTAAGTATTATATTTGTTATTCTACTTGATAAATAACCAAGTGTTTTAAATCAAGTGTTAAAAACAAGCTTAAATTAAACAAAGGGTGTTAAGTCTTCCATTTGTTAAAAACCAATCACCAAGTTAAGTATTTGGCTTGAGCAAAATTGAGTGAGTTATACTATCAACACTCTATTGAGTCTCCCGAGTGGGTAACTTAGGTAAAAAACTAACTTAGTCTGTCCATCAAGGACACATTGTTTGAGTCAACTCGTGAATAATTTTAAAGGACTAAAATCAAAATTTGGTAAGGTTTATTCAATTTCCCCCATTCTAAACCTTACTTCACACCCATTGGGACCTACAAGAATGTTTTGGATTATAATCTCTCGTTGCATAATATAACCTAATATCTATCTCAAGTAACTCAGTGAATGAATGTGTAAATAGTAGTATATCTATGTCTAGTGCAAAGTGTGTATGTTCATCGGTCTTGTTCGTCAAGAACATTACAATCATCATTTGAAACATGCTCTGATATGTTGGACATGTAGATGTGTAGGGGGCCACATCAATAGTTGTAGTAGGTGTGAATGGAGGTATGTATTGCGACATAGATACACATCCATGAAATGAAGTCTGTAGATGTACATGGAATATCAGTCGCATCTGCACTACTTTGTCTTCTCGTTCATTGTGACTTTGTATGCATACATGATATCCTCACTATTTGTTGCTCAGAGACACTGACGACAACTTTCATTGATACAAAAAGTTGAGGTCTGCCGAAGTCTCTGTAGGTAGATTATGGTATAATATGAGCGATTATGATCATCTCTAGACTCCTCAGTACTTTTCCTAAGACTTTCTATTGCATGAACTTAAAATGAAATATGCGATTATATAGTTGGAAAATAAATTATAAAAAAACGAACCATAATGAACTTCAATATTATATGTGTACCATGTAGTCAAGTGCATCTATTTCTGAAGGTTGGTATCGCACTCCTACACGGTTAAGTGGTTAGGCAAGATAAGGTCACATGTAATCTCATTGTACCATGCCATGTACCTTGGCTCAGTAGTATCTGAGCCACTAATAAAAGGGGCGAGATGAAGGTGTTGATCTTGCAGTATCTAATGCTCCATATAATCTCTATGGTAATCAGCCTAATCCACTTCACCACGTCCACTTTACAATATTATCAGTTGGTGTGGAAGGGATAAATTGTTGCATGCTAAACTATCTCGAGACCTGCTCTGGTTGATGCATCTCCACAACTGTATAATTGATCAATGGCCACCAAGATTCCCATATAGATGTGTTACATGGTGGTTGGAGCATGGCAACCTCAAGTGAGCTCATACCATAAGGTTGTCAAACAAACTTTGACAAAATAATGTTCTAACTTTTTATGTGCAAATTTGTTAGAAGTATAATAAAATCAATATTGATCACCTACCTGTTGACAAATTATCTTGTCAAAAATGTCCCTAAAAATAAATGAAAATCTTTGATGCACATCTTGTTAGAACAAAGTTTTTTTTTAATTTTGATGATTTCACATATTTGAATTATAAACCAAAACAACATTCTAAAGATGTTAAAAAATACTTCAAGTATATTTTTTTTCAGTAGATTATGAAGTATTACTTGAACTCACTTTTGCCAAAATTCGGACAAATCTTTGTATTGAGGGTGGCCGATCACTATTGAGGGCGACCGGTACCTGAAAGATTTCCAAAGTTTCCAAAAAACAGAGAATTCCCTGTATAGAGGGTGACTGGGACCTGTGTGTTTTTCAAATTGCTCGAAAACAAAGTCTTCACTGAATATATAATGACCGGTCACTATGCATGAGCGCCCGGTACCTGAGTGTTGTTAAAATTTTGTTTTGTTCTCTGTTTCACTGGTCGCCATGCTATACATAGAGACTGGTCGCCCTTGATAGCACCCCTTGTCAAATTTTGATCCAACAGTTTAAACTTTCGAATTTTTAATATAGCGACCTGTCATGACCGTTAAAAATAAAAAAAAAATGGGGAAAGTGAGGAAAGTGGGAAAACTGGGATAATGGAAGAAAAAGTGGATAAAAAGAAGGGAAAAAAAATTGAATGTGGGAAAGATAGTGGAGGAAAATGTGGGATGGTGGTGAAAAAAAATAAAAGAGAAGAAATAAACTATGAAGGAGGAGTATTAGTTTGAAAGAACATCGAGAGAAGTGAAGAAAGAACATAAAAGAAGAGGAAATAAAGAAGGAGAAAGAAAGAAGAGAAAATGAAGAAAGAATCAATTAAATACAAGAAATATAATCCAATCGCGGTACAAAACATCTGAAAATTTGAAGGTTTCGTAATTATATCCTTATTTTAGTCTCATATTGATTTGGTTAAGTTTACTAATCATATTATATAATAATTTATGTATAGATTCTACTGGGTAAAGGCCAGAGTGATTTTATCATAGTTGATCCGACAAACCAGGCAAGTAATCTCTTTAGTTCTCACGCATAATTAGGGCTTAGATGTTTATTATTGTATTTATTATATTAACTGTAAGGTTTGCAACCCTAGTAGTATTAGTATATGGATTATATGTCTGTTTAATTATGCCGTTAAATTTATGGGTGTAGATATTTTTTTTAATTTTGTTATGACTTATTTAATGTGTGTTTATTGGATCTTGGTAATTCTTATATTTATCTATTGATAAAATATAAATAGTGTTTATGAGTATGCCGCTGAAATAATTTTTATCCTATTCAAATACGTAATAATGCTCTTGCCTAGTGACTTGTGAATTTGGCTCATGTTTTGATTTTAACAATCAATTGGCTTAATATGATGAAGATAATTATTCATTTAAGTTTAAAAGTTATATAGACACATATATATAACTCACGCATAGGTTAACTTATAGATGATAATATAGATGTAATTGTTTTTTAGTTAATTTTGAGTTAGTATGAAATGAAGAACTAATTATCATAATCAGTGATTAATAATATGAATTAAACCTATGTTCAAATGATACATACGTAAGAGAAAATTAATATTTTATAATTATTGTAAAATGATATTACTTTTATCAAGTTTAAATCTTATGGATAGTTTAATAGTTCATTAGACAATTACGAACAATAAAAAAAAAAACCTATTTTGCTTATGTAAATTATATGACATATTGTAGGTTATATATATATATAGACACACTAGGGTAATTGAATTATATATGATAGACAAGATTAGTCAAACATACCTACCTAACTGAATATAGGATTTTTCCCTAACTAACTGAATGTAGAGTTACCCCTAATTAATTGGATGTAAAGTTTTTCTAATTAGATGAATAAAGTGTTTTGATCTCAATTTTCAGTTAATGTGTTTTTAATTATTTATGTTATGCACTTATATACTTTTTCGTTTTCGATTAATGTTACATCACTTAGATTCATACATCATGTTAATTTTGTTCATAACATTTCACGAGCATAAGAAAAGAAATAAAATTAAATTTTAAGGTTTAATATTAATAATTATTTTTTAAAAGAAATGAGTGCACATTGTATCCATGATGGGAGTGAGTGGGATATGGGCGCGAGGGACCGGCGTTCCGACTATGTGCTGCTTGCGGCTAAAGTTAATGTTTATGAAAATATTCCTTCGGGCAAATAAAAAAAATGTTGCCGGTATATTATGTTGATCGGGTTCCAAATAACAAGGCTGATTTTGCTGACATGATTGCTAGTTGTAGCCTCATTGACCTTGGATTTGATGGGGACACCGCTCATACCTGGTGAGGAATGAGCTACATGAAAGATTGGATAGATTAATGGTTGCTCTGAGTGGGGTGGTGTGTTTTCTAGGTCTGCAGTGGTTTCTCACCTGGCTAGGATTCACTTTGATCATGCTTATTTACTTCTTCAAACCTCTACCATTAGTCATAGGAAACCTTGTGCTTTTAGATTTCGAGAATATGTGGCTTAGACATCCTACTTTCTTTGATACCATTCAACAGGTGTGGGAAGGCCCCACTGGGGTTGTTGGTATGAATAATCTGACTTTTAAGCTCATTAGGGTGAAGCAAAAGCTGGAATGGTGGAATAAGAACATATTTGGTAATGTGTTTAAGAAGTTGCAAGAGGTTGAGCAAAAAGTTGCTCATTGTGAGCACCTTATGATACTAATCCCACTCCTGATAGTCTTATAAATCTGAAACATGCCATAGCTGAGTTGACTTTAGCTACTAAAATTGAGGAAGACTACTGGCATCAAAGTCTAGTTGTAAATGGATAGTGGAGGGGGAAAGAAATACTAAGTATTTCCACAGTCTTGTCAACAGAAAAGACTACAAGCTAGAATTCACTCCATCTCTGATAATGGTTGCATTCTACATGGTGAGGATGACATCCAAAAGTCTGCTGCTCAATTTTTCCAAAATCATCTTTCTACTGATAGGCCCTGTCCCCCTTTCTCTGCTGATTTCAACCTCCCTTCCCTCCCAGCTCATATTGATCTCAATGCTTTGTGTAGTCATCCTTCCAAGGATGAAATTCATGAGGCCATGTTTTCTATTAATCCTGAAGGGGTAGCTGGACCTGATGGTTTCAATGCCCTTTTCTTCCGAAAATGTTGGAATATTGTTCAGGATGATGTGTTATTTGCAGCCATGCATTAATTCTTTGATGGGCATCCTATGACTAAAGCATTTACTTCCACTACTATTGTGCTCATCCCTAAAACTGCCCAATCCCATACATGGGTTGATTTTAGGTCTATCAGCCTCTACAACATTACCAATAAGCTTATCTCCAAGATTCTTAGTAATAGACTCACTCCCCTTCTGCCTTTACTCATCTCCCCCTCTCAAAGTGGCTTTCTTAGAGGTAGGCTTATTAGTGATAATGTCCTATTGGCCCAAGAGATGGTTTAATGTCTGGATTATAAGGGTGTTGCCCAGAATGTGGTCTATAAAATTGATATGGCTAAGGCTTATGATAAGATTCAATGGTCTTTCCTCACTAACATGCTTACTTCCATGGGGTTTCCTGACAGATGGGTGCAATTTATTCTTAATTGCATTAATAACTGTTGGTTTTCTGTGCTTATCAATGGCTCTTCTTCAGGATTTTTTAAATCTAGTAGGGGCTTTAGACAAGGTGATCCCCTCTCCCCATCCTTGTTCATTTTAGCTTCTGAATACTTGTCTAGGGGCCTCAATGCTCTTTTTCAACATCACCCTGATCTGCTGTACAAGACCAAAGATGGTATTCTTGTCACCCATTTAGCCTATGCTGATGACCTGCTTTTGTTCTCCAATAATAGGCCTCAGTCTCTTCAGCTCATCACTGAATTTCTTGATAAATATGCTTACATGTATGGACAAATGATCAATGCTTCAAAAAGCTCTTTTGTTGTGGAAGCTGCCTCTTCTCCTGAGACTATCCAGGCCATAATTTCTGCCACTAAATTCCAGCATCAAATTTTGCCCTTCACCTCTTTGGGTGCCCCCATTTATAAAGGGCACAAAAAGGGCATTTTGTTTCAGTACATTATCACCAAAATGCACAAGAAGATTAATTCTTGGGCCTGGAGGTTCTTATCTTTTGGGGGCAGGCTTATGCTTATCAAAAGCACCCTCAGTTCTAGGTTTCTCCATCTTATTTTGATCATCAAATCTCCTCAGTATATTATCCAGAAGTTGAATCAAATTATGGACAATTTCTTTTGGGGTGATACTCCCAACAATAAAAAAAATCCACTGGATAGCATGGGATACTATTTGCCACCCTAATGTTGGGGGGGGGGGCTTGGTATCAGATCGATTACTGACACTATCACTGCTTTCTCTTTCAAGCTTTGGTGGAAGTTTAGATGTAATAATTCTTTATGAGCTAATTTTTTGCATGCCAAATATGTGGGGGGCCTTGCTATAGCTGCCATTATGCCTTCTGTTCATGATAGCCTTGTGTGGAAGAGACTTTGCAAAATCAAAAGTAGTGCTAATGTGCATATTTTTTGGGTCTTGGAGTCTGGTAAAGTCAGTTTCTGGCTTGATAAATGGTTTTCCAACAATACTCTTGCTGATTTGATTGATGTTAATAAAGAGGGGCTTGAACATATTCCTGTTAATTTCTGTTGGACTCATGGGCATTAGAATTTGGATAGATTAACTAAAATAGTTGGCACCTCTTGGACTACAACTTTGAGCCAAGTTCCTATTCTTCATGACAATGATGATTCTATGAGTTTGATGCCACCCCAAAAAAGTGAATCTTTCTTATCTTCTGCTTGGAATATTGTAAGGCAACCCCTCCCCATTTCACATCTTTCATCAAAAATCTGGAACAAATTTATCACATCCCCCATGTTTATATTTCTGTGGAGATTGATGCGCAATAGGTTACCAGTGGATCTCAAACAACAAGCTAGGGGTGTCTCCTTGGAATCTCAATGTTATTGTTGTTCTTATCATATTGAATCCCTTCCTCATCTGTTTCTTCTCAGTGGTCAAATCAGGAGAGTATGGAGCATTTTGCAAGATTGTTCAATTGCACACTACCTAACACTGAGAGTGTTCACAATTTCTTACATTTCTGGTGAAATTGTACACCTTTCACACAACCCTCACATATCACTTTTATAACCCCATGTCTCATTCTGTGGTTTACCTGGCTAGAAAGAAACAAGAGCATGCATGAATCTGTTAAATTCAACTTTTGGAAAATTATCTGTCAGGTGGAATCAACTCTAAAGTATTGTAAAAAAGTAAGCTCATGAATGCTAATATGTGGAAGGGATTCTTCCATATTGCTTCAGCTTTTGGATCTATTTTAGGAGACAGGTTGATGTTTAGGTGGTCCCCATCTTATGGCAAAAACCTCCTCATCATTTGGTCAAATTTAATATTGATGGTGCCACGAAGGGTCTTGTCAATCAAGCAGGACTTGGAGGAGTGTTGAGAGATTATGAAGGCAACATTCTATGGATTTGCTATGGATTTGCTTCTTCTTGTGAGGATAGCCTTACTGCTGAATTGCTTGCCCTATTCCAACGGCTTCAAACTCTCCACCACTCGGCTATCTTTTGGCGAAAGGTTGAAACCGACTCCTGCCGCTATTTCGGATCTTCAATCGAAATAGAAAGGGACATTGGAAAATGATGCATATCATCACTAAAATCAACAATATGTGAAGACAAATGACCCTCCAGTTCTCTCACACTCTAAGGGAGGGAAATTAGGTAGGCGATGTTGTGGCACATCTTGGGTGCCAATTTTGTACATACCATATTTTGAGACCGCCGAAAAATTCCTCTTCGTATTCTTGGTTTAGCTAGAATGAGATCAATTGGAGTTACCCTCATTTCGTAGAAGAATTGTTAGAAATTAGTATAGTTCTTTGATTTGTTCTTGTATAGGTGTTATACAGTATAGCTAGGGCGATCAATTGGAGTTCTTGTTAGAGATTTTTCTAACCGCAAGTCTACGGTGTCAAGTTTTAATATAGAGTAGTAAGGTTGTCGAATCCACAGGGAATAATTATCGAATTATTGCTAAGTACTATAATATAGTAGTCTAACTTTATTTAGAAATTCAATATATGATGGAGTTGATTATACTAAAAATACTAAAAATAAATCAAGAATATGAAAATATTAATGAGTTTATCAAAATGATTAAATGAATTCTAGAGGTATGATGAATCTAGTTATCCCTTATGTTGTCAATATGGTTTATCAATCATAAATTACCAATTTATAAGTCAAGATTTCTACAATAATCATTCCCTCTCTCAAGTGCCAAATGATTTTAGATTCAATTGGGAAATCAATATCTCCATAAAAATCATCAATTAAAATCTCAATAAAAGCTATGAATCTTGATAAATGACTTCAAAGGATTCACAAATCTCTCAATTCTATGAAATCCTAGGTTATGCTATTCCAAGGTCATATATTCAATTACCTTTCTCAAGTGTCAAATTAAATACACCAAACAATCTAAATTATTGATCAAGTAATTTAGAAGCAATAGATCCAAATAGCACAAATAAATTGATAGACCTAGATTGACAAACCACAATCTCAAAACATAAGTTCAAACATAGATTACATCATTCCTCTAGAATTATAGAGTTTAGCTCATGATTAAAGAAAATGAATCCATGAAAATACAACAATACATCTTACAAGATATGAAGAAAGCAACAAAATAAGAACAAGAGTTGAGGATCTTCTCTATTTCTAGATGATAGAAGCCTCCAATCTTCTTCTCCAAATTCTTCTCAAGATGCTCCAATCCTTCTTCCTTATCTTGTAGCTGTTTTATTCTCTTCCCAGGGGTTCCAAGATCCCCAATTTCAAGCCCCAAGGCTAGTATTTATATGCCACAAAAATCCAAGAAAGGGAGTAGGTAAGCCTAGGAAATTCCGCCCCGGGCGCTGCGGAGCCCGGGCATGGGCGCTGCGGCGCCCAAAACTTCCGCACACAATTGACCGCCCGGCGCTGCACTGCAGCGCCCACCCGCATCGTCAATTTCTTCCGCCCGGCCGCTAGCCAGGGCGTTAAGCGCTGCGGCGCCACATGCTCGCTCTAAACTTGCACACCCCTGTCACGGGCGCTTTGTGGTGCCCGGGCGGCGCTGAGCGCCCGCCCGTCCTTGGGTCAAAGTGCGATTTTTCCTTTTTCAAACGTGATTTCTTCTTTCTTCGCGCCGTTTTTCATCGTTTTCTTCATTTCTCGGCTACCAAATCTGTAGTGACTCTTCATCGACACTATTTGAAATAAATTGGACTCTAAAGACTCTAAAAACACCCAAAATAAAACCAGATTCTAATCTAAAATACTCAAATAAGTTGGTAAAATACCAACTTAACAAATACCCCAAACTTAAGCTATTGTTTGTCCTCAAACAATTATAACTCCAAAATGAAAGACGAACAATACAACAACACAAGCAACTACAAAACTCCATAAACCAATAAAATTTGTCTAAAAACTCATTTCACTATCAATCAAGCATGCATTTTAACATTGTGATCAAAAGTGTTGAATATTCATGAAAATTCCGTTTACATTATTCAAATTGATTTACGAAATCAAACGTTATCAAGATGATCCACTTCTAAGTATCAAAAGATAATGACTACCGGATTCCATAGGCTTGTTATTCACACTAATCTCCACTAATGTAGGCTAATATAACACATGGATCAATAGGACTTCCAAAGCTTGTAATGTGGCTTAGGGTCGGGTAGGAAAATTTAGGATTAAGTGGCTCAACTCACCCAAATACACAATTACCTCTTCAAATCACAAATTGCCAAACAAAATGGATACCTTCACTTTTGTTGAATTTTCAATTATTCTCCTTTACGAGCCTCTATTTTCAACAAATTTTTTTTTTTTCGAGACCCCCAAACTTGATCTTTTGCATATTTTAACACATGGGGTTTCATTATTTCTTTTTCTCGGCAACTTCATGCGAGTGAACATCTACCTTACTTATCACATCCTCCTCAACCTTCAATCATTTTGTGTGTATGAGTGATGGGTAATTAGGATTTTCACATGTAAGCTCAAGGTAAAAAAATTGGTTGCCAAAGAACAGGTTTAATAGGCTCAAAAGGGGACACTAGTGAAATTATATCGTACAAAGGTAGTCATTTTGGCTCTAGCTTTTATTCAAATATGGCCTAAATTATTTCCTTATGTTATTTCACCTAGGATTTCGCCTCAATTAGTGATCAAACAAGTTCTAGAATCCGTGGGATCATACAAGCAACACTCGACTTCATTAATCATTTTCAAATAAGTTAACAGAATTATGCATGAATATGAAATCAATGAAGCAAAATATAGATCACCACTTAAAAGCATGCTTTCATGACAGTTCAACTCGTGATCAACAAATCTACTTAGTCATGTAGTTCTATAGTTCAACAAACTACCCGACTCGACTCAACTCATTTTTTTTTTTTTTTGACACGACTCGATACGACTCAAAAGACACAAATCTGATTACACCCCCAAACTTAAATTGAACATTGTCCTCAATGGAGAGTGAGAAAACTTTCCGATAGCCGGAGCGCCTAGGACTCCTCATCGGAGTCGTGTGGTGAAAAATAAGCAATAGGACCGGTGGTGGTGGTATTGGGAACTGGAATTGCGGGTGTGTCGGCTATATATCCGGCAAGTACTCGGTTGTGCTCATTCTCATATTCTTCTCGTGCCGCTATGTGGCGTTGCTCGCTACAAAAGCCCTTCTCAATTCTTGTACTTCGCGAACTAGTGCGTCGAAGAAGGGTCATTATGTGAGCGTCTAGAACGAGAATGTCTTGCCGCCGAACCGGATGGAGTGTCGATATTATGTGGTTGGGCATAAGTATCGGCTCAATAGCTGGTAGGGCAAATTCAGGATCAATGATATATCCCGCACCCTTGGATTAAGCACACCACCGCCCATTCGTCATAGAAAGCAATAGTAGCCGAATCTATAGGTCCCTTAGGATTTTCCAACGGCTCGGGGCTATCCCATTTAACACCCTCCTTTTTACATAACCCACAAATTAAACTCGGTAAGATTAGTCCCCTGTTTTGGGGTGTAGCATTTTGTTATGAAGGGGCGTTGCAATAATTACCGGGTCAAATTGTATGTCAATAACTAGTGCATATAGAATATGGGCTCGTTCCTTAGTTACATCACGACATGTTTGGTTGGTATCAAATTGTTGCATATGAAGTGGTACCAAGCTCGCCCATACCGACTAAGACTCGTGTGCGAGAAAAGCAAAGAGCACCTCCCACAACCTTTATATGACGTACCACGCCTCCGGGCCGACATAAGGTATTACAAATCTCCTCCATACTCGGTGGTTGCGAGATAAATTTGACATACGGTGAGTGATCCACCTCCCGGGAGTCCATAATATTCTCTTATCGCTCTTGTATGAGTGTATACCTTGTTTACTCCACGCATGAAAACATCTGAGTAATAGCCAGTTTTGGTCTTCGCATTCGCATAAAATTCTCGGACAATATTTAGTGCGAATGGTCTAGGTTGTGCACAAAGTTTTTTCCATTGCTTCGATGTATCATTTGTGCAAGTTCACCATCATTCGGCCCGGTTGTAACCCCGTTCACCGTTATGCTCTTCGAGCATAATGTGTCATAATACTGGTTTGTGCTTCCAAGTTAAGAAAACGGTCTTCAACATTTTCCTCGGAAGTACTTGCCACGCTTTTGCCCTTGCTTGCATTCTTTGTTCTTGGCATTGTAATTGATTTGAAAATCACCTGGAAAATGACACAAGCAACATAACACATAGAACGCACAATACGAGTTAGGGGTTAGGAATTTTGCAATAACTCAAGAATTATGCATCCTTGTCATCAATTCATGATCAAATAACCTTTAGTACACAATGATGACAAGAATCAAATGCCTAGGTGTAATATTTTTCATTGAAACATTTTAACAAACACCTTGTAGGCATATATGCAAAGAAGAGATGAACACCAAATTTGAAATTCAATTCATGCCCATTTTTCAACACCAATCAATTCAAGCACAATATAGTCATATATCATCACAATTTATCAAGAATTTATCAAGAATTTCGAAATTATAATGATATTGAAAATTCCCACATTTCAACCCTAGGCTAGAAAATTTGAAAAAAATTGATGTACAATTGAAGCTTACTTACCCAATTGATGAAGAAGATGAAGATGATGATTAAGTTGCTCAATTGCCCACTTGAATGAAGTATAAATGAATAATTAGGTGGGATTTTTGTAGAAGAAGAGGAAATGGGCGTGAGTTTGGGTGTGTTGTGTTTGCAAAATAAACTAAGGCTGAATCAGCCTTTTAATTCACTCCAACTGACCGGTCGGGTCTTTGCAAAGACTTAGGGACCGGCGCTGCAGCAGCCCGCACACACCGCACACCCTCGCCTATATCGCGGCGCGCTTAGGCATTGGTGGTCCTAGGCTGCAGCCTTGACTTTTTCTTTTTGCCATTTTTTTTTTATTTTTAATTAAAAATTTCAATTTAATCAAAAATTTAAAATCACACACAAATTAATTCACACAAAAATCACACCAAAATTCAAATAAATACACACCAAACTAAAAGAAAATAAAATCACACAAAAATTCGATCACACGAAAATCACTTGGGTTGCCTCCCAAGAAGCGCTAAATTTATAGTCGTTAGCCGACTCAACTACTTGGGCTCAAGAATTTTCATCACCAAGTGGAAGATTTAAAACCTTCCTTGCTTCGTTCCCGAAATAATGTTTCAATCGTTGTCCATTTACTTGGAACGAATTCCCATCGTTTCCTCTCAACTCGACGGCACCATAAGGAAACACACGTTCAACCACAAATGGTCCGGACCATCGCGACTTGAGTTTACCTGGAAAGAGTTTCAATCGAGAATTGAACAATAACACTGTTGGCGGGTAAGAATTCACGTCGCAGAATCATTTGATCATGCCATTTTTCGTTTTTCTTTATACATTTTGGCATTTTCATATGATTCTTGGAAAATTCTTCCATTTCGTTTAATTGAAGTAATCGGTTTTCACCGCCTCTTTCAAGTTAAAATTCAATTTCTTAATTGCCCAATAAGCTCGATGCTCAAGTTCAACCGGAAAATGGCACGCTTTGCCAAACACCAATCGATATGGTGACATACCAATGGGTGTTTCATAAGCGTCGCGATAAGCCCACAAAGCATCATCGAGCTTTTGTGCCCAATCCTTTCGATTAAAACTCACCGTTTTTCAAGAATTTGTTTCACTTCATGATTGGAAATTTCGCTTGACCATTAGATTGAGGATGGTAACCAAGCGCAATCTTATGGCCTTTACACCAAATTTAGCAAGAAGGTTATTAAATAATTTATTACAAAAATGCGTACCTTCATCACTTACAATAGCTCGAGGTGTACCGAAACCGAGTGAAAATATGCTTGTGCAAGAATTTGAGTACTACCTTAGCATCATTCGTTGGTGTAGCAATCGCCTCAACCCACTTGGAGACGTAATCAACCGCAAGCAAAATGTACAAATTTCCATTGGACGCGGAAATGGCCCCATAAAGTCAATACCCCATACATCAAACAACTCCACCTCCATTATATTTGTCAAGGAAAGCTCATGACGCCGTGAAATATTACCAACCCTTTGGCATCGATCACAAGTCTTCACAAAAGCATAACAATCCTTGAATAATGTTGGCTAATAAAAACCAGATTGTAGTACCTTTGCAGCTATTCGGGTTGGCCCGAAATGTCCCCCATAAGATGAGGAATGACAATGTTGAAGAATCTCTCCAATTTCTTCCTTAGGAACACAACGGCGAATGATAGAATCCGCGCATCTCTTGAACGAAGAACGGATCATCCCACAAATAAGACTTAACATCATGTAGGAATTTTTCTTTTGGTGTGAAGTCAAGTCCTATGGCAAAACTCCTCCCGCGAGGTAATTAACAAAATCTGCGCGTACCAAGGTAATGATGTCTCGGCACGCATAATTTGTTCATCGGAAATGATTCTTTTATGGGCTTTCAATCACCTCGTGCGGTTGCTCAAGGCGGGATAGATGGTCGGCAACCACATTTTCACTTCCTTTTTTATCCCGAATTTCAATATCAAATTCTTGCAAGAGCAAAATCCATCGAATTAACCGAGGTTTTGCATCCTTTTTGGAGAAAAGATATCGGATTGCCGCATGATCCGTATAAACAATCACCTTTGTACCCACCAAGTAAGCTCGGAATTTATCGAATGCAAAAACTACCGCCAACATCTCTTTTTCCGTGGTGGTGTAGTTTTGTTGGGCATTGTCCATGGTCCTGCTTGCATAGTAAATTGCTTTAAAAATTTTGTCTCGCCTCTGACCAAGAACGGCACCCACTGCATAATCACTTGCATCGCACATAAGCTCAAATGGTTGAGTCCAATCCGGCACTATCATAATTGGAGCTGAAACGAGTGCCTTTTTTATCTGTTCAAATGCCTGCAAACACAACTCATCAAAGCAAAAGATAGCATCTTTTTCAAGGAGATTACAAAGTGGTTTAACAATTTTTGAAAAATCTTTTATGAATCTCCTATAAAATCCTGCATGCCCTAAAAAGCTTCTTATGCCTTTCACATTTGAAGGTGGGGGTAGCTTTTCAATAGCCACAACTTTCGCCCTATCAACTTCCAAACTTGTATAAGAAATACGATGCCCAAGTACAATCCCTTCTTTGACCATAAAGTGACATTTTTCCCAATTAAGTACAAGATTAGTTTCCTCACAACGTTGCAAAACCAGGAGATAAGTTATGCAAACAATGGTCAAAAGAAGTACCAAAAGCAGAAAAATCGTCCATAAAATCTCCATGATTTCCTCAACCATACCATGAAAAATCGCCATCATACATCTCTGAAAAGTAGCGGTGCATTACATAATCCAAATGGCATCTGCGAAATGCAAAAGTACCATATGGACATGTAAAAGTAGTCTTTTCTTGATCTTCGGGGCAATGGCGATTTGATTGTACTCTGAATAGCCATCAAGAAAACAATAGTATTCGTAACCTCGCCAACTTTGTCCAACATTTGATCAATAAAGGAGAGAGGAAAATGATCCTTACGAGTAGCTTTATTCAATTTTCTATAATCAATACATACTCGCCATCCTGTGACGATTCGTGTAGAAATTAATTCATTGTTATCATTTTTCAAATCGTCATACCTCCTTTTTAGGAACAACCTGCATGTCGGACTCACCCATGAACTATCGAAAATGGCATAAATAATACCTGCCTTTAGCCACTTTAAAACCTCATTTCTCACAACTTCTTTCATTGCGGGATTAAGTCGTCTTTGATGCTCAATAGATGGTTTGTAAGATTCTTCCATTAAAATTTTGTGCATTACAATGGAAGGACTTATTCCTTTCAAATCGAAATATACCAACCCAAGCCGACTTATGTTCATGAAGCACACGCAACAACTTATCCAATTCGGATGAAGATAATGAAGTAGAAGCTTTTACGGGTAAGTTTTATCTTTTCCCAAAAATGCATATTGAAGATGTTCCTAAGTTCCTTTAGTTCTAAAGTACCTTTCGTAATATTTTCAATATTGGCATTTTCTAATGCTTCCTTTTGTTTTTCTTTTACAATTTCTTTAGCTTCAAGGAAAGAATAAACTCAAGCAAATCAATATCATCACTATCTTCTTCATCACATTTCATTATTGAATTAATCAAACAATGTTCTAACGGATCTTTTAAATCTTATTTTATAACTTCCATTTGATCACATTGTTCGATCTTATCAATAAAATGACATGTGTGAGGTTCTTCTTGAAATTTCATTGCTTTATAAATGTTAAATAGTACCTCATCATCATTTACCCGTAATGTTAACTCTCCTCGTTGCACGTCAATTAGAGCTCGTCCCGTTGCTAGAAAAGGTCTTCCAAGAATCAATGGCATTTCATGATCTTCCTCCATATCCAACACCACAAAGTCAGCAGAAATATGAATTTATCCACTTTGATCAACACATCTTCAATCACTCCTCTTGGGTAGGTGAGTGATCTATCGACTAATTGCAATGTGATGATGGATGGCGTTATTTCTCCAAGGCCAAGTTTCTGAAAAACAGATAACGGCATAAGATTAATGCTAGCACCTAAATCACAAAGAGCTTTATTAAAATAAGAATCACCAATAGTGCAAGGGATAGTGAAACTCCCCGGATCTCTTAATTTTTGTGGTAGCTTTCTTTGCAAAATGGCGCTACACTCTTCTGTGAGATTGACCGTCTCGTATGCCTCCAACCTTCTCTTTCTCGACATCACATCCTTCATGAATTTTGCATAGTTTGGCATTTGCTCAAGTGCATCGGCAAAAGGGATGTTGATGTGAATTTTCTTGAATATTTCCAAAAACTTGGAAAATTGAGCGTCAACTTTTTCTTCTCAAATCTCTGTGGAAAATGAAGAGAATTTAGTAACACATTATCAGAATTGGAAATTGGTTTTACCTCAATTTTTGCCTTTTCTGATTGCTTATCAATGCCCTCTTCATTGTGGAGTGTTTCAGAGCTTGCTTCTGGTTCATTGGTGGCGTGAGTAGGCATCTTTGGTTCATCATATTCCGTTCCACTTCTCAACTTAATGGCCTTGCAATGCTCCCGTGGGTTCACCTCGGTGTTACTTGGAAACGTATCAACTTTCTGTTGTGAATTAATAGCCGTGGCCAATTGACCCACATGTGTCCCCAAAGATTTGAGATGACTTTCAATTGTTGTAACCCTTGAACCCAAATTTTCTATGTTAGAATCGGCCTTGTTCATCCTTGCTCTTGATTCTACAAGGAATGAACTAAGTAATTCCTCCAAAGATAGCTTTTGTTCTCCCACATGTGTACTCGTACTTGCTTGATTCTGATATCCCGGAGGTGGTTGCAACACATTTCTCGTATTGCTATACGAGAAATTTTCATGATTGCGAAGTCCCGGGATGATAATGCGTCGGCAATTGATTCCCTCGATTGTTGAAACCCCAATTGTTCACATAATTCGCTTGCTCCGTATCGGGATTCACAATTTCTTGACTTATCTCCATGACTCCTCTGGTTGTTGTTTTCCACCCGAATTTAGAGTAGCAATTTGCTTTGACAAAGCGGAAATTTGAGAGGCCAATGCGGACATAGTATCAAGTTCAAGAACACCGCAACTTTTCTTGGCGTAGATCTTTCCAGAAGGCCATTGATAACTATTGGCAGCCATTTCTTCGAGTAAAAGCATGGCTTCACTTGGAGTTTTAGCCATCAATGTACCTCCCAAAAGATCTATAATAGTTCTTGAATGCCCATTCATACCATTGTAGAAATCTTGAACTTTTTGCCAATCTGCGTACCCGTGTTGTGGACACCTCCTCAATAATTCTTTGAATCGCTCCCAAGCTTCGTAGAGTGGCTCGTGGAATTGAGCAATCTCACTTTTCAGTTGAAGTGTCTTGCTAGGTGGAAAGAATTTTGCCATGAACTTTTCAAGGTGAGATCATTCCAACTAGTGATACTTCCGGTGGAAATGTTTGAAGCCACTGTCTAGCTTTATCACGAAGTGAAAACGGAAATAACCTCAACCGAATAGCTTCATCGGGGACCCCATTCATTTTGATAGTGTCACATATCTCGAGAAAAATAGACAAATGAGCATTCGGTCGTCTACGGCACTACCCCAAACTGATTTTGTTGCACCATGTTTATTAGGGCGGCTTCAATTCAAAATTATTCGCATTGATAGGTTGGCGAACAATGCCCGAATAGTTTTGATTCATGGTTGGTCGAAAATAGTCCCGAATGGCCCTTTCCGGTGGTGCAACAATAGGTATCGTTCTTCATCATCACCGATTCTCGCCATTTTTGTGAATTCGATTCTTCGTGCGGCTCTAATCTTTCAAGCGTTCTTTCAATTTCGGATCAAATAAGATTAAATTAGCACTTTTATTTTTTCGCATCAACAAGAAAACACAAAAATGACAATGACCCTATTGTAACAAAAAAACCAATCTAAATTAAAGTAAAACTACTAAGTAATAATATTAGCGCAAATAAGATGAATTATTCCCCGAAAGAACGGCGCCAAAAACTTGTTAGAGATTTTTCTAACCGCAAGTCTACGATGTCAAGTTTTAATATAGAGTAGTAAGGTTGTCGAATCCACAGGGAATAATTATCAAATTATTGCTAAGTACTATAATATAATAGTCTAACTTTATTTAGAAATTCAATATATGATGGAGTTGATTATACTAAAAATACTAAAAATAAATCAAGAATATGAAAATATTAATGAGTTTATCCAAATGATTAAATGAATTCTAGAGGTATGATGAATCTAGTTATCCCTTATGTTGTCAATATGGTTTATCAATCATAAATTATCAATTTATAAGTCAAGATTTCTACAATAATCATTCCCTCTCTCAAGTGCCAAATGATTTTAGATTCAATTGGGAAATCAATATCTCTATAAAAATCACCAATTAAAATCTCAATAAAAGCTATGAATCTTGATAAATGACTTCAAAGGATTCACAAATCTCTCAATTCTATGAAATCCTAGGTTATGATATTCCAAGGTCATGTATTCAATTACCTTTCTCAAGTGTCAAATCAAATACACCAAACAATCTAAATTATTGATCAAGTAATTTAGAAGCAATAGATCCAAATAGCACAAATAAATTGATAGATCTAGATTGACAAACCACAATCTCAAAACATAAGTTCAAACATAGATTACATCATTCCTCTAGAATTATAGAGTTTAGCTCATGATTAAAGAAAATGAATCCATGAAAATACAACAATACATCTTACAAGATATGAAGAAAGCAACAAAATAAGAACAAGAGTTGAGGGATCTTCTCTATTTCTAGATGATAGAAGCCTCCAATCTTCTTCTCCAAATTCTTCTCAAGATGCTCCAATCCTTCTTCCTTGTCTTGTAGTTGTTTTATTCTCTTCCCAAGGGTTCCAAGATCCCCAATTTCAAGCCCCAAGGCTAGTATTTATATGCCACAAAAATCCAAGAAAGGGAGTAGGTAAGCCTAGGAAATTCCGCCCCGGGCGCTGCGGCGCCCAAAACTTCCGCACACAATTGACCGCCCGGCGCTAATATTGGGGCGTTGGCTATGCGCCCACCCGCATCGTTAATTTCTTCCGCTCGGCGCTGCAGCCGCCACACATGCCTGCTCCAAACTTGCACACCTGTCACGGCGCTGTGGCGCCAGGGGCTTGCAAATGCAGCAGCCGCCCGCCCGTCCTGGGTCAAAGTGCGATTTTTCCTTTTTCAAACGCACTTTTCTTCTTTCTTCACGCCGTTTTTCATCGTTTTCTTCATTTCTCGGCTACCAAATCTGTAGTGACTCTTCATCGACACTATTTGAAATAAATTGGACTCTAAAAACACCCAAAATAAAACCAAATTCTAATCTAAAATACTCAAATAAGTTAGTAAAATACCAACTTAACAGATTACCCTCATTACTTATTGAGCTTCTTTATGCTCATCTCACAAATGTATAATATTTTCAGATGAGAACACTTATGAGAAAGGATATGGCGCAGCGCAGTGACTCGCAAACCCACATCTTTCATGATTTTCATGTCATTTCAAGTTTCTTTAAAAAAAAGTGTGAATTTTAAATTTTATTGGGATGTTGACTGTCATTTTCATTTCATTATGGATGTTTCTGGATTAATAGTTATTTCAATTATTAGTCTTTATTTCCGCTGCAAACTTTGAAACGAAGTAAAGTTTTTTATTATTCCGTATTTTAAAGAAATCTTTAAAGTATTTCTATTATAATTACTTATTTACGCATTAAAATTCAATAAGCTAGAAGGTGCTAGATGTTTTGGTATCAGAGCCGAGGCTTTTAAAATCGGTTATGTAGACTTCAAAAGTTTTTATTTAGAAAATATTTTTACGTCAAAAAAAAGTCATGGATTCTAGTCGCGCTTCGAGCATCTCCTCTCCGCAATTCGGTAAGGATTACATTTACTGTCATTATTAATTGATATATTTTTGTTTCAATGAAGTGTATGCCTGTATGAAATTGATTATTGATTGGATCGAATAGAAGATATATGAACTTGATATTTTTCTTTCTTACAAATAAATAAATAAATCATTTTATATGCAAATAAAATTATTTACATTATTTTATTTCAAATTCCAACGTGATAATTATAATGATACTATTCTGCATCAAGTTTTATCATATAAGAAGAATGTTAATGATTACTTACACTAAGTTAGAAAATATTATTAGAGTGGAACATATGATTGCGAGAGTTTAATGAACTTAATAAACTTATTTCAGTTAATATACAATGAACTGCAGCACTTGCTCGACTCACAAAGACGAAAATGGTTCCAACACAAACAATGCTCAAGGGGCTCCCCTGACTGTCGAGGCTCTCTTGCAAGCTTTGACTACTTTTGGTGAAACTAATCAGACTAGTCGTGTTGACGTCCCTGAAAGAAACCAATTATCGAACTTTCTTAGGTTATCCCCACCATCTTTTGCGGGTACCACTAATCCTATCGAAGCTGAGGGATGGCTTACTGAGATGCGAAAAATCTTTTCCGTAATTGACTGTACTGACGAGGAACGTGTTAACTATGCAACGTTTGTGTTGCGAGGTGATGCATATGATTGGTGGAGGATGGTGCAACATCAGATCGAGGGCGACACTAGCCCCTTTACTTGAAAAAGGTTCACATAAGTCTTCTATGATAAGTACTTTCCGAGGAGTGTTCACCAACAGAATGAAAGATAATTTATACAGTTAGAACAGAAGAACCGTACGGTGGCTGAATATGAAGCGAAATTTGCCAAATTGTCCAAATTTGCTCCTGACTTGGTTGCTACTGAGGAAGGAAGAGCCAAATGATTTGAAGAAGAGCTCCGATCCCAAATCAAGCTTGCAGTGACTCCTTTTGAGCTTACTACTTATCACAAAGTTATCAACAAATAAATGTTAGTGGAAAGGGCTCAATCTGTGAATCATGAAGAGATGCAGATCTAACAAGGAAGATAACAGTTCAAGAGAGAGAATCCAAATGTTTGGAACAAAAATGATCAGTAAAGAAAGCCAGTACAAGTTCCACAGGGTGCCTCGCATAATAAACAACTG
Organism: Rehmannia glutinosa; assembly: GCA_016081115.2. Taxonomy (NCBI): domain Eukaryota; kingdom Viridiplantae; phylum Streptophyta; class Magnoliopsida; order Lamiales; family Orobanchaceae; genus Rehmannia; species Rehmannia glutinosa. The sequence goes on along the minus strand of CM071931.1, from coordinate 53,885,857 downwards.
ACGATTATTTGCACTAAATACGGTAAGGCACATCGGGGAGAATGCTTGCTTGTTTTAATTGTAAGAAGCCTGGACATATAGTATTAAACTACCTGAAGAGGAAGAAGCCCACTCAGGCTAGAGTGTTCACAACGACACAAACAGAAGCCGAGAAAGCAACAGACGTGGTGGCCGGTAACAAATTAATTCTTACATTTTTTCCTTTCGAATTTCATATCATTATGTTCATGCATGTTTTGAGTATATAATTATTTTGTAGGATCTATGAATATTTGTGGTATACCTGCTTATGTGTTAATTGATTTTGGTGCTTCGCACTCCTTCGTGAACTCCAAATTTGTAATGAACCTATCCAATTATGCTACTTCGTTGGACACTCTTTTCAGCATATCAACTCCATCGGGGGATTTTATGAACTCAGCCTTAGTTTACACTAATTGTCCAATTTCCATTGAAGGGAGAGAGTTATCTGTTGATCTTATTAGGTTGAATATTCATGACTTCGATGTCATTCTAGGAATGGGTTGGTTGTCCAAACATCACGCAACAATCAATTACCGAGCTCGAAGGATAGTCTTTTATTCTCTTCAGGACTCCCAATTATTCTTTCAGGGAGTCTCATCAAAACCTGTTAACCCTATCATCTCAACTATGAAGGCCCGTAAACTCTTGAACAAAGGTTGTGAAGCCTATCTAACCTCAATAACTAAAGTTTCAAATGAATGTCCCCCTGTCAAATTTCTATTGTCTGTGAATATCCTGATGTATTTCCTGAGGATCTTCATGGCATTCCACCAGAAAGAGAGGTGGAATTTGTCATAGAATTAGTGCATGGAATGACTCCAATATCCAAGTCACCATTGTTCGCCACAAATATATTGGTTCATACAACTGCAAGTGTACAGTGTAGTTTATAGAATAATGGCAAGCAAGGTTGTATTCCTCAGGGATTGAATTTTGAAACACTTAGGCTATAACATCATATTCCAATTTTATTGAAGCGACCAAAAAATCAAGTAATTAAACTAACTAAAATCGAAAAATAAAGAAAAATAAAAGAAAATAAATTTGTGAACCCCACAAGTATTTTCAACATCATTAGGAGCAACCTTAGGCACATAATCTCAACATGCTTCTTCAATATTAAATGTAAATAAAGTTTTAAAACCAATTCATGCAATTCTATGGGTTCAAATTCCTAACTTCATTTACTCCCTGGTCGTGGTGCATAAACAAATAATAACAATTGTAGTCCTGGTCAAATCGTTACAATTCTTATTAACTCCAAAAAGATTTGTGGATTGAATGACTCCCCACAAACACCGCCCACACACATGTTTCATGTCCGAATTCGATTTCTATTTTTGTTAGAACTCATCGTCCGAAATTTTGTACTAACAAATATGACATGCAAATTATTGGCCAAATAAAAAGCAATTATAAATAAGCACTCAAATTCATAAAATAGAACACATGAAGCAATTAAAAAAACAAGTAATCATATTTAATACAAATCCACGGTTTCGATTATGCCCCAAAGATCCGAAAAATATGTCAAACATTAATTACAAACTCATAGACAAATCAATCAATATTATGATATCATATAAGCACTGAGACAAGAGTTCTTAGACATAGAAAGAAAACCCTTCTTGTCAAGATGGGTTCCCCCTCCAAGCCCTCGAAGCTTTTGTGCTCCCTAGATGCGAAAGCCTTGTGGTGTTCTTCGCGACCTAGCCTTTTTCTCCCGAAGCTCTTCGATTCTTTCGTTCATGTGTTATTCGATGTGTTTTTATGTAGAGAGTGATGTGTTTTCGTGCATAGCCTTGGGTCCCTTTTATAGATGCTTGGAGAGATCACTTGCGAGTTTGAGTAGGAAAAGGAGACCAATTCAGCCCCGATTCACGTAACACGCCCGTGTAATCCCACACGTCATCGTGCGATCATAATTTGTTCTCGGGGTCTTCATGAAAGTTGTAAATCTTTCTCTTATCTTTACATAGGCAATTGAATCACCTCAATAGAAATTTTGTAGAGGGAGTTATGGCCAACATACTAAACCCTCGTCAGTCTTTGGAAACTGTTAGCCCATTTTGACGTTTTTGAAGAAAATTCCCTTTTCTTTGACCGTCCATGCTTCTTTCCTTCACATATTTGCTCTTACCTTGTCATTTTACATATCATTTGAAACATGCTATCATCTTTTGTCCAATTTAGCTCCGTTTTCTGCAAAATTCACAAGAGTACGCAATATCACGCCCAACAAGGGAAACCAAGTAAAACATAGTAAATATGCGTGCAAATGCATCAATTATATATCATTTTAAGCCCCAAAATGCACGTATATTTTACACTCATCAACCATATTGAATGGATCTGACAGAACTGAAAGAACTCAAGTAACAACTATAAGATTGCTCGATAAATGATTCATCAGACCGAGTTTCTCACCTTGGGGTGCACCAGTCTTATTTGTCAAAAAGAAGGACGGGACGATGATGAGATTGTGTACGATTACGTGAACTTAATAAGGTAACCATCAAGAACAAATACCCTCTTCCCGCAATGAGGAATTATTTGAGCAACTTGAGTCTTTGGGTGTTTTTCTAAGATCGATTTGAGATCGGATATCATCAATTGGCAATTGCGCATTTGAAAAGAAGACATGCCTAAAATCGCATTTCGTTCTTGCTACGGTCACTATGAATTCCTTGTCATGCCTTTAGGTTTGACTAATGCCCAAAGAAAGATTCATGGACTTAATAAGTTGAGTCTTTTCCGATTATCTTGATCAATTCATCATAGTCTCCACTCCACTAACTCAACTAACGAGGAAGAGCATTAAGTTTTAATGGGTTGACAAGTGTGAAAAGTGCTTCAAATGAGTTGAAAGAAAGATTGATGATGACTCCAATTCTTACACTACCAAGTGGGATTAATGGTTTCATTATCTACATTGATGCATCATTGAAGGGTTTAGGTTGTGTTCTTATGCAACATGAGAAAATAATTGCCTACGCTTCTAGACAAACCGAAGGATTATAAGAAAAATTATCCAACTCATGATCCGGAATTAGCAATGTGGTTTTTGCCTTAAAGATATGGCGACACTACTTATACAGGGCTAGGTGCGAAACTTACACAAATCATAAAAGTTTAAAATATTTTTCACTCAAAAAGAGCTTAACATGAGACAACGCGATGGCTTGAACTAGTAAAAGGCTATGATTGTCTTATCGGTTACCATCCGTAAGCCATATGTTAGCGAGATGCTTTGAGTCGTAAAGGTCAAGGATCTATTTCTACTTTGCATGTGGTTCAAAGAGAGTGTTAAAGGACCTACAAAACCTCGAATTGGAAATTATTTCCGAGAAAAGATGAGTTATTTGGCTACCTTGACTTTACAACCGTCAATTCGAAAACATAAAAATTGCACAACTAGATGGCCCAAAGTTAAACAAGATTCGTATAGAGGTCATTGAAGGAAAGTGGCATGATTATGTGATCTCAACAGATGGAACTTTATGTTTGGGTAATAGACTCATAGTCCCCAACAATGAGGACTTAAAGCTAGAGATTATGAAGAAAGCTCATAACTCTCCTTATTCCATTCACCCGGAAGTACGAAGATGAAACATGACCTCAACAAACATTTTTCATGGGTTATGAAAAAGGATGTGGCGTCATATGTCCACAAGTGTCTTACTTGTCAACAAGTCAATGTTGAACATCGAGAGACCTTTCGGTCTTTTGCAACCATTGATGATTCTTGAGTGGAAATAGGATCGTGTTGGTATGGATTTTGTTATGGGACTACCAAAGACGAAGATGAGATTCGACTCTATCTAGGTTATAGTTGACCTTCTCACCAAGTCGACACATTTCCTACCAAAGAGAAAGACGTACAACATGGAGAAATGTGCGAACTATATATAATCGAGATAGTTCGATTGCATGGAGTACCATTGTCCATTGTGTCGGATAGGGACCCTAAGTTTACCTCCGCTTTCGGAGAAGCCTACACCGAGCTATGGGTACTTAGTTGAGTTTCAAGATCTGACTTTTCATCTGGACCGATGGACAATCGGAGAGAACAATTTAGACACTCGAAGATATGCTCCGAGCACGTGTGACACTTTTGAGTGGTACTTGGGATAAAATTTTACCGCTAGTGGAATTTTCGTACAATAATAGCTATCGGTTTCCATTGGCATAGCTCCTTGTGAGGCTTTATATGGAAGAAAGTGTCGATCGCCAAATGCATTGGGATGAAGTCCGTGAGAGAAAACTAATAGGACCGAGTTGGTCCAACTCGACAAATGAAGAAAGCCATTGGAATCTTCTATTGGATATATGATTTTTCATAAAGTGGCACCAATGAAAGGAGTTATGAGGTTTGGAAATAAAGGGAAGTTGAGTCCTCGCTATATTGGACCATTTGAAATTTTAGAGGGGATAGGTAGTTTGACATATCGAATTGCCTTGCCACCAAAGACTATTCCGAGTTCATAATGTCTTTCATGTCTCAATGCTTAAGAAGTACATTCCATATGATCACACATTTTAAATTACGAGTCACTCAATATTCGTGACATCGACATATGAAGAAACACCAAATTAGAATTGTGGATAGGATTGAGAAGGAGCTTAGAAGAAAGAAAGTCGTATTAGTCAAAGTCATATGGCGAAATCACGCAATAGAAGAAGCTACGTGGGAAAATAAAGATGAGATGTATGTTTTATATCCCCAATTATTTGGTAAGCAATGAGCTCTGAATATACAATTTATTTCCACGCATTAGAATGTTATTTATATACAGTTGCAAGTTTCGAGGATGAAACTTGTTATAAGGAGGGGAGATTGTCACGAGCATAAAAAACATAACATAAAAAAAAGGGAAAAGTGAGGAAAGTGGGGAAGTGGGATAGTGGAAGGAAAAGTGGATGAAAAGAAGGGAAAAATTGAATGTGGGAAAAGATAGTGGAGGAAAATGTGGGATAGTAGAGAAAAAAAATGAAAAGAAATAAAAGATAAAGGAGGAGTATTAGTTTGAAACAAGATCGGGATAAGTGAAGAAAGAACATAAAAGAAGAGGAAATAAAGAAGGAGAAAGAAAGAAGAGAAAATAGAGAAAATAGAAGGAGAGGAAAGGAAGAAAGAATCAAGGAAATACAAGAAATATAATCCAATCGCAGTATAAAACATCTGAAACTTTAAAGGTTTCGTAATTATATTCTTATTTTAGTCTCATATTGATTTGGTTAAATTTTACCGATCCTACTATATTTATGCATAGATTCTACTGGGTAAAGGCCGAAGTGATTTTATCATAGTTGATCTGACAAACCAGGCAAGTGATCTCTATAGTTCTCACGCATAATTAGGGTTTAGATTTTTATTACTGGATTTATTATACTAATTGTAAGGCTTGCAACCTTAGTAGTATAAACATAAAATATGATACATCAATTCTAAAAACAATACTATAAATAAAGACTAAGTTTGATAAAGTCAATGTATTAACTCAATTACATCTTGAGATGGTCTTATGTGAGACGGTGTCATGGACTTAGATTCACGAGACAGATCCTACAAAGCACAAAAAACATGGGTCTTTTATATGGACTTGAGTTTGGGTTGGAGTTCTAGTTAAGTATAGGATCCGACTCATGAACAATGCCCATGAGACCGTCTCATACAAGTTTTTGCCTTACATCTTGATATTCAAAATAAATAATATTAAATACAATTACATCAATATATCATAACATCCATCTTCTATTCTCATATTTAAAATTGTTGCATAATATCTTCATTGGTAATATACATAATTCTTATCTATATTACCAGACAATCATTCAATAACTCATCACCAATATTGAATTCTTTAGTGGAAATTTGATAATGGACCCTAAATAATCCTAAAAGAGATGAATAAAGGTACAAGAGAATAATGTCAAAATTCATGTTCAATATTATGGTGGAGCAAAAGAAAATGTACAAAATTTTGAGAAAGAAGAAAAAATGATCAAGATTTAAATATTTTTCAATATTCACAAATGAGAAGGAACGACAAAAATGAAGGAATCGAAAGTTTTATTCCATTTTTAATTTTGGCCCTAGTGTGGCTTCATCTATGGTAGTATTAGTATATGGATTATATGTCTATTTAATTATGCCGTTAGATTTATAGGTGTAGATTCTTTTTGAATTGATTGTTATGGCTTATTTAATGTATATTTACTAGATCTTGGTAATTCTTGTATTTATCTACTGATAGACAATAAATAGTGTTTATGAGTATTCAAATAGGTAATAACGCTCTTGCCTAGTGACTTGTGAATTTGGCTCATGTTTTGATTAGCAATTAATGTTGACGTCAATTGGCTTAATATGATGAAAATAATTATTCATTTAAGTTTAAAAGTTATATAGACACATATATATAACTCACACATAGGTTAAGTTATAGATGATAATACAATGTATTGTTTTTAGTTAATTTTGGATTAGTAATGAAATTAAGAACTAATTATCATAATCATTGATTAATAATATGAATTAAACATATGTTCAAATGATACATACGTAAGAGAAAATTAATATTTTATAATTATTGCAAAATGATATTACTTTTATCAAGTTCAAATCTTATGGATAGTTCACAGTTGACGTTAATAGTTCATTAAACAATTCTGAACAATTAAAAAAAACCTATTTTCTTTATATAAAATACTGTAGGTAATATATATATATATATACACACACTAGCGTAATTGAATTGTATATGATAGACAAGATTTGTAATATCCAATATTATTTCATATATATTTTTATTAGTTTATTAAATACCTATTTATTTATTTTATTAAAATTTAAAATTTATCATAACAAATTATTTGATATATATATTTTTTATATATATAATTTTTTTAGTGATAAAGCTATTAATGGGATTGTAGAGTTATTTTTTACGAAAACTTCTTAGATAAGCCTAGAGATGTTAGGGCCATACCTAGCGGGCTTCGGGCTAAACGGTCTTCGGGCTAAATGGGCGGTGTTAAACGGGCTGACAATATTAGAACCTAACGCTAACCCTAGCGGTCTTCGGGCTAAACGGGTCACTAACGGGCTATAGGTCAAAAAATTAAAAATTATATATTTAAATTTAAACTTTTAAACTCGAATATATGTAGCATTTAAGTTTAACATTTTAAGTTAAACTATTCGTCAGAAATAATATTCATGCAAAGTTTCTAATTACATTGCATTAACAAACTTATTAAAGTAAATATTTTATGATCTAAATATTGAAAATAAAATAATAACTAAAGTTACCCATAATTAACACTTTTTTCTGTAATTGCTCATATGACTATAAGTTAAAATTTTCAAAATTAGATATTTAAATCTAAAATTTTAAACTTGATCATATATAACATTTAAGTTTAACATGTAAAGTTAATCTATTAATTATAATAAAAAAATCATGCATAGTTTATAATTACATTGCATTAACAAAATTTAAAGTTAAATGTAGCACCATTTAGAAATATAACTTATATCCTAAATAATCTAATAAAACTACGTTACATTTTCTTATTCAGAATAAAAATAGAAACTAAATTAAATAATAAATAAAACAAATAAAAAAAACGTTTTTCAAGAATTTATAGCATGTTTAATAAAGTAAAACTTAAAGATGAGGGAGATATGAATTTGAAAAATAAATTTACTAGTAATAGGTAATAAAAGTATATATAAAATATTAAAATTATATTATTTTATTAAAAAATAAAAATAGCGGGCTAGTCCGGTTAACCTTCGGGCTAGCCCTAACGGGCTTCTGTTTAGGCGGTCCGGGCCAAAAAGGCCCAGATTTAAACGGGCCAAAATAATTCGGCCCTAACTCTCTTTTTTTCCAGTTTAAACGGTCCGGGCCAACGGGCCGCGGCCCTTTTAACATCTCTAGATAAGCCTAAATCCCACCAAATCTGCAATTAGCTAGTTAGTGGGTCTCAAACCCACGTTCCTATACAACTCCCACCTTTATCAGACTTGAGGGATTGAATCACTTTGGCACTTTTTCCAGCTTTTCACACTTTCCTCTTCCCCAGTACGGTGACGAAGAACTAGACGTTTAGGCTTTCTACTTCACGCTTCGTACGACTATCAACTACATTTGAGGTAGGAATTTTTCTTTACACGTTTTAAGTGCAAAGTTTAATTATTTTTATTAAATATGTACATGTATAATTTTATAAAATTTATGCTTGACAATGTGATTATAATTGCTGAACTTGATGTGCATATTATATGTGAAGAATTTATGTTTATTTATGTGAAATGGCAAAGTATATGTGTGGCTTCGGCCAAATGGCAAAGTATATGTGTGGCTTCGCCAATGGCAAAGTATATGTGTGGCTTCGGCCAATGGCAAAGTATGGCTTCGGCCAATGGCAAAGTATATGTGTGGCTTCGTCCAATGGCAAAGTATATGTACTTAAATTTATTAACTTATGCTAGTATATATTTAATTTGAACAGTTAGGATCCCTACTGAGTATGTGTTACTCACCCCCCCCCATTACTAATTTTTCAGATTTTTCGGATGAGTGTGGAGCCGATGGAGGGAAAGCCAATGAAATTTTTTCTATTTATTAGTATTCGCATGTTAAGGAGAAAACTAGTTTATGTTATTATTATTTCCTATTAGCGACTTAGTTATTCTAATTTTTATGGAACGATAATTGTTGCATTTTTCATTCTTCAATGCGATGGATTTTCGAATTTCTCTTTTATAATCAACCCATTTTAATTTATGTTTCCTCTGTAGTCGATACTTGTGAATTCTTGAGAATGTACACGTGTTACTGAAGTTACTTGAAAAATATGATTATTTTTTTGTTAACTATGTGATAAATGTATTTTCATGCTTCACAAATATTTACCCGCATAAAATGTTAGAAATATCTCTTATAAGTGGCGAATCATGATGAGATAAGCGGGAAAAAAAGGGAACTACATAATTTATTAAATGATGTATGAACTTATATGGTAATGTGAAATGCTCCAGGATGGTGCGTAAGATAAAAACAGCTAGGAAGAGAATGGGAGATCAAATTTTTCATTGGATGGTATATAAGTTTTGAGGAAAAACATTAAACCCCCCAAACTATGTGGTTTTTGCACTTTACCATATAAACTAATTTTCTTTACACTTTATCATACAAACAATACAAGTTTTGCACCATATAGCAAATCATCGTCGGTGGAATATTTCCCGAATATTCCGGCACGTGCCCTCCACGTGTGGGCAAAACCGTATTTGCCTAAAATTCAAATATAAATAGTTACACTTTATCATCTGAACTTTGTTAAGAATTTCACTTTGTTATCTGAACTTTGCGCAGTTTTTCACTTTGCCATATCAATTTATGAAAATTAAAAAAATTATGTGTACATACATTTATTTATCTTTTATTTTTAATTTTTATTCGTAAAAGAACAAATCTATCAATGGTATTATTTTAGGGTTTAGGTTTATGGTTAAGTTAGGTACAAATATTACGATATCGATTTGTTTTGGTGGTTTAGAATATTTGAATTGTTATAAGGTTTAAACAATTTTTATATTGATTTCATCCCAATTTTCTAATGTGATGTTGCTTTAGATATGTATTTTTAATTCTTAGTTCAATTCATAATTGCATATTCAAAACATGATTATAGTGTTAAAGAATTATTTTTGTTTTTATAAATTCAAATAATTTCACGCTTGGCTAAATTTTCTTGTGAGAAACCTTTGGTCGATTACCACACACTGCATTCATCTCCTACTCTTACAAGTAGAGGTTAAACTCAATAGGTATTTAGTGAATGAACAAAAATCATAATTGAACAGAAAAATTATATACGCATCGTGTCTTTGAATATTGTACCAAAATAATCAGTTCAACTCAAACTTTTATCATACCTTTTTCGATATTTCGTTTGGTACTTGAAAATCAAATTTTGCAAAAAAACAAAAGAACAAAAATAAATATTTTAATCATAATGATAATATCTATTTAGTATTTGTTTTTAATTTTAGTATGCAAAAATAAATTATTATACAAAAATAAGTAATATATATGAGAATATATATAATATAAAAGTAATTTGGTATATGCAAAATTTTCTATTTCGATTCACTCACAATATGGTTTAAACTTATTTTTGTGATTTTTATGTATTAAATAAGATAAGTAAATGTATACAAACATAATTATTCTAATTTTCTTTAATTGATACAAAGAAAGTTCAAATTGCGCAAAGTTCGGATGACAAAGTGAAATTCTTAACAAAGTTCACATGGTAAAGTGTAACTACTTCACTTTGAATTTTAGGCAAAGACGGTTTTGCTCTCACGAAATTTTCTATTTCGATTCACTCACAATATGGTTTAAAATTATTTTTGTGATTTTTATGTATTAAATAAGATAAGTAAATGTATACAAACATAATTATTCTAATTTTCTTTAATTGATACAAAAAAGTTCAAATTGCGCAAAGTTCGGATGACAAAGTGAAATTCTTAACAAAGTTCACATGGTAAAGTGTAACTACTTCACTTTGAATTTTAGGCAAAGACGGTTTTGCTCTCACGTGGAGGGCACGTGCTTGAATATTCGAATAATATTCCACCGGCGTTGACCGCTATAGGGTAAAGTGCAAAACTTGTATAGTTTGTATGGTAAAGTGTAAAAGAAATTAGTTTATATGGTAAAGCGCAAAAATTCGCATAGTTTGGGGGGTTAGTGATTTTTCCTCATAAGTTTTTAAACTATGAAAGAAAGTTAGGTGTAATACCCGAGCCTCGCACTACTCACTAGGCCAATATAATTCATGCATTACATGCGGGTTATGTATTATTTGCATAATCTTATTATTTTATGCGACATGGCTAGTTCTTTAATTTTGGAACTCACACATGGTGTTAGTTGTCGGATTACTAATTTAAGTAGTTAAAAAAGGTGGTAATTTTAGGAATAAAAGATGGCAACAATGTGTGTATCGGGAAGCATAAATACGAACAAATCGATTAAATGTATTATTTGATATTAATAGTTTTACTAAAATAATAATAAGTGAGGATATCATCATAATTAGGAAATAGTAATGATATTTATATGCGTACATACATGCAAAATAACTATATCTATGTAGTAACTTGAATTAATATTGAGGTATATATATATATTTATATAATGTTTGAACAACTTAAGGTAATATATATAGATACACGCACTATATATGCACCATGTAGGATTTCTGATAAATTTATATATAGATATACAATTGTATTAACAAATACCACACGCTAGTATAATAGGTGATTTATATAATAAGTTATCATTTTTAAGGGATAATACCTACAAAATCGGTAAACCGCCTTACCTCATTAAACAAAGTGCATAAATATACATGTCATCTTCACATTAAACAGTCACACGCACGGATGGAATGAAATTGGTGAAAATAGATAAAGAAAGCAAAAAAAAAGAAAAGAAAAAAAAAAAAGAAAAGAAAAAGCAGAAAAGGAGAAGTACACGACTAGCTTTCAGGAAATTAGGTAAGCTCATTTCATGATTCCTATTTCTCATTCTGTAGTCTAGATTTGCCTTTAACATGAGTTTAGTTCAAAGCCTATTGAATTGAAAACAAAATAAATTGAAAAGGATATTCCAAATATGAAAGAAAAATTAATTAGTATATTATATATATAGTTTTTATCTAATGGTTGGTGGTCCATGAAAATCATTTGGATATATATACTTTTAGTAAAGATCATATATGTATGTATTTCAGTGTATTATATTTATAAGTTAATAGATTGTTTGTCTTTAGCTAGGGATTACATCTTCAATTTAACAGGAAATGATGGATGCTTAAAATTAAACTCATAAAGGTAAAAATACACACTAACCGGATGTTAGAATAAAATTAATAAAAATTAAAATAAGAATTAAATGTATATATACAAATTATGCATGTATATATTTATATATATATAAATAGAAATAAATTAGAGGAGTAAATTCGGGTGACATGATTTTTCTATTAAACTCGAAATACTCTTTCAATATTTAATTTTAAAGACTTTAAGTAATGGTTCTAATATACCAACTAAATAGAAACTAAGGTGTCTGGGATGTTTTACTAGAGTTTTGATTATATGACTCAAGTTTGAATAGTACTTAGTTAAGTTGGGAAATTAAAGTTGTCTTTTATATAAGAACAGGTATGTTGATTACTGATAATGTATTAGGATTTAACACCTTGTATCATTACATATTGCTCATATTTAGGGATTCGAAAATCACATTTGACCAACCTATAAGGCACGATCCGTGTAAGGTAAGTAAAAATCCATCTGCAAATCGTAATGCATGAACATAGTATTGTTTGAATTGATTGTATTATATGTGACCTTGTAGTATCTTGTGGAATATACGTGGATATTATATGTTGCATAATTGGCTTATATGATGTTGCAAATATGGTGCTTGGTGAGCCACTGAACATGTCATTCACGGATTTGCATGTGCATGCATATTAAAGAGGATGTTCGCATGAACGAAAATATTTTCTGAAGAAAATGGTTGTTTGTTGACCACTTGCTAGTGCACCGAGGCACGGTGGGCGTGCTTATGATATATGTTTAGGTATAGCGGGGGGACTTCCTAGTGAACACAGAGCTAGATAGGAGATGGGCTCTTGGTGAATCACGGAGGATAATCCATCCGTGAGTACCTATGTGTGGCCCCGTGGGGTGGGATACTTCTTGGCGGACACAAGGGACGCAAGTAGGGCCCTGGGTCAGCGGGAGGATGGTCCACACGTAGATCTATACCGATATTATTGGCCATTTGATTATTGTTGTGGAAGAGCTCTTTTCCTAGGTGCATAGTAGTTAGGTCAGGGCCCAAATGAAAGAAAATGATTTTGAATAAAGTATTTCGATTCATGGATTTTACATGTTAGCATTACATGTTGAAGAAGCATCATTATTCGTTGGACATGCATGATTTTTACTTGCTTTGAGCTTTAGCTCGTGTAGTTCATGCATTGCATGTTAGCATAGGAATGCCTGAGCTTTTGGCTTCATCGATCTTTGGAGTTCCTTCAGGGTTTGAGGATCATGGATATGGATGACGACCTATTGGGCTATGTTGATGGGTCATCTTTCCCTTTTTGTTCTTGTATTATGTTTTGGTTTAGGATTGTACCCTCTTTTGAAAACTCTTATGTAAATATGTACATGTAAATAGTTGGGTGATGTGGATTATGTGTCCGGTCGATGGATGTTTGTTGTGTTTAATAATAGGGTTTGTTACCTCTTTGCTTGTGGATATGGGCGGTCATTTTCTTACAAGTAAAGTGATCTTGCTTGTTTGTTGTTAAAAATGTCACGGAGAAAAAAAAAAAAATGTACGGTATATAGGGTTTACATTGTCAAATTTCACTTTTTATATTGCTTAGAAATGTAGTAGTAGGGGTGGGCGTCATAGAGTGGTATCGAGCTCGATTCATGTTCTCAGACTATCCATGTACATGAACTCAAAATTTGTGGAGTGCGGCAATGCCAATAAGTTTCACTTTATTGTCTCGATGCATTTTATGTTTCATGAAATTATATTGGCCATGTGTTATTAGGTTATCCTAAGATAGTGTTTCACTCATGGTGAGAACTAGAGGCGAGAGTAGTGGTGGGGATAGAAACCAAAGAGGGGAGACACCTATACCAATGGGTGATCGAGATAATGTCATAAATCGACTCATGGAGCTCATCCAAATGGCGACAAAAACAAATTCAACAACTCATCCATCGAGAGAGATATAGCTTGAGAACAAAGAGCGAGAAATGAATCAACCACACCAAAGGGCGGATCAAGTCGAGATAGTGGGAGAAAGGTTAAAGCTAAACCCACCAACTTTTGAAGATGCGTTAGATCCTACAAATGGAGAAGACCGGGCCGAGGACTTTAGATAACATGTTTCAATACAAGAGGGTCCCGGAAGAAGAAAAAGTAATGTGTACTTCATTTATGCTTCGTGGAAGTGCGGAACATTGGTGGGATACGATGAGAAGCATAGAAGATGTTATGACAATGACACAGGAAAGATTTAAAGAACTATTCGAAACAAATACTTCACGGCTCATGTTCGTGTGTTGAAGATGAACGAGTTCATACAACTACGCCTGGGAGCTATGACTATCGGGGACTATATTCGCAAATTTGAAGAATTGTCCAGGTTTGCCACTCATATAGTTAGCACCGACGCACTAAAAGTAGAAAGATTCCTTGAAGGCCTGAGACCGAACTATATAGAGATGTCGGCATGGCGGGAATTCAAGGAGTAACGTATTCACAAAGTTGTTGAGAGAGCCCCGGTGGCGAAACAAGTGAATTAATGATTTTTCGTGCCTAGGAAGCTAGACGTCAATTCAAACAGGGGCAGGGGAAAAATGGGTTGGAAGCCCAAAGAAGAGAGTTTTCCAAGTTCAAAGAAAACAGAGACCTAACTTTCAACCACGCCAAGGACAACAACAATGGGAACAAAATAAACATCAAAGAGCCGATCGATCGGCAAGGCACCTATAGCACTACATTTTTGCCCTCGGTGCAAGACTCAACATCTTGGAAGTGCATGGTAGATAACAGGAGATGTTTTACGTGTGGGATGCCAGGACATTTTGCTAGTGCATGCCCAAATAGGCTGAACCCTACAGACAAAAGAATATGCCACCCGGTGCATTTACTATCACGAGAGCGGACGCAGAGGCGAACCCATCGGTGGTTACAGGTAAACTTCTTATCTTTGACACCCCAACATTCGTGCTATTTGATTCGGGAGCATCACATTCATTTGCATCCATTGAGTATGTGAGGAGACCGGGTAGGACACCGATGTAGCTTAAGTGGGTTACAATGTAACAATTCCCTGGGAGATTCTCAACAAACAAATCAAATTTTGAAAGCTTGTGTTATTCCAATTGAAAATAGAGAACTTTATCTTTGATCTAATTGTGTTAGCCATGAATGACTACGATATCATTTTGGGTATGGATTGGTTATCAAAGTATGGTGCTACAATCGATTGTCGAGAAAAAGACAAACTTTTTGACCTCAAGGGAAGATCCATTCATCTTCGTTGGAATCACGACACATTTTAGATTTCCAATAATATCGCACTAAAGGCACAATGTTTATTGGACGCTGGTGTGAAGGATACCTAGTAAGTGTCATGAGCATCGCCGAACAACACCAACCAACCCTTGATGATGTTCCAATAGTGAGAGAGTATCCCGATGTATTTTCGGATGATCTTCCCGGATTACCACCGACCGCGAGATCGAGTTTGTTATTGACCTAATTCCGGAACGTCTCAATATCCGAGGCCCCATATCGTATGGCTCCATTGGAATTGAAAAAACTAAAGACACAATTGCAAGAGTTGTTAGACAAAGGTTTCTTTAGACCTAACTTCTTGCCATGGGGTGCAAGTCCTATTCGCATTTAAAGAAGGATGGTACAATGAGATTGTGTATTGACTACCGAGAACTAAACAAGGTTACAATTAAGAATAAATACCCGCTACCTCGAATCGACGATTTGTTCGATCAACTTCAAGGTGCAGCATATTTTCAAGATCGACTTGCGATTCGGTACCATCAACTCGAAAATAAAATAAGATGGTATACCCAAGATGACCTTCAAAGACGAGGTATGGACACTATGAATTTTTGGTGATGCCATTTGGGTTAACGAATGCCCTTTGCCGCTTTCATGGACCGATGAATCGGGTATTTAAAGACTTTCTAGATAAATTCGTTATTGTTTTCATCGATGATATCTTGGTCTACTCGAGAACAAAAGAGGAGCATGTCGAACACTTGAGAAGTGTACTAGAGGTTCTAAAAGCGAAACAATTATATGCTAAATTTAAGAAATGCGACTCTGTTAGATCGAGTAGTATTCTTGGGACACGTTGTGTCCGGAGCAGAATCCCGGTTGATCCAAGTAAAGTAGAAGCTATCAACAATTGGCCACAACCTACAAATACTTGAGTAAGACGTAGTTTTCTGGGTCTAGTCAAGCTATTATCGTCGGTTTGTGGAAGGATTCTCCAAGATTGCTTCGCTTTAATGCAATTGACTAGAAAAAGTGTCGCATTCAAATGGACGGAGGCAAGCGAACAAAGTTTTCAAGAACTCGAAAAAGAGATTGACTTGAAAGACCTATTCTATCAATCCCATCGTGCAATCGGAGGTTTCGTAGTTTATAGTGACGCTTTGAAGAATGGCTTAGGGTGTGTATTGATGCAAAATGGTAAGGTGATTGCGTATGCGTCTAGACAATTGAAGGACTATGAAAAGAACTACCCAAACATGATTTCGAGCTTGCTGCGTAGGTATTTGCGCTTAAAATATGGAGGCATTACCTATACGAGGAACGATGTGAGATCTACACAGATCACAAGAGTTTAAAGTACTTCTTCACGCAAAAAGAACTAAATATGTGACAACGTCGATGGTTGGAATTAGTGAAGGACTACGATTGTGTGATTTCACTATCATCCTGGTAAAGCCAATGTTGTAGCGGTCGTTGAGCCGAAATCAACACAAAACAATGCAATTACGATTCGCATTCGGAAGCCGAGTTAATGGATCTTGAAAAATGAACGTAGAGGTTGTATCATTAGGGTCCGTTGAAGCTAAATTAACAAAGACTAACACTCCGACCTACGCTACTTGATCGAATTCAACAGAAACAACAAGGTGATGATTACTATGCTAAAGTGAAGAATGATATTGCCTCGGGAGCGTCTTCCGACTTCAAAATATCCGAGGATGGAGTATTTCGATTTAAAGAACGATTATACGTACCCAACAGGGATAATCTCCGAGAGAATGTTCTAGCGAAGCGCATTCAACACCATATTCGGTACATCCAGGAGCTACTAAAATGTACGAGAGATTTGAAGATACATTCTTGGTGGCCAGGCATGAAAAGGGATATCGTCCCAATATGTGGAACAATGTTTAACTTTGTCAACAAATAAAGCGCGAACACAAAGGCCACCGAACATTGCAACCTCTACCTATTCCGAAATGGAAATGGGAAAGGATCACTATGGATTTTGTGACAGTTTTGCCCAAAACAATCAAAGAACACGATGCTATTTGGGTGATCATAGATAGATTAACCAAATCCGCTCATTTTATTCCCATTTGTTCTACCTATTCTATGGACTGATATGCACAACTTTATATACGAGGAAGTGATTAGACTTCATGGTGAGTCACTATCCATTGTTTCGATAGAGACTCTAGATTCTTATCTAATTTCTCGGAGGAGTTTACGTAGGCAGGGAACACGATTGTCATTTAGTCTTGCTTATCACTCTCGGATCGACGGATATTCAAAACAAACCATACAAACATTAGAAGATATGCTTAGAGCTTGTGTTCTAGATTTTCAAGGACAATGGAGTAAATATCTACCTTTGATAGAATTCTCCTATAACAATAGCTATCAATCGACAATCGGGATGGCTCCTTTATGAAGCACTTTGTACGGTAGAAAATGTAGATCGCCCAGGTCCCACCGGGGCGAGGTTGGTGAAAGAAAGCTTTTGGGTCCGGACATGATTCGAGAAATGACGAAAGCCGCAATGCAAATTCGGCAAAGAATGGAGACTGCTCGAGTCGATGGAGGAAGAATTACTCGAGACGAAAGAAGAAGAATGCTAGAATTCTCCGTAGGAGACCAAGTGTTTCTGAAGGTGGCACCAATGAAAGGAGTAATGCGATTTGGAAAGAAAGGAAAACTTAGTCCTAGATACATTGGTCCGTTTCATATTCTTGAGAAAATTGGTGATGTGGCTTATAGACTTGACTTACTGCGTCAATGTCTCAAATTCATGATGTATTCCATGTTTCTATGTTGAGGAAATATGTTGCAAACCCATCTCACATTTTGACAAACGAGCCGATAGAGTAGAAAATGGATTTGAGCTACGAAGAGATGCATGTGGGGATATTATTACGAGAAGTAAAGAAACTCGGGAATAAGGAAATCTCATTAGTTAAAGTACTTTGGAGGAATCGGTCGGTAGAGGAAGCTACTTGGGAAATAGAAGACGAAATGAGAGCTAAGTACCCGATCTATTCCGGTAAATAAAATTTCGAGGACGAAATTTTTATAAGGAAGGGAGGATGTAATACCCGAGCCTCGCACTACTCACTAGGCCAATATAATTCATGCATTACATGCGGGTTATGTATTATTTGCATAATCTTATTATTTTATGCGACATGGCTAGTTCTTTAATTTTGGAACTCACAAATGGTGTTAGTTGTCGGATTACTAATTTAAGTAGTTAAAAAAGGTGGTAATTTTAGGAATAAAATATGGCAACAATGTGTGTATCGGGAAGCATAAATACGAACAAATCGATTAAATGTATTATTTGATATTAATAGTTTTACTAAAATAATAATAAGTGAGGATATCATCATAATTAGGAAATAGTAATGATATTTATATGCGTACATACATGCAAAATAACTATATCTATGTAGTAACTTGAATTAATATTGAGGTATATATATATTTATATAATATCCGAACAACTTAAGGTAATATATATAGATACACACACTATATATGCACCATGTAGGATTTACGATAAATTTATATATAGATATACAATTGTATTTACACATACCACACGCTAGTATAATAGGTGATTTATATAATAAGTTATCATTTTTAAGGGATAATACCTACAAAATTGGTAACCGCCTTACCTCATTAAATAAAGTGCATAAATATACATGTCATCTTCACATTAAACAGTCACACGCACGGATGGAATGAAATTGGTGGAAATAGATAAAGAGAGTAAAAAAAAGAAAGAGAAAGAGAAAAAAAAAAAAAAAAAAGAAGAAGAAGAGGAAAAGGAGAAGTACACGGCTAGCTTTCGGGAAATTAGGTAAGCTCATTTCATGATTCCTATTTTTCATTCTCGTAGTCTAGATTTGCATTTAACATGAGTTTAGTTCAAAGCCTATTGAATTGAAAACAAAATAAATTGAAAAGGATATTCCAAATATGAAAGAAAAATTAATTAGTATATTATATATATAGTTTTTATCTAATGGTTGGTGGCCCATGAAAATCATTTGGATATATATACTTTTAGTAAAGATCATATATGTATGTATTTCAGTGTATTATATTTATAAGTTAATAGATTGTTTGTCTTTAGCTAGGGATTACATCTTCAATTTAACAGAAATGATGGATGCTTAAAATTAAACTCATAAAGGTTAAAATACACACTAACCGGATGTTAGAATAAAATTAATAAAAATTAAAATAAGAATTAAATGTATATATATAAAATTATGCATGTATATATTTATATATATATAAATAGAAATAAATTAGAGGACTAAATTCGGGTGACATGATTTTTCTATTAAACTCGAAATACTCTTTCAATATTTAATTTTAAAGACTTTAAGTAATGGTTCTAATATACCAACTAAATAGAAACTAAGGTGTCTGGGATGTTTTACTAAAGTTTTGATTATATGACTCAAGTTTGAATAGTACTTAGTTAAGTTGGGAAATTAAAGTTGTCTTTTATATAAGAACAGGTATGTTGATTACTGATAATGTATTAGGATTTAACACTTGTATCATTACATATTGCTCAGATTTAGGGATTCGAAAATCACATTTGACCAACCTATAAGGCACGATCCGTGTAAAGTAAGTAAAAATCCATCTCGCAAATCGTAATGCATGAACATAGTATTGTTTGAATTGATTGTATTATATGTGATTTGTGGTATCTTGTGGAATATGTTTGATACATGTTTTTATCTTAATTTTGATGATTTTATTTTGTCACCAAAACAATGTTTTTAAAAGGTTGTCCAAATACTCCTAAATGATTTAAAATGGTTTTAATATTTTCCTGAGTATTTCCTCAAGTTTATTTTTGTTAAAAATGGACAACACTTTTATTGATTTTATATCAATGAGTTTTTACTCCTATAACAGTTCCTAAATGTTGTCTAAATACTCTCGATCGGTTTAAAATGTTTTTACTAAATTTTCGGAGTATTTCTTGAGTTTTATTTTCGACAATAATTGGACAACATTTATGTCTCGTGGTCGACCGGTCGCCTATAGGGCAACCCGTGACCAAGATGTTTTTAGAAACAAAAAATGAGACGGAAGTAAAAACAAGCAGGTCGACCGTCCGTCGCCCAAGGCGTCGACCAGTCCGGTCGCCTGCCGGCCGACCTCGACCAGT
The DNA here is from genome assembly GCA_016081115.2 of Rehmannia glutinosa. Lineage (NCBI taxonomy): Eukaryota > Viridiplantae > Streptophyta > Magnoliopsida > Lamiales > Orobanchaceae > Rehmannia > Rehmannia glutinosa. The sequence continues at coordinate 53,865,478 of CM071931.1, read as the reverse complement.
ACACTGCAAGTTTCACATTGAAACAGAACTTCTTTTCAACATTTTTACACTTAGGGGAACCGGTTGAGACAGTCGGGTCGAAGCCTACGTCGACCGGTTGCCACTGTTGTAATTTTCAAAGTGTTCTTATTTCTCTTATTTAAATGCGACCGGTCGCCTGTATTGACAAAAAAATATGACCGTTTGACAAAGGACACATTTCCTTAAATTGTGGGATTGATTTCTAACACTATATTCTTGATTTTAATTGTATTTTTCTCGTAGATTTTCAATCCCCAAGAGGAGCCTATGTTTGATCAATCATCTCCTATAAATAGAGGAAGTTTTGGAGCAACCAAAAACAACAATTGAGATACAACACAACAAGATACACTTCAAGCAAATATTCGGTCTTTCATTGTTATTATTCTTGTTGTAAATTTGCTAGCTTATCACTTTCACATCCTTGAGATCTAGGCTATTCTTGATTACACCTTGCACTCAAATTGTATTATTCATTATTGAGTTGTAATCTTGATTTTTGGTTATCATTCAAACACAAGATATCCTTGTGAGTGTTCTTGTGGTAAGAACACACTTGGATGACCTAGGTGATAGGTGAAGAAGATTGTGGTAATCTTCTTATTGAGGTGTTGAAGAATTTGGTATTCTTCAAGGTTGAAGATTGTGGTAATCTTCACAAGGTGCCGTTGAAGGAAGATTGTGGTAATCTTCAAAGGGAGATTGTGGTAATCTCCAAAGGTGGTGTTGAAGAAGAGTGTGGTGCTCTTCAAGATGTTGTAAGTTGAATTTGTATTAATTTTGGTAATTAATAAAAAAAAATTTCTTTTCAAATCCATCCCTGGATATACTTGGGGTGGTAGAGGATTAGGCCCTAGGTGGGTTGAACCTCTTTAAATCGACGTGTGTTGTTTATTTTCCGCACCTTTATTATTGTATTTGAGCAAAAAGAGGGCGAAATCGAAAAGATGGAGATAATCTATTCACCCCCCTCTAGATTATCGTAGCCGCTTGGACTTACAAGTGGTATCAAAGCCAAACTCTTTGGCAAGCTCGTTTCACATCGCGAGTGAAGAGAAACGATCGTCGGCTCTGACGAAGCTCATCTATTCGGCACCTCCACCACCAAGCCACCACTATTTGATTCCAAAAATTTTAATTTTTGGAAAGAAAGAATGGAATGCTACTTACAAGGTTGCGGGTTCGACATTTGGAACACCGTCATAAACGGAGAATCCATTCCGACGAAAGATACACCACACACCTCAAAAGGCTTCAAAAAACTCAATGATGAAGAGAAGAAAAACATCTCCTTAAACGGTAAAGCTCTCAATATTTTGTATTGTTCATTTACTAATTTAGAATATGAACATATTGTAGGAATAAAGTCGGCACATGAAGTATGGAAAAATTAGAAGCCATCTATGGAGTATTTGCAAATGAAAGGAGTCAAACAAAAGCATCTACTTCTCAAGGTCATACAAGCTCAAATATAAGGAACAAGCCTCCTACAACTTCCAACTATGAAGAAGTTGAATATTGTTTTATGGGCATAAATGAAGAAAATGAGGTATGTCTTAAACCCTCTACTTCCTATGATATTGTCATTCAAAATGATTATAGTGATTTACAAAATGATTATGATGAACTTCAAAATGAATTCCAAAGCTTACTTGTTAGATACAAAAATTTGAAAAAGGAATTCAATATTTTGAGAAATGATAAGGATAGTTTATTCACTTCCTATGAATCACTATCATGTGCTCACACCACCACTCTTGACAAAGTTATAAACCTTGAAAAAGAAAATAGTACTCTTGTTGAGAATATTGATTGCATGAAAAATGATTTATTAAAATCCAACTTGAGTACCAATAAAATGTCCAATATTGTTGATATTCATAAATGTGATAAAGGACTTGATCATAAGCCTAATGTTGTTAATCATATGAAAAGAATCAAGTCTCTAAGCATGTTGGTCATTATGCTCCTAGAATTATTACATGTTTCTATTGCGGTAAAAAGGGTCATACGGCTAATTTTTGTCGAGCTAGAAATAGCTCTAATTATTGTTGGAGACCTAAAAGTCTCAAGACTAATCACAAAGGACCCAAACACATGAGGGTACCACAAAATAATGTCATATTAGGTACCCGGCGAAATAATGATCGAAGAAAATTCACACCGCTAAGAAGATATCAAATGACCGTGTCATTTGATCAAAGAAGGAGAAACTACTCTCAACAAAGCCAATTTCCAAGAAGAGCGTATAATCAAAAATGGGAAGAACACAATCCTTGAAATGGCAAAGACATCATCAACAAGATGATTTTCAAAGAAGAAGAAACCATCAACAATGGGAAGGTAACCAACCTTGAAATGGAGTAATATAAGAAGTCATCATCAACAAAGTGACTTCTAAATGGGAAGATATCATCAAGAATGGGAAAGACACAACCCATGGAAATGGCGCAATTGATAAACCGTATCTCTCCATTTATATATGCATTTTATTTTTGTTTTTATTTGTGTCTCTATTGCAAAATGAGTTTTCAAATTTTTTAAGGGTCTTTAATATATATTTGTGCTTTTAAAATTTTTTTTTTAAAGAAGACCTTATATGGTATTTTCTAAAACTCTTGAGCATTTTTATTAGACTTATGTGGCTTATTATCTCGTATGAAATCTTATAGCATAAGCTCTTTTTGATATCTCCTTTTACTAGCCTACACTTTTATCATTATGATTTGTGCTAGATATGTTCTAAGAATTGTGTAGATACATATCTCATGCTCATTGGCTATTACGTCTTCAAGTTTCTTAAACTATCGAGGCACGTTCTATCGTATTTACCTTTAAACTCGATATTATGCTTATGCACATATCTTTCTAGATATTTCACTCTAACCCCTTAAGTGCCCCTAAATGTTTTTGCAAATATTTTCTTTAAAAAGGCACTACTCGGTAAGTCTCGATTTTATCGTATATATGTTTTCCCGAAATCCATATTTGTTGGATATAGTCCAAAATTATCTTTTTGCAAAGTTTTAAAACTTCCGGGGTGAAAAATCGAATTTTGGAAAACTTTGGGAAAAAGAAAAAATCACCTGGGACGCGGTCAAGCGGGCGGCCGTCGCCATCGCACATTGACATCGACGCCCTCTCTACCTCGACCGGTCGCCCCAGGCTATTTTTTACAGACTTTAAAACATTCTGTCTTGACTCTTAAAACAGACGCAGATTTTTTCTCAAACCCTATTATAGCATTCTTCATCCCCTTTCTTCTACAATCCTCAATTCTTCATCAATCCTTGAAATTTTTCTTGCTAATTCACTTCTTTTTGCAAGAACTTCACATATATGGCACCTCCAAGAAATTCTACCAACGAAATCCTCAAAAGAGGAGAAGGAGGCAAAGGGGTGAATCTTCTTCCAATCCACAACAAGATGATATTCTACAAGGAGATTATCAAAATCGGCTTACGGAAGAGGAGATTACCGAATTAAGAGTCGGGTTTCAAAATCGAGCATTCATTGGGACTCTAGTAAGTTATCACTCCTCTACGAGCCTCCCTCTGAGCTAATAGATTTCGATTTTTAAATAAACTTGCGGAGGAACATTATGAGAATATTGGATTGAATGATAAGAAAATTGCGTGCACCGTATGGTTCGTTTTCAAGCATTTCATGATGAATTTCCGGATATTAGAGCTTATTTTGAAATTCAAGGATGGGTTTCACTTTGGGATAATCCGTGTTTGCACTATGATGACGAGCTTATAAAACTCTTTTATGCAAATATGTGGATTGTTGATGCCTCGGTAGAAAATCCGTTGGAACTTCACACTTTTGTTAATGGTAGGCATTTTTCATGGACATTGGCCGATATTTGTAATCACTTTAACGTGCCAAATGATGGAGTGGTCAATATGGATTGCGCTCATTGGGATGATAACATTTTAGGTGTTTCACTAGATGATGTGAAAACCTTTTTAGGAGTATATCCCGAAGTGACATACTCGGCAATGCCGCCTAATTATCGGATTATATCTATCATTTGCTCCTATTGTGTTTGTGGAAAGGAAGTAAAACTTCCAAGTAATCTCGAACTCTTTCTCACCTATAAGATTGTTCGAGGAGAAAGAGTAAATTATGGGGCAATTTTTGTATATTGCTTATTGGAATCTAGAAAGCTTACCAAGAAAAAATATACCTTGGGAAATTTGATTTGCCGACTCTTATACTTATCGGGATACCCGGAAAATGAAATGAATACCGAAATTCATCACAATGATTTTGATAACGCCAACATTCTACAAATGGTAAGAATGCGACATTTACCACGGGTTCCTACCAAAGCCGCTAGGGGACGTGCCCGACATCAACAACAACCTCGGGATGATTTCTTTAATGACAATGAGGTTGAAAATATTGGAAGAGGTGAGTTTGACGAACAAAGAGACGATGAAGAGGAAAATGAAGAAGAAAATGTGGGAAATGAACAAGAAATAAGGGAGGAAGAAAATGAGGAAGGAGATGAAGACGAGTTGGATGTTGAAGATCTAAATCTCAAAGAGAGAATGGCCAAAGTGGAAAGAGAAATATTTAGAGATGTGGCTTCTCTTAGAAAAGAGCTCCGGGGTGTGAAAAAGGAAAATTCTAGTTTGAAAAAGTCAATCGGCAAATTGAAGAAATTTATCAAAGATCTCATTCCTAACTTGTTTCTCCTCGGATGAGGAATGATGTCCCCACCCCTTTACTTTCTAGCATTTTCATTATTGATGCTTTGTATTTTTATGAACTTTTGTAAAACTCATTTGTGCTAATGATATTTGCTTGTCTTTCTTAAAAGGGTTAAAATTGCAAGTTGATAATGACTTGTGGATGATCATGACTTTGATGGAGTATTTGATGGTAAAAATACTCTAAAGCATTGTTTGATAATTGGTATGAAGTACTTGATGGTAAAAGTGCTTCTCTTAATGCTTTGATCATTATGCTTAGTTGGATATGTTGGGACATTTGACATTTGATACATATATTGTTTAAGGCATGACTTATTACTTGATAGATGCTCTAATTTTTGGCATTTGTAATGCCTTGATCATTCTTAGCTTATCTCAATTGGGTTGAACCCTTGAGAATCTACTTTGAGCTTCTTATTTGATGAACAAATGTTGCATATGTTGCATATTATCTTTTTGAGCTTTGGAATGAGGTTGATTGATGATATGAAATTTTTGGCTTGAACCTTTTACAAAGGTTATATACAACCTCTTTTATTTTCACGCGCACAAGGTGTTCGATGAAATGTCGCAATGAAACTTTCAACTTCTACATGATTATCTTGCTTCAAAATGTCTTAAAATCTTTTTGAAATCATGTTTTTAGCTAACTAAATGAGCTTATGGACCTCTATGTTACAATTCTCCCATTTTCCTTGGTTTATTATGCTTTGATTACTCAAATGGTTATTAAACCGTCCCTTTGGCGTGCTTTGATATTATTGTATGGTGTTTTCACCATCCTAACATTCTTTTTGATGATTCCAAAGGGGAGAAACAGGATATTGGCTCATTAGCTCAAAGAAGCTAATAAAAGCGTGTTATAAAAGCTATAAGCTATGGCTCATAAAAGCCATAAGTTGTGATTTGTTTTTAGTCCAATTGTTGCTTGATGGACTTATATAATTGTTTAATGATGTTATGTGACAGGGGAGCTTATAAGCTCTTGAACAAATTGTAAAAGCTAAAGCTTTTAGCTTATGAATAATTGCTTTTACATTATTCTTGATATGCTTGTTAATAGGGGGAGCTTGTGCTTATATTTAAATATATTTACTCCCTACTTGGTTGCTTTAATATTTTTGGAAATTTTGGTTGCTTCCAAACGGTCAAATGTTTTTACCGGAAAATCATTTCTAAAAATTGCTCTCTTAGTGTGTGTAAAAATTGTTTTGGTTTGTAATCATCAAAAAGGGGGAGATTGTTTGATACATGTTTTTATCTTAATTTTGATGATTTTATTTTGTCACCAAAACAATGTTTTTAAAAGGTTGTCCAAATACTCCTAAATGATTTAAAATGGTTTTAATATTTTCCGGAGTATTTCCTCAAGTTTATTTTTGTTAAAAATGGACAACACTTTTATTGATTTTATATCAATGAGTTTTTACTCCTATAACAGTTCCTAAATGTTGTCTAAATACTCTCGATCGGTTTAAAATGTTTTTACTAAATTTTCGGAGTATTTCTTGAGTTTTATTTTCGACAAAAATTGGACAACATTTCTGTCTCGTGGTCGACCGAAATCCGCCCATAGGGCAACCCGTGTACTGAAGATGTTTTTAGAAACAGAAAATGAGACGGAAGTAAAAACAAAGAAAGACCGGCCGCCCCGGCCGACCGGTACTGCAAGTTTCACATTGAAACAGAACTTCTTTTCAACATTTTTACATTTAGGGGACCGGTTGAGATGGGTCGACCACCGTGTCGAAGCCTATGTCGGCCGTCGCCTTTGTAATTTTCAAAGTGTTCTTATTTCTCTTATTTCGTGCGGCCGTCGCCCGTGTATTGACAAAAAAATATGACCGTTTGACAATGAGACACATTTTCTTAAATTGTGGGATTGATTTCTAACAGCTATATTCTTGATTTTAATTGTATTTTTCTGTAGATTTTCAATCCCCAAGAGGAGCCTATGCTTGATCAATCATCTCCTATATATAGAGGAAGTTTTGGAGCAACCAAAAACAACAATTGAGATACAACACAACAAGATACACTTCAAGCAAATATTCGGTCTTTCATTGTTATTATTCTTGTTGTAAATTTCCTAGCTTATCACTTTCACATCCTTGAGGTCTAGGCTATTCTTGATTACACCTTGCACTCAAATTGTATTATTCATTATTGAGTTGTAATCTTGATTTTTGGTTATCATTCAAACACAAGATATCCTTGTGAGTGTTCTTGTGGTAAGAACACACTTGGATGATCTAGGTGATAGGTGAAGAAGATTGTGGTAATCTTCTTATTGAGGTGTTGAAGAATTTGGTATTCTTCAAGGTTGAAGATTGTGGTAATCTTCACAAGGTGCCGTTGAAGGAAGATTGTGGTAATCTTCAAAGGGAGATTGTGGTAATCTCCAAATGTGGTGTTGAAGAAGAGTGTGGTGCTCTTCAAGGTGTTGTAAGTTGAATTTGTATTAATTTTGGTAATTAATAAAAAAAAATTCTTTTCAAATCCATCACGGATATACTGGGGTGGTAGAGGATTAGGCCCTAGGTGGGTTGAACCTCTTTAAATCGACGTGTGTTGTTTATTTTCCGCACCTTTATTATTGTATTTGAGCAAAAAGAGGGCGAAATCGAAAAGATGGAGATAATCTATTCACCCCCTCTACATTATCGTAGCCGCTTGGACTTACTGAATATACGTGGATATTATATGTTACATAATTGGCTTGTATGATGTTGCAATATGGTGCTTGGTGAGCCATCGAACATGCCATTCACAACATTGCACACCTTATACCGCACACCCGGGATGGACTACAATGTATCGTGATCTCAAGAAGATTTTTGGTGGAGAAACATGAAAAGGCTTTGGAGAATTCGTGGAAAAGTGTTTGACGTGTCGAAAAGTAAAAGTCGAACACCAATGACCTTCTGTTTACTTAAACTACTTCAGATTCCCGAATAGAAATGGGAACATGTGAATATGGACTTCGTAGTGGGGCTTCCGAGGTCAAGACGAGGAAACCAAGCTATATGGGTCGTAGTGGATCGTTTGACTAAATCAAAGACACTTCATACCGATCAAGTTGACATACGACATGGAATAGATGGCTCAACTTTATATCCGAGAAATTGTAAGATACAAGGTGTACCCATATGGACGGGCAAGAAACAATGGGGACGAAACTCAAATTCAAGACAACTTTCCACCCCCAAATGGACGGGCAGTCTGAAAGAACGATCCAGATTCTAGAAGACTTACTGAGAGGATGTGTTTTAGATTCGACGATAATTGGGAAAAACACTTGCCACTGGTGGAATTTTCTTATAATAATAGCTATCAAGCAACTATCAAGATAGCTCCGTATGAAGCTTTATATGACAGAAAGTGCAGATCTCCTATTTATTAGGACGAAGTCGGTGAAAAGAAAGTTTTGTGTCCTGAACTAGTGGAGCAAATAGTCGAGATTATCGAAAAAGTCAGAAATTGTATAAAAATAGCTCAAGACCGACAAAAATCTTATGTTGATTAGAGAATGAAGGATTTGCAATTTGAAGTAGGAGATAAAGTTTTTCTAAAAGTTGCGCCAACTAAAGGAGTTGTGAGGTTTGGCAAGAGGGGAAAACTCGCTTCGAGATTCATTGGACCATTCAAGATACTAGAACGAGTGGGAGACGTAGCCTATCGGCTGGCGCTACCACCAGAGCTAGCAGTCGTACACAATGTATTTCATGTATCCATGTTGAGGAAGTACATCCACGACCCGAATCACGTAATCTATCATGAAGTACTTAAGCTTAACCGAGACATGACTTATGAGAAAAGCCAGTAGCCGTTCTTGACAAAAAGGTGCATAAGCTGAGGAATAGAGATGTCACCTTAATCAAAGTTCAGTGGAGTAGACACGGCCAAGAAGAAGCGGCTTGGGAGCGGGAAGCGGAAGTTCGAGCCAAGTATCCAGAGTTATTCGATCAACTGGGTAAACCAAATTTCGAGGACGAAATTTATTGTAAGAAGGGGAGGATGTAATATCCAATATTTTCACTATATATTTTTATTAGTTTATTAACTACATATTTATTTATTCCATTGAAATTTAAAATTTATCATAACTATTTCTCTGATATATATATATATATTATATTATATATATATATAATTTTTTTAGTGATAAAGCTATTAATGGGATTGTAGAGTTATTTTTTAAAAAAACTTCTTTAGATAAGCCTAAATCCTACCAAATCTGCAATTAGCTAGTTAGTGGGTCTCAAACCCACGTTCCTATACAACTCCCACCTTTATCAGACTTGAGGGAGAGAACCACTTTGGCACTTTTTCCACTTTTCACACTTTCCTCTTCCCTAGTATGATGACGAAGTGATAAGGGTCTTTTTATGAATGTTTTATGTGTATATTTGAGTATGATTTGAGTAATTTTATTGTTTGTTTCATAAATTTTTGATTGTAAATAGTTCATATTACTCCGAGGTGCTTTTATTAGTGTAGTTTGATGATTTGGAGTCGTTTTTTGGTGAATTTTGGGCCATGGTTTCATGACAAAACATACCCGGGGTTTATGGATGCAAAAACACTCAAATTCCCAAGCTAAACGCGTCATTTTGGGGTCTTTTGAGCCGAACACGGCCTGGGTGTGCTTTCGAACACGATAATTATTAATACTTACAATCATCGTGGGAATGACACTCGGTGCTCAATAATCTATACTATAAAACGATAGGTGCACTTGCCTATGGTTTTCTAGAGTAACTTTTGAGCCATCAAGTTTTTGCGCGCCGTTGTCTGGGATTGTAATATTAAGAACGCTTTATTTTTGTTAATTTAATCATTTTTATTTATTTATTTGTTTATTTTTATTTTATCATTATCTTTCTTTTTATCTATCTTTGTAAGTTTTGGATTACACTTATCCTCTTTATTTACCGCAGATGCATGCCTTTCTCGATGTCGAATTTGGAAGCGCGATACTGGCCGTAGCAACACGTATGAAAGTACTAATACGGACCACGAAGAGGATATTAACGAAAGCAAGGATTTTGTCATGGCGGATGAACAACAAAGAACCATGTACGACTACGCTAAGCCATCTATGGACGGCACGTCATCAAGTATCGTCATGCGGCCGTTGTTGCCGCCAATAATTTTGAGATCAAACCAAATGTTATTCACATGGTGCAACAATGTGTTCAATTCGACGGCCTACCGGATGAAGATCCCAATAACCACATCGCGAATTTCCTCGAAATTTGTGATACCTTCAAGATCAATGGGGTCTTTGATGGTGCCATCCGCTTTACGCCTTTTCCTATTTACTCTTCGAGGACGGGCTAAATATTGGCTAAATACTTTACCAAAGGGAACAATCACAACATGGAGCATTATGGGTGAAAAGTTCCTTTTGAAGTATTTTCCACCAGCCAAAATCGCACGATTGAGGAATGAAATCTCTTCATTCACTCAAGAAGACGATGAGACCTTGTGCGACACCAGGAAAGATTCAAAGAATTGTTGCGAAAATGCCCACATCATGGCCTTCTTATTTGGATGCAAGTCCAAACATTTTACAATGGGCTACTCTCATCAACAAGGCAAATGATTGACGCAGCGGTTGGGGAACTTTGAACAATAAAACACCGAAGCGCCAAGATATTATAGAGGATGGACATGAACGGCTACCAATGGCCATCCATACGAGGTAAAACTAACAGTCGGTTGGTGTGTATAATGCGGATCACGGTAGTTACGCTCGCCGCACAAGTCGAAGAGTTAACCCAAAAGATCGATGATTTGGCGACTCCTAAACCACCACCGCACGTTTTATCTTATGAAACTTGTGGAGGATCTCACAATCACCAGGAATGTCCCCACACAATCATCGCCAACCGAGTGCGTGGATTATTTAGGTAACCAATCTCGACCTTCCCAATATAATCCTTTCGATAATCGTACAATCCGAATGGCAACAACATCCTAATTTCGGTTGGATAATTAAGGCCAACCACGGCCTCATCCCAATCATAATCCACACACGCCCCGGATTCGATTGACCCAAAGAAAGCCTAACTTGGAAGAACTCATGGCAAAGTTTGTGCAAACAACATGCCCGATTCGAGTGATCGAAAATCCTTAAGAAATCAATAGGCATCTATCCACAATTTGGAAAATCAAATAGGCCAGATTGCTAAAATGATTTCCGAAAGGCCGCAAGGAGGTTTGCCGGGTAACACCGAGCCAAACCCAAGAGAGCACATAAAAGCAATCACCATCAATGTTTCACATGAGCATAACACTCCCATCTTTGGAATATGTGGGGGATGACAAACCCGTGAAAAAGGTGGTTGCGAATACAAGCCCAAGATCCCTTACCCAAGTTTAACTAAAGAATATAGAAGGGATGACAAATTTGGTAAGTACATTGATTCTTCCAAGCAATTACATACCCCATTTGTTCAACCTCCTTCAAAGCATGATAGGGATCTAAATGACATCATTCCTAATGAAAATAAGCTTAACAAATTATCAAATGTGCAATTGAATGATAAATGTTCTTCCAATGAATTACCACAAAAATTTAATGATCCAGGAAGCTTTATTATCCCTTGTACAATTGATGGTTTACTGTTGATAGGCGAGCTTGAGACTTAGGAGCTAGTATCAATGTGATGTTTTATGATACATTCAAGCATATGGGATTAAGTGAATCAAACCTACTAGGATGGACATTCACTTAGCCGATAAATCGATTAAAACGCGTCCTAGAGGTATTATTAATGATATGTTAGTCAAGATTGATAAATTCATGTTCCCGATTGATTTTGTTATTCTTGACATGCATGATGATATTGATGTTCCTCTAATTCTTGGCGTCCTTTCTTGCTACGGCGAAATCTATCATTGATGTGCATGAGGAAAATTAACTTTGAGAGTAGGGGATGAACAAGTAATTTTTAAAATTCATGTTGAAATTGATAAGGATAATACTTGTTCTTTTGTTGACTCGGTTTTCTTGAGTAATGTGAAAACTAAAAATCTTTTAGAGATAAAATTTGATCAAAGTGCGAAGCCAACCCATGAAAAATAATCTCCTTAGGAGACTTATTTTCAAAATAGAGACCCGAAAGGTCAAAGAGCATATTTTAAAGCTTGAAGTTGGAGGTAATGCTACTAATCTCCACATAAGTCCGAAGCTAATATCCACATTTGGGTAAACGGTCCAGCTATACGACTTTAAAGAAGCGCTACCCGAGACAACCCGATGTTGTGTGCATTTTTTTAATTTTATTTTCTTTCAATTTAATTACAAATCTTTAGAGTCATTTTCAAATCACATTTTAATTGTTTTGAGTCATTTTTACAATGTAAAAAAAAACACGGGCATGCCGTGTTCGTTATTCAAATAGCGAACACATCCTGGCCGTGTTCAACGATCTGAGGCCATGTTAACGTCAAACACGGCCCGGCCGTGCTTTTATTTCCAAAAAAAAAAAAAAAGAAAACAAATTTTTTTCTTCTTTGTTATCTTACTTGGGAATATTTGAGATTTCATGGTATTCGAGTTGTTTGTTGCTTATCCTTGATTAGGTATGAAGATGCCGATGAAGGTCCGTACTAAACAACCCAATGATCGCTCAACACCAATTTCACTCTTATAGTAAGGTCGTATTTTTCTTTTTTTCTCCTCTTTTATTTCTTCTAGTGTGGTTAATTTTTGAGTGTTGTGTTTGTGTTCGTTCATCTCTTTCTTTCATATTGAGGACAATGTGAACCTTTAAAGTTGGAGGTGGGTGCAATTACATTCTTAGAATGCTTGTGTGCTTGTTAAGTCGGTGTGTGCTTGTTTTTATTTTGAGTCCTTAAGATGTATAATTTTTTAACAAATTGAGTGTTTGCTAGTCAATAACTTGGCCCAATTACACTAAAATTAACTTTTTAATTCGTGTTTTCAATGTGAAGCAACTGATTGTCTAGGATAGATTGACGTAGATGTATGCTAAATTTTAACGAGATTTCCAACACCATAATACTTGATGTGTTAAGGCATTTACGACAATACTTAGTGTTATGAACGTTCGAGAATTCAAGATTTAGTGGTGGTTAACTAGTTGTTAAACCAAGCTTGTGGATAAAAAATGAAAAAAAGAGGAAAAAAAGTGGACCAATCGAGGTTATACTCCTCTGTTTTTGTTGCTTAGTAACTAGGAGCATTCATGAGCCCCATGTTTGTCTTTTACGTAAAACGGCGACACAAATATGAGTATGGGAAACCAACCTAGGAGTGTTTGAACGAAAATTCAAAATATAAACCTAGTGGAAGAATGCCTCGAAGGGTCCTACGAAAAAAAAAGAAAATCAAAAGGGAGAATGTATATTCCTTGAATTCTCATTCCAATAAAAGTTCAAGAAGCTTGGTTAAATGACTAGTAGGCTAACTACAATGATCCATTGAATTCTTGTATTTTCATGACATTATTGAATTGAATTTATTCATAACTATCGATTTTGTGGAGTGATGATTTCAAGTTTGAATAATGTCCGTAATATTACTGATCTTTCTTGACGATCGATCGCTTTGCAAAACCGTGTTTTTTTCTTGAATGGTTAATTCGGGTTGAGAAGGCTAAGAACTTGACTCGCTTGTGTTCAATATGTTGAAAAAAAAACCTTGTGTGTTATAATTTATTGAATCATTCTTTTTGATTTAATGTTTTGCTTGAGGACAAGCAAAGTTTAAAGTTGGAAAATAAGGGTCTTTTTATGCATGTTTTATGTGTATATTTGAGTATGATTTGAGTTATTTTATTGTTAGTTTCATAAATTTTTGATTGTACATAGTTCATATTACTGTTGCTTTTATTGGTGTAGTTTGATGATTCGAGTCGTTTTTTGGTGAACTTTTGGCCATGGTTTCATGTCAAAACATACCCTGGGTTTATGGATGCAAAAACACTCAAATTACCAAGCTAAACGCGGCGTCATTTCGGGGCCTTTTGAGCTGAACACGGACCGGGTGTGCTTTCAAACATGGTCGTGCTAGTGATGGGCCAAAAACGAGCAAAAATACGGCCACGACGTGCCAAACACGGCCTGGCCGTGCTTTGAAAGCTGCGGCCGTGTTCGGCAAAATCCGCGAACACGGCCGTGCTTTTTTCGATGCAGGACATTCTTTTAACGGAAATTATGGAAGCTTTCCTTTTTGCTTTTGGACAACTTTTGTACAACTTTTACATCTCATTTTTTTGCATTAAGTCTCATTATTCCCTCAATTATCATATGAAAACAAGGATTCAACAACCCAACTATGGAAGTGGAGCAATTATTTGTCAAAAGATGACATTGTTAATGTGTTCTTTCACAACAACAATGTCTATAAAAGCCAGGAGTTTGGGTTGGAGGAGGTATTCCATTCATAATTCATCATTCATTCACTCTAAGTTTCAAAGCAAAATACATTGAGAGGATAAAAGAGAGGTAGAGTTGGAAGTTGAAGAGCATTAGAGAAGAAGGCTTGGAGCTCAACATCATTTCAATCAACCAAGGAGGAAGTCTTGTATTGGTCTTGAATAAGGGCTAAGTACACCATGTTCATTTTATTCAATTCTTCTTATATAGTATACTCTTTTATCAAAGCCATGTGTAGTAAATCTCTAGTGTTTGAATGTAATGAACTCTAGAATGAATTTGTGATTAAGGTTTGTATGTTTTTAATAAAATCTTCATGTTTTGTGTGATTCGCTTATATTACGCTTTATTCATTCGAGTTATTATTTTCGTTATGTTAATTTGAAGTCTATTCCTCATCGGTGTCGAGAGATTTATGGTGAGAAAGAACCTATATAAGTGAAAAGAGTTGCATGCAATCCTAGATATAGGGCGGCATAAATCTTCCGGATTAGGGTCAAACCTAATATGGGAATTCACAAATTGTTATAATGCAATCTTGGGGGTTTTAACTAGAAAGAGATTTCAACTTAATCAACTTGAGGTTAGGAGTTATTCGCACTTTAGAGGTTTAACTTAAATCCGAATTTCTACGGACCATGAAACATAAGATTTTATTAAAAGAGGTTGGTTTTGCTTAAGGGCTTATGGTTGTATTTTTATTTGGGATAACGTTTTTAATCAACCCAAACTATACGGGTTTTTACACTTTGCAACCCGAACTTTGAAAAGTTCTTGATTGCAACCTAAACTTCACAAAATTTTACACTTTGCATAAAATTCGGTTTTACCCCTGTTTCGGGAAAGATGGTTTGTAGTTTACACTCTAAACTTTAAAGTTGTTACACTTTGCAACCCGAACGATAAATTTCATTGCATTTTCTTTGAATACTCCCAAAGGTCTTGCGATCCTCGAAAATGGTATCGTGAGCCTAGGTTTATTAAGAACTTTTAGTTAAATTTATTATTTTTATGTAATTAACAATTGGTGAGGAGAATTTACTTATATGGATCCGGACCGATGTCCGAGATGTACCCCTTACAGGACATATCGTCAAATATTGACGATGTATGCAAAGAACACCTTGACCAAGGTTTCATATTGGGAATACCAACATGAAGAAAAGGAACAAGCGAGCCGAAAACCTTAAAAGTGCAAAATGCGAGCTTTTATTATAAGCGATTCGGATGCTTAACTGCACCTTATGTTCACTTGATGAACCTTCAAGAAACGGTTCATGAAAATTCCCATCGAACAATGATTCTGATGGAGTACCAAGTGTGAACGAGATACTTCCCGACAAATCTAAGATCTCCAAGATCTTAGAGAAATCGAAGAGGCGTTGCGGAATTATGGCAACCGCCATATTCATCTACCAAAGACAAGTTCATCGATCGAACCGGATGGAGACGATGGTGAAATATCGAAAAAACTCTTGAAATCCTTCATGATATTCGAAAAAGAGTCAAGAATGGAGGACCGCCAAGTTCATCCTGGAGGAAGGAAACGTTTGATTTTGGGAAGGTACCCTATTTACACCAAAAAGGAAACCAACCGGTTATACGAAAGATGACAGAGATGAGGAGAAGCTCATTGCTCTCATCAAAGGAAAATCCATCAAAAATTAAAAAGATGGATATGGAAAAGATGAATCTTAAAGATCTACACGACTTTTAGGTATTGTAGATTTAAAGATGAACGCAGTGAGAATCGCCTTTGGTTACCTATGACCCACAAGGTAGACCAATTCCTCCACCACCGCCACCGCTAATCCTAACGTCGAAGAAAATCATGGAGCTCGGGAAGAGGATGCCACATCTTTGGGGATTTTACGAGGGAGTGATCCACTTTCGAAACAGGAGGTTCTTTCGGGAACTGACAACCTAAAAGGCCGAATGTTTATCGGACGCCTTATGGAAGATCGCACCTCGACCCAATATATCCGTATGGGTTGATGTTAAATCGGACATCCTGATTTTAAAAACGCAGAAGTTCTCATTGACGAATGGGCTTGACTATGAGAATTTCAAGAAACTCTCGATCTTACGAAGGATTCATTCATTTTACTCCTTGAAATGAGTCTTGAAGGATCGGTGAAGATTGCCTGGATATGACCACGCAAATACGAAAAGTTCGGTCACATCAGGGAATCACTTAAAGGAATTGTCGATGGTATGGCAAAACTATTCAAAATCCAATTCATCGGCACGGGTTATTTCGAGGACTAGAGGATGAAAAAGAAAGAAATATAAACAAGCCCTCTATAGTTGAAGTTCTATATTGACAATATATCAAGTTGTTCACCGAATACGGTGGAAATCCAAGATCGAGGAAAAGAAGTCGCACAAACTATTCTTTGCCAAGATTCCGAGTCCACGGAGAGAAATGCTTATCGGGGAATACAAGGGTGGAGTCAAGTAGAAACGTGGCGAGAAAAATGTCTTTCCTAAAGGCCAAGTTATAATGGTGCTATCAAGCGACTCTCCGCACAGAATTACAAGAGATTAAGAGGAATTAACAAAGCGGTTCCTCTATGTTGCGTGGATAATGATATCCCAACAATTGTGGGAGGTCAAACAAGGCGGCACAAGAAGAAGGAGAGAAGCCATCCATCATAGGTCTTCATGGAGACCTGAAGGTTTTCAAAAAAAAAAGCCCGAAGTTATAAATCGGGGCAAAGACTGGCACCAAGCAGAGTAGAGCCTCATCATCGAGTTCTAATCAAGCAAGTTCCAGGAGAAGAACTTTCGGGCGTGCTCACACTAGAGCTAATGAAAGTTTCAAAGATAAATTGACATGCGGAGCAAGAGGGCATATCTCAACGGATTGCCCAGACAATCAAAAACGAGGAATCGATTCGAGGCCACACCTAAATCGAAGAAGTTTCTTATCGTTTTTAATACAATCAATTTGAGGATATTCCCTCGGAAAGCATCTATGAAGAAGAGATCTATTCGATGATGGAAGTGACTCGGCTCGGAATCGAGTGAAGAAGAAATTCTTGAAGGATATGTCGATTCCTCTCTCATACTACTCTTTCTCATAAAACTCTTATGAGGATTATGAAGGAAGATCCAAAGCTTCAAGTCTATGATGGATTTACAATCGGAGCTATGGAAAAAGCATTGGATAAGATTGGGTTTCGTAATAAAGACACCAAATTATCCACAGGGTAACAACCGGAGAATTAGCCATTCCGATGGAGTTTACCAGAACCGATCGAGATGCGATTGGTCCCTATTAGAGAAATACGAGAGATCAAAAAAAGTTAAAAGAGAAGTTGCAAATACACTCTCATGGATTCACATTGGAGCCATAAGAGTCATTATTAAGGCAACATTCAAGGAAGGAATAGATTCGCCACTCAATCTTGCTATTTTTGACAAGCGAATCTCACATCTCAAGGATTCATGCCTTGGAGCGGTTCTGAGAAAATTTGTATGCGGGAAATTAGCATTTAATGTCTATCCTAGAATTGCATACAATTTGGGAGATCGAGACTTGAGAGTCCTAACCCTTCATCAAGATTTCAAAAGAGTCGATTTGATGAAAGAAGGAAACAGGCCTTACTCGATCACATACAAGATTTCTATGCTCTCTCGAATACCCATCATTCCAAAAGTATTCTTGAGAAAGGAATTTATTGAAGTCCCAAGAATCTTTGAGGACTTTGCCATGGTGTTCATTGAATCTCCAACTATTAAGGAGATTGATATGATAATTCAAGATCAACCAGATCTTCAACAAAAGTCGGAGTCTCGAGTTGAGCACAGAGAAGGATGTCTTTCCAGCAAAAGACGAGAATGGTGAGTAGCGGCCGTTGGGAAGAAAGGAGATCAAAAAAACACATCCCGATGTTTTTAAAACAAGAGAGCCGAAATGTCCGAAAGGATGGCGAGAGGTTGAAGTAATATTCGACATCACTCAAAAGGATAACATTTTTCCTTGTGATGTTTTATATTATCTCCAACAACCAATCGTTGGAAGGTATCAAGGAAGCCTTTACTATCAAAGTTGCGAGAAAAGGTCCCGGAACAATTAATCTGCGGGAATTGAATTTCTTGAGGAACATAAACCTTGGGAAAGATTACAAGACGGAATGGAGTTCACAAATAAAAGATACGAATCGAGATGACCACTAGTCCATTCTCCATATACATTTCTATCGGAATGTTATATCTTCAATACAAGGCCGTATTTTGCCGCCTATATTGATTCAGTGCTTAATATGTCTTTGCAAAGCGGATGTTTTTCCTAAAGAAATTGGAGAAGATTTACTTATTGCGAGGAAGAGATTTCTCTAAAAGGATTCTTATCCTTAACAGAGGAATTAAACAAGCGAAAATCATGATCGGAGGCGCGGTGGTACCCGTGCCATGGTACAAGGTGAAAACGCCACCAATCTATTTCCATGATACATGGATATTTTCTTTGGGAAACAATTTCCTGCAAACATTCAAGCGGTTCACACAAGAGAACGAGACAAGAAGACTTATTTTCACAACCTTATGTGATCATAAGATTATTGTCCGAGATCTAAAGCATTTTTTAATTAATTTTTCGCAGGCAAAGCGTGGTGATGAAGCCAAACTTCGCAATCCAAAAATGGCGGATCGAAGGAAATTTGGTGAAGCTTTATTATCCTATAGACAATTTGGTTCCATTCGGAAAGGATCAAGATATGGGATAATAACTTGTATTCATTCGTAGTACAAGGAGAAGAACGAGTCACTCCGGCCATTGCGGAATTGAGTCTAATGGAGAATCCACAGTGATGTAACCATAGAGGAACAAATATCACTCGAGGATGTTAAGAAGAAAATCCAAAGGAACTATAATGAAGATCATTTGGCTTGGTGGGATAAGAACGAGCTTAAAGCTTCCTTAAAGGTTAAACCTGGAAAGGAGTACGAGTTCGTAAGATTCAAACCAATCCTTATGAACCGGGAGGATCGTGAGGATATGCAGAAGATACTTAAGGAACATCTTGACCTTAAGTTAATTTCACCAGGAGTTTCTCCATTTTTAGTCCCATGGAGAAATCAAAAAAGGAAAGTTAAGACTTATTAATTACAAGGAATTAATAACATTTTGGAGTTCGACGGATACTATATCCCAAGCAAACATCCGGTTAATTGTATCAAAGGTGCCAAGATATTCTCAAAGTTCGATTGCAAGTCCGGATTCTACCGGATTAAGATGGAGGAAGAAAGTAAGAAGTTTACTGACTTTCTCTACACCACGCATACACTATATTTGGAACGTGATGCCTTGGGATTGGCTAACGCACCCCGGATATATCAAAGAAAGATGGATAATCTTTTCAAAGATTATTTCGTTTCATGTTCGTTTATATCGACGACATTCTAATCGCTCAAAGAACATGAAGGAGCATCTCAAACATTTGGAAATATTTTGAGATGTTTGTCACAAAAAGGATTAGTGCTTTGAAAAAGAAGGCGAATCGCAACAAGAAATTGAATTCCTCGGAATTGAAATCGATGAATTGGAATTATTCTGAGAATCATATTGTGGAAAAGATATTGAGGATTTCGAGGATACACTAAAAGACAAGAAGCGACTTGAGTTTTATAGTTGTTAATTTTCTTTGGAATGTTTATTAACAATCTAAAGATACTATAGGAAGGTGTTTAGCCCATTACTCAAAAAAAAGATGCGGATTTCAAATGGGAAGATGAACATCAAGAAGGAATTAAGCAACTTAAAGAAGTTTGTAAAAAGCTTCCAAAGCTTGCAATTCCCAAGATGAGGAGGATAACTCTTTACACGGATGCAGTGATGATTGGTGGGCGGCGGTTCTTACGAAAGTCACACCAAACGAGGAAGTGCCATGCGATATTGCGGCGGTTTATTCACCCCTAGTGAAGCAACTTCGGTGGCATATTAACGAAAAGAATTCTTTGCGAAAAAGGCTTTTAAAAAAATGGCCTCTATTTTTCTTAAAAATTGATAATTCAAGTGTCAAGGCTTTTACGAAAAACAAAATTGAATCAAAACCGAGAAAAGGCTAGATTACTTAGATGGCAAGTTTGAATGTCAATATTATGATTATGATATTGTCATTATAAAATCTCGTGAAAATATTCTTGCGATTTCTTGACACGAGATGGAAGGACGCGTTCTTTTCAAAACACATCTCGGGAAAACCTGGAGAGTCTAGAACGAGATTTTGGGGCGTTATGTCTCAATGCGAGATTTGGGCGACTTCAACAGTTTTCTAGTCAAATACGAGCATGCCCGGTTCATTTTTCAAGGACAATTGTTCTTAAGCATCGCAAGGGCCTCTTTCCAGCCGCATCTCCTACGATGCGAAAGGGGCCGAGAGAGTAAAAACCCGGAGGTTATGGATTCAAGTACCATAATCACAAGTGTTGCGGTGTGATGCATCCCCCGAGGTGTACAAATCAATAATGTTGAAGCTCCGGTCACAACCCGAGTCTTCAAGTCAACCCGGACTAAAAGAGGGAGAGTTGAATCTTAGGCCACAGAGACAAATCTAAGGTTCAAACTTACGAGATTAAGATTTCTCCTATGCGGTATATCGGCGACAATGGGAGAAATTAGTTACAAGACAAGGTATTAACCCGAGAAAAAACAATGGTTGATATCTCGGGCAAGTATCCAAGAGTTTGGATGAAACCAGGAAGTCATCCAAATGAAGTACGGAATGGTATACTTTTGGAGCTTTAGCTTCAATCTATACCGTGTCACCAGGATTCCCGAAAATTTCAAAATTACCGAAATGGATTGGGGAAGCGATTAATGACGAGACTTGGGCCATAAATCCACACTTGGCGGAGGAGATATTTTGAACTGTATTTTATCGGTGCGGCTCCGAACCAAATGAAGAAAGTTTAATGAAGCTTTTCATTTCATCAAGCTAAGAAGACCGGATGGAAATGCTTTAAAATATATTAAGCGCAATTCACCTAAGAAGGACCAATGTTAGTAGGAGCATTTTCTCAAGACGAAGCTTCTACCAGGCGAGCATGGGGTCTTTGGGTTTGTCTAATCAAATGGACAAAGTCAAATATCCATTCAAGTTCTTCCGTGGATCTTTCCTTTTGAATTCAATGACCGGATCAACCAGGGGTTTGCGGAAGAACTCTTGAAACCAAAAGAAGAATTCTCTGGGAAAACAAGATTCCGCAAGCAAAGAAACTTACCGGAAATTCTCGTAATATGGCACATGTTGGCCGATGGATCGACCGGATCTTGTCAAGCATGCCCACCCGAAAAGGAACCCGAGTTTGGGAAAGGTTTTCACCCAAACCCGACCGACAAGACCGGCAATTATGGAAAGGACAAGGGCCCACTCACAAAACGCGTTTTCCTCGGGGACCACGCAAACCAACTTTTTAGAAGATTCCCGACAACTTTCACATGATTTAGTCACGCGGAAGAAAAGAAAACCACCGGGCGAGGCAATAATGCGGGATATGACGTAAGCGATGACGTCAAAGTATCAACGAGATTTGGAGTCCGCCTTTCAAGTCCGGACTTACATCTATAAAAGCGAGATTTGAAGGAAGGCGAGGACATCGAACATTTTCCTTAGTTTTCTTATAATAAATTACGAGAGAAAATTTGTAATATTTTGAGTGTTTTAGTTTTAAGTTTTATGTATTTCAGTGCAAGCCTCATCTATGAGAGGCTAAACCAAAATTCTCCTCCCAAAAGGAGATTACTAATGTAATAAATATTTCTATAAGTTCTTAATAAAAAGAGGCTTTTTTCAACATGTGTTCATAATGTTCTATTAATTCATCCCCTTTGAAGAATTACTTTTACGCCTTGGAGTAGGAAACGAACCAAGGCTGTCTTTGAGCGGTTTTATTAACTTGCATCATCTTCCCCGAGGTGAGGTTGAACAGTGAGGAGCCGTTTGTCAAACGATCCGGGCGATAATTTTCCGATTGGTTTGCGAACCACTTAACCCTAATCTTTGTTTCGGTCAAAAGAGGTATGAATTTTAAGGGATTTATTAATTTTACGGAAGCATGTTGGGCTTGGTCGTAATGGACTATTTTCATTTTCGAGTCTAATAGACCCAATTTGTATGCGGATAAATTCTTGAAATAAGATCTTGATAGAAGTATGTCTTGTTGAGTTTATAAATTTAAAACCCGACATGATCCATTTAAAACCTCAATAGAGACTGGATCTAAGTAGGTGTAACAATGCCACGAACAAAACAAGTTCTGAGAAAAAATCGTGTTCTTATTTCTCGAAAAAGCCGAAAAACAAATTGATTATGGAGTAAAAACTTTATGATTATTGTATAATGCAATATATTTATCCTTATGGAGCAATCACTACAAATTAGAGTTTAAAGGGATAACTAGAACTATTGTTATTAAAGAATAAAATCTTAGGGCAAAATGGTCCAAAAGTTGCAAAGAGTAATTATTTTCTAGTACAGGATGCAAAAGGTTAAAAATAAAAGTATAGGTTGTGAAGTGTAAAAAGGGTAAAGTTCAAAGTGGTTAAAAATAATTATCTCTTTTTATTTTGTCTAATCACAAAATATTCTAGAGGGATTTACATTCAAACACATTTCTATCGCTTGACTTCTTATTCTACAATCTACTTTTATTTGATCTTGTGTAAGTTGTGATTATTTCAAATTCTTTATTTTTTATTTTCCATTTTTTAACAAACAAAAACTCTGAAAATTGCTAGATTAGATAACAAAAAGACGGCAATTATTAGTACTTACAATCCTCGTGGAATGACACTCGGTACTCAATAATCTATACTATAAAACGATAGGTGCACTTGCCTACGGTTTTCTAGAGTAGCTTTTGAGCCATCACGAAGAACTAGACTTTTAGGCCTTCCACTTCACGCTTTGTACGACTATCAACTACATTTGAGGTAGGGATTTTTCTTTACACTTTTTAAGTGCAAAGTTTAATTGTATTTATTAAATATGTACACGTATAATTTTATAAATTTTATGCTTGACAATGTGATTATAATTGTTGAACTTGATGTGCATATTATATGTGAAGAATTTATGTTTATTTATGTGAAATGGCAAAGTATATGTGTGGCTTCGGCCAATGGCAAGGTATGGCTTCGGCCAATGGCAAAGTATATGTGTGGCTTCGGCCAATGGCAAAGTATATGTGATGGCTTCGGCCAAATGGCAAAGTATATGTGATGGCTTCGGTCAAATGGCAAAGTATATGTACTTATATTTGTTAAATTATGCTAGTATATATTTAATTTGGACAGTTAGGATGCCTACTGAGTATGTGTTACTCACCCCCCTATTACTAATTTTTCAGATTTTCTAGATGGGTGCGAAGCCGATGGAAGGAAAGCCAACAATTTTTTTTCTATTTATTAGTATTCGCATGTTAAGGAGAAAACTAGTTTACATTATTATTATTTCCTATTAGCGACTTAATTATTCTATTTTTTATGAAATGATAAATGTTGCATTTTTCATTCTTCAATGCGATGGATTTTCGAATTTCTCGTTTATAATCAACCTATTTTAATTTATGCTTCTGCTGTAGTAGATACTTGTTTAAAAAAATAGTGATATAATAAAATATAGTTTTTTATATTTTAGTAACGCTAAAAATCACATTTCAAAAATTAGGACTTTACAAGATTAGTCGGATATACCTACTTAACTGAATATAGGATTTTTCCCTAACTACCTGGATGTAGGGTTACCCCTAATTAATTGGATGTAAAGTTTTTGTAATTAGTTGAATAAAGGGTTGATCTCAATTTGTTTCAGTTAATGTGTTTTTAATTATTTATGTTATGCACTTATATATTTTCTCATTTTCGATTAATGTTGCATCACTTAGATTCATACATCATGTTAATTTTGTTCATTGCATTTCACGAGCATAGTAAAAGAAATAAAATTAAATTTTAAGGTTTAATGTTAATAATTATTTTTTTAAAAGAAATGGGTGCACATTGTATCCATGATAGGAGTGAGTGGGAAATGGGCGCTAGGGGCCGGCGTTCCGACCATGTGCCGCTTGCGGCTAAAGTTAATGTTTATGAAAATATTCCTTCGAGTAAATAAAAAAAATGTTGTCGGTATGCATTAGGCATGAATAGAACAATGTGCCACAAAGTGAGCTCGCGTCTTAAAGAAAGTTTTTAAGTAAAGAAAATAAAAAGTTTTGAAGTAAATGTTATATTATTGCATTTGGCATGCATTCATGCATGAGATTACTTGTTGAGCTTCTTTAAGCTCATCCCACAAATGTTTAATATTTTCAGATGAGAACCCTGATGAGGAAGAAGATGGCGCAGTGCAGTAACTCGCGAACCCAAGTCTTTCATGATTTTCATGTCATTTCAAGTTTCTTTTAAAAAAAATTTGGATTTTAAATTCTATTGGGATGTTGACTATTATTTTCATTTCATTATGGATGTTTCTGGATTAATAGTTATTGCAATTATTAGTCTTTATTTCCGCTGCAAACTTTGAAACGAAGCAAAGTTTTTATTATTCCGTATTTTTAAGAAATCTTTAAAGTATTTCTATTATAATTACTGATTTACGCATTAAAATTCAATAAGCTAGAAGGTGCTACACGGTCGGTCGCTATACAATTTTGACAGCAAATTCTATCCATTGCAGCAACACTTATCAGCAAAAGTTACTTTATCAATTCTTAATGATTTTTGTAGATTTTTTGATCCTTCTTTTTTCAGACAAATTTCGATATGGAGCAGCTTATGTTGGAAATCAAATCTTGAAGTTTCTCTATAAATAGTTGAAGAATTTGAAGGATCCATATAACACATAATTCTACAAGACACCAAGAAATTCAAGAAACTTCTTAAGCTTTCATTTTCCATACTCTTGTTGTAATAGCCTAAACACTTGTACTTTCATATCTTGCTTATTAGACTTTCTTTCTTGATTACACTTGCATTTTCAAATTCATTTGAGATGTAATCTAGATTGATCAAAATCATCCAAGATAAAGAATTACTTGTTTAGTGTTCTTTTGGTAAGAACATACTTTGTTGATAAACTAGGTGTTGAAGAGTTTGGAGCTCTTCAAGGTTATTGTAAAAAGAATTTAGTGCTCTTCTCGTTGAAGCTGTAATCGTTTGGTATCAATTAATAAAAAATTTCTTTTTGAAATCACTCGGACATACCAGGTGGTAGTAGATTAAGCTCTAGGTGACCCCGACCACTATATATCATTATGTTCCTCCTCATTTTCCTTCATATTCTTATAAGTGTCTTCATGCTTGAAAAAGAGAAGAAAAGTCGAAAAATCAGAAAAATCTATTCACCCCCTCTAGATTTTCGTAGCCACTTGACCTAACACATCTATGTGCATATCATATCACCGCCTCCTTAGGTGTGTCACTATTCACCATATGTGCCATCAAAAACCACCCAGCACATGTAACATCAAGCTTGTTCCCCTACACTCTGATTCTTCAAGTCTGAAGCCAACCAAACACACAATAATATTGCAAATGTGTAGCAGTCATCTGATGGTCCAACCCTGTAACAGATCGTCCATCAATAAGTAGACCCCTGATAACTACCACATTCTGCAACGTGATAGTCGCCTCCCCAGATCGGAAATGGAAGGTGTGCGTCTTGAGATGCCATCACTCAACTAGTGTCATGATCAAGTGGTAATCAATCTCGAAATGGCTACAATAAAACACACCATAAAAACTCGTAGCATGTGCATAGTGAAGTACACAGGGGTGCGGACTATGAGCATCAATAAGTCTCCGAATGATCCATCTGCACATTTAGCTGACACTGTCTCGTTCACATGCCCAAGTATAACATACTCCTATCGTTGTGTGAACTGTTAGGTCAAAACCAGTGTCATTAGAGAGCCATAAATACAAATAATTGGATAACATGTGTCTTGCACTGACATAGAAATCACAAATGTATGAATAATATATATTATGTGAGCCAAATCAGCCAATTTATAAATAACATACAATAAGTGGACATAAATGGCTAAGGGTGGCAATTCGGGTCATCAGGTCGGGTTTATATTTAGTTTATGGTTGATTTTGGGTTATGCTTAAAATACATCAAAAATTAATTAAAATATAAAATAACTACATTTTAGACAAATTGGTAATATTGTGTTCATGCTAGTCGTTTTTGTGTTCGGGTTTCTCGTGTTCGGATTTGGATTTCTCTCAGTAACTTCGTGTAGGGATCATGTTGTCGAATTGTCATCTCTATAAATAACATACATTATGTTAACATGATCCATACATTATGTAGACATAAGAATGAAGTCGAACTGAACGTGTTTTTGTCAAGCTTATTTATTTTACTTTTGAGCTTAAAAAACTATGTTTAAGTTTCGTTTGATAATTAATCGAGTCAACGGACTTTAATAATATCAAACACGAATCGAACTCGAGTAGTTTTATTTTTTATATATGTATTTTTAACTTTTAGTTATCAATTTAAGCTTGTGTTAAGTTTTAAATTTTATCAAATGAAAAAAATGTGCTCAAATTTAATACATTTAATTAACAAAGTTAGCTCAAATGAGATTTGAAGTATTGATCTCAAATTGAGTATTGATTAGTTTATTTGATGATATTTTGTCTTAGGACCAACATGCCCAGTCTGCAACTCAATATTTTCAAAATGGATTGTTAAGTTTGTTAAATGGGCAACTCATTATTTTTGCCATTTTCCATTTGGAGGGTGCGAAGTGCCAATTATTCAAACATAAACCCTAATTGCAGACACTCAATTATTCACTGCACCTTCCCAAAAACGAAAAACCCCAACCCCAAAACCCAACCTAAACCCAAAAAGTCACTGACAAATAAATAAAGGAA
This sequence comes from Rehmannia glutinosa, assembly GCA_016081115.2. NCBI lineage: Eukaryota > Viridiplantae > Streptophyta > Magnoliopsida > Lamiales > Orobanchaceae > Rehmannia > Rehmannia glutinosa. Next base: position 53,838,427 of record CM071931.1, on the reverse strand, counting down.
GAGAAAGTTTGTGCAAGAAAACATGGATCTTCCGATCAATGCGAATGTGAACGAAGGCCAAAGCGAGGCAGTCGCGACGAACAAACCATCGAAAATCAGGTTCGTGTATGACGACGATGAAGAAGGCGGAACCCTAGAAGAAGTGGTTGCGGAGAGCTCGAATGTCGGGGAAGATTCCTTCATGTGCGAGCCTGACGATTCCTTGACTGCTGGGGATGATAAAACCAGCGCCGATTATTACTTCGGTTCTTACGCTCACTTTGGTAAGTTATTCCTCTTTCATTTACCCCGTGAATCGTTATGTTTTTTGCGTTTTTGTTTTGTGTTTTTTTTTCTTTTTTGGAATGGGTGCAATGAGATGAAATATCGCCGTGGAGCCGTAAGTGGTGATAATGTGGTGTAGGTGACGGTGTGTAAAAGAATTCATAGTTGCCATATGTGAAAATTTCAGTATGTTTTTATTGTTTATTGATTTATTTATATTTTGGACGAGCGGAGAGTTTTTTTTATTGTTTTATTGTTTCTTCTTGGGGCGGGGGTTGGAGGTAGGGAGGGGTGGTTAAGGTGAGAGACACAGGCTTGCAACGCCCGACTTGGCTTTTGTATTTACTGAATTTTTGTTTGGAGTCAATTGACTCGAGGAACTGAGGAAGTGAAAGGTTTTGGGTTACATATATCCTTTTCTTGATTTGTTGATTTTTTTTTTTTGAAATTGTTATATGACTGACTGGCAGGAAATAGAATACTTTTTGGACATTCGTTAGAAATTGCGATGCTGAATTTGAAGTTAGAGTTTAAAGGGATTTAACCCTCTGTGTTTCATTACTCTTTTTTAATCTTTTGTGATCCTCAGTCTGCTATCTTCTGGGTATTGAAAGTATTATTATTCTTTAATCAAAATAAAGTTACACCTAGATATCTCTATATGTGTATATGCATTTGCAGATATGCTTCACCAATGTGCTTTGAGTTTTTTATTTACTCTTACATCTAAGTAGTCATCTAGTTCAAAAGATTTCCTGAATGCTTAAATTTAACGTGCTGTTACGTGGCTGTTCTCTTTTCGCTTCCTAATGAAGTGGCAAATTATGTACTTAATTACTTTGTGGAATTATGTTACATCTTTCTTATGTTGTTCTTCCCTTCGCTCAAATACAAAAAATATAAAGTTGAAAGGGGTATATTCCTATAATATTAAGTGAAATGGTTGATTATGAAGTAAAACTCTCTCTCTCTCTCTCTCTCTCTCTCTCTCTCTCTCTCTCCTGCTCAAGGTTTTTGGCTTTTAGCATTATCATTCTAATTGAAGAACTTATTATCTTTTACTTTTTTATGTGTGCAGGTATCCACGAAGTAAGTATCAAAATTCGGAAACAAACAAAGCTGCTGGAGTTATGGCTTTTGTTACAGTTCCTTGCCACCTGATTACTTCATCTCTTCTGTTTCTTTAAATGATTAGTGTTTATGTTTCTTTAAATGATTAGTGTCTATGATTGATACCAGACAAAGTATTAGGGACCTTCCTTTTGGATTAGTTTGACTTGTCTCCTTTTGTCAGTTGCTTGTTTGAGGTGACTTAAATTCACATTCTTGAACCTATTTGCGGTGCTGCTTTAACTATAAAATAATGTTTCTCACAAGAATTGTTTATTTCCCAAATCTCCTAGCCTTATGTGTTCTTGGTTCTCTTCTTCTTTGCTTGTTCTTGTTACTTTTTCCATTTCGTGTTCACAAATTTTCAGTTATTGTTATATTTTTTGTGTGAGAAGGCTCTCAGTTTTTAGGATAAGAGAAAACGTGTAACTCTAAATTTTTAAATGATTGAACTATTTCGCTGTTACCTCCAGCTCGTAAACATTTTTTATCTGGCATCTTTTTATTGTTTTCTTCTCTGTGGAAAATATTTGAAAATATATTAAAAACAGATATGATCCATGAATCTGGAAATTTAGTAATGCTTAATTAGCCTTTTTTTCTTATCTATTAGTAGCATGAAATTGAAAGCTGCCTCTACCTATTTCAGATGCTTTTGCAAAGTTGCCACCCTAATATATTTGACTTTGTTGATGCAGGAAATGTTGAAGGATGTGGTTAGAACTAAGACATATCAAAATGTTATTTATAAGAATTCCTTCCTTTTCAAAGATAAGATAGTCCTTGATGTGGGTGCTGGGACAGGAATCCTCTCCCTTTTTTGTGCCAAATCTGGGGCTAAACATGTTTATGCGGTAATGAAGCCAGCATATCTATTTTTCCCCCTTATTTCATGTCCTGTCTCATTCTTCTTTTTGTTGTTTCTATTATTAGTATTGCACATTTGCTTTGTGTTTTTCGTGTTTTGGGTTTAAAGTTCCTTGTGATTGCTGCTTTATTACACCATTGCCTCATAATGTGTTGACTACTTTTGTACTTCTTTTGACATTAACTACACTTCAAGGCATCATTTGTATGTGCTTGCCATTTGCAACAATTAATTTGAAGAGAAACATTAAAGACAGAACCAAATGAATTCAGAAAAGCAACGAAAAGAAACTTCTGCCCTCGAGTTGCTACATGAAGTTATTTACACAAGTACCTAATTCTCTACACAGCTACTCATACAGCCTCAAAGAAATTATGTTCTTATCTTCACCACATCTGCTCAATATCCTGGGCCAGAGATTCTGACTTCATTCTCAAAGTATGTGTTTCTGGACCTTCCTGTCATGGAGACGTACTTTTCGGACACAGGCCTCATCCACTTGATTCCACAGAGAGAGCAGCATATAGCATCAATTCATTTCAATTCTGTTTGATAATTGCTTCCTACATATCGACATGATCTTTTCATAATAAGTTCCCTCCCAGAAAAAATCTGTTCCGTAACCTGGCTTCCTTCATGAAGACGACAAATAGGGTCAACAAGATAGAAAACTGATTTTTTTTAGACCTTTATTTACCTAGGGCTTCAGTATTTTTTCATGGTTGTGTAGCATGCCGATTGCATGAATTCATATTAGTTAAGTGTGTACTCAAACATTTACATTACTGCTATTATTAATGGTTTTTTCGCCCAATGGAATAGTAAAGGTCATAATTTCTTGGTTTTCAGGTTAATTAATTCCTGTGGTGTTCATTTAGTTATTATAGCATTTGTTTCTGGAATGCTGCAATCTAAGCAATAGCATGCTTGGAAATAATCTATCGCTGCTTATCAACTTTGCTTTCTTGTTTTGTTTACCAGTCAGCAAACTTTATCCATAGAGTTTAATGGCGATAGTTACTAGCACTACTCTTAATTAATTGCACTACTCTTAATAGCAATTAGATGTCAATGTTGAGGATGGTGAATCCAATTAGGGTATATGCACGTACACTATTCCTATGCAGCTATGCTTCTTTCTATATCTAGTTCTTTCAAATAACTTCTGCATATATGTAATTTCTGTTTTCATACTTAACTTTTTAAATGTGCATATTTGAGTATGATGCCTATATTTCAGGTCGAATGCTCCAGCATGGCCGATACGGCTCGGGAGATTATAAATTCAAATGGATTTTCAAATGGTAGTACTCTTTTTGGCTCAATTCTTCCAAATCATGTGAATTTCTTCATTATTCTTTACATCTGAGTGGTCTTATGGGTTCAATGGTCCTTACCTTTGTTATTTCAGTTATAACAGTTCTTAAGGGGAAGATTGAAGAGATTGAGCTTCCGGTTGCTCAAGTTGATGTTATTATATCTGAGTGGATGGGATACTTTCTGGTCTATGAGAACATGTTAAACACCGTGCTCTATGCTCGTGACAAGTGGCTAGTAAGTTTTACTTTCTATAACTTATACTATAACCTAGGTCTGGGTAATATAATCATTTCTAAGTTTCCAGTAAGCAGACAGAGATAAAATAATTCTGCATGTTTCCAGTGTACTTGTTAAGATGTTACATTTTTTATTACCTGATATTGCAGGTCCAAGATGGGGTTATGTTGCCAGATAAAGCCTCCCTTTATTTGACAGCAATTGAAGATGCTGATTACAAGGAAGAGAAGATTGAATGTGAGCTTAATCACCTCTGGTGTGGATTTAGTTAGGAATATTATATTACATTATTACATACATGTTACATTGATATGTATATAGGTGTCAAATTCGTTGTCTGGCATTGCTGGCATTGATACTTCATCGTTTTGGTTTATGCCTTAATCTATTCTAAATTTCGCTCTTTTGCGTTTTCATGCAATCACAGTTTGGAACAATGTATATGGGTTTGACATGAGCTGCATCAGGAAGCAAGCCATGACGGAGCCTCTTGTTGACACTGTAGAGCAGAAACATATTGTCACCAACTGCCAATTACTCAAGGTTGGGGACTTCCTCTATGTCTGCAGGCTTTGGTTGTTTATTGTTACCCGTTGAAGGTTATGCTTTAAAACAAAAAAATGTCCTAAAATTAGCTCTGTTACCTAATTACACAGACAATGGACATTTCTAAGATGGCTGCACGGGATGCTTCCTTCACTGCACCTTTTAAGCTTGTGGCAGAGCGCGATGACTACATCCATGCTCTTGTTGCCTATTTTGATGTTTCGTTTACCAAGTGTCACAAATTGATGGGCTTCTCCACAGGTCTGATATTGTTTGCTGAATTTATTTGTTTCTTTGGTGGTGGAAATTTTTTTCTTCATGACTATTGGAATATAATGCCCCTGAATATCTATAGCAACATGATTTTATGCACAAAAAGAACTCGAGTGGTGTTATAATAATTTGTGGGCTTTAATGAGAACTTAATCATTTTAATGGGTGGGGACATTTATACTATTTTGTTTGTAATTTGGATGGAATCATGATATGGTGTCATCTAAAGTAGAAATGTAGAATGTTGGGTTTGCATCTGTTGTCAAACCGATTGTTTTGCCGTGTCTGCTATTGGTTGTTGGTTTTGAAAGACAAGACAAAGAAACATGCACTGGCTAAGATTTTCAAGTACATGAAGTTATGTGGTAGTCCTGCTTCTGATCATAAATATAACTCTATACAGGACCCAAATCACGTGCCACTCACTGGAAACAGACAGTACTGTACCTAGAAGATGTGCTGACTATTTGCCAAGGGGAGGCATTGATGGGCACAATGACTGTGGCACCTAACAGCAAAAATCCGCGTGATGTGGATATAACACTAAAGTATTCACTAGACGGGCAACATTGCAAGGCCTCAAGAACACAATATTACCGAATGCGCTGATCTTTTGTTATGTGTGATTCTGGTTGGTGTCATTTTTTTCTGCCAGGAGAAGTTCGAAGAATTCTCCTGCTTTCACCGAGTGCTGCTGCTATACATGCATAGTTTCCCCTCGGTGCTGCTGTGAGCTTGCTCCCATTTATCGTAGCGCACAGCTTCCCTATTAATGGAATGGAGTGTCTTCAAATGCTGCTGGGCTTTGTGATCAGCATATAACCTGAATGTATAGTTAACGTATCGTTTCTTTTGGAATATTCGACTCGACATTGTTTCTTAGTGCTTGAATCAAGTTTTTAGTTATCTGGTTTTGATGACTTTCTCCTATTAATAGCTTAACATTGTTTGCAATGGACAAAAGTTTCTGTTTGTTGGTGCTTAATGCATCTTATGCTTATTGCCAATTTTGCCTTTGGAATTTAGTCATGTTTCTTTTGCTACTGATGTATCAAACATAGATCATTACTAGATCATCAGTTGATACTTTTAATTATCTCCTTCTACAGATTGTACAAGTTGCTTTACTAAAATGTACTGACTTCTAATTTTTGAACATTCAGTGATGATTTAGGTCAACAATGTGTCCCTGTTGTGCTGGGTACTGAGCAGCTTAGAACTCATTATTAAACCAGAATAAAGTGGTATAGAATAAGTGCTAAGCAAATCAAGAGAGTTTCTGCACAGTTCTTAAAAGACTACAAAATTGATTTGGTAGACCCATAATGTGCTTTTCAGAATGCTCAAGTGATACAAAGTTTGTGTACGGCTGAGTGGTTGTAATGCTACTAATCAGAATTATGAAAGGTAAACCAAAAGGCAGATGGAAAACGGAAAATGATGGTAGGGAGTAGCCGTTGTTCCTTGGTTATTGAATTCTACAGCTCAGCTTTACCAGATTTTGAACTCTTCTTCCAGTTTGTTTTCTTGCTTCTCCACCATTGTCTTAATCTATTTGAAACCTTGTCAGCATGACTTTTCAATTTCTCTCCGGCATCAACGACTCCTTTCGTGATCCTTTCCTTCCAATCATACTTTTTACTATCTTTTTGTCTCAGTACTTTTCCCTGTATCAAGGTTTTGACATTCAGTAATTTTCTGGTTTAAAATGTTAAATAAAGGGGAAATGAATCTTATTCTCACCAAATTTGAGGGGAAATCTGCCTCATCATCATCGTCGTCATCTTCTGCGTCTTCATCACCAAATTTTTGGTTCATCAAGTCTTCGCGTGAATACATTTTCATGCCGGGTGCTCCTGGCATTCCCTGAAGCAAATAATAATTAAACACAGTTAAAAGTTTGAAGGGTTGGTAGAAAGAAATGCCAAAGCCAGTCATTTTACTCTTTTCATACCTCCATTGATTTCAATAGCTTCTCCATTTTGGCCTCTTTTTCGGACTTGGCAACAAATGGCTCACCAGGAGTTCTATCCTTTGGAGCAAAAGAAGTGAAATAGATGAGTGCGAGACTTGAGCTTGTCCTATAAAGAATTATCTTTACCAAAAACATTTTTGAATCACTGAAAGCATAATTTGGCAGAGACATGGGAGTCTGAAAGAATTTATCACAACCTAAGGGCTCAAAAAATAAAACAAAGGTTCTTATTCTCTTTTTTGATAATTTAAATCAAAGTTCTTACCACAATGACAACTTTAAATAACTAGAACTAATTTTGCACCAAGGCATGAGAAGAGCCGGCAGAAAGATTTCTTATGACATGGAGTTTTAATCGAGAGTTGAAAACGTGAAATAACACTTCTTTTATATAACAAGCACAAATTTTTTTAATAAAGGCTGGGATTAAATTTCTTTTCTCAGTTTTTACTAATCCAATGAAGCATTTTATAACTACGAAGTAACGAATAATAAAGGCAGCACAAATTACAGATATGCATCAGAGACCATTGAAAAAATATGCTTCTTAGAGTTATAGTACCTTGGGAACTGGTGGCGGCTTCGAACTGCATGCCCCTGTGAGGTCCTTACATATGAAATTTACAAAAGAATCAAGTGAGGGCTTGTTTTTGTACAAGTATTCTGCAGCATCTGTATCAGAATAACCCAAAACCTGCAAGACCAAAGATTCGAGAGTTTAGTCGTTCGATCTCATATTTTGAGTCACAAAGGATATCGATGCCACAGACCCAAAAACAGCTCAACTGAAAACAAAGGATCATAAAATTTAGCTAAAGCACACAGGAAAAAAAAGATATGCATTGATCCAATCTATATTTGTGAATACTTTATTACCTACTCCAGTAACTGGTCGTTCAATCATTGTTTAAGATGTAAAAGGTAATGCAAACAAAAGGAGAAGGCTTTCCCATAGTTTTCCCTGTTTAAAAGCTTTCCCCTTGTTCATGATATCAATCTTGAACATGAAATAAGTGAAATAGCTTATAACAGATACCAGAGCACATCAAGAAAGTAAAAATCTATATCAGGAAAGTGGCTCGAGATATCAGTATTGATAAACTTGGACTCGAATTACAGATCCGTGCAGCTGAGCACAGAGGAAAAATATTATCTGATAGGGTAAACCATAGTCTAAAAGACACAATATCAGAGTTCTGCACTAGCTATTGAATACGAAAAAGAAAAAGAAAAAGAAAAAGAAACAAAAAACACACGCGTGCACACACAAATATGTTTGTAATCTCACCTCTTGACAAGCGCGCTCTATTGTTTTGCATTCTGAATTACATTGTCCTTCAGACTCTTGTTCAACAAGCTGAGTACAAGAATTCAAAATGTAATCAACCTCATGCTTACTGATACAAAAAAATACAAACATCTCAATTGCAATTGTGTTTTACCTCTAGTTTATCCCCTTTCTCCACAATATCAATTTTAAGGATCCAATCTGCTTCTTGCTTCTTCAGATTACAAACATTTTCCGCTATCTCTATAATTTGATACTCCGATATCTGCTTCCAAAAACCACAAAAACACCTATACATCACAATCAGATGGAGGGAAAATAATGGAGAAAAAAAACAATAAAGCTATTGATCACACTATGAAAATATACAAGTCAAACACTACATTCTAAACACAAGCAATCCACCAAGAAGCCAAAATTATATAAAGAACATAAATACGTGGGTAATAATCATTCACTGAAAAACAAACAAATTAATTACAATAAGAAAATAGAAAAAAATTTGTTCATCAATTGAAAAAGACACTGGAAAAAAAAAGCTCATAACTTCCTGAATTGACATGTTATGAAAGAATTTGAAAAGAAGCCCAGATAATAAAATCACCTTTTTAGGTGAGATCTCAGCTTGTTTGGCTTGAACCTGGTGGTATAATTGTGACGCCAATTTCTCACAGACTTGACATTTTATAAAGGGAATGTCTTCTTTTCGTGCCACTCCGACTGGTTTCTTGGCGCAGTGCGATAGAGGCATCCATGAGCATACTATCACTAGTAAAAATATCACTAGCAATTGTAATATTTGATCAAATTTCGCCATAGTTAATTCACACCCCAAAAAACGCACTGATGATCGTTGTTTTTAGTTGCACTGACAGAGACGAAGATTGTTCTCTGTTATCGTTTCTTTTGCTGTATCCCATTATACGACGTCGTTGCGTTCTCCAAAGATCTTACGTGTTTTGCTGTTTCTGATTGGCTGGTGAAAGCCACGTGTGCTGGCTCGCAATTATACTGTACAGAGTAACAGAATAAAGATAAATATTACCCAATATGTTATTTGGCTATTTTAATTAAGTGGAACTAAAAAAAGCAATAAAAGTTAAAATCTAGAATTAAAAAAACTCATTAAGATTAAAAGCGAACAAAAAGGAGCGTCACTAATTAAATAGATTAACATAATACTTTGTTCACAAAATGATTCTTGTATTTTTTTATTTTATACGTGCGTTTATGAATCCATATGCTATACATTTCTATATTATTCTTTTGATAGATATTTTTATTTTCTTTTACCAAGAATCTTGATATATTTTTACGTGTTATTCGTCACATTTTTAATTAACTAGGATAAACAAATATAAAAATAATGTTTTCCTCTTCTAATATGCATCTTTTTTTTTTTTTTTTTTTTGGGAAAATCTAATATGCATCCTTGAACTTACTTTATAATTTTTTTCTTTCTTCACCAAAATGTAGGATTATTTTTCCTATGATGCATAAAACTTGTCAAATATGAAATTTCCGGCTCCCCTTTTTCCATTTTTTCAACAATGACTAGATTAATTAGTATGTTCCTGTATTTTGTAGTATGCTCCACGATATAAAGTTGACCGTCGATGTAGGAGATCTCCATCCTACTTCCAAAACCCTAAATTATCTCATACCCCTCAAAGTATCCGAAATCAACTTTAGGATTTAAGCATTTCACCACTCCTCCAGCTATGGCGTCAACCTAGCTGGCCCCCAACCCCACAATATCCCCCATTTTGTTGGCAAAAGCTACGAAATCGCCATTAATCAATCAATTGAAGCCCTCTTATCCTCCCTACAAAACTTTAATCCCAAAAATTCCACTAATTTCGCGTCCGAATTTCAACAATTCGTGCAATTTAAAGCTGATCCACCTTTGGAAAGCATTTTGGTTTATGCAGCTTTAACTTTTACTCGCCCAAGCACATCATAAACTGAATCTTTCAGCCGAATTTCAGACATTAAAGATTTGTTTCAGCTTATAGTTTCTTGCTCTGCCTCTTTCAATTCTATAAAAAGCATTGCTTTAGTTGCACCTGTTATATATAATTTGCAATCTTGATGTGAATGGCTTTTTGAGGTCCAAGAAAGAGAGAAAAATTGATGGAGAAATCAGAAGTCTGGTGGACTCTATTCTTGGCTATATAAGTGTTTGCTGTAATGGTTTTGATGGAAAATTTGATGAATTGGAGGGTTTGATTAGGCCACTGAAGATTTGAGTAGCTTTTGGTTGGTGGATAATGGTGTGAAAACATGAATGTAGAATCTTTGAGGACTTTTTTTTTTCCACTTTGAGCGATGTCATTGTTAAAAAGGTTAGTGTTGAAGGATGTGAGATGATTGACCTTGCTGGTTTTGTGATGGCTGAGGCTTTTTGTTGAAGTTGTGCTGGAAAATCCGGGAGGAGGGTTTCAGAGAGAAGATGCAGAATGAGCTCAGATCATGGATAGTTGGTTCCATTACTGGATTGCGGAGCTCATATTTCTATGGTTAGCATTGACATTACTTTCTTGTGCAATATGAATAGTTTATGTTAAGTTATAAACTTAAAATTGCAAGTAAACCACAAGGTCCACAATTCCTAGAACAATAACTACCATCATCAATGGAGTGCCCGCTGATGAAATTTTGCTAGTATGGATTCTTGTTTCCTTATCAATTTGATGTTTTCTTCCGAACTGACATCTTAAACCGTATGCAACTGAATTTCTTATAGTCTCTGCTCCAAATGTTGACTCAGCTTCTTGCTTGGCCAAATATCATTTTAATGGCAGCTGAATATTTGTGCTCTATTGTTTTCCGTTTTACTATGGACAATTAATGTTCTGGTCAATGAGAATATACAATGGTTGATGGACCAATTCAATTTTTCATGAGGAAGATAGTGCATTGTGGAGAAAATATGTATCAGTAAAATAAAAATTGGAACATTTTGTTTATCTTGCTTTTTAGCACAGTTGAGTTATAATTAGGGAAATAACTATTACAATTGTTTGCTTAGTGATCTTTTTCTGATGGAGATTTTGATTTTGGAAGAACAACTCAAGTATTCTTCTTTGGTCACATGTCTAGTTGATAATCTTAATTTCTCTTCTGCTTGTGTTTGTAGTGACTCTTTTGAGTATGCTTTTGGATCCAGTTCTGCCTATAACCTCCGTCATGGTTAGTTAATTAGTTTGGTTCTCATGTATCTGCTATGTACTTAATCACTCTCAGTGCTAGTTGTATGATTTTTTATGCAAGTTCACGAGTTACATTCTTGAACAAAACCTCTTTGCATTTACTGACAGCTGAGCTCCAAATTGTGCCGAACATTGCTATACATTCGGAGTTGTTCCCTCTTGCCTTTTGGTCCAAATTATCCTGATTATAAAGAGTACATTTTTTTCTTAACTTTCTGCAGAACAATGAGCATGAAGATGGTTTGAGGAAAGTTCTTTTTGATGCTTTGATACTGGTGGAATATTCTTTCCTCAGTCCAGAAAGTTTGGGAAAACTACCAGTGGAGCATACCAAACGTGTCATTCTTACCAAATTGTTGCTTACTCATGAAGCTATTGAGTTTTTTCGGTGGGAATTAATGAAAAATAATCTTGTTGCCAAACATTACTTATCCAGATAATATATAACATATATATATATATATAAGGGTATTTCTGATTTACTGCAGGGAACATGGAGAACAGTCAAAAGCTATTCCATATACGAATGCCTTTGCTAATTCTAGTTTTCCCAACTTAATAATTAAATGGATCAAGAGTGAGATTGGAAATGAATCCAGCCCCAACGAACAAACAAGATCATCACCAAGAGCATTTGTAAGTAAGTAGTTAAAGTACCATTCACCATCTTGTTCAGGCATACTATTATACTTGTGTTGGTAAATTACGAAAACTATTCTTGAGGTTTAGCCCGATTACAACTCGAGTTATCATTCAAAATTACAAATACTCCCTTAAGGTATAATTGGTTAACATATACCCCCAATTGAGGTGCAATTTGTAAAATAGAAAGGGAATATTTGTAAGGGATAATTCCAAAAACAAAAACCCTGAGTTTCGGGCTAATTTAAAAAAAAAAAAAAATCAGAGATTTTTGAAAATTGCAAAAAACCCCTTCATAAGTAAAAAATATTCAAAAATCCTCTTGATATTTATAGGAATATTACACTTACCACCTTAAATTAAAGATTGAATCAATCCTGAGGAGTCTTTTTGTAATTTTGAAACATCTCTTAATTTTTTGTAATTAGCCCCAACCTCAGGTTTTTGTTTTTCTTTTTGTAATTATCCCTTTTTCTAATTTTGATAGATAGCTGTTTTTTTTTTTTTTGTAATTAGACTGAAGCTTGTTTTTGTAATTAATTGGACTTGTGTTAATTAAAAGTTGTTTGTTACTGTCCAGGATGGTTGATAAACATAGAGAACAGAGGAATAAAGATATTTGATGATGATATCTCCAAATTCCGTACTGCATTTAATTCAGAGGAGGCTTTGGAGCAAATTGCGGACATGGAAGAAGGGAAACAACATGATTCTGATCTCCTAATACATAAGTGAGGAAGATGAGAAAATGAAGGAAAGCATGAGTGCTGCATTTACGGCTGCAGCCCACTCGATGCAATCGAATAAAGGAGGAAGAAAACGGAAAACAAAAGACGGTGAAAAGAAAAACCAAGTTAAGTTTGTAAAGTATAAAGCTTTCGATCATTATTCGTTGTCAAGAGAAAGGTCTGCAGATCCAAAAAGTGATCATTCAGATAGTGGGAGTGACCTGGAGAATCCATCCTCAGATGAAGATATGAAATAAAGGGAATAAAGATCTTTATGAAGGAAGAATTACACAGATGAATTTGTATTTTCTATTTTTGTCTTTTAAATCAAAAGATATGAAGAAAGTGTCAAGATAATATTTACCCTTATGAGAAAATTCATTAAGCCCCTTGAACTTTTACATACTACCAACATGATGTTTATTTTAGGGTTAATTTACAAAAAGCATCATTGAGGATTGTGGTAGCTACCAAAAAAATAAATTCAACTAATTTCTAAAGTTACAAAATGTACCCCTGAGGTTTCCGGACTTGCAGTAATCTAAGGGTTCATTTGGATGGAGGGTTTTTCAAATCCAACGTAATTGAAAATGAATGGATTTCAAATACCTTGAATTTAAAATTCATCTCTTGTTTGGATGATGTGGATTTGTGTAGGAATTTCAAATCCATGATAAAATTTTGATAAAAAATTAAAAGCTCTATTCATTTTCTTAATTGACATTTAATAAATGTATGTGTAAATGTGTCATGTGTGTGTAAGTGTATGTAAATGTGTTTTGTGTGTGTAGTGTGTGTAAATGTGTTTGTGTGTGTGTGTGTGTGTGTAAGTGTGTTTAGTGTTTGATAAATGTTTTTATCTTGATTTTGATTATTTTGTTTTAAAGAGTTTTTACACCAAAACAATGTTTGAAAATGTTGTCCAAATACTCCCGATTATTTTAAAATATTTTTACTAATTTTTCTGAGTATTTCTTTAAGTTTTTTTCGATAAAAATTGGACAACACTTCCGTTTCGCGTTGGACCTGTCGCCCTATAGGGCAACCCATACCGAAAATATGTTTTGAAACAGAAAATGAGACGAAAGTAAAATTGAGGAGGTCAACCTAGGTCGACACAGGCATTGGCCGGTGGCGTCGGCCGACCCAGTCGGCCGTCGCCCCTGGTCGGCCGTGCACACAGGAGTGATTGTTTGAGACAGAACTCCCTGGACTTGATTTTTGAAGCACACGACGGTTCAACACAGGTCGACCGGTCGGACTCCCCGTCGACCGGTCTCCTGTGTAAATTTTTGATTTTATTTCCAACGCCTATTTCTCGCGCCACCTGGGCGCCCTACCGTTTTGACAAAAATTCTAGCCGTTGACAATGAGACAACTCTTCCTTAATTTATGGGATTGATTTCTAACAACTTTATTCTTGATTTTAATTGTATTTTTACGTAGATTTTCAATCCCCAAGAGGAGTCTATCTATGATTAATCATCTCCTATAAATAGAGAAGAATTGAAGCAACACAATAAGAGAGAATACTACAACACAACAAGAAACATTCAAGCAAACATATTTGTTCTTCTTTGTTATTATTCTTGTTGTAATTCGCCTAGCTTATCACTTTCACATCTTGAGGTCTAGGCTTTATTTCTTGATTACACTTGCACTCAAAATTGTATTATTCATTATCGAGTTGTAATCTTGAATTTGTGGTCATCATTCAACACAAGATATCCTTGTGAGTGTTCTTGTGGTAAGAACATACTTAGATGATCTAGGTGATAGGTTCAAGAAGATTGTGGTGATCTTCTTATTGAAGAGTGTGGTGCTCTTCGAGGTGTTGAAGAATTTGGTGTTCTTCAAGTCGGAAGATTGTGGTAATCTTCACAAGGTGCCGTTGAAGATTGTGGTGATCTTCAAGTGAGATAGTGGTAATCTCCAAAGAGGTGTTGTAAGGTGTTGTTGTATTAATTGTGGTAATTAATAAAATCTTTTTCCTTTTGAAATCCATCCCTGGAATCTTTGGGGTGGTAGAGGATTAGACCCAGGTGGGTTGAACCTCTATAAATCGACGCGTGTTGTTTACTTCCCGCACCTTTATTCTTGTCTTGGCTTGTTTGATTCGAAAAAGCGGGCATAATCGAGAAAATCGAGAAAATCTATTCACCTCCTCTAGATTATCGTAGCCGCTTGGACTTACATTTAGATGTACTAGTCTTTTGCCGTGCGATGCACGGATGTATATATGTGAGGCGTCCGTCTTGTCTTTGTGACATATGCATTTTTCTAATGGTTCTACGAATTATATCTCATGTATTGTAATGATTTAATATAGCATCAAACATAGACATGTGTTAATGTTTTTATTGGGCAAAAACTCATATAGACCGTCTTACGGGTCTTAATCCGTAAGACGGATCCTATTTGACCCGCGGATCCTGTTGACCGGATATGCGAGTCAACAACAAATTCTCTGCCTTTTTTTTTTGTTTTTCTTCCTCGATTAAAGTAACGCTTTTATGAGAAAAAGTATCGGTTCTTTTAGATAAAGTATCATATTTTTAATATAGCCACAGATTATGATTACATTATATTGAAGGACAAATAAATATATCACGAGTTAAAGTAACACCTTTATAAGTAAAAATATATATTTTTGAGACAAAATATCATATTTTAAGAGTAAAAATATCTATTTTTTAAATAAAGTATTATATTTTTTAATAATAAATACAAAGAAAGATGAATAATAAATATGATAGAGTTAAAGTAATATTTTTATAAGTAAAGTATTTGTTTTTTGAGATAAAGTAACATATTTTTTAATATAGTCACAAATTATGAATATATTACAATATATATATACAATAAATATATATATATATATATATATATATAGAGTTAAAGTAACACTTTTATACGTTAAAGTATTTATTTTTTGAGATAAAGTATCATGTTTTTTAATATAGTCACAAATTAGAAATGAAGGAAAGAAGGAAAAATAAAAAAATATGATATAGTTAAAGTAACACTTTTATAAGTAAAAGTATCCGTTTGTTGAGACAAAGTATTAGATTTCTTAATACGATTACAAACTAGGAACAAAAAAAGAGAAAAATAAAAACTAAATATGATGTAGTTAAAGTAACACTTTTATAAGTATCCATTTATTGAGATAATGTATCATATTTTTAATAGACTTGGTTTGATTCTTAGCCTCTTCATTTAGAGGCGTTTTTAGTTTTTATTCAATTTACCAGGCGTATTTATGAATGACTTTATATATATGGTTATACGAAGTTGCACAACAAACACTAGTGGTGTAGTGGTAGAACACCACCTTAAACATGTATAGATCGCGGGTTTGATTTAGCGCTAGCGGTTTTTTTTTTTTTTTTAAATAACAGGTTGGCGGGCGGGCGGGTAGGGCTACGAGATCATGAGCGGGTTTGTGAGTGGGTCAGGGTCAGTAGGATCTGCGGGCTTGTGGGTGGGCGGGGCTGTAGGATCCGTCTTATGGAATAAGATCCGTAAGACGGTCCTACAAGAGACCTACTCTTTTTTTATTGATAAAGTCAAAAACAAAAAAATATCATACCTCAAAATCATTAAAAAACATACATTCAAGTCTATGTATTTGTGTTCGATCTTTTAAAACTGATTTTTCATAAAACCGCACAGTGTGCACCTTCATCGTCCAATTCGTTTTAGTCATGTTTATATTCCTATAATTGTGAAAGTATGTGTCATACTTTTTTTCAAGGTTGTAGTAGTAATTTTGGATGCAAAACTATTTTCCAAAGTTGTTCGTATGTGTAGGAGAACTAAGTATATTACTTAAGAAAATAGGAGACAATAAAATATAGTTGAGGCGATGTTATTGATCTTATTATATTTATTTTTGGAGATGTTTTTACTTTTGCGGATTTTGTCTTTTATTTTAAAACTTATTGTGGGGATTTGTATTGTATTATTTGGAATTTTCAATTATTAAGTTCTATTCGTGTTCTCATATATGGTATTTTCAAACCGTGCGATACACAAACCGTATTTTTATTGATTGCAAGAAGTTTAGAATATCAATAAATTGTTACGTATTAAATTATGATTCGAATATGCTAAAAAGATTACCAATTATAAAAATATAAGCATTCATATATATTTTTTTAATATAATGATCTTCATTATTTTTTGGAGATGAAAATATAAAATTATTTATTTACATTAGGAAAGTATGAATTATGTGAAAATTCGATTTACGAAAACTAATAAATTTTTATTTTTTAAATTAAGAAATATAAAAATTGTTGTCAAATTAATTTTACATTAATAAACAGAACTTACCAAACTAGGTTGAGGATGAAAACCCAATTTACTGAAAATAAGAAATTACAATAGTCAAAATACACAAATATACAAATTATTCAATAGTACTACAAAGTAAAATTTTGAGTAAAAATATATCTTTTATTTATTTATTATATTTAATTTTTATTTTATATGTGGAATATGAGTGTCAAACTCAAGATCTTAAAATAGTGATTAATTTGATATATTATACGTAAAAAACTAATCAAAAACGGAAAAAGATATTAAATTTCAAAATAAATAAAACAATAATACACACACATATTTGGAAACCAATTAATGTGGTACACAGATCTAGAAACCATAAAATTACAAATGTTTTTTACCTTTTCTTTTTCCAAACTTTTATTACTTTTTATAGGAATGAAAAATGGGTGAGAAAAACTTATGGTTACTATTTTGAGAATAGTCTCTCTTTATATATACTAGTGTTTAATACGTACATCGCATGGGGTGTGTTGTGTGGGATCATATGAATTGTATTGTGTCGATCATATTTGGTATGTTATTTCGAACCATATAAATTGGATGTAAATAAAAATTATAATTTTAATAAATTTTGGAAATATGAAAATATATTTCAAACAAATTAATCAAATTTAAATATTATATTTAACAATTACAAAATTTGAAAAACTTATTTGTACACCACATTTGTCGTTTGTTTATTTTTTTGATTAAATCGTGACCACGGACTAATATTTTAAAACCCTTACGATTGGTGACTTGGGAAACATCAACACATAATTGGCCATGATTGAATACTTGAATCTTCAAATCGACATTAGAGATAATCCTGTATCATTCAATTTTTTTGAGATTTATCCTTCCCGTCCAACCACTACTCCCAACTTATTAAAAAAATTCGACATTAGAGAGATATTGTCCCTGGATCTTGTTTATAGTCATAGCATACGATACAATCGAGGAAACTGTCTTCACTTTGAAACTTGAAGGGAGTTAAGAAGTCCGACAGGTTAGTATCATTCGCAGAATCAATACTTTATGACCTAAATTGGTTTCACTTTAGCTTCAAATACATGTTTGGAGATTTCGTAATCACATAATAGAAAGAAAAAAAGATAGAAATAGTAATCTTGAATCTCGGTTTAATACCAAATAGATATAAATTATGTTCTTTGCGGTGGGGTGTCAAAATATTATCCGAATGAGTGAGTGTACAGATGATCATATTAAAGTTATATATATTGTAAGTCCAAGCGGCTACGATAATCTAGAGGGGGTGAATAGATTATCTCCATCTTTTTGATTTCGTCCTCTTTTTATAATCGAATGCTCAAACAAAATAATAAAGGTGCGGAATGTAAACAACACACGTCGATTTAAAGAGGTTCAACCCACCTAGGGCCTAATCCTCTACCACCCCAAAGATATCCGGGATGGATTTCAAAGGAAAAAGAATTTTATTAATTACCAAAATTAATACAAATTCAACTTACAACACCTTTGAAGAGCACCACACTCTTCTTTAACAACACCTTTGAGATTACCACAATCTCTCTTTGAAGATTACCACAATCTTCCTTCAACGGCACCTTGTGAAGATTACCACAATCTTCAACCTTGAAGAATACCAAATTCTTCAACACCTCAATAAGAAGATCACCACAATCTTCTTCACCACACCTAGATCATCCAAGTGTGTTCTTACCACAAGAACACTCACAAGGATATCTTGTGTTTGAATGATAACCAAAAATCAAGATTACAACTCAATAATGAATAATACAATTTGAGTGCAAGGTGTAATCAAGAATAACCTAGACCTCAAGGATGTGAAAGTGATAAGCTAGGCAAATTTACAACAAGAATAATAACAATGAAAGACCAAGTATTTGCTTGAAGTGTATCTTGTTGTGTTGTATCTCAATTGTTGTATTGGTTGCTCAAAAACTTCCTCTATTTATAGGAGATGATTGATCAAGCATAGGCTCCTCTTGGGGATTGAAAATCTACAGAAAAATACAATTAAAATCAAGAATATAGTGTTAGAGATCAATCCCACAATTTAAGGAAATGTGTCTCTGTGTCAAACGGTCATATTTTTGTTTGTCAATACACACAGATGACCGGTCGCACGAAATAAGAGAAATAAGAACACTTTGAAAATTTCAACAGGCGGCCGGCCGACATAGGCTTCGACCGGTCGACCCTGTCTCAACCGGTCCCCCTCATCTATTTTGTTGGAAAAAATCAACTGTTTCATCGCCAACTTGCGGTCTTGGCCGACCCACAGGCGATGACGGCGACCGACCGGCCGACGCCCGATCGGCGGCCTTGGCCGACTACTGCTTTTTACTTCCGTCTCATTTTCTTTTCTAAAAACATCTTCAGGTACGGGTTGCCCTATAGAGCGACCCGGTCGACCACGAGACAAAATGTTGTCCAATTTTTTTCGAAAATAAAACTCAAGAAATACTCCGAAAATTTAGTAAAAACATTTTAAATCAATCGGGAGTATTTAGACAACATTTAGAAATCTTGTTTAGGAGTAAAAACCCATTAACATAAAATCATTAAAAGTGTTGTCCATTATTATCAAAAATAAACTTGAGGAAATACTCCGAAAATATTAAAACCATTTTAAATCATTTAGGAGTATTTGGACAACCTTTAAAAACATTGTTTTGGTGACAAAATAAAATCATCAAAATTAAGATAAAAACATGTATCAAACAATCTCCCCTTTTTGATGATTACAAACCAAAACAAGTTTTACACAAATTTGGAGAACAATTTTAGAAATGATTTTCCGGTAAAAACAATTGACCGTTTGGAAGCAATCAAAAATTTCCAAAAATATTAAAGCAAGCAATTAGGGAGTAAATATTTTCAATAATAAGCACAAGCTCCCCTATCAACAAGCATATCAAGAATAATGTAAAAGCAATTTTCCATAAGCTAAAAGCTTTAGCTTTTACAGTTTGTTCAAGAGCTTATAAGCACAAGCTCCCCTATCAACAAGCATATCAAGAATAATGTAAAAGCAATTTTCCATAAGCTAAAAGCTTTAGCTTTTACAGTTTGTTCAAGAGCTTATAAGCTCCCCCTGTCAAAAACATCATTTATATAAGTCCATCAAGCAATTATATAAGTCCATCAAGCAACAATTGGACTAAAAATAAATCACAACTTATGGCTTTTATGAGCCATAGCTTATAGCTTTTGTAACAAGCTTTTTTTTTTTTAGCTAATGAGCCAATATCCTGTTTCTCCCCTTTGGAATCATCAAAAGAATGTTAGGATGATAAAAACATCATATAAATATATCAAAGTGCGCAAACGAGACGGTTTATCAACCATCGAGCAATTTATACATAGAGTCTAGGAAAATGGGAGAATTGTAACATAAGAGATCCACAAGAGGTTGCATATAGTCCTTGTAAAGGTTTCAAGCCAAAAATTTTCATATCATCAATCAACCTCATTTCAAAGCTCAAAAAGATCATATGCACCATATGCAACATTTGTCCATCAAATAAGAAGGCTCAACAAAAAGATTCTCAAGGGTTCAACCCAATTGAGATAATATAAGCTAAGAAGAATCAAGACATTTTCAAATGCCAAAAAATGGAGCATCCATCAAGTAATATAAGTCATGCCTTAAACAATACATGTATGATATATCAAATGTCCCATCATATCCAACTAAGCATAATGATCAAAGTATCAAAAGAAGCACTTTTACCATCAAGTACTTCATACCAATTATCAAACAATGCTTAAATTAGAGTATTTTTACCATCAAATACTCCATCAAAATCATGATCATCCACAAGTCATTATCAACTTGAAATTTTAACCCTTTTAAGAAAAAACAAGCAAATATCATTAGTACAAATGAGTTTTACAAAGGTTCATAAAAATACAAAGCATTATTAATGAAAATTCTAGAAAGTAAAGGGGTGGGGACATCATTCCTCATCCGAGGAGAAGCAAGTTCCGGAATAAGGTCCTTGATGAATTTCTTCAACTTCCCGATAGACTTTTGCATTTTGGAAGTCTTTTGCTCCAAAGCCTCATACTTCGTCTCATGAAAAGCCCTCATCTCATCAAATTCGGCTTGAGTATACCTCCTAGGCGTTTGAGCACCGGTATTACCCTCCGGATTGCTTGGTTCGCCTTCTTCCGCCAATCTTGCGGCCTCAACATCATCAAAGTAGTCATTAGGATCGGGGGACTCTTGACCTCTTCCTCTAGCCATTTTGGTTGGTCGGATGTCCATATTCTTGCGCATTGTGACCATTTGGGAGATGTTATCAATGTCGAAGTCATTTTGAAATACTTCCGAGTTACACTCCGACGAAGGTAGTCCAAATTGAATAAGGAGTTTACAAATCCAATTTCCCATAACCAACTTCTTATTACCTTGAGTGATGGACTCGATTAGACATTGAATAAGTATCGCACCAAAGTTAAGTGGTTCCCTCCTAGCAATCTTATAAGTCAAAAAGTAATCCATGTTGCTAGGCATCTTTTCCGACTTACCACAAATGCAATATGAGACAATGACCGACAAAATACGATGCTCAAGTGTCATTGCCAACAAAGAATACTTTGGCCATACTCCCAAATACGTCTTTACTTCTTTCATTGACACCCCCAACATTTCATCATTCCAAGTCCCACAAGAGAAATAATCCCAACCACCTTCTCTAACACGTAAAAGCCGACAAATATCATTGGGAGTCCATCTAAAATGACGACCCTTTACAAGCGAATTAACGGCAATCGGCTTTCTTTCATTATCATATTGCACCCACATATTAGCATAAAAATGTTGGATAATATCATCATCATACAAAACATAAGCATGCTCCCATAGATACATCCAACCTTGCTCCTCAAAAAAATTCTCTAATAGTAGGATACTCATTTGTAAATGAACTAAAATGACACATTTTAGTCCGAGCAATAGATTTTCCTCCCATTCCCGAATCCTCATAATACCATTCCACATACTTATTGATGAAATTAAGAACATTGTGGGAATTAGGAGCTTGAGTAACAAAAGATTTTTACCTTTCGCCCAACGACAATTTTGGAGCGAAATTGTTCCGCGTAGCTCGGTAATTTGGGCCCGAGAGAGAATGGGATTTCGAACATCATCACCTTCTTGAGCCACGTTTCTTTGAGCGGCTCGAATATCCCTTTGTTCGGCTTCCTCTTGCCGATTTCTCGAAGAACCCTCTCCGCCCCTTCTACGCTTGGAGATGGGATTTCGACCGTAGAATTTCTAGGAGGAGCCATATATGAAAGATTCTTGTGAAAATAAGAAGATTAGCAACAAGAATCGTGAAAAATGATGAAGAATTGAAGATTTGAAGAAAGGGGATGAATTTTTGCTCAACAAGGGTTTTGAGAAATATGGTGCGTCTGCTTAAGAATCAAGACAGAACGTTTTTAAGTCGCAAAAATAGCCTGGCGACCGGTAGAGGTAGGGGCGATCGGCCGACGCGTCGCGGCGACCGGTCACCCCCGCTTTAACCATCCTGTAATTCTTTTCTTTTCCCAAAGTTTTGCAAAATTCGATTTTTACCCCAAAAGTTTTAAAACTTTGCAAAAGATAATCTTGGACTATATCCAACAAATATGGGTTTTGGAAAAACATATATTCGAGAAAATCGAGACTTAACACGTAGTGCCTTTTTAAAGAAAATATTTGCAAGATCATTTAGAAGACTTAAGGGGTTAAAATGAAATATCTTGAAAGATATGTGCATAAGCATAATATCGAGTTTAAAGAGAAATACGAGTAGACATACCTCGATAGTTTAAGAAACTTGATGACGTAATAGCCAATGAGTATGAGATATGTATCCTACACAATTCTTAGACAAATATTGCATAGAAAATACAAATGTAGGAAAGTAATAGGAGAAAAAAAAACTTATGCTATAAGATTACATAAGAGATAATAAGCCACACAAGTCTAATTAAATGCACAAGAGTTTTAGAAAATCATGCAAGGTCTTCTTTTAAAAATATATTGAAACTCACAAATATATTAAAGACCTAAATTAGAAAATGATTGCATGAAAACTTATTTTGCAATTAAGACATAAATAAAAACATGCATATAATTAAGATAAAATGCATATATAAATGGAGAGATACGATTTACCAATTACGCCGTTTCCATGGGTTGTGTCTTTCCCATTGTTGATGATATCTTTCCATTGAGAAGTCACTTTGTTGATGATGACTTCTTTGATTACTCCATTTCCAAGATTTGTTACCTTCCCTTTGTTGATAGTCTCTTCTTCTTTGAAAATCATCTTGTTGATGATGTCTTTGCCATTTCCAAGGATTGTGTTCTTCCCATTTTTGATTATATCTTCTTCTTGAAATTGGCTTTGTTGAAAATAGTTTCTCCTTCTTTGATCAAATGAAACGGCCATTTGATGTCTTCTTGGCGGTATGAATTTTCTTTGATCATTATTTCACGGGTACCTAATAACACATTATTTTGTGGTACCCTTATGTGTTTGGGTCCTTTAGGATTAGTCTTGAGACTTTTAGGTCTCCAACGATAATTAGAGCTATTTCTAGACGACAAAAAATTAGCCGTATGACCCTTTTTACCGCAATAGAAACATGTAATAATTCTAGGAGCATAATGACCAACATGCTTAGAGACTTGATTCTTATTCATATGATTGACACCATTAAGCTTGTGATCAAGTTCTAGTTTCAATTATCACAACAATCAACAATATCATCGGTACTCAAGTAGGATTTAGATAAATCCTTTTTCATGCAATTAATATCCTCAACGAGAGTACTATTTTCTTTTTCAAGGTTTCTAACCTTGTCAAGTGTTTGGTGTGAGCACATGATAGTGATTCATAGGAAGTAAATAAACTATCCTTATTATTTTTCAAAACATTGAATTCCTTTTTCAAATTTTTGTATTTAACAAGTAAGCTTTGGAATTCATTTTGAAGTTCATCATAATCATTTTGCAAATCACTATAATCTTTTTGAATGACAATATCATAGGAAGTAGAGGGTTTAAGACATACCTCATTTTCTTCATTGATGCCCATAAAGCAATATTCAACTTCTTCATAATTGGAAGTTGTAAGAGGCTTGTTCCTTAGATATGAACTTGTATCCCTTTGAGAAGTAGATGCTTTTGTTTGGCTTCTTTCATTTGCAAATACTCCATAGATGGCTTCTAAATTTTGCCATACTTCATGTGCCGATTTTATTCCTACAATATGTTCATATTCTAAATTAGTAAATGAACAATACAAAATATTGAGAGCTTTACCGTTTAAGGAGATGATTTTCTTCTCTTCATCATTGAGCTTTTTGAAGCCTTTTGAGGTGTGTGGTGTATCTTTCGTCGGAATGGATTCTCCGTTCATGACGGTGTTCCAAATGTCGAACCCGCAACCTTGTAAGTAGCATTCCATTCTTTCTTTCCAAAAAGTAAAATTTTTGGAATCAAATAGTGGTGGCTTGGTGGTGGAAGTGCTTGGATAGATGAGCTTCGTTAGAGTAGCGACGATCGTTTCTCTTCACTCGCGATGTGAAACGAGCTTGCCAAAGAGTTTGGCTCGATACCACTTGTAAGTCCAAGCGGCTACGATAATCTAGAGGGGGGGTGAATAGATTATCTCCATCTTTTCGATTTCGCCCTCTTTTTATAATCGAATGCTCAAACAAAATAATAAAGGTGCGGAATGTAAACAACACACGTCGATTTAAAGAGGTTCAACCCACCTAGGGCCTAATCCTCTACCACCCCAGTATATCCGGGATGGATTTCAAAAGGAAAAAGAATTTTATTAATTACCAAAATTAATACAAATTCAACTTACAACACCTTTGAAGAGCACCACACTCTTCTTCAACAACACCTTTGAGATTACCACAATCTCTCTTTGAAGATTACCACAATCTTCCTTCAACGGCACCTTGTGAAGATTACCACAATCTTCAACCTTGAAGAATACCAAATTCTTCAACACCTCAATAAGAAGATCACCACAATCTTCTTCACCTATCACCTAGATCATCCAAGTGTGTTCTTACCACAAGAACACTCACAAGGATATCTTGTGTTTGAATGATAACCAAAAATCAAGATTACAACTCAATAATGAATAATACAATTTGAGTGCAAGGTGTAATCAAGAATAGCCTAGACCTCAAGGATGTGAAAGTGATAAACTAGGCAAATTTACAACAAGAATAATAACAATGAAAGACCAAGTATTTGCTTGAAGTGTATCTTGTTGTGTTGTATCTCAATTGTTGTATTGGTTGCTCAAAAACTTCCTCTATTTATAGGAGATGATTGATCAAGCATAGGCTCCTCTTGGGGATTGAAAATCTACAGAAAAATACAATTAAAATCAAGAATATAGTCATTAGAGATCAATCCCACAATTTAAGGAAATGTGTCTGTCAAACGGTCATATTTTTGTCATCATTAATACACGGGCGACGGTCATACACGAAAATAAGAGAAATAAGAACACTTTGAAAATTTCAACAGGGCGGCCACTGGCCGACATAGGCTTCGACCGGTCGACCCTGTCTCAATCGGTCCCCCTCATCTATTTTGTTGGAAAAAATCAACTGTTTTCATCGCCACTTGCAGTGTACCGTCGACCGACTGGCGACCGCGACCGACGGCCGACGGCGGCCAAACGCCTACGACGGCCGACGACGCTGCCTTTTTACTTCCGTCTCATTTTCTGTTTCTAAAAACATCTTCAGTACGGGTTGCCCTATAGAGGCCCAGGTCGACCACAAGACAAAATGTTGTCCAATTTTTTTCGAAAATAAAACTCAAGAAATACTCCAAAATTTAGTAAAAACATTTTAAACCAATCGGGAGTATTTAGACAATATTTAGAAATCTTGTTTAGGAGTAAAAACCCATTAACATAAAATCATTAAAAGTGTTGTCCATTATTATCAAAAATAAACTTGAGGAAATACTCCGGAAAATATTAAAACCATTTTAAATCATTTAGGAGTATTTGGACAACCTTTAAAAACATTGTTTTGGTGACAAAATAAAATCATCAAAATTAAGATAAAAACATGTATCAAACATATACATGGATCGTTCAAATGAGACCAAGCCCTTTAGGTGAGATCGTAGGGACATATCATGTGATGAGAATCCATGGACGAAAGACCCAATAACAAAGTGCGCTTGGTCCTGTGGCGATGGCTCGAGCAAGAAAGTTCAAGGAAGCACTCAATGAGTTGATTCAAGTCATTCAAAAGGAGACCGAGAGTGTATTGCCGATGGAGAAAGATGTTCGGGTGGTCCATTGATTCGCGTCATCAACATTCAAGAGTCCACCTCGGATCGAGCAAGCGAAGGATGCCATGAATACAAGTCATTTTGCGTCTTGAAGACTTTGCAATCAAGTTCTCAATAGTGTCTTATATTCGTCTATCTTAGTTAGTCATATACTGATTTTTTTTGAGTCGTTTAATGTTTTGGAGGCCAAATAAACCATTAAGGCCGTATCTTAAGTTTATATTTCGAGTTTGGGATAAGCGGGGTCAAATTCAAAGACAAAAGTCAAAGGGGTGTTTGACTTGACGCACGGGCAACCCGTGCGCCATAAAGCACGACCCATGCGCCTATGAATGAAAAATAGGCGTTCAACTTGACGTAAGGACAACCCATGCGTATGCGCACGACCCGTGCCTCTGTGCGGGTTTCGGCCGTTTGGGTGTGTTCAATTTTGTTTTATTTCCTTTTCAATTTTTAAGTTATTTCCTAGTAGGGTTAGGGTTTTGGATCCCATATAAGGGTGAACACTTGTTCTTTTTCGGAGTTATCAATTGAATTCATATCTTACTCTCAAATTGTGCGTGTTTTTCAAGTGCTTCAAGATTTACGTTTCTTGTTGCAATTATTGACTTATCGGCAATAATCCATAATTGCTTGTGGCGTCTTCGCATGAACGAGGTTCTTGCTTTGCTAAGCAACGGTCGGGGTTATTCCACCATCTTTAACCGCACTAGTGAAGATCTTGGGTCAACAACACATTGTTGTTTGGGTCATATGCACATTTATTGCTACGGTTCACATTATCATGGCCATTGGATTGAAAGTAGTATGGTCCGATTTTCCCTCTTATTTTTAGTAGGCTCCAGATTATTGAGAGGATTAAGGGTAATTTGGTATTTTCGAAATTAATATCCTTAACAATTATTGGTAAAAAAGTCTTACCATATCTCTCTCTCCCGTGATTTAAGGTGTCGATTATATTTTTAAAATACATGCCTGTTCGATTTTCTTTCTCAATCTATTTCACGTCTTTGTTCGATTCTAAGTATACAAAATAGTAAAACTATATATGCAATATTCCTATTGTAAATAAGCATACTATTAAAATTTAATATAATACACTTTGTTCTTACTAAATATGCAAATTTGAAACACTATATATGCGAAAACATAAATATGCAAAGTGTGCGTATAAATTATAAGGACCAATGCCTAATGTATTTCAATATTTTACTTGTTTTGTTATAAGTATACATAATAACAAACCTACATATAAAATATTTATATTCTAAATAAGCACACTATTAAAATTTTAATGTAATACACTTTCTTCATACTAAATATGCAAATTTGGAATACTATATATGCGAACATAAATATGCAAGATGCGGTATAAATCATAAGGACCAATGCCTAATGTATTTCAATATTTTCTTGTTTTGTTCTAAGTATACACAATAACAACACTATATATGCAATATTCCTATTCTAAATAAGCACACTATTAAAATTTAATGTAATACACTTTGTTCATACTAAATATGCAAATTTGAAACATTATATATGCGAACATAAATATATGCGATGCGGGGTATAAATTATGCGAAGATGTTGAACAAGGAGAGAGAATGGTTGACCGCGTGATTGAAGGAACGTGATCAATAACAAATCACACTACTAATTTGTAGCAAGATAATGAGGGCGGTTATTTTTGGTATATTTTTCTATTCCTATTTTACCCCTACACGTGATAAATTGTTTGCATTTATTAGGTGTATATTGGCCATCAATTTTTTTAATTATTATATTTTACCCCTCACAAGATCTCCTACCTATATATGTAATATTTTTTAAATTAATTTAACAATAAAATAAAAATATATAGAACTAATAATTATATTAAATTTATTTTTTAATTATTTGTTATCAATAAACATAATATTTGTAGATTTTATTAAAAAATATATGCTTATTTAAATTAATTTTTAACTCAAAATTATTTAGGTCCAATAAAAATGAATAAGGGCTTTTGACACAATTGCTCCACTTTTTGGAGACAATTCAGCCTTTTACGCTTTCCTAGACTATTTTGCCCAAATTTACGCTCCCGCCCATTTTTTACACAAATTTAAGCTCCCACCAAAATTTCCGGACTTTTTACGTTGTTGTTTCAAGATTGTTTCGAATATATTTCTTTTAATAAAATTTCAAAGAAAAATAAATTTTGTTCACGTTAAATAATCCATTTTATACTCAAAAGTCTTATAAAAAAATCAAGAAATATACACATAAAACAACACATATTAAAATCAAACAGATTAAAAATATTATAGAAACAACATGAATAAAAAACACAATTCAATTTTTGATACAATGCATAAAACATAAAAAATATGGAAACATTATAGAACAAACCGTAAATAATATAGAAATCATCATATGAGCCGAAAGAGTTAAAAATAGGTAAAAATTGTATTTAAAGTTTAAACATCGAAAACTACATGGAAACAACAAAGAAACATCGGAACAACATTAAAAGTGGTATGGAAACAACCCAAAAACAACGTAAAAATATTAAAAACACCACATTAATGAAAAGAGCTTAAAAATAGGTAAAAATTGTATTTATACATTGAACACTACATGGAAACAACAAAACAAATTATAACAAAAACATTATTAGAACAACATTAAAAATATTATAGAACAATACCGAAACAATAGAAACAATGTACAAAATAATACACGAACAAAAAACAACATAAAAAATAGGTAAAACTTGATTTGAAATATCGAAATAACAAAGAAACAAATTTAAACAACATCGAAACAACATATAACATATTAATCAATACAAGAACAAAAAAAAAAAAAAGTAAAAATAATCAAAAAAATACGCAGGAGCGTAAAAAAAGAAGAAAGTAGGTACGAAAGGAAAAACAATAGGTTCAAAAGTGATAGGAGTAGATTTTGTGTATGTTTATCAAAAATAGGGTATTTTATGTAATTTCCCCAATGAATAAAATAGAAGCCCAATTTGATATATCCACGACCTAGCCGAAGATTTTCAGTTCAATATTTGATCATTAAGGACCACAATTTTCGGCCCATGTCCAAGCACATCTGATATGTAGACGTGCCAGGCTTAAAATATGCATGCTCGGATTAAAATTGGATCGTACACTTGTTAGAATCAACGGCTAGATTTTAATGGAATAAATAAAAACCAAAAAATAATAATTCAGCCACAAATAGGGATGGCGATGGGGCGGGTTTGGCCAAACCCGGATCCTCCCGACCGCTTGAAGACCCGCCACGTTCCAAAAGCCGTCGGGCGGGTCTAGAATAATTTTTTAAATTATAATATTTCTTTTTTATATTTGTGGCCAAATTTTTAAAAGTAGTCCAATGCCGAGTAGGGTCTGTAATTATAAAATTTATTATAACTACATTTTACAACTATTTAGCGACTAGCCTACAATTAGGATTTTTAAAAAAAAAAAAAATACTATTAAGATCTTGCAATAATACTCAAATAATACTCAAATAAATATTCAAAATACAATATAAAAGATTTTTTTAAAAACAATATATTACAATATTACAAGATGTTATAGTAATAAATTAAAATCAATATAAAACTCAAATCTAAAAATAAATATTAGAAAATATCTAAATACAAATTAAAAAATATAAGAAATATTAAAATGGCGGGGCGGGTCCTAGTGTAGTACCCAATAAATTATCTCTTATTAAATTTCTAGTGTTTTTCATTATTGATTATTATTTAATTTATAAAATAATATATATATATATATATATATATATATATATATATATATATATAACTGCAGATATTTTGTACATGGGTTTTTTTTTTTATAAAATTTGAATTTAGATATATCCTAATCCCTTTTTGATTGCTGAAAAATAGGTACAAATCACTCCATCCTCATCCCACGTTCAACAGTTTTAATACCAGAAAGCATAAACCCTCAACTCCCACTACTCTACGTAATTCTATCCTCATATCTTTAGTCTTCAACTGCTACTACGTCTTTACATAGAAGTTCTTCGGCTAAGAATACATCAATTCACTCAATTGTTCTCATCCCAGTATTTTTGCTCTCATCATCTCCAGGTTTCTCTTATCCGATTTCTCCATTTTATTAATGTATGATTAAATTCTATAGATTGCCTAAATAACACTTTAGAAATATTTCAGCTTTAGTTTCAGAAAAAAAAATTGATTTTGTGATATCATATGATCAACAGCGAAATCTATGGGCATCCAGGAAATTTCCAAATTTCAGCAAAATACTTTGAAACTTAATGGTCTTTTGGGAGATTTGCATTTTTAGCAAGAATCTTCAAATTTTAATGGTCTCTCGACCACCAGTAGAATTTTGTTGATAGTTTACTAAAATTTGAGGATTCTTCAAAAAGAAAAAAATATATGTATATATATGTATATATATATATATCTATCTATAGGTTTGTGTTTTCATGTTTGTAGCAGTGTAACAGTGCGCGTGTGTATGTGTATTCTCATGCGTGCGTGCGTCTGATCGGTGTGTGTGAGTTCCTCCGATAGTAATTTGTTCGTCGACGCCGAATATGGTGAAACCGAGGGGTTGTACAAATTGGTGTTAGATAAATGTTTTTATCATGATTTTGATGATTTTGTTCAAATGTGTTTTTATACCAAAACAATGTCCCTAAATGTTGTCCCAACACTTCCGATCGATCTAAAATGTTTTTACTATTTTTCTGAGTTTTTCTTGAAGTTTATATTCGATTTAAAATTGGACAACACTTTTGTTTCAGTCGACCGGTCCGCCCTAGGGCAACCCGCACTGAGTTGAGTTTTGAAACAGAAAAATGGGATGTAAGAGAAAATGGGGAGAGCGACCGGTCGACCACTGGTGGGCGACGGTGAGGCGACGGCCGACCATCGACCATCGGGCGGCCCGGTACACGGGAGTGCCCTCTCGATCTGACTTCTCTGTTTTGATTTTCTATCAACCCCAACCGGTCAAGACCAAGGGCACCTGGCCGAACCCCCTTCGACCGGTCCCCGTAAAAATTCGCAGAATTCAATTTCAATCTTATCTCTGTGCGACCGGCGAACCCCCTGTTTATCAAAAACTATCCGTTGCATTTTCGCATGAATGACTTTTCCCTATTTTGTGGGATTGATTTCTAACACTATATTGATGATTTTAAATGGTTTCTTTTGCAGAAATCACTCCCCCGAAGGAGGAGCCAATGTCCGGAAATCAAAGCCAAGACCTCTCCTATAAATAGAGGCTTCATTCAAGCAACAAGATACAACTCTCCATACAAGCAAAGAGCAAACAAAGCAAACACTTTCATATATCTTGTTGTATTAGCCTTAGCACTTTCACTTGCACAAATTTGAGGTCTAGGCTTTCAATTCTTGATTACACTTGTACTCATATTGTTTCAATCATTATTGAGTTGTAATCTTGATTTTGGTCATCATTCAACACAAGACATCCTTGTGAGTATTCTTGTGGTAAGAATACACTTGGGTGATCTAGGTGATAGGTGTTTGAAGATTGTGGTAATCTTCAAAGGTGTTGTAAGAGGATTGTGGTAATCCTCAAGGTGGTGTAAGAGGGTTGTGGTAATCCTCAAGGTGTTGTATTAATTTTTGGTAAATTAATAAAATCTTTTTTCTTTTTGAAATCCATCCCGGATATACTGGGGTGGTAGAGGATTAGGCCCTAGGTGGGTTGAACCTCTTTAAATCGACGAGTGTTGTTTAATTTCCGCATTTACATTCTCGTCTTTGTTTGATTATTCGAAAAAGAGGGCAAAATCTGAAAAACCGAGATAATCTATTCACCCCCTCTAGATTATCGTAGCCACTGGACTAACAAGTGGTATCAAAGCCAAACTCTTTGGCTAGCTCGTTCCGAGTAAAGAGGAAAGATCCATGGCTACGAATGACGCTTATCTCACCACCGGCGCCTCCACCAACAAGCCACCATTGTTCGACGCCAACAACTACGCATTTTGGAAAGACCGTATGGAGTGCTTTCTACAAGGGTGCGGGTTTGACATATGGAATGTGGTTATTGAAGGAGTTGATCAACCAACAAAAAAAATGGAGGATGGCACCTCGGCTCCTAAACCTTTCAAGGAGTTCGATGAAAATGATAAGAAGGCTTTCTCTCTAAACGGTAAGGCCTTAAATATTTTGCATTGCTCACTTACCGCCACAGAGTACAATCGCATACGAGGCATAAAGTCGGCACATGAGGTTTGGGAAAAATTGGAGACTATATATGAAGGGACAAAGAAGGTCAAGCAAGCTAGAAAGACCATGCTTGTTAAAGACTTTGAAAACTTTAACATGTATGATGGTGAAAGCATCTCCAAGATGGTGGAAAGGCTTGACAACATTGTCAATCCTCTTGTGGCCCTCGGTAAAGTCATCTCCGAAGAAGACAAAGTGACTAAGGTATTGAATGCTCTTCCCGCTCATGGTCCGAAAAGGTGACGGCAATCACGGAAGCACAAAATCTTGAGACACTCAAGTTTGACGAGCTCATCGGGAACCTCCTCATCTATGAAGTCTATCTCAAGGAAAGGAAAACTACCAAACCAACCATCAATCAATCGGGTATGCAAAATATTCCTAAAGGTCTTGCTTCCTCTTCTAATAATGCATACTATGATAATGATGATGATGATGAGGAGACGGCCGCACTTGTTCGAAAATTTGCAAAATTTGTGAATAAAAATAAAGCAAGAAAACCAAGAGATAATGCTTGCTTTAAGTCACGGAAAACCCGGCACTTCATAGCCGATTGCCCAAAACTCAATGAGGAGGAACAAAAAAAAAAGCCTTTTCCGAAAAGAAGGCTCTAAATGCGGATGTCAAAACTTGGGATGAGCTACTCGAGACATCCGACGAGGAAGGTGAAACCGAACATGGTCTTATGGCTATAGACGATGAAAATAATGAGGTGCGCTCTAACTCCTCTACCTCCTCCTTAGTTGATGATTTGCAATGTGATTTTGATGAGTTGTAAAATGAATTTCAAAAATTGATTGTTAAATACAAGAGTTTAAAGAAGGAGCATAAAGAGCTTAAAATAGAAAAGGATAAATTATTTACATCTTATGAGACTCTTGATCATGTTCATACTATTACCCTTACTCAAATTCAAACTCTTGAAACCGAGAAACAAATGCTCACTAATGATATTGATAATTTGAAAAAGGATGTGCATCGTTTTAATTTAAGCACGGATAAGGTTACTAAAATTTTAGATGCACAAAGAGGTGAGCATTCAAAACAAGGACTTGGTTACAAACCATTTCAAAAAGTCTTTAAGAAAAATGACCAATGTCCGAATTTTGTACGTGCTAAAAGTGCCCATAATATTATTTGCTTTTATTGTGGTAAAGTTGGTCACTATGTTAGCAATTGTAAATTGAAGAACAATTTTAGCTTTGTTTGGAGACCCAAAGGTCTCAAGGCTAACCCCCATGGACCCCAAAACTATAGGGTACCTAAAAATGGTTCGTTTGTAGGTAATAGGCGCTACAACAACCATGGAGGATTCGAAATGGCTCGTGGACAGTGGATGTTCACGCCATATGACCGGAAAGAGAGAACTTTTTACCAACATCAAGTTCCAAGAAGAGGGTATGGTCATGTTCGGCATTGGGAAAGGAAGAATTCTTGGAAATGGAGAAATTGGTAACTCTTCTTTCTCTCTTAATAATGTTCTTTTAGTAGAAGGGCTTAAATTTAATTTGATAAGTGTTAGCCAACTTTGTGATTCAAATTATAATGTTGTTTTTAATAAAGAAAAATGCCTTATTCGTAAAAATGATGAAATTATTTGTGAAGCAAATAGAAAAGGCAATCTTTACAAAATTTCTACTAGTGATTTGGTTAGTCAAAATGTTTCTTGTCTTGTCGCCAACAATGATTTAACGAGTTTATGGCATAGGCGACTTGGACATGTTGGATATAAAAGTTTGAAAAATATTTAAAAAACCAACATGTAAAAGGACTACCCAAATTGAATTTTGAAAATCTTGGCTTATTGACACTTGTCAAAAGAATAAATTAGTTAAGAGTAGTTTTAAGCCCAAAAATGAAATTTCCACAACCAAGCCTCTACAACTTCTTCACCTAGATTTGTATGGGGATATTGGTACGGCTAGTCTAAGTGGAAAACATTACACTTTTGTAATTGTTGATGATTTTTCTAGATACACTTGGGCTCTTTTTCTTGCAAATAAAAGCGATGCCGTTAATGAGTTTGTTAAGTTGTGTAGACGCATTGAGAATGAAAAGGAAGATACTATTAAAACTATTCAAGTGATCGAGGGAGAGAATTTGACGGTGAGTTTAGAGTCTTTTGTGAAACCAAGGGATATACACACAATTTTTCGGCTCCAAGGACACCTCAACAAAATGGTGTAGCCGAAAGGAAGAATCGGACACTTCAAGAAATGAGTCGGTCCATGCTAAATTAATTTTCACTTCCAAAATATTTTTGGGCCGAAGCCGTAAGTACCGCTTGCTATGTCATTAATCGAGTTTATATTCGTCCTAAAATGAATAAAACTCCATATGAGCTTTGGAAAGGAAGAACTCCAAATATTAGTTATTTCAAAATATTTGGATGTAAGTGCTTTATTTTGAATACTAAGGATCAATTGGACAAACTTGATCCTAAGGCCGATGAAGGAATATTTATGGGGTATTCAACCAAGAGCAAAGCATATCGGGTTTACAATAAGACTAGCATGGTTGTTGAAGAATCTATTCATGTCAAATTTAATGAAGCCTCGGGTGTTGAAAGAATACCCAATGACGATAGTGATGAAGAGGATATTGTTGAACCTATTGTTCAAAGTGATGCTCATAATGATAAACCTTCTATTTCAAATGATCAACCTTCAAGTTCAAATGTTCCTCAAGAAGATAGGGGTGATACTTGAATCTTCCCGTAGCATTGAAATTTAAGGAGATCACCCAAAAGATCTTATTATTGGTGATCCCCTTGATAAAGTAATGACTCAAGAAATTTTGCCGAGAAAGCTCTTATATCTCAAAAGAGCCTAAAAATGCTAAGGAAGCTATTGAGGATGAAGATTGGTTTTTAGAAATGCAAGAGGAGTTGAATCAATTTGAAAGAAATGATGTATGAGAATTAGTACCTTGTCCTCCACCTCAAACTATTATTGGTACAAAATGGGTATTCCTAACAAACTTGATGATCAAGGCAACATTGTTCGAAATAAGGCAAG
This sequence comes from Rehmannia glutinosa, assembly GCA_016081115.2. Lineage (NCBI taxonomy): Eukaryota > Viridiplantae > Streptophyta > Magnoliopsida > Lamiales > Orobanchaceae > Rehmannia > Rehmannia glutinosa. The sequence continues at coordinate 53,803,007 of CM071931.1, read as the reverse complement.
GTTAGTAGCTCAAGGGTATTGTCAAGAAGAAGGTATTGACTATGATGAAACTTTTGCTCCCGTAGACGTTTAGAAGCTATTCGTATTTTACTTGCCTATTCTTGTTTTAAAAATTTCAAACTTTACCAAATGGATGTTAAATCCGCTTTCTTAAATGGTATTATTCAAGAAGAAGTCTATGTAAAACAACCTCCGGGGTTTGAAAATTTTTCTAGGCCTAATGATGTTTATAAACTTAAAAAGGCTTTGTATGGTTTAAAACAAGCACCCCGTGCATGGTATGATAGACTTACCTCTTTTCTTTTGCAAAATGGTTTTACAAGAGGTAAAGTTGATACTACACTCTTTGTTTTTGAAAAAGGGCAAGATTGTTTACTTGTGCAAATTTATGTTGATGATATTATCTTTGGTGCTACTAATGAATCTTTGTGCAAGAAATTCTCCAAGTTAATGCAAGGTGAATTCGAGATGAGTATGATGGGGGAGCTAAATTTCTTCCTTGGACTTCAAATTAAGCAATGCCAAGAAGGTATTTATATTTCGCAATCAAAGTATACAAAAGAACTTTTGAAGAAGTTCGGCATTGAAGAAGGAAGAACCGTCTCGACTCCTATGGCAACCAATGTCAAAATTGACAAAGATGAAAAAGGCAAGACGGTTGATGAATCCAAGTATCGAGTATGATTGGTAGTTTACTTTATTTAACCGCTAGTAGACCGGACATTCTTCATGCCGTATGCCTATGTGCTCGTTTTCAAAGCAATCCAAAAGAATCTCATATGAGTGCCGTTAAACGAATTTTTCGATATTTGAAAGGCACTATTCAATATGGTTTATTTTATCCAAAGAATGAAAATTTCTCTCTTAAAGGTTATAGTGATTCGGACTATGCGGGTAATATTGATGATCGGAAAAGTACTTCCAGATCATGTCAATTTTTAGCGATTGCCTAGTTTCTTGGTTTTCAAAGAAGCAAAACTGTGTTTCTCTTTCAACGGCCGGCCGAATATATTTCCGCCGCATTTTGTTGTACTCAACTTCTTTGGATGAAACAAACCTTAGCGGATTACAAATGCTCTTTTGAAAACGTACCTATCTTTTGTGATAATATATCCGCTATAAATATTGCTCAAAACCCGGTTCATCATAACCGTACTAAACATATTGAGATTCGACATCATTTTCTAAGGGATTGTGTTTCAAAACGAAAAATTGAGATATCGTTTGTGCCATCTCAAGATCAATTAGCGGACATTTTTACAAAACCGCTAACTTCCGAAACTTTTGCGTCAATACGAGCTCGGTTAGGCATAATGCATATTGAATGAGGTCTACGTTTGCATTTTGCATGTTTTTAAAACTTAGGGGCGAAAAATCGGATTTTTGGTTGAAAATTCGGATTTTGAAAAATTTGACAAAACAAATTGAATTTGAAGAGGTTGAGGGCAACCGTCGCCCTCAACGCCGACCGTCCGCCCTCAACCACGACCGTCGCCTCTAGGCCAAATTTTGGTTTAAGTTCGTTCTGTCTTCAGCATTTGTTATTTTCACTTCTTTTTGCCATTTTTCGTCCCCTTTGCCAAATGCACACAATTGTCACTCAAAATTGATTTTCATGCATTCAATTCATATCTTGGACCTTATATAGCATGTTTATCATCATCATTGCTCATTTTTTTCCGATCAAATGGTAAGAATTTTCCTTACTTTGCTCAATTGGGTTGAACCCTTGAGTTTATGGCTTTCTTGTATATTTCTTGATAATTTTTGCTTATGATCTTGATGAGCTTAGTTATTATGTTGTATTGTATGATGATTGATGTGAATTGGTGATGAAATTTTTTGGCTTGGATCATTTACAAGGGCTATATACAACTATTTTTATTTTTCACGCCCACAATGTGTTCGATGAAATGTCACAATGAAAATTTCAACTTCTACATGATTCTCTCGCTTCCAAATGTCTTCAATACTCTTTGAGATCATGTTTTGGCAAATAAAACGAGCGTATGAACTCTTCATGATACATTTCTCCCATTTTCCTTGGTTTTTAAGCCTAAATTGCTCAATGGTTGATAAACCATTTCTTTGGCGCACTTTGATATACTTCTATGATGTTTTTATCATCCTAACATTTTTTTGATGATTCCAAGGGGGAGAAACAGAAATTGGCTCGTTAGCTCAAAGAAGCTAATAAAAGCTCATGATAGAAGCTAAGCTATGGCTTATTAAGGCCATAAGTTGTGAAGAAAACTCGATCCAATGATTGTTTTATGAACTTGTTTGCATGGATAATAAGTATTTGTGACAGGGGGAACTTGTTTGCATGGATAATAAGTATTTGTGACAGGGGGAGCTTCTAAGCTCATGGAGTTGTTGTTTATTTTTGTAAAAGCTTGTGCTTCTAGCTTATGCAATATTTCTCTTTAATGTGCTTGTTGATAGGGGGAGCTTTTGTAAAATGTTTTTAAACGGATAGTTTACTCATAAACCGGAAAATTATTTTGTTTTTCGAAATCGTCCTCTTGAAAATTGTTTTGGTTTGTAATCATCAAAAAGGGGGAGTTTGTTAGATAAATGTTTTTATCATGATTTTGATGATTTTGTTCAAATGTGTTTTTATACCAAAACAATGTCCCTAAATGTTGTCCCAACACCTCCGATCGATCTAAAATATTTTTACTATTTTTCGGAGTTTTTCTTGAAGTTTATATTCGATTTAAAATTGGACAACACTTTTGTTTCAGTTCGACCGGTCGCCCCTATAGGGCAACCCGTACTGAGTTGAGTTTTGAAACAGAAAATGGGACGTAAGAGAAAATGGGGAGGCGACGGCGACCGGTCGACCAGGTGGGCGGCCGACGACCACTGGCGACCGGTGCACAGGAGTGCCCTCTCGATCTGAGACTTCTCTGTTTTGATTTTCTATCAACCCCAACCGGTCAAGACCAAGGGCGACCGGTCGAACCCCCCTTCGACCGGGTCCCCCGTGTAAAAATTCGCAGAATTCAATTTCAATCTTATCTCCGTGCGACCGGCCGAACCCCCTTTTATCAAAGAAACTATCCGTTGCATTTTTAACATGACTTTTCCCTATTTTGTGGGATTGATTTCTAACAGCTATATTGATGATTTTAAATGGTTTCTTTTGCAGCAAATCACTCCCCAAGGAGGAGCCAATGTCCGGAAATCAAAGCCAAGACCTCTCCTATAAATAGAGGCTTCATTCAAGCAACAAGATACAACTCTCCATATAAGCAAAGAGCAAACAAAGCAAACACTTTCATATATCTTGTTGTATTAGCCTTAGCACTTTCACTTGCACAAATTTGAGGTCTAGGCTTTCAATTCTTGATTACACTTGTACTCATATTGTTTCAATCATTATTGAGTTGTAATCTTGATTTTGGTCATCATTCAACACAAGACATCCTTGTGAGTATTCTTGTGGTAAGAATACACTTGGGTGATCTAGGTGATAGGTGTTTGAAGATTGTGGTAATCTTCAAAGGTGTTGTAAGAGGATTGTGGTAATCCTCAAGGGTGGTGTAAGAGGGTTGTGGTAATCCTCAAGGTGTTGTATTAATTTTTGGTAAATTAATAAAATCTTTTTCTTTTTGAAATCCATCCCTGGATATACTTTGGGGTGGTAGAGGATTAGGCCCTAGGTGGGTTGAACCTCTTTAAATCGACGAGTGTTGTTTAATTTCCGCATTTACATTCTCGTCTTTGTTTGATTATTCAAAAAGAGGGCAAAATCTGAAAAACCGAGATAATCTATTCACCCCCTCTAGATTATCGTAGCCACTTGGACTAACAATTGGGGCTGACCCAAGGGCTGTATTTTGGAATTTAATTAAGGTTTGGGCTTAATAACAATTTCAGATTTTTAATTAGGTCCCTTGAGTTTTCAATTAAACCTCTTTTCCAAAAATAAAAGTCCCTAGCATTTTTCAATTTTGCCCTATTCAGGTTTCCGATTGATCCTAAATCCTATTTCTTGTAATTTTTAGAAATTTCTATTTTAGCCTAGGAACCCAACTCAAGTTTCTGGACTTTCTAATTTAACCCCACACATATTCAATTAAGTCCAGAATAATAAATTTATTTTTGTGTTCTTTCTTTTAAGCCCCATAAGTTATATTTTTGGTTAAATTTCACCTATTAGGAACCTTAGCTTATTTCATAAGCACTTTTACTTTGAATTAAGTGATTGAAATTAAATATGTACATGTATAATTGTCCGAAGTTTAATTGTCTTTATTAAATATGTACATGTATAATTTTATGAATTTTATACTTGACAATGTGATTATAATTGTTAAACTTGATGTGCATATTAGATGTGAAGATTCTGTATTTATTTATGTGAAATGGCAAAGTATGGCTTGACCAATGGCAAGTAGGCTTCACCAATGGTAAAGTATATATGTGTGGCTTCGCCAATGGCAAAGTATATGTGTGGCTTCGCCAATGGCAAAGTATGGCTTCGCCAATGGCAAAGTATATGTGTGGCTTCGCCAATGGCAAAGTATATGTGTGGCTTCGCCAATGACAAAGTATATGTGATGTCTTCGCCAAATGGCAAAGTATATGTGATGGCTTGACCAAATGGCAAAGTATATGTGATGGCAAAGTATATGTGCTTAAATTTATTAAATTATGCTTGTATATATTTAATTTGGGAAAATTGGAGATTTAGTCCGCTAACTTTACCCTATTATACTTTTAGCCCAAGAACTTGTCAAAATATAGTCTTAGTCCATCAACTTTTAATTTTTATCACATTGCATCCGTTTTGACCGGAAAACACAAAAGTCGCCGGAATTTGCTTGACTAGGCTTCCAATAGTGTCTTGACATGTATAAAATTTGGGGATTTATGAAATTTTGGAGGGAAAAATGTCCTATGTGGTATATTTGGGACAAAAAAATAAATGACAAATAAATTTAATTGCCATGTAGGCAAATTTTAGGAGGAAAACATACAAGCTTTTCCTCCAAACTTCATCTTCCTCCCCTCATTTCTTCTAACCAAAATTCTTTCCCCCATTTCATCGAGCTCGACGTGACGAAAAACAAGGAGCGAGAGACGGGCGAGGAAGAAGAAGTTTAAGGAGAAGTAGATGAAGATGTCATCCTCCTCATGGACCAAGGACTATTCCTAAAAAAGATTATTTTGTCACCGTGGCAAAGAGGCTGAGTTGCGCACTTCATGGACGAATGATAATCCCGAAGAAGATTCCATGGTTGTGCGGATTGGAAGGTAATTTTGATAAATACTTTTTGTTATACCTTCAATTTTCTCAATTTTGAAGCTTTTTTCCCTTTTCTCGTTGTGGCGGAGGAATGGTTGTGGTTTCTTCTCCGGGAAGACCCCCAATGTGCACAAGGGCTATGGGTATCATTCAAGCTTTAAGGAGAAAAATCAATAGACTTGAAGAAGAAAATCGAAATTAGCTACATCGAACCGGAGCTCCCGAAATCAAACAATAAACTTGCTACCTCTAAAAAGTCGAAATGGATTCTATTGGTGTCATGGTGTTTGTTGTTGGCTTTGTGGTTTGCTTAGATTGTATAATTGTATCAGATTAATTTAGTATTTTTTCCTTTTCCAATCGGGATGTATGTTAAGATTTTACTTATGAATGATATATTAAGTCGATTTTGATTACAATTTAATGTTTTTGGAGAATTTTGGATAAGCACTTTTCTTGCAGTTGATTCCAAGTTCTTAATGTTTGTATAAATTTTAATATTGATTTACCTATCAATGAAAGATGTAATGTAATAGCATGTCAAATTATTTTTTTTCATGAATTTATTGCAACTAAAAACAAGTGCTTTTCGATAAGCACTTTTTCCAAATTGACAAGTGCTCTGCTACCTTCAAGCTTTACATTAAAAATGACTGAAATTGAACAAGAATTAAGAGAAGTTTTTAACAAAAGGCTGCATTTCATTTCATCACATAGCACCAAAAGCTCTCAAAAGATGTCAAAAGTTCACATAAAGACAACAAAAAGACCAAATGTTCCAAAATATAATGCTAATACCTAAGCTAATCACAAAACATAACAATTGTTAATGTTTTCAAAAGATATCAAAGTCTAACAGATATCAAGATAAAATTTTCCAAAAGATGTCAAATGTAAGGAGCCAATTATCCATCTTCTTGGCTTTTCCCTTTCCCTTATGATGACTAATGGCATAGGTCGACTTTTGTATGCTAACATATTTCTTCCCTCCATCTTTGATGACTTGTTTTTGCACCGTGCAAGGCCCGGAGATGCAACTTTCAATCTTTGGTCTCGAATCGTCCCCCAACAAATGGTGCAACACTCCGATATTGACCCTATAGAGAGGTCCTTGGCATTGTTGAAATTGTTGAAACATGGTAGGTCCAAACACAGGAGTGGTCACACTTGTTGGTAGCTTTTCCGCAAATTGCTCTTCACAAAGAACTTTGTGTGGCAAGATTTTCCACACATGCCTCGGCTTCTAAGCTTGCAACTTTCTTCCCCGCATGTTAGGAAAAAATGTAAGAAAAATGTAATAAAAATGTAACAAAATGTAATAAAATACTACCTCACCTTTCCGAGCTTGGCCTTTTCTTCACCTGTTTGTTAGGAAAAAATATAAGAAAATGTAAGAAAATGTAAGATAATGTAACAAAAATGTAAGAAAATATTTTCAAAAGTGTAAGAAAATACTACCTCAACTCCTTTGTTCCCCTACATTTTAGGAGCACTTCTATTAGAGTACATCCTCTTTTATTGTGTCCTTCAATACCACAATTCATCGCACTTCAAAGTTTTTGTTGTCTCCTAAGATGGCCGCATTTTTGGATTAGCCGGCTTCCTCCTCGGATCTCATTTTCTTCTTATCAGCACTCATCCGGTTCTCTTCTTCCTGGCTTTTGATGGCCTACCAAAGAAATTTCCCTCACAACCACAGGTGGTAATGGAGGGACGAATTCGAAATCTTCCACTCATTTCGCCATTGATTGGCATAATAGCAGTGCATACATAGTTTGATATGTTTCAACTCAACACTTGTGTGTATAATCATAATAATCCAACCCTTGATTATTGATAGCACACAAAGCATGCATACAAGGGATCCCACTCAAGTCCCACTTTCTACACCCACAAGTGCCTTTGATCAAATCAACTTTGAATTTGGAGCCATCATAACAATTGATTTGGTAATGGTAATCATCAGATTTAGTAGGATAACAGTCACCAACCTTCTCACCATTTGCTTGTACGATTTTCTCAATCTTTGGGCACAAGTTAAAAGGTCTCCATTTTTTGGCTCTGTCCTATTTTTCTCGCAATCTAGACATTAGATACTCAATGATCCACTCATACATAGTAACTATTCCCTTATCCCTAGCATCCAAAATATTAGAATTAAAGGACTCACAACCATTGTTGAGTAGCATGTCACACCTACTAAATTCACCAAATGTGACCTACTCCAATGTTGAGGTGGTTTATCAAAAAACCACTCATATGCGACCGAGAAAGTTGCTTCATTTCATCCATCCTTCTCTCGAAATTCATTAACAGCTTGTCGCCTAGCTACATTCCACAAGGCGATCTTGAATGTTTGACCCCTAAAACCAAGACTTTTCATATTCCCATGAATGTGCCTAACACAAAACCTATGGTCCGAATTAGGGAAAACCTCATCAAATGCCCGAATTAGTCCTTTCTCGTTTATCGGACATAAAAGTGTACTCAAAATCTCTCTCAATGTTCAGGTCAATCTTTAGGAGTCTTAAAAACCAATCCCATGTGTCCCCTGTTTTCCTTACTCACCACAAAGAAAAGCTACGGGAATATGTTGTTGTTTGGATCAACATCAACAAACGTCAACAACACCCCCCCCATGTTGACCTTTTAAGTGACATCCATCTACACCAATAAAAGGCCTACAACCAGCAAAAAAACCCACTTTCAATGCATGCGAGACATATATAAAGTCTATCAAACCTATTCTCACCAAAGTGGACTGCTTCGAGTTCCTATGATCACAAAGATTACCAGGGTTGGTTTTTTTAATTTCATCAAAGAAAAAGACCAAAGTAATGAGTACTCGCTTCTCTTCGATGTACCCTTCACCTCTTAATAGCCATTTGCTTGGCTCGCAAGCCCGAAAATTGGTGATTTGGCATCCGATGTCCTCCATTACATCAACTCTAAAACCTTTCACATTCCTATTTGGATCGATTTGAATTTCTCGGCATACTTCCCGATAACCATGTGCTATTCAAATTCTTAACATGAAAATTAACCCCACATGTGTGATTTGGTTCATATCTATTGATCTGGTATGTTTCTTCATTTATAAGCTTCACAGCATGCACCTTCCAGTTACACTCCTTATCTGCACACTTAGCATATAACCTTTCCTTATCATTTTTTGTTATATTTACGCTTCTCTTAGACTTAATAGCAAATGAATGAATTGCTTCTCTTAACTCTTTCCTGTTTGAAAACAACATTCCCAATTTAAATGAAGGATTATATAAGTTCACTGGGTTGAAAGTTTCAAACCTCTCCCCATCCTCATCTTCATCCGACCCCTTAGCACTATTTAAATCTTCATCACTTTTCAACACATCATCTTCTTCACCATCACTCCCAACATAATGACCCTGTTTTTTAACCTCTTCAGTATCTCATTTTCTTAACCATTCAACATCTAAATCTACACTTTCATTGAACAATTTGATATCATCAGTATCACTCACTTCTTCCTCATTATAGTCACTATCTTCAAAGTCCTCCTCTTCCTCTACCCCCTCACCCTCTGTCCCCTCATTGTCATCATTAAATAAATCATCAATGTTTATTTCATCATCCACAAAGTGATGTAGCTTAGATGATTCAGTCTGACTACAAAAGAAGTGACTTACTTCCTCAATGTAAATATCTACTTCCCTAGTAGTTTTCAGTTTTTCTTCACACAAAGCGTGCAACTGTAAGTTATCTTTAATCAAAATAAAACCATTCCCATTATTGGTATAATATCTCAAATGGTTCTTTTAACCCTTCTCGTTCACCTACTTTTCCAATTGCTTCTAACATGCACATATCAATCCCCAAATAATCAAACTTATAGGACTCACCACCCACATAATTTGACAAAGAGGAGAATCGAACTTACCCCCAAAGTGAATACAGAGTGTTAATACTCTACTTGTTGGATCCTGTACAAATAAACAAAAACAAAAAAAAATCAATATAATGAATAAATAAATCAACATAATCAATGCTAAACAACATAAAGACAACAATGGGTTCTATAAAAGTCAAAAGCATACTGACAAATGAAGGAATCTTTCCTTGGGGAACACATTCACAATGGACCACAAAAGGGTCCCCCTCCCCTACTTCAACAACTATAAAGAAATCCATTAAAGTCATTGTTCTTGTTAAAATACAACATAAAAAAACGCGTACCATATAAAGGTGGGGTTGATTGAATTCCTCAACATCTCGTAACTTCATGGTTCACAGACAACTTTTGATTTCTTCTTCGCTTCTTTTTTTTCGACGATAGGGTTTTGTGTTTTGGGGATTTTTAGGATTTTTGGGGATTATGTTTTGTGTTTCCCGTAAGTAGAGGTGTTAGGGTTAGTAATCTGTGTTATTTTTCCCTCCAAAATCAATCCTATATGGCATTATGTTTTTGTTTTTATTTTTTTTTGTGATAAAATTTTCCACATGTCGTAAAATCCCCAATTTATTGTACACCTCATAAAATTCCTAAGACTATTGGAAGCCTAGTCAAAGAAATTCTCGCGACTTTTGTGTGTTTCCGGTCAAAAACGGATGCAATGTGCTAAAAAATAAAAATTGATGGACTAAGACTATATTTTGACAAGTTCTTGGACTAAAAGTATAATAGGGTAAAGTTAGCGGACTAAATCTCCAATTTTCCCTATTTAATTTAGACATTAGATCCCTACTCGAGTATGTGTTACTCACCCCCTATTACTAATTTTTTTCGATTTTTCGGATGGGTGCGGAGCCGATGGAGGGAAGCCAATGATTTTTTTTTCTATTTATTAGCATTCCCCTGTTAGGAGAAAACTAATTTTATGTTATCATTATTTCTTATTAGCAACTTAGTTATTCTAATTTTTATGAAACGATAAGTGTTGCATTTTTCATTATTCAATATGATGGATTTTCGGATTTATAGTTTATGATCAACCCGTTTTAATTTATGCTTCGTTGTAGTAGATACTGTTTAAAAAAATGGTGATATAGTAAAATGTAGTTTTTTATATTTTAGTAACGCTAAAAATCACATTTCGGACACTAGGGCGTTACGGTGTGGTGTCGGAGCGGTTTACCTTCCTCGTAGACTTGCAATATTTTTATAAAAATAAATAAATAATGGCTATCCCTTCACCGAGCTACATCCAATCAGGTAATATTTACTTATCGTTTCCATATGTGAACTCTTGAGAATGTACAAAGTGTTTATGAAGTTGCTTGAAAATGCGATTATTATTTTGGTTCTTTTTTTTTTTAAATATTACCTACATGATAAATGTGTGTTCATGTTTCACAAATATTTACCTCGCTTAACATGTTAGAAATATCTCTTATAAGTGGTGAATCATGGAGAGCTATATGAAAAACGAACTACATAATTTATTAAATGATGTAAGAACTTATATGGTAACGCGAAACACTCTAGGATGGTGCGTGAGATAAAAACAACTAGGAAGAGAATGAGAGATGAATTTTTCATTGGAGGGTATATAGGTTTTTAAACTATGAAAGAAAGCTAGGGGCCACGGTAGAGGAACATATTGAAACAATGAGAGAAATGTGGTTGGAGATACGACATCTTAAAGAAATAATCACTCGGGATGAAGCAAATGATAAGATAATCGACTTACCTACCTAGAGAATGGAGTGACCTCGCAAGAAATGTACGCGACGACATGACGATCTACGATTCTGACCGCCCAATACCACCTTGATCCCGGGAGATTTATAGTCGAACTACTTAGGCGTGGCCCACCCGTCATGCCTAATGTAATATATGTTGATTGATTATGATTCTTTGGCTCAATTAGAGAAGACCCGAGAGGAAGACTTAGATGAATTATTCTCATATGAGGGATCTAATTAGATGACTAGTTTTTCTAGTCTTATCTAGATTTTGTTTTGAATTTTGTTTTTCTTTTCCCGTCTTTATTCTAGTAAGAGTTCTTTCGTTTTTTTTAGATTCATAGGATTCAATATGATCTTTTATTTTATTTTTTTCACATTGTATCCTCTTGAAGGAAATTTCTTGAAATAGTGGAATTATATTTTTGATTTACTTACCTTGTCTTGTGGTGTTTATGTGTTGGATAGATGTTATACTTACTTCTCATACGAGTTAAAAACTAAACAATCCATTGTATTATAGATCATGGCTCCACGAAGGATGCATCAAATGCATCGCTTAATTCAAGCCAGGGTCAAGGGATGCTGGCAATGATTTGCTTGAATAACCTCATTACTTTACTACGAGGTTACCCCCAGAATGTGATACCACCGCACCCACCACCCAACCGGTGGAAATGAGGAAGCACACATTTTGGAACAATTTTGAGAGATTCGGACCACAAACCTTTAATGGATGCGATGGGCCATTCGCAATCGAGGAGTGGCTACGCGCAATGGAAAGAATATTTTCTTGTATCCCTAGCACTGATGCACAACGAATCTCGTGCGCCACCTTTCAGTTCACAGAAGATGCGAACCACTGGTGGGAGGCTTTCTCTCGCTCAAGGACAGAGGTGCAGCTTCGTGACATGACATGGACTGACTTTAAATAGGAGGTCATGCAACAAAGATTTTCCACGATCTTACAGAGATCGGAAGGAGATCAATTCTTGGAGTTGAAATAGGGCAACATGACAGTCATCGAGTATGAATGTAAGTTCAATCAGTTGGCAAGGTTTGCCACCCACTTGGTAGACACGGATGAGAAGAGAGCAAGGAGGTTCCGGAGGGGTCTCCGTCCAGAAATAGGTTGTGTGCTAGCCGCTTTGGGAATGACGACTTATGATGAACTCGCTTTCACGAGCTCGGGAAGTGGCTTTGTGTTTGAAATTGGACTATCCTGCCCATAACATAAACAATGTTTAAGGAAAGAGGAAATGGAATGGTCCGAGTCGAGGAGTAGCGATCATAGCCGCAGTAAACAAGTCAGACTGGGGCAAACGCAATTCCAATTGCACGAAAGGTGAAGCCAACTTGTCTAACTCCGTGGAAGAAACCATTATGGGAAATGCTTAATGGGACGAGGAAAATGTTTCCGTTGCCACCAACCTGGCCATCACGTAGATTATTGCACCACATTTCCGCAAGAAGGGGAAAAACCAACGGTCGCACGTGTTTTTGCCATGACACAATAGGAAGCCCAAGAGAACCCGAGAACACCGACGGTATGATACATGTTTCCAATATACTTGCTTTAGTGTTATTTGATACTCGGTGCTACGCATTCTTTTATATCCACCGATTTTCATGCTAAAACGTGTCTTGAGAGTTGCACGATTTAGTGAAACACTAGAAATAAGCCTTCCTTCGAGAAAAACAATAAGACTTGATCTAGTGACTAACAATGTGGCGTTGGATTTTGATGGGAAGAATCTAGAAGCGGATTTGCATGTGATTAGAATGAGGGATTTTGATATCTTACTAGGAATGGACTGGTTGAATAAGTGTAAGGCCCACATCAAATGTCACGAAAGAGAAATAATTCTTGAACCATCAAAGGGAGACAAATTTATATTTTCGAGCAAGAGTGAGTGGAATGCCTCGAATTATATCGGCAATGAAGATGGTTAAAATGTCAAGAAAGGAAAATGTCGAGATTTTTGGTTAACGTGATGGCCACTCAGTTGCCGAAAAAACATCATGGAAGTTCCAAATTGAACGAGTATGCCGACGTATTCCCGCAGGAGGATTTGCCTGGAATACCTCCAAATCGGCAAGTGGAGTTTACGATTGATCGATTCGGATCCGCTCCTCGTATCAAAAGCACCATATATAATGGCCCCCAAGGAACTTCAAGAGTTAAAGGTTCACTACAAGAACTCTTGGATATCGGATTCATACGACCTGTGTCTTTGCGCTTGGGAGCACTGTCCTTTTTGTGAAGAAAAAAGATGGGAGCATGAGGATGTGCATCGACTACAGAGAGTTGAACAAACTTACTATCAAGAACAAGTATCCCTTACCAAGAATTGAGGATCTTTTTGATAAACTGAATGGGGCAAGTGTATTTTCTAAGATTGATCTGAGGTCTGGGTACCATCAGCTGAAGGTTAAAGAAGGAGATATACCCAAGACAGCTTATAGGACACTATATGGGCACTATGAGTTCACAGTGATGCCTTTTGGGCTTAGTAATGCTCCAGCAGTATTTATGGATTTGATGAATTGAGTTTTTCACCCATACTTGGATAATTCGTGATTGTGTTCATAGATGATATTTTGGTGTACTCAAAGGACAGAGAGCAACACGAGAAACACCTCAGCATAGTGTTAGAGACTCTCTGCAAGGAGAAGTTATTCGCCAAATTCAAGAAGTGCGAGTTCTGGCTTGATCGAGTGGTATTTCTTGGCCATGTAGTCACAGCGAAGGGTATCGAAGTTGACCCTGCAAAAGTTGAAGCCATTGAGAAGTGGTCGGCTCCTACAAATGCAAATAAGGTGCTAGTTTCTTCGGTTTTGTTGGATATTATAGGAGATTCATCGAGGGATTTTCGAAAATTGTGGGCCCGATGACCCAACTTACAAGGAAAGGTGAAAAGTTCTTATGGACAGAGAAGTGCGAACAGAGTTTCCAAGAACTAAAACATCGATCGGTTTCGGCGCTAGTTCTAATAATCTCGAACACTTGAAAGCTTTGTAATCTAAAACGATGCATTGAAACAAGGATTGGGGTGCGTTTTGATGCAAAATGGTAAAGTGGTTGCTTATGCTTCAAGGAAGTTGAAATGACATGAACTCAATTACCCGACACACAATTTAGAGTTGGCGTGATCGTACACGCCCTAAAGATATGGTGTCACTATCTATACGGGGAAAGTGTGAAATTTACACCGATCACAAGAGTTTGAAGTATTTTTCACACAAAAAGAGTTGAACATGAGACAGAGAAGATGGTTGGAACTCGTAAAAGACTACGATTGTACAATCTATTACCATCCCTAAAAGCAAACGTGGTAGCAAATGCACTCACCAATGCCCAGAGCGACAATTGCAAGCTTACTCACGACACAGAAAAATCTCATTGAGGAATTTGCTAAAATGAGAATTGAGATTGTGACTCCACCTATTAAAACGGAGGCGGTACTAGCAACTTTGGTAGTCCAATTTGTTAGATAAATATTTTTATCATGATTTTGATGATTTTGTTTAATCGAGATTTTACACCAAAACAATGTCCCTAAATGTTGTCCAAATAATCCCAATTGATTTAAAATGTTTTTACTAATTTTTTGGAATATTTCTTGAAGTTTATTTTTGACAAAAAAATTGGACAACACTTCTATTTTGAGGTCAACCTGTCGCCTAGAGGGCATCCTGCGTGCTTGAAAGTCGAAACTTGAAACAAAAACAAAACCGGGAAAAATGGGGAGGTCAACCGGTCGACCGGTTGACCACCCGGCCGACCGGTGCCTGGTCAATGGCATATTACGTAAATCTTATTCTCAGTATTGGCTTTTAGTGCCTTGGGCCGGTCAACAAGGGGTCGGCAGTCGGACAGTGTCGACCGATCCAAACCCCGTGGACCGGTCCAACAATGGTTATTTTGAGTTTTAAATTATATTCTTCTATTAGTATTCGACTGATCCAACACCTCGTCATCCCATATCCGAATCTTGCGATCTACTTTTTAACGTTCGAAATTTCTACATAGCGGCCGTCGTCACTGTGTTATTTCACACAAGAAATCAAACCATTGGACATCCATTACAAAAAAGATTTACTTTAACTATTTTGTATAATATTTCTACATCTTGTGATCTTCTTGTAGACAAAAGTGAAGAAGGAGAGGATCCTACGTTTGTGATCCAATCTTGAAGACTCTACTATAAATAGAAGAAGATTTGAAGCAACAAATACAACACACAAGACAACAACACAAGCAACCTACACAACGAGAAAATCTGCAAATTTTCTATAAGCTTTCATTTTCAACATTCTTGTTGTAATAGCCTAAGCACATCACTTTCACATCTTGAGGTCTAGGCTTTTATTCTTGATTACACTTGCACTCCAAACTTGTATAATTCATTATTGAGTTGTAATCTTGAATTTGTGTAAGTCATCCAAGACAAGATATCCTTGTAAGTGTTCTTGTGGTAAGAGCACACTTGGTTGATTGAAAGCTTGGTGCTTTTCGTGTTGAAGAGTTTGGTGCTCTTCGTGGTATAGAAGAGTTTGGTGCTCTTCGAGTTGGAAGATTGTGGTAATCTTCGTAGGTGCCGTTGCTAGAAGATTGTGGTAATCTTCAAAGAGGTGGTGTTAGAAGAGTGTGGTACTCTTCAAGGTGAATTTGTAATAATTTTGGTAATTATTAATAAAATATTTTTCTTTTTGAAATCCATCCCTGAGATCTTTGGGGTGGTAGAGGATTAGGCCCTAGGTGGGTTGAACCTCTATAAATCGACGTGTGTTGTTTATTTCCTGGCACTTTACATTCTTGTCATTGCTTATATATTCGAAAAAGTGGGCAAAATTCGAAAAATTGGCATAATCTATTCACCCCTCCTCTAGATTATCGTATCCACTTGGACTAACAAGTGGTATTGTTGGGAAATTTATTGTTTAGATTTTGATGAATGCCATGTAAAACTTAGAATAGGAAGTTGGCACCCCAATTTTTGTTGTAAACCGCATTGAAATAAATAGGGCTGGTCAACTTTGAGTTAAGTCACTATGCCCAAACATGCAAGAAGACAACTGGAGACTAGAAGGAAGACTCATTTTGCAAGACAAATGAGTATGGCAAAGAAGAGAAGACGAGAACTCTCTCAAGGAGCAACGAGATGCAATGAGTGGAGTATCAATCAAGTCAACTCAAGAAAAGCCAAGTCTCAAGTTGAAGTGACAAAGAGTCATCCAATGATTGGAAGTCGACTCTAAGTCACCTGGGGAAAACAAGGAAATGCGATCAAGTCGAGATAATCAAAAAGATCCGTTGCACGTAAATCAAGGGAATTACCTAGACAAGTAATATCTCCATGCTACCTTTCTCAAGTACTCGGTCCCGAAGCGTGCAAAAGGAATAAACCAATGGGAAGCACTACACCGTGTCGAACTCGAAAAGGTGAAGAACAATTCATACGAGGAAATGGCAATTCCAAGGACTCGCAACAAGACAAGCCAACGACCACAAGTGACTTTAAAAAATAAGCCTATCTCTTCAACGGGCATTTTTGAAAGATCAATATAAAAGGCCGAGGAATGACTCTGAGAGTAGGGGACAAGAACCACAAACATTCAAGAAATTATTAGAATCAGAACTGAAATATTCTCAAGTTATTAAACGCTCAATCCTCAAGCCTACACTACGAAGAACATCAATCCAACACTCACCGTGAAGGAAAGATAACTTCAATCGGTTGGAGAGGAAATTATCAAGAATCAAGGGGGTCTACATTCCACGAAGGATTGTAGGAAGGTTCAAGGTCGAACCAAGTCTTGAGCTTTTGGAGGGCTTCGTGATCAAATCCAAAGAGCTTGAGCAAGTGGGTCAGTAGTAGCAAGGCAACTACCCCCGAAGAAGCCGAGTCGTCAGAAGCCACCGAGTGATCAAGGCGTCTCCGGATCGAGTCCCAAAGGATCAAGTCACCGTGTGTGATCAAGACTTGTATCCGGACTGTTACCACTTTGTATACGATCAATACCTAGTGGATTCCTCCAGGAGTTGGAGAAGAGAGGAGTAGAAGAATTACCCCATCTTCGAACCTCTATAAAAATCTTATTGTGTCATTTACATTTCAAAGACTTTAATTCTTTCATCATATCCGTTTAATTCTCACGACATATTTGCTATCCATTAGATAATCTCTAAGTACTAAATCAAGCTCTAAATCTCTACTTAACCAAACTTAAGGGTGTTAAGTCTTCCGCTGAAAACAAACCACAACAGTTAATTTAGACTTAACAACTGAGTTATTCCATCAATAGCTCGGTTGAGTCTGCTGGGAGACTAACTCTACGATTAACTAAATTGGTCATCCACCAAGGACACAGTTGTGTAGTATCAACTCTGAATTTTTAAAAGGACTAAATCAAAAATTTGGTAAGGTTTATTCAACCCCCTTCTAAACCTTACACTTACACCCTTGGGGACCTACAAGTGGTATCGAGTGGTTGGTTCATTGAGCCTTCTCGCACCGGTTCTTGAACTAGATCTCCAAACTTTTCAAGTCCGCTTTAGTACTTAAACTTTCAAAACTCTTTTTATCATTAAAATTTATTATCATGGAAGCAAATTTGACACGCATCCCTATGTTCACAATTGAAGAATTTGATGATTGGAAAATTCGTATGCGCTCATCTATCAAAGATTACATGATGAGATGTGGATAGTGATATAGGATGGGCCACGCAAATCTTAAAGGTGAACACAATCGTAAGAAGAGAGCTGCGGTGAAGGTGAAGAGAATGTTGCTCCCGCACCACCATGGTTGAAAAACCAAGAACTAAATGGACAAATGATGACAAAAAAAGATACAACCTGGACAATGTAGCCAAGGACATCCTTTACAAAACCTTGACAAAGCCATGTTCAATAAAGTCAAATCATGCAAAACGGCTAAAGAAATCAGGACAAGCTAACATTGATTTGTGAAGGCTCGAGAGCAAATCAAAGAAAACAAATTATCGGTGGTCAGACAAAAATTTGAGAACTTCAAAATGATCTCGGGAGAAAACCTGGATCAACCGGATGCTCGGTTCACGTAAATCACCAACGAGCTATCTCGCACTTGGAAAGGAATATACACGAAAGAAATGTGTATGAAGATCCTAAAAGTCTTCCAAATGAATGGGAAATGAAAGTCATGGCACTAAGACATTCCATGGACCTATCAAAGACATCCAACCATGAACTATTCTCGGACCTCAAAGCCTACGAGTTTGAGGTGAGAAGAAAAGACCAGGAAGAGACAATTTGTAAAAACAACTCGCTTTAATTGTTAAAGATGGGAAGAGAGCCGAGGTCAAAGAAGTCATTGACCCGGAAGAAATAGCTCTACTAGTAAAAAGGTTCAACAAGTTTTTCAATAAGAACTACAAGAGAGGCAAGGGCGAATCCTCCGAGAAGATACTCGGCTCCCTCCAAATCAAGGGAAGATAGGCCAATCAAGAGAACATCATCATCAAAAAGTCAATATCAAAGGGCCGACAATCCAAGAATGGAAAGAGTCGATCAAAAGGTTGAATATCTATGCTGAACCGTAGGCAACCAGTCACTATGCCATTGATCGCCCATATCCTCGTAGTCAACAAATACGGGAATGAAGAAGAAAGAAAGGTCTTCGTGAGAAAGAAGACAAGAAAAGAAAAAGGCAATGTTGGTGCGAAAATGCTTGAGTCAAAAGACACAAATGATTGAAAGATGAAGTGACTACACAAGTGACTCAAGAAGAAGCCCCGATCCGTTTGATGGCCAAGAAACAAGATCAACTCCGACCAAGAAGATGAGGTAAACTCCAACTCATCAAACTCGATTCTAGTGATAGTGATCGTGACACACACACCTCATCACCCACTCGATCTTTATGACTCATTAGGCAAAATGATGAAAGATTTTGAACACATTAAATCCTCACACACACTACTAAATGAGGAAAACAACCTACTCAAGAGCTAAAACTCACAAATGGTGACTAAGGAGCCGAGTACTCTAAGTCAAATAGCCGATGAGAATGAAAGTTTAAAGGCTGAAAAAGCCAAGCTAATAGCAGAAAATTGCCGCCATAGAAAAGAGGAGAATGACCTCAAAAATGTTATTGCCTCATTCACTAAGGCATCCAAATCATTGGATGATCTTATTATGAGTCAAAGAGAATGTGGAGACAAGACAGGCCTAGGATTTAACTCCTCTCGTGATATGTCAAACTTCAAAACTAATTTTGGAAAAAGGATCTTCAAGCAATGAAGAGTCTAAAAATCCAAAACTCTAAATGTTGCACACACATTCACTCCAAAGCACAATTACAAGCAAACGGCCTTGGTTATAAAGGAAAAGGAAAAACGACCGATTGAGTGCGCTACTGAAAGGACAAATGAGAAGAGATTCATCGAGTTCCTCAAAGAAACTCCAAACAAAAATACTTTGTAAAGAAGAAGCGAGCTACCAAAACCCTTAAAAAATCTATAAAAGATATACATATGATGGGAATGGTAGAAAATATCCAAGCCAAGTGATTGGAATGATGTGAACTATCGGATAGACTTATGGAATATAAGCCCAAATGGCAAAGGTCTAGAACTCAAAGAAAGGCCATTCCAAAAGTATAAGAGTTTTCATCAAAGACACATATGCACCTAGGCACTACACTCGAGACATCACAATTACCCAAAGAAGGCGATTGCCAAAACACATATACAAGCATACGACAAAAGAGACAAAATTGTATGAACCTAGAATCCCCAAGCAATTTTCCAAGATTAATTATGATTATGGCACTCGATAGATGGCAACCCCTTAGGGTCAAATCATTTGGCTATAGGTTGGTTGGATCATCTTACAATTCTAACCCCTCAGACCCGCATAGTATGGGTACCTAAAACTTAATTTCCTTGATTGCGGGTTCAAGGAACAAACCGAGTGCCAAGGAACCTGGTATATGGATAGTGGTTGTTCCGACATATGACAGAAATAAGAAAAATCATCAAAATTCAAGGAAGTTAAAGGAGCAAAAGTCATATTTGGAGGAAATGAAGCTCCAGGTGAAATAATAGGCATTGGATCCATCAAGAGGAATGGATTAGAAATCACAGATGTTGCATATGTTGAAGGACTCAACTTCAACTTGCTAAGCATCGACCAACTCGTGACAAGGGCTATAATGTTGGATTTAACATGGGTATATGCCAAATCAAGGAGGTCAATCGAATGAAGTTGTGTTGCAAGGATGCGAGACAAAAGAACATGTATGTAGTAGATTGGTCAACCGCTACACTCAAAGACTGTCTACTAGCAAAAAGCACAAATGAATCAAGTTGGTGTGGCACAAAAAGCCGAGTCACCCGAATTTCAAAACGATTAACAAGCTTGCGTAAGTAGTCTTGTGGAAGGACTTCCGGACTCGATATACGAAAAGGAGAGTATATGTGACGCATGTCGAAGGGAAAACAAATCAAATCATCATTCAAAGAAAAGACATGCCCATCTTCAACAAGAATATCGCATCTACATATGGATCTATTTGGCCCAAAGGGAACCAAATAGCATAAGTGGAAAGAAATACACTTTGGTGGTAGTAGATGACTACTCAAGATATACATGGACAATATTCATGTGTAAGAAGAAAGAAACTCTACGAAACTACCACAAATTTATGAAGAGGATTCAAAATGAGAAGAGTCAAACCATTATCAAAATAAGATCGACATGAGGAACCGAGTTTGTCAATGGAATAATAACTCGATTGTATTGAAAATGGTATTGGTCATGAACTATCTCAGCAGAAGAAGAACTCCACAAAGAAATGGAGTTGCGAAAGAAGGAATAGAACTCTCAAAGAAGCGGCAAGGACCATGTTAGTCAAGCGGGGTTACCAAAAAGATTTTGGGTCAAGCAATCAACACAAATTTGCTACACTCAAAACAGATGTATGATAAACAGCAGGATAAATGACAAAGACTCCCTATGAGATTTGGGATCGGAAGAAAACCAAATGTTGCATATTTTAGAATATTTGGATGAAAATGCTTCATCCACAACAATGGCAAAGACAATCTAAAGGCCTTCGATGCTAAAGTCGATGAAGGTATCTTCTTGGGATACTCAAAAAAGCAAAGCCTCAGAGTACTCAACAAAAGGACTATGGTTGCGAAGAATCCATTCATGTGGTATTCGATGAGCCAAATGTAAATGGAGAAGACATTGAAGAGTCAAATGATAAGTGAATCATCCAACCATACGTAAGAGTCCCTATCTTCAAGTCAAGCCGAATTATAAACTCGAAGAAGATGAGATAGTTTAATCTCAAAAACAAAAAAAATTTGCAACTAAGTGACCACGAGAGAGTCGATCAAAGCAACACACACCGCTAGACGATCAATCCACCAACTTACTCCAACTCGATGTAAGATGGCCGAGAGACCATCCACCGAAACTTGTCATTGGAGATATAAGAGAAGGTGTCAAAACAAGATCCGAACTCAACAAGAAGCTATGTTCACATGCTTTATCTCGCAAATAGAGCCCAAAGATGTGTTACAAGCATTGGATGACACACATTGGATTCAAGCTATGCAAGAAGAGTCAATCAGTTTGAAAGAAATGAAGTATGGGAATTAGTTCAAAGACCCACCCATCAAAACGCTATTGGTACTAAATGGGTGTTCGAAACAAGATGAATGAGGAAGGTTACTGTGGTAAGAAACAAAGCAAGACTAGTAGCCAAAGGATATTGCCAAGAAGAAGGAATAGATTTTGATGAAACATTTGCTCCTCGTAGCAAGATTGGAAGCTATAAGGATGTTTCTTGCCTATGCAAACTCACAAGAATTTTCTTGTATATCGATGGATGTAAAAAGCTCATTCCCAAATGGTTTATTGGAAGAAGAAGTGTATGTTGAACAACCTCCGAGGATTTGAGCGAGAAGACTCTTGGAAATAAGGTATACAAACTCAAGAAAGCTCTGTATGGATTGAAACAGGCACCCGTGAGCATGGTATGACACTTTGTCACAATTTCTAACTGGGAATGGATTCACAAAAGGAAAAGTAGATAGAACACTTTTTAGAATTCGGGGTAATTGGCAACCTGCACCCTTAAAATACACCTAATTTGCACTGTGCACCCTAAAATTGGATTTTTGGCATTTTGCACCATTAA
Organism: Rehmannia glutinosa; assembly: GCA_016081115.2. Lineage (NCBI taxonomy): Eukaryota > Viridiplantae > Streptophyta > Magnoliopsida > Lamiales > Orobanchaceae > Rehmannia > Rehmannia glutinosa. The sequence continues at coordinate 53,780,888 of CM071931.1, read as the reverse complement.
ATTAAGTGTTTCTTTGCACTATGCACCCTAAAGCAATTTTGAGTCCAATTTTCAGATTTTAGGGATTTTGGCAAGGGTATTTTGGTCATGTCAACAATAAACTATATCTTCTCCATTTTTTGTTTTATTTTTCCATTTATAGTTAATTTTGTTTCTTTTAACTCATCCATATTTTGCTATTAAGTCAAATATATCTTAAATTTAAGTTAAAATAAATATATATTATAACTCTATCATACAAGAATATACATTAATTTAGACGAAAACCTACATAATAATTTTTTATTTAAAAAAGAAACTTACATAATAATTTTTATATGAAAAAGGACGAAAATTTATGTAAGAATTTTTATTTGAAAAAGATTATGTAATAATTTTTATTTGAAAAGAAAGACGAAAACTTATGTAATAATTATTATTTGAAAAAAAACTTGCATAATATTTTTTTTCGTTTATTTTTCCAAATAAAAATTATTACGTAAATATTTTTAAATAAAACTATTACATAAGTTTTCTTTCAAATAAAAAACTATTGCGTAAGTTTCGGTTTTTCTTTTCAAATAAAAAATATTACGTAAGGTTTTTTTTCAAATAATATTTATTACGTAAGTTTATTGTTGAAATGACCAAAATACCCTTGCCAAAATCCCTAAAATCTAAAAATTGCACTCAAAATTGCTTTAGGGTGCATAGTGCAAAGAAACACCTAATTTAATGGTGCAAAATGCAAAAATCCAATTTTAGGGTGCACAATTAAATCGTGTGTATTTTAAGGGTGCATGTTGCCAATTACCCTAGAATTCAAGACAAAAAGAGTATACTTGCTTGTTCAAATATATGTGGATGGCATCATTTTTGGATCCACAAACAAAGAGCTATGTGAAAAATTTTCAAACCTCATGCAAAGTAAATTTGAAATGAGCATGATGGGAGAGTCGACATTCTTCCTTGACTCCAAGTGAAACAACCAAGGATGGAACCTTCATAAGTCAAACAAAATACACCAGAGATTTAATGAAAAATTTGGTATGGAGGAGAAGTCTTCGTGAAAATACCAATGAATACATCACAAAATGGACATGGATGCGGATGGCAAGCTCAGAGATCAAACAAGATACTGAGCACTTATTGGATCATTGTTCTATCTCACAAAGAAGCGAGCCGTACATCACCTTTCTTTGTAGGTGTATGTGCAAGATTTCAATCTGCTCCAAAAGAGAGCCATATGACAAAGAAAAAGAAGAGAATATTGAGATACTTGAAAGGAAGCCAAGAAGTTGGCTTATGGTATCCAAAGGAATGTGGATTCAAGCTAATTGGCTATTCGGACTGACTATCTTTGGATGCGAGTTGTCGACAGAAGAGCACCTCGTGCACATGCCAAATACTAGGAAACATGCTTGATTTCCTGGTTTAGCAAGAAGCAAAATTCAATAGCCACCTCTACAACCGGAGATACATAGGCTGCGGCAAATGTTGTGCCCAAATCCTTTGGATGAGACAAAGAATGAGAGAGACTATGAAGTTGAGGAAAAAGAAATTCCAATCATGTGTGATAACACAAGTGCAATTGCAATCACTCAAAATCTCGTGTTGCACTCAAGAACAAAGCATATCGATGTCGATATCACTTCATAAGAGATCATGTTGAAAAGAAGGACATCATCTTGGAATATATCTCAACCGATAAACAATTGGTGACATCTTCACAAAACCATTATGTGAGTCAAGATTTGAAGAACTCAAGCATGAGTTAGGGTTAATTGAGCTGAGCCGACACTTAAGAATCAAAGAAAACAAATGGAACACAAAAAGGGAAAAAGAGTCGAACTCACAAATCAGCTAAGTAAATCACCAGACGGAAAGACAATTATACCAAGTCACCGGTGACAAATGAGCCACAAAGAGAATCGTGAGAAGAAGAGTTAAACCAAAACTAAGGGTAAAAGCTTTAGTCATTTATGAACAAAGTGACAAAAACGCAATGTTTTGACTAAGCGGGAATGTTTTTAAGAATTACGTCAAAGATAATTATGACGCGTGTACAGCAAAAGCCGCACACCAAGCTTATGATTGGATATAAATGCTTTGCGCCGCATTAAATACGAGACATTAAATGCTACATCGGCGTGCAAAATCTAAGCCGTCGATTTCGATCACATTTCAAAACCACCCGCACGCCCTTTCATAAACCATACTTATGCTTTCCTTCTTCTCTCTCTCATATTACCAAAACCGTTCATTTCTTTCTGAAGCAAAGGCAAAACTCTCTCAAAATCTTCAAATCAACCTCTAAGTTTTCTTCGTGAAATCCTGAAAAATGGCACCAACCTATGATTTTGTCAAGTTAGGAAAGCAAATCCACACCGGTCTCACGTGGATTTCGACGGCATGGTGAAACAGGGTCCGACGACACCTTAGTGAAGAAAATTTCTCGAGAAATTGGAAACGCCTGGCTGAAATCGCTTTCGACGTTGGAATATCCGATGACCTATGTGGAAGAGGTCGCACGCTTCTACGTGAACGCCGAGACTCACGATGAAGGGATAAAGTCATCTGCTCACGGAAAGAAGTTCACCATCTCTCGCCAAGGATTTGGTGAACACCGCTCACTACCGACGGAAGGAGCATCGAAATCAACGATCTTTGATGTAAACCTGGCCGCCGCTTGGAAGGAAATAGCCAAGCCCGACTATGCTTTGATAAAATAGTTTACACAAAGAAACAAGAGGTCTTGAAGGAGGATTACCACAAACTGTTGGACATAGTTGCCAAATGCATAGACATCAAATTTGGCGCTTTGACCAATCAAAAGCAAAGTTGATCGTAATGGCCGCGATCATTGAAGAAAAGAAAATAAATTGAACCGAGTTTGTCTATAGCATCGGACTGCATGTAGGGAACAAATCCTTCAAGGAAGATGGTGCATTTGGAGGATCCCTAGGATATGGCCTGGTGATTGGCCGGTGATGGAGGTGAAAGGAGTCCTCTTAGACATGGAAAGGCGTTCCATGTAAACAAGAGGATGTTCGATCAAACCTCTCTCGGTGCACAAGAGAGCCCACGCCAAGAGAGTCGACACGAGTGAGGGGGAATCACCGACCAAAGATACAAATGCTTCCTCTCCACCAAAGAAGAAAGCTTCCCTGCAGCCTGCTAAGAAGACCGATGCTCTGCAAAAAAGAAAAACAAACCTCGCTCCCGCCCGCCGCAGCCGAGTCACTGCGTCCGTAGCCGTGTCTCCTTCCCCAAAGAAGCTAGCCGGTCGAGAAGGACTCTCAAACACCTTCTCCGATCGTCAAAAGAGGAGAACTGATAAGCCAAGACGGCCGGCTCCTCGTAAAAAAATACCAAAGACCGCCCCGCCGCCAAGACTCGAAGAAACTCTCTCTCAACCGTAAATTCCTTTGGTACAAACTAGAGACGAAGAAGAATCATCAAGCACTCCGAGCTTGAGAAACCGGGCCGAGTCGCCCACTCACCGAGCAGACACGAGACTCGCCGGAGAAGTAGAGTCCCCGGATATAATTGATGAAACAAAAGTCTCGTCAAGGCGATCGTCAGAGGCAAATCAAGAAACAATCGTAGTCCGCGCAATGAGACACAAGAAGAAGGCGATAGAACTCGATAGTGATGTGATGATCCTATCCCCACCTTACCCGCATCCAAAATTGTTTGCGTGAGTGGAGGAAGTGGAAATTGAGTCGATCAAGGGAACAGTTCCAACGGTCCGAGTTTATCGAAGAAGAAGAGGAACTCGCTAAACTTCCTCGACTAACCTCTGTGATCTCAAAGATCGGATGAAGAAAAATCGCACGACATCCCGCAGATTTTCAAGGATAAGGAGAAGGACAGACGACGGGCAGAGGAAGCCGAGGCAAGAGAGAAGGCTAGCATCCGCCTCTCATTGGAACCACAGAACATACACATTCTCACTTCGATATTCTATCGAAAAAGTGATGAGGATCTGACCCCGCTACGCCGCCACGAAGAGTTGCAAATGCAAAGAAGCAATGCATGAATCTAGAATTCTTCATGAGAAGAGCATGATGGAGGGACCAGGAGAGTCCTCCAAAACACACCGAAATTGATCCAATGGGAGTGGTTCAAAGAAATTGCCACCGTTGTTGCTTTGCCACCACTTCCCCACTCACTCGGAAGAAGGAATTAAAGGAACCGGGCGATGAAACGGGTTAGTGGGGACCCCGGTTGAGCCAACCCCTAATGAAGGTGTCTTACCACCTGCCCCAACTACGAACACTCGATGAGATACAAATGGGAGTTTGGAGACGAGTGACCTCATTCCAAGTCACTCACCGGTGCGCCACCGAGGGGGAAACTCCCTCCACTGCGCAAGCAAGGTCGGAGAAAGTCTGCGATGACTCCACGACGAATCTAGGAGGCGAAGTGGAGAAGGAACAACCACAAAGTACACAACAAGTTGTCATCAACGGCTCGGACAGTTGAGATTGTCTCACCGAGGTGCCAACACTCACGAAGGCTAATGACGCTGCGATGCAAAATGAGGCACATGAAGGAACAGCCCGGGAGTTAACACTGGCGATGAAAGTGCAATCCATGGGGTTGAGACTCCAATGGATGCCACCACGAAGACCCTAAGACAAATGACACCGCCGAAAGGAGGTCCAAGGCCTCACCGCAGCTTGAGGTCGTAGGAGGTAATGAAGGCCCACGGAGGTTGAGACTTCCCTGGGTAAAGAAGTCAAGTAAAGAACATCCCTCCTACTATCATTGATCCATCTCGAAAATGAGATAAGCGCGCTTCATGATTCCCAGGATAATCCCGATGTAACCTTTTGGGATCGAGGGCGGCGACGAAGAAGCCGAGTCATCCCCGTGACCAATCCAAAAGACTCACCACGGATGTTCCCGGCCAGACGAGCAAGTTTGATCTCAAGACTACTCGTCAAACTTTCAATTTTGATGATGAGCCACCAATGGAAATCTCATCATCGTCCGATGACGCTCGATAAGGCCGAGGACCAATCCACTCAATCGGAGAAACCAATCGAGACCAACGGCCGTTGAGACAAATGAGGCTCGGCAAAAGTCGGGTCCACTTCACAAAAGACCCCAAATAAACAGAGTCCACCGCACAGGCTCCTCAAGCCGCAGCAGTTCAACTCCAAAAGGAACTTCACGCGCACCTCTCATCATTGAACAAATCCCGGTTGGCCGTGATGATTCCTTTGTAGAATCATTTCCTTTCTCCCCGGAGGTACCCGACCTCCCGAAGAGTCGAGAACGAGCTCGCACGCTTCCACGACCAGCTCACCCCGTCATTCCGTCAGTACCATCGTTCCAGCCGACTATGACTTTGACGCCGCATGGCCATCACCGCAACGGAAGAAACAAATTAAGTTCGGGAGGTGTTCAAGGCATTATTTGCTGAAATTGAACGGATGGAGAGGCACCAGCCTCTATGGACATGCGATCGACAACAGAGATGCCAACCTTATCACGACTTGAGAGGCATAACATTCGATCGTGAATGGTGGCAACAACAAAGAAACAATGCGTGTGTAACAAGTTAGATACTTCAGACATTGTTCAACAAGTCTGCTGGTATGGAGAGTCGAGAATGCCGATGCAAAAACGAAATTGAGAGAACACATTGAGCACATGCATGAAGCTCACACCGCGAGATAAAGTCTGCTGCGTGAGCAAAATAAGAATGATCTCCAAATGTATGGAAGAAAACATGGATAGAAAATTCAGCCTTCTCATGGCCGAGATGAAGCTAATTTCAAAGAGAGTCCAACGCTACTCGCTCCGAATTTCGTGTCGCATACACCGCAGCGACTCGAGGCGTAACTCGGCTATCGCCAGCTCGACTTCCGCTTGCCACAAGATGTTTCAGTGTGTTCCTCTCTCCTTTGATGATGCCAAAAAGGGGGAAGAGGAATACTTTAAAGCGCTAAAGAGATCCTCAAGTCTGAAAAGGATGAAGCAAATCAAAGGGAAAGACAAATGAGGAAGTGTCAAAACAAAAGAAAGGAAAGTCCGCTGAGGGGGAAGGATCGAAAGATGTGACCTTGATGATTGCACAAACCCCCAACAAGGTCTTGTCACAAATGGACATTATCAACAAAGAACTCCCAAAGACTCTGCCACTCCAACACTCTGCTATATCTATGGTCAAAAGAGAAAGACAATTGAAGCGGGGATGGAGGAAGTGGAAGGAAGAATGGATGCCCGAATTATGAACATCTTGAAACAACATGGAGGCATTCCAAAGAGACAGAGACACTTATGCCATCTCGTATGTCGGGACCGAGCCACGATCATTTGATGAATTTAAAACGCTCACATCCGAAGGATACTTTGCAAAAATGTCTATGGCTCAAGCTTGGGACTTGTATTGGGAAAAGGGTCTCACGTTATGTGAAGAAGGCGACGACAGCAGGAGACTACCCTGCGATCGCTCTGCTGGTCACTCCGCCGGTCACTCACCGAAAGAAGACCCCAAAGACAATACACGCCCGTAGGTAGAGGAAGAAGCAATGGTGGAGGAAGAGGTTTCGACCTAGCCTCCGCCCAAAAACATTGAGTACGTAGATCCGTGCAAGAAAGGAGGGATCTATCGGGCTGGTCTTGACCAAGTAGCCAATTTGCAAGTGGCTAAAAGTAATCTTGTATGCGAAAAGAATAGAAGAAGAAAATAAGAGACAAACTCAGCTATGGGAGGAAAGACAAGAGAGATTAAGAAGAGATGAAGTCGCCAGGAAGGCATATGAAAAGAAGAAGAAGGCGGCCGACGATGAGAAAAAGAGAAGAAGAGCGAAGATGCTTGAACAAGATGAAAGAAGGAGACAGACAAGGAGATGAAGTGTTGTTTCCACCCTCCATGTATTTTACTATGTAAATACATACTATGTAAGTCTTCTCGCAATAAAGCTATAAATTCTTTATTTTTTTCTGTGTAGACAAATGTTTGCTCGATACACCTTGTAAACAATTGTGTAAAAGAACAAGAATGTTATGATCAATAAAAGGATCGATTCTACGCATACATTCTATGTGAATACACTATCTCAGTATGTATCTTTGCTATTTACATTTTTGAATGTTTTAAGTTTTGGCATCATCAAAAAGGGGGAAATTGTTGGGAAATTTATTGTTTAGATTTTGATGAATGCCATGTAAAACTTAGAATAGGAAGTTGGCACCCCAATTTTTGTTGTAAACTCGCATTGAAATAAATAGGGCTGGTCAAGCCGAGTTAATCACCTATGCCCAAACATGCAAGAAGACAACTGGAGACTAGAAGGAAGACTCACTGCAAGACAAATTGAGTATGGCAAATAAGAGAAGACGGAACTCTATCAAGGAGCAAACAGATGCAAATGAGTGGAGTATCGACAAGTCAACTCAAGAAAAGCCAAGTCTCAAGTTGAAGTGACAAGAGTCATCCAATGATTGGAAGTCGACTCTAAGTCACCTGGGGAAAACAAGGAAATGCAATCAAGTCGAGATAATCAAAAAGATCCGTTGCACGTAAATCAAGGGAATTACCTAAACAAGTAATATCTCCATGCTACCTTTCTCGAAGTACTCTCCCCGAAGCGTGCAAAAGGAATAAACCAATGGGAAGCACTACACCGTATCGTAACTCAAAAGGTGAAGAACAATTCATACGAGGAAATGGCAATTCCAAGGATCGCAACAAGACAAGCCAACGACCACAAGTGACTTTCAAAAATAAGCCTATCTCTTCAACGGGCGGATTTTTGAAAGATCAATATAAAAGGCCGAGGAATGACTCGAGAGTAGGGGACAAGAACCACAAACATTCAAGAAATTATTAGAATCAGAACTAAATATTCTCAAGTTATTAAATGCTCAATCCTCAAGCCTACACTACGAAGAACATCAATCCAACACTCACCGTGAAGGAAAGATAACTTCAATCGCTTGAAGAGGAAATTACTCAAAAATCAAGGGGTCTACATTCTACGAAGGATTGTAGGAAGGTTCAAGGTCGAACCAAGTCTTGAGCTTTTGGAGGGCTTCGTGATCAAATCCAAAGAGCTTGAGCAAGTGGGTTGTAGTAGCAAGGCAGCAAATTTCGTGAAGAAGCCGAGTCGTGACGAGAAGCCACCGAGTGATCAAGGCATCTCCGATCGAGTCCCAAAGGATCAAGTCACCAGTGTGATCAAGACTTGTATCCGGACTGTTACCACTTTGTATACTTGATCAATACCTAGTAGATTCCTCCAGGAGTTGGAGAAGAGAGGAGTAGAAGAATTACCCCATCTTCGAACCTCTATAAAAATCTTATTGTGTCATTTACATTTCAAAGACTTTAATTCTTGCATCATATCCGTTTAATTCTCAATGACATATTTGCTATCCATTAGATAATCTCTAAGTACTAAATCAAGCTCTAAATCTCTACTTAACCAAACTTAAGGGTGTTAAGTCTTCCAATAAAACAAACCACAGTTGAGTTAATTTAAACTTAACAACCGAGTTATTCCATCAACAAAAGTTGAGTCCGTTGAGAGACTAACTCTACTGATTAACTAAATTGGTCAGTCCACCAAGGACACAAAATTGTAGTATCAACTCGAATTTTTAAAAGGACTAAATCAAAAATTTGGTAAGGTTTATTCAACCCCCCTTCTAAACCTTACACTTACACCCCCTTGGGACCTACAGTATCAAAGCCAAACTCTTTGGCTAGCTCGTTTCACATTGCGAGTAAAGAGGAAAGATCCATGGCTACGAACGAGAGCTATCTACCAACCGGTGCATCATTCAATAGACCACCTCTTTTTGACTCCAACAATTATGTTTTTGGAAAGATAGAATGGAGTGCTTCTTACTAGGTTGCGGGTTCGGTATTTGGACTCTAAATTTTGATGAGCTTATTGGAAATCTTCTCATCCATGAAGTATACATAAATAAAAGGAGTAATTCAAAAGCATCTACTTCAAAACTGGATACAATATCAAATCCAACGACATGGGATGAGCTTCTTACAACTTCCGATGATGAAGAAGCCGAGAAATGTCTTATGGGCATCAAAGAAGACAATGAGGTACGCTCTAACTCTTCTATTTCTTTATGTAATGAATTGCATGATAATTATGATGAATTGCAAAATGATTTTGATGAGCTTCAAAATGAATTCCAAAGCTTGCTCTTTAAATACAAAAATTTGAAAAAGGAATTCACCATCATGAAAAATGAAAAGGATAGTTTACATGCTTCTTATGAATCTCTTACTAGTGCTCATAATGTTACACTTGATAAGGTTAGAATTCTTGAAGAATAAAATAGTACTCTTATTAAAGATATTGATTGCATGAAAAATGATATGATGAAGTTTCATTTGAGTACCGATCAAATGACCAAAATTTTTGATGTTCAACGTTGTGATCATTTGAAACTAGGACTTGGTTATAAAACTAATGTTATAAATAATAAGAAAAGGAACCAAGTCTCTATGCATGTTGGTCATTATGCTTCTAGAACTATTACATGTTTCTATTGTGGTAAAATTGGTCGCACGACTAATACTTGTCGGGTAAAAAATAGTTCTAATTATTATTGGAGATCTAAAAGTCTCAATGTTAATCCCAAAGGACCCAAACACTTGAGGGTACCACAAGAAAATTTTATTTTAGGTACTCGGCGCAATAAAAAGCAAAGGAATTTTAAATTGTCATATAGACAACAAACGATCGCACCATATGATCGAACGAGGAGATATTATCAGAAAATTACTTTTCAAGAAGAAGGTATAATCAACAATGGGAAAGATACAACCCTTGGCAATGGAGAAATTGGTAACTCTTATTCTCTTCTTGAAGTATGCATTTCATATTGTCTTTTATAATTATTACACATTTTCATGTCTTTAATTTTTGTCTTGATTGTCAAATTCTTTATAAAAATGTTTCTTAAAAATGAGGTCTCAATTTTATACTCTCGGATTTTTAATTTCAAAAGAGACCTTAAATGGATTTTCAATAAGACTTGTTTTATCAAACTCTTATTGATTTTTTCAAAGCATAATATGTGCTACTTGTTCAACTTCTATGATGGTTTATATCAATATTGTCTATATTATCCGATATTACTATGCTCGTGTGCAAGATGTTTTGTCTAGATTTTGCAGAAATATTTTGATATTTAGGAGCAAATGATCATAGACTTATCAAGGCCATCTACTTTATGATGTGTCAAGATTGAGAAAGGCATATTGGTTGACAACCAAAATCGAGGTATGTTCTTAAACTTATCCTACTTTTATAGACTCGATATTCTTCATACCTTATGCCTATATGCTCGATTTCAAAACAATCCCTAAGAATCTCATATAAGTGCCATTAAAAGAATTTTTCAATATTTGAAAGGCACTCTCTCTTATGGCTTGTCTTTTCCAATGTTTTAAATCGTTCCTATTTCTTTTGGGATAACAAGTTCAAGATAAAATATTTCTCAAAAATACGGTTCTTCATAACCGAACTAAACATATTGAGATTTGACATTTTTCTTGGGATTGCGTTTCTTAATGGAAATTTGAGATGTGTTTAATTCCGTCTCAAGATTAACTCGCGGAATTTTTAAACCATTAACCGCCTAGTCTTTTACCTTAATTCGAGCTTGGTTAGGCATAATGCATATTTAAAGAGGTCTATTATTGCATTTTGTGCATCTTTAAAAACTTAGGGTGAAAAATCAAACAGAAACTTATCAAATGCACAGGCTCCGATCGATCAAGAGGTCGACGGTCGACCATGATGTCGACCAGGTCGAACCCTTAGCCGACCGTTTGTAAGTCCAAGCGGCTACGATAATCTAGAGGGGAGATGAATAGATTATCCCCATCTTTTCGATTACACCCTCTTTTTCAAACCGAATGCTTAAAGACAATAATAAAGGTGCGGAATGTAAACAACACACGCCGATTTATAGAGGTTCAACCCACCTAGGGCCTAATCCTCTACCACCCCAAAGATATCCGGGATGGATTTCAAAAAGAAAAAGATTTTATTAATTACCAAAATTAATACAACACCAACTTACAACACCTTGAAGAGCACCACACTCTTCTTCAACACCACCTTTGAGATTACCACAATCTCTCTTGAAGATTACCACAATCTCCAACGACACCTTGTGAAGATTACCACAATATTCAAACTTGAAGAATACCAAATTCTTCAACACCTCAACAAGAAGATTACCACAATCTTCTCACACCTAACACCTAGATCACCCAAGTGTGTTCTTACCACAAGAACACTCACAAGGATATCTTGTGTTGAATGATAACCCAAAATTCAAGATTACAACTCGATAATTGATAATACAATAGAGTGCAAGTGTAATCAAGAATAGCCTAGACCTCAAGGATGTGAAAGTGATAAGTTAGGCAAATTACAACAAGAAATAAGACAATGTAAGAACAAGTGTATTCTTGAGTGTATCTTGTTGTGTTGTAGTTTTCTCTCTTGTAGTGTTGCTTCAATTCTTCCTCTATTTATAGAAGATGTCTTGTACATGATAGGCTCCTCTTGGGGACATGAATTCTACGTAAAAAATACCAAGACAATTGGAGAAAAGAGATGTTAGAAATCAACCCCTTAAATCAAGAAAAAGTTGTCTCAGAAACTCAACGGATAGTTTCTTTGTCAAAAGAGGAGTCCGACCGATCGCGCAGAGATAAGTTGGAAATGTAATTTCTGCGAAATTTACACAGGGGGATCGGTCGCAGGGGTGTGACCTGGTCGCCCCATGTTGGACCGGTTGGGGGTAGGCAAAATGCAAAACAGAGAACACAGACTTCTTGAGGTCAAGTCTTGAGCACTGTCGCCCATAGGGTCGACCGGTCACCCCCTTTGTTTTCCTTCCGTCCCTTTTTCTGCTTCCAAAACTCAACACAGTACGGGTTGCCCTATAGGGCGACCGGTCGAGCTGAAACATAAGTGTTGTCCAATTTTAAATCGAAAATAAACTTCAAGAAATACTCCAAGAAATAGTAAAAACATTTTAGACCAATCGGGAGTAATAGGACAACATACAGGGACATTTTTTAGATGTAAAAACATTTGACACAAAATCATATAAAAGCATTGTCCAATTTTGTCGAAAATAAACTTGAAGAAATACTCCTAAAAATATTAAAACCATTTTAAAACATTTAGGAGTATTTGGACAACCTTTAAAAATATTGTTTTGGTGTAAGAACAAAATCATCAAAATCATGATAAAACCATTTATCAAACATTCTCCCCCTTTTTGATGATTAGAAACCAAAACAATTCAACAAGGCCGATTTTGAAAACAAAACAATTTTGTGAGGCGATTTTGAAAACAGAAACAAGTTTTCCGGTCAAAAATAAATATCCGTTGAGAGCGACAACATTCCGCGCAATATAAACGCAAGGATGGGAGTAGAGATATTCAAACACATATAGCACATGCTCCCTATCAACAATATGCACAACAAAAGTAATGTAGAAGCAACTTCAACATAGGCTAAAATCTTAGCTTTTCGATATTGAGCTTAAGTGTCAAAAACTTAAAAGCTCCCCCAACAAAGAGACATCATTAGAACCGTATATAAGTCCATACTACAACCAATGGACCATGATTCATACATAACCATAATGCACCAAGTGGAGTAAATATGATCCACAACTTATGGCTTTTTTTTTTCGTTAAGCTTATCTTAGCTTCTTTGAGCTAAAGATCTTATAACATGTTTCTCCCCTTTGGAATCATCAAAAAGAATGTTAGCACGATAAATACATCATATATTCATATCAAAGTGCGCAACTAAACCGATGTATCGAGCTATTTTGAACATTGAAGCTCTTAAACCAAATAGGAGGGAATAGTCGAATTATACGACTTGTAGAAGCTTATGAAATATCATTTGATAAGCAAAACATGATCTCTATAAATATATAAGACTTTTGAAATCGAGAGAATCGTGTAGATGATGAATTTTTCATTGAGACGTTTTATCGAACACTTGGCGGGCCAAAAATTGAAAAAGATATATATAGCCCTTGTAAATGAAATCAAGCCAAGTTTTTTTCATCACCAAATGCAATTTAATAAATATCATTCATCAACAATCAATAAGCTCATCACAAACATATACTAATTTCATCAAGATAGTACATATAGGCCAAGTTCTCAAGGTTCAACCCAATTGAGATTAAGGAAGTAGAATTCTTACCATTTAATCGGTAAAGACGAGCAATGATGATGATAGTCGAGCTAGACAATCCCCAAAATATGTAATTCATGCAACAAAACTCATTTGAAGTGAATTGTGTGTGAAATTTGCAAAGGGGACGAAAAATGAACCAAAAAGCCAAAAATGCTAAGTCTGGAAAACATGAACCATTTTAAACCAAAAAAATCCCTTCGTGCGCGACCGGTCATGGGCAAGGGCGACGGTCGACGGCATGGGCGACCGGTCGGCCTTGCCCCGATCCACCACAAGTTTGAGTTATGTCTAAAAATCCGAAGTTTGATCCAAAAATCCGATTTTTCGCCCCTAAGTTTTAAAAACATGCAAAATGCAAACATATACCTCATTCAATATACATTATGTCATAATCAAGCTCGAAATGAGGTAAAATACTCAGCGGTTAATGATTAAAAAGTCCGCGAGTTATCCTTGAGACGGAATTAAACACATCTCAAGTTTTTTGTTAAAAACTCAATCCCTTTTAAAAAAATATCGAATCTCAATATGTTTAGTTCGATTATGACGAACCATATTTTGAATACGAATAACCGTATAATAAATACCGGACTTGTTATCCCGAAAAATAAGAACGTTTTAAAACTTTGGATACAACAAGTCATAAGAAGAAGTGCCTTTCAAATATTTGAAAATTTCTTTTAACGGCACTTTAATGAGATTCGTTGGGATAGTTTTTGAAGTCGAGCAAATAGACATAAGGCATATGGAATGTCGAGTCTATAGGAATAATACAAGAAAACATACCTCGAATTTGTTTGTCGGCCGATATGCCTTTCTCAACCTTTGTCAATCTTTAGCCATAGAGGTTGAGATGGTTCTTCTTTCTTCAAAGCTTAACTCCTTCAAGAGTTCTTTTGAAATATAACCATTTTCTTGGCCTTGAATAATTTGTAGTCCAAGCAAGAAATTGAGCTCCCCTATCATGCTCATCTCAAGCTCACCTAGTATCAACTTAGAAAAATATATCTTGCACAAACATTCATTAGTAGCACCAAAAATATTCTCATAAATATGCACAAGTAAACAATCTTGCCCCTTTTTTCAAAAACAAAGAGAGTAGTATCAACTTTACCTTTAGTAAAATCATTTAGCAAAAATAGCTAAGTCTATCATACCATACATGGGGTACTTGTTTTAAACCATACAAGGCCTTTAATAAAAATCATTTGGCCTAGAAAAATTTTAAACCCCTGGAGGTTGTTTTACATAGACTTCTTCTTGAATAAAACCATTGAGAGAAATCGGATTTAACATCCATTTGGTAAAGCTTGAAATTTTCTTTGCATATGTTGAAGGACTCAACTTCAACTTGCTAAACATCACCAACTCGCGTGACAAGGGTTATAATGTTGGATTTAACATGGGTATATGCCAAATCAAGGATACTTGAATCAAATGAAGTTGTGTTGCAAGGATGCATACAAAAGAACATGTATGTCGTGGATTGGTCAATCGCAACACCCAAAGACTGCTATTAGCAAAGAGCACAAATGAATCAAGTTGGTTGTGGCACAAGAAGTTGAGTCACCTGAATTTCAAAACGATTAACAAGCTTGCCGTAAGCAATCTTGTGGAAGGACTTCCGGACTCAATATACAAGAAGGAGAGTATATGTGACGCATGTCGAAGGAAAACAAATCAAATCATCATTCAAAGAAAAGACATGTCCATCTTCAACAAGAATATTGCATCTCTACATATGGATCTATTTGGTCCAGTTGAACCAAATAGCATAAGTGGGAAGAAATACACCTTGGTGGTAGTAGATGACTACTCAAGATATACATGGACAATATTCATGTGTAAGAAGAAACTCTACAAAAACTACCACAAATGATGAAGAGGATTCAAAATGAGAAGAGCCAAACCATTATCAAAATAGGATCCGGCGATGGAGAACCGAGTTTGTCAATGGTATAATAACTCAATATTGTATAGAAAATGGTATTGGTCATGAATTGTTCTGCAGCAAGGACTCCACAAAGAATGGAGTTGCGAAAGAAGGAATAGAACTCTCAAAGAAGCAAAGAAGACCATGTTAGTCAAGCAGGCTACCTAAAAGATTTTGGGTCAAGCAATAAACACAAGATGCTACACTCAAAATAGATGCATGATAAAAGACAATGACAAAGACTCCTATGAGATTTGGACAGGAGAAAACTAAATGTTGCATAAAGAATATTTGCTGTAAATGCTTCATCCATAATAATGGCAAAGATAATTTAAAGGCTTTTGATGCTAAAGTCGATGAAGGTATCTTCTTGGGATACTCAAACAAAGCAAAGCCTACTGAGTACTCAACAAGAGGACTATGGTTACAGAGGAATCCATTTATGTGGTGTTTGATGAGCCAAATGTAAATGGAGAAGACATGGAAGAATCACCGATAAGTCAATCAACCAACCATGCGAAGAGTCCCTATGCTAAAGTCAAGTCGAATTATAAACTCGGATGAAGATGAGAAAGTCGAGTCTCAAATACAAACTGAAAATCTGCTGACTAAGTGATGACGAGAGAATCACCAAAGCAACATAGCCGCAAGACGATCAATCCACTAACTTACTCCAACCTGATGTAAGATGGCCGAGAGACCATCCACCGTAACTAGTCATTGGAAATATAAGAGAAGGTATCCAAACAAGATCCGAACTCAACAAGAAGCTATGTTCACATGCTTTATCTCACAAATAGAGCCTAAAGATGTGTCACAAGCATTAGATGACACACATTGGATTCAAGCTATGCAAGAAGAGTCAATCAATTTGAAAGAAATAAAGTATGGGAATTAGTTCAAAGACCCACCCATCAAAATGTTATTGGCACTAAATGGGTGTTCGAAACAAGATGAACAAGGAAGGTTCGTGGTAAGGAACAAAGCAAGATTAGTAGCCAAAGGATATTGCCAAGAAGAAGGGATAGATTTTGATGAAACATTTGCCCCTGTAGCAAGATTGGAAGCTATAAGGATGTTTCTCGCCTATGCAGCTCACAAGAATTTCATTGTATATCAAATGGATGTAAAGAGTGCATTCCTTAATGGTTTATTGGAAGAAGAAGTGTATGTTGAACAACCTCCAGGATTTGAGCGTAAGACTCTTGGAGATAAGGTATACAAACTCAAGAAAGCTCTATATGGATTGAAACAGGCACCTAGAGCATGGTATGATACTTTATCACACTTCACCGAGAATGGATTCACCAAAGGCAAAGTGGATAGAACACTCTTCGAGAATTCAAGACAGAAGAGCATACTCGCTTGTTCAAATATATGTGGATGACATCATTTTTGGATCCACAAACAAAGAGTCAGTGTGATAAATTTTCAAAACCTCATGCATAGCAAATTCGAAATGAGCATGATGGGAGAGTCGACATTCTTCCTTGGACTCCAAGTGAAACAAATGAAGGATGGAACCTTCATAAGTCGACAAAATACACCGAGATTTAATGAAGAAATTTGGTATGGAAGAGAAGTCTTCGTGAAAAATACCAATGAATACATCACCAAAATGGATATGGATGCGATGGCAAGCCTGTAGATCAAACAAGATACATAACACTTATTGGATCATTGCTTTATCTCACAAAGAACAAAGCCGACATCACATTTGTTTGTAGGTGTATGTGCAAGATTTCAATCTGCTCCAAAAGAAAGCCACATGATCAAGACAAGAGAATCTTGAGATATTTGAAAGGAAGCCAAGAAGTTGGCTTATGGTATCCAAAGGAAGGTGGATTCAAGCTAATTGGCTATTCGGACTCTCGACTATCTTTGGATGTAGAGTTGACAGAAGAACACCTCAAGCACATGTCAAATGCTTGGAAACAAAGCTAATTTCCTGGTTTAGCAAAAAGCAAAATTCAATAGCCACCTCTACAAATTGAAGCGAATACATAGTCATGCAAGCAAATCACAGCCCAAGTCATGTGGATGAGACAAAGAATGAGAGACTATGAAGTTGAAGAAAAGGAAATTCCAATCATGTGTGATAACACAAGTGCAATTGCAATCACTCAAAATCCTCGTGTTGCACTCAAGAACAAAGCATATCGATGTCGATATCACTTCATAAGAGATCATGTTGAAAAGAAGGACATCACCTTGAATATATTTCAACCGATAAAAAAAGGTTGGGTGACATATTCACAAAACCATTATGTGAGTCAAGATTTGAAGAACTCAAGCATGAGTTAGGGTTAATTGAGCTGAGCCGACACTCGAAGACTCAAAGAAAAGAAATGAAACACGAGAAGGGAAAAAGAGCCGAGCTCTCAAATCAGCTATGTGAATCACCATATCGAAATACAAATTGTACCGAGTTAACTCGACAATTTGAGTCACTAGGAGAACTCGTAAGAAGAAGAGTTAAATAAGCTAAGGGATAAGCTTAGTCATTTATGAGCAAAGGGACAAAAACGCAAATCGTTTTTACTAAGCGGGAATGTTTTTAAGAATGACGTCAAAGATAATTATGACGCGTGTACAGCAAAAAGCCGCACACCAAGCTTATGATTGGATATAAATGCTGCCGCATTAAATACGAGACATTAAATGATAATCGGCGTGCAAAATCTAAGCCGCTGATTTCGATCACATTTCAAAAACCACCCGCACGCCCTTTCATGAACCATACTTAAACCAAAAACTGTTCATTTCTCTCTCTCAAAAGCAAAGGCAAAAACTCTCTCAAAAACCCTATCAATCTTCAAATCATCTTCTAAGTTTCATTCGGTGAAATACTGAAAAATGGCATCTACTCATGATTTTGTCAAGATGGGAAAGCAAATCCACACTGGGTCTACTGTGGATTTCGAGGGAATTGTCAAACAGGGGTCCAATGACGCCCTCATAAAGAAGATCGCTTTGAAAAACTCGAAACGACCGGCTAAAAACCATTTCTCGACGATGGAGTTTCCGATGACCTATGTGGAAGAGGTCACACGCTTCTACGTGAACGCCGAGATTCACGATGAGGGGATCAAATCCTCTTTCACGGGAAGAAGTTCATCATCACGCCAAGGATTTGGCGTAACACGCCGCCTATCGCTTGGCGGAAGGAGCACCGAAATCAATGAAACTGATGTTGACTTAGCTAGCCGCTTGGAAGGAAGTAGCCAAGACCGACTATGCTTTGAAAAGATAGTCTACACAACGAACAAGAGGTCAGCCAAGGAGGACTACCACAAATTGTTGGACATTGTTGCCAAATGCATAGACATCAAATTTGGCAGCTTTGACCAACCGTCAAAAGTGAAATTGATCGTAATGGCCGCGATCATTGAAGAAAAGAAAGTGAATCTGGCCGAGTTTGTTTGTCTACAGAGACTCGCTGAATGTAGGGAATAAATCCTTCAAGGAGGGCGGAATGTTTGGAGGTTCCCTAGATATGGTCCGTGATTGGCCGGTGATGGAGGTAAAAGGAGTCCTCTTCGACATGGAAAGGCGTTCCATGTAAACAAGAGGATGTTCGATCAAACCTCTCTCGCGCACGTAAGAGAGCCTACGCTAAGAGAGCCGATATGAGTGAGGGGGAATCACTGACCCCGAAGATACAAACGTCCCTCTCCACCTAAGAAGAAGGTTGCCCTCGCAAGCTGCTAAGAGAATCTGCGCCCCCGCAAAAAAAAACAAATCGCTCCCGCCTGCAGCCGAGTCACCTGCCCCTGCGGCCGTGGGCGAGAAGGAATCTCAAATACCTTCTCCGGTTGTCAAGAAGAGGAGAACTCGATAAGCCAAGATGGCCACTCATCAAGAAAACAACAAAGACCAGCCCCCGCGCCAAGACTCGGAAGAAACCTTGTCAAAACCAAATCCCTCCGGTTCAAACAAGAAGAAGGAGAAGAATTTTCAAGCGTTCCGAGCTTGAGAAGCCGGGCTGAGTCAGCCACTCACCGAAAAGATACGAGACTGCCGGAGAAGTAGAGTCTCCAGGCGTGATTGATGAAACGCCAAGTTTGCCGAGGCGATAAGCAGAGGCACTTGAAGACCCACCGTAGTCGAATGTAAATGAGGAACAAAGAATGGCCGAGACAATCGAGTCTCCTGTTAACAGGTTGTTTCTCCACCTGTAAGAGAGGTCTGAAGGTGTCGAGCAAAAAGTCTCGCTACCTTCAATACCGGAAACGAGGGCCAGCAAGAGGATGATGAAGACGATGTAATCATGCACTCTCCATTGTATCCAGACATCCAAAATCGTCCTGCGAGAGGAGAAAATGGAAGTGAGCCTGTCCAGAGTGCGCTTTGAATATCCGAGTTCATTCTTTGAGGAAGAAGAACTCTTCGATTTCTTGAGGTGGACACAGTGTTGCAAGCCCTTGACGAGGATAATTGCATAAATATACTGAAATTCGAAAGAAAATGAACGGGCTAAAGCAACCGAGATGCAGAGGCACGTGAGAAGGACAACATCCGCGCCTATCACCGCACCACGAGCATACACATCCTCACTTTGACGCCCTATCGTAAAAGTGATGAGGATCTTGACCTGTTTCTTTGCCACGTAAGAATTGCAAATGCAAAGACGCAATGCAAGAATCCGTAATCCTTCATGAACAAAGAATGATGGAGGACCAGGAGAGTCCTCCAAAACACAATTGAGATAGACCCAATGGGAGTGGTGCAAAGATATTGCCACCGTTGTTGCCGCCACCACTTCCCCACCTCACTCGGAAGAAGGAACTAAGGGAAATGGCGATGAAACCGGGATAGTGGGGACCCCATTGAGCCAATCCCTAATGAAGGTGTCTTACCACCGCCCCCAACGGCTGAATACTCAATGGGAACAGTGGAGTCCGAGACGAGTGACCCCATTCCAAGTCACTCACCGGGTGTGCCACCAAGGGAAAACTCCTCCACCGCAGCAAGAAGGTCGGAGGATGTTGCGGTGACTCCACAATGAATCTAGGAGGCAAAGTGGAGAAGGAACAAACACAAAGTACACAAAGAAGTTGTCATCGACGAGGCTCGAGCATAGCTTGAGACTGCTCAACCGAGGTGCCAATCGCTCAAGGCTAATGACGCTGCTTGATGCGAAATGAGGCACGTGAAAGGAACATCCCCGGGAGTTAACACTGGCGATTTAATGTGCAATCCATGGAGTTGAGACTCCAATGGATGCCACCGCAGAAGACCCTAAGACAACATGATGATCATTGAAAGAGATGTCCAGCCTCGCCGCAGCTTGAGATCGGCAGGAGGTAATGAAGGCCAACGGGAGGTTGAGACTTCCCGGGTAAAGAAGTCAAGTACGTAACATCCTCCCCGCTATCATTGATCCATCGAGAAAAGGAGATAAGCGCGCTTCACGATTCCCAGGATAATCCCGATGTAACCTTTCCGGGATCGGAAGGAGACGATAAAGCGAGTCATCCCCCGTGATCGATCCAAAAGACTCACCGAGGATGTTCCAACCACGAGTAAGTCGACCTCAAGTCTACTCAAACTTACAACTTTGATGATGAGCCACCCATGGAAATCTCATCATCGTCCGATGACGCTCGATAAGGCCGAGGACTAGTCAACTCACGTGGAAAAACCAAATGAGACCAACAAAGCTATTGAGACAAATGAGGCTCGGCAGTCGGGTCAACTTCACAATAGACCCCCACAAACAGAGTCCATCGCGCAGCTCCCAAGTCAGAAGCAGTTCGACTCCACAAGGAACTTCACGAGCACCACTCATCATTGAACAAATCCCGCTTGCCCGTGATGATCCCTTTGTAGAATCATTTCCCTTCTCTCGGAGGTACCCGACCTCCCTGAAGAGTCGAAAGAGATCTCGAGCGCTTCCGCACTGATCCTGTCATTCCATCGTATACCATCGTTCCGGTGACTATGATTTTGACGCCGCTTGGCCGTCACCGCAATGAGGGAACAATCAAGTTCGGGAGGTGTTAAAAGCATTATTTACTCAAATTGAACGGATGGAGAGGCACCAGGCCGATGGACATGAGATCGATAACAGAGATGCCAACCTTACTCGCTAACTTGAGAGGCATAATAGTCGAATCCGGAGTGGTGGCAACAACAACAAACAATGCGTGTGGAACAAGCTAGATATTTGAACATTGTTCAACAAGTTGTTGGTATGGCGAGCTGAGAATGCTGATGCGAAGACAAAATTGAGAGAACACATTGAGCACATGCATGAATCTCACACTCCTGAGATAAAGCTGCTGCGTGAGCAAAATAAGAATGAGCTCCTGCGTATGGAAGAAAACATGGATCGAAAATTCAGCCTTCTCATGGCCGAGATGAAGCCGCTTAAAGTCAATCCAACGCTACTCGCTCCGAGTTTCACAAAGATACTCCGCACCGACTCGAAGCGAACTTGCTATCGCAGACTCGACTTCCTGCTTGCTAGTTTGTTTCCAGGGGTTCCTCTCTCATTTGATGATGCCAAAAAGGGGGAAGAGGAATACCTAAAAGCGCTGAAGGGATTTGAAGTTGAGAAGGAGGGAGCAGCTGTGAAAGGAAAGACAGCTGAGGAAGTTTCAAGAGAAAAGAAAGGGAAGTCTGTTGAGGGGGAAGGATCGAGAGATGTGACCTTGATGATTGCACAAACCCCCCAACAAGGTCTTGTCACAGCTGATATTATCAACAAACTCCCAGTGACTCTGCCACTCCAACACTCTGATGTACCTATGGCTGACAAGAGAAAGACAGTTGAAGCAGGGATGGAGGAAGTGGAAGGAAGGATGAATGCCCGAGTTATGGATATTTTGAAACAACATGGAGGCATTCCAATGTAGACAGAGACACTTATGCCATCTCAGATGCCGAACTGAGCCAAGATCAGTTGATGAATTTAAAACGCTCGAATCAAGGATACTTCGCAAACATGTCCATGGCTCAAGCACTTGTCTTGGGAAAAGGGTCTCACACTATGTGAAGAAGCTTGTACTGGACTCACCGAAAAGGGTCACTCCGCTAGTCACTCAAATGGGAAAAAGAAGGTCCCAAAGACAATACACGCCCGAGGAAGAGGTAGAGGAAGAGGAAGAAGCGAGGTGGGAGGAGAGGTTTCGGACCTGACCTCTACCCAAAAACATTGAGTACATAGATCCAGGCAAAAGATGAGGGATCTATCAATGGCTGGTTTTGACGAAGTAGCCAATCAAGTAGCTAAGAACAATGCTGCCGAGTATGTGAAAAGAATTGAAGAAGAAAATAAAAGACAAACTCAGCTATGGGAGGAGAGACAAGAGAGAATAAGAAGAGATGAAGCTACCCTAAGGCGTATGAAAAGAAGAAGAAAGCGATTGAAGATGAGAAAAAGAAAAGAAGACCGAAAGATGACAGAGTCAAGAAGAAGAAAAAGAAGGAGGAAGCGAAGGAGATGAAGTGTTGCTATCCACCCCTTCATGTATTTTACTACGTAAATACACTTTATGTAATTGTTCTCCGTAATAAATCAAATTATCTATTTTTGCGTAGACATAGATGTTTGCTCGATACACTTTGTAAACACAGTGTAAAGGACAAGAATGTTATGATCAATAAAAGAATTGATTCTACGCATACATCTCTCTCGTGAATGCACTATCCGTATGTATCTTTGCTATTTACACTTTGAATGTATAAGTTTTGGCATCATCAAAAAGGGGGAAATTGTTGGGAAATTTATTGTTTAGATTTTGATGAATGCCATGTAAAACTTAGAATAGGAAGTTGGCACCCCATTTTTGTTGTAAATCAGTATTGTAATATATAGGGCTGGTCAAGCTGAGTTAAGTCACTATGCCTAAACATGCAAGAAGACAACTGAGACTAGAAGGAAGACTCATTGCAAGACAAATTGAGTATGGCAAAGAAGAGAAGACGGGAACTCGATCAAGGTACACAATTTGAGATGCGGTGAGTAAAGTATCAGTTAAGTCAACTCAAGATAGCCAAATCTCAAATTGAAGTGACAGAATAGTCATCCAATGATTGGAAGCTGACTCTAAGTCACCTGGGAAAGCAAGGAAATGCAGTCAAGTCGAGATAACTGAAAGAGATCCGTTGCACAGAAATCAAGAGAATTACTTAAACAAGTAATACCTCCATGCTACCTTTCTTGAAGTGCTCAGTCCCAGAAGCGTGCAAAAGGAATAAACCAATGGGAAGCACTGCACCATGTCGAACTCAAAAGTCAAGAACAATTCATACGAGGAAGTGGCAATTCCAAGGACTGCAACAAGATAAGCCAACGACCACAAGTGACTTTCAAAAATAAGCCTATCTCTTCAACGGGCAGATTTTTGAAAGATCACTATAAAAGGCTGAGGAATAACTCCGAGAGAAGGTTACCTGAACCACGAACATTCAAGAAAACATTTGAACTGTAACCAAAAATATTCTCAAATCATTCAAGTTCAATCCTCAAGCCTAAACTACGAAGGAAATCAATCCAACACTCACCTGTGAAGGAAAGATAACTTCAATCAGTTGAAGAGGAAATTATTGAAGAATCAAGGGGTCTACATTCCACGGAGGATTGTAGGAAGGTTCAAGGTCGAACCAGTCTCAAGTTTTTGGAGGGCTTCGTGATCAAATCCAAAGAGCTTGAGCAAGTGGGTCAGTAGTAGCAAGGCAAACCCCCGTGAAGAAGCCGAGTCGCACGAGAAGCCACCGCGTGACCAAGGCATCTCCGATCGAGTCCCAAAGGATCAAGTCGGTTGTGTGATCAAGACTTGTATTCGGACTGTTACCACTCAGTATATTGATCAATACCTAGTGGATTCCTCGAGGAGTTGGAGAAGAGAGGAGTAGAAGAATTACCCCATCTTCGAACCTCTATAAAAACTTATCGTGTCATTTACATTTCAAAGACTTTAATTCCTCGTGCATCTTATTTATTTAACTCTGATAAATTTGCTATCCACTTGATAATCTCTAAGTACTAAAACCAAGCATTAAATCAAAACTAAACCAAGTTTAAGGGTGTTAAGTCTTCCAAAAAACAAACTACAGTTGAACTAAGTCTTTAGTCTCAACATCCGAGTTATTCTATCAACAAACTCGGTCGAGTTTGTTGGGTGGCTAACTCTATGATTAACCAAATCACCGTCCACCAAGGACACAAATTGTGTAGTATCAACTCGAACATTTAAAAGGACTAAATCGAAAAGTTGGTAAGGTTTATTCAACCCCCCTTCTAAACCTTACACTCACACCCCTTGGGACCTACAAGTGGTATCGTGAGCGGTTGGTTCATTGAGCCTTCCGCACCGGTTCTTGAACTAGATCTCCAAATTTCTCAAAGTCCGTTTTAGTACTTAAGTTTTTCAAAACTCTTTTTATCATTAAAAGTTATTATCATGGAAGCAAATTTGACACGCATCCCTATGTTCACAATTGAAGAATTTGATGATTGGAAAATTCGCATGCGAGCTCATATATCAAATTACATGATGAGATGTGGATAGTGATAGAGGATGGGCCACGCAAATTTTAAAAGTGAACACACTGTAAGGGAGAGCTGCAATTTGAAGGTGAAGAGGATGTTGCTCCTGACCACTATGGTTGAAAAACCAAGGTTCAAGGTCGAACCAAAGATCAAGTTATTGGAGGGTTTCGTGATCAAATCCAAGAGCTAGAGAAAGTGAGTCAAGTAGCAAGGCAAAATTACGCCCTATGAAGAAGCCGAGTCGGAAGAGAAGCCACCGTGTGACCAAAGTCGTCTCTAGACTGCTCACCACTCAGAACCGATCTGTTATTTAGTGGATTCCTCCAGGAGTTGGAGAAGAGAGGATTAGAAAAATTACCCCATCTTCAAACCTCTATAAAAATTAATCACATTTATTTTTCAAAGACATTTACATTTCTCGCATACTTACTTTATATCTACTAATAAACTTATTTGCTATCCAATTAATTAATAACCAAGAGCTAAAATCAAGTGTTAAAATAAGTTTAAAACAAATCAAAGGGTGTTAAGTCTTCTCACGATAAAACCAACACAACCAAGTTAAGGTTCGGTTAAATAGCCGAGTTATTCTATCAACAAATCTATCGAAATGCTCAGGTGGTTAACTCGTTGAATAACCAACGTACTTAGTTGTCCCTCAAGGACTTAGTTTTTTGTGTTAATTCGTAATATTTTAAAAGGACTAAAATCGAAAAGCTGTAAGGTTTATTCAACCCCCCCTTCTAAACCTTACTCACACCCCTTGGGACCTACAATGGATATGGAGAAGATTAATCTTAAAGATCTACATGACCTTACAGAACCCATCGCAGGATTAGGAATTGTAGATTTAATGATGAACGCAGGAGATAGGTCAAATTTGGTTACTCATGACCAACATCAAACACCACATCCACCACCACCGGTTGATCCCAACGTTGTAGAAAGTACAGGTTCGCATCATGGAGATGAACCAATGTCGCATGCTGTAGATTTTACGAAAAGAGGAGATCCTATCGTTTCAGGAACTCGACAACATATTCTAAAAGGCCAAATTTATACAATACGCCTTATGGAAGATCACAACTCAATCCTATACATCCATATAGATTGATATTAATTTTGGATAATCCAAATTTTAAGAATCGAGAAGTCCTATCGATGATTGGGCATCGACTATGAGGATTGCAGCATGTACTCTTGATCTTACAAAGGAAGGATTCATCTTACTCCTTGAGATGAGTCTTGAAGGATGAGAAGCAGTGTCACAGCTGGAGAGTCGTTGAAATGAATAGTCGATAATATGGCAAAATTATTTAAGATTCATTTTATAGTCACGGGCTATTTTGAGGGATTGGAAGAAGAAAAAAAGAAAAAGATACAAACAAGCCATCTACTGCCTCAAGTTACATGATATTGTCATATTGACGAATATATTAAGTTGTTCACCCAATACCGATGGAAGTCCAAGGTGGAAGATATAGAAGCTTCGCAATTATTTTTTGCGAGTATACTAATTCCCTGGAGAGCAATGCTTAACAGAGAATACAAGAGTGCAACTGATTTAGATACAGTACTAGAAGAACGTGTATGTCCCAAGGGGTGTGAGTAAGGTTTAGAAGGGGGGGTTGAATAAACCTTACCAACTTTTCGATTTGACCTTTTAAAATATTACAGAGTTAAATACACACTAAGTCCTTGGGGACAAACTAGGTTAGTTAACCAAATAGAGTTAGCCACTCAACGGACTCAATTGAGTTGTTGATAGAATAACTCGATTGTTTAGTCTAAACCTTAACTTGGTTGTGATGAGATTTTCAGCGAAGACTTAACACCCTTTAATTAGGTTTAACTTTGTTTTAACACTTGGTTTTAACACTTTGTTAATTATCGAGTTGGATAGCAAATTATCAAAATATAAAGTGATGTGCGTAAATAAAATGCTTTGAAATGTAAATGACACAATGATTTTTATAGAGGTTCAAGATGGGGTAATTCTTCTACTCCTCTCTTCTCCAACTCCCGGAGGAATCCACTAAGTATTGATCGGAGTACAAAGTGGTTATCAGTCCGGATACAAGTCTTGATCACACAAATGACTTGCTCCTTTGGGACTCGGTCTGGAGATGCTTTGATCACTCACCGGCTTCTCGTCCGACTCGACCTTCTTCACGGGCGGCTGCCTTGTTACTTGACTTACTTGCTCAAGCTTCTTGGATTTGATCACGAAGCCCTCCAATAACCGGAGACTGGCTCGACCTTGAACCTTTCTACAATCCTCCTTGGAAAGTAGACCCCTTTTGCTTCTTCAACAATTTGAAGTTGTCTTTCCTTCACAAACTTAGTGTTGGATTGATTTCCTTCTAGATTTAGGCTTTGAGGATTTGCTTGAATAACTTGGGAATATTTTTACAGTTACTGATTTAAATAATTTCTTGATTGTTCGCGGTTCGTATGCAAGGTAACCTCTTCTCAAAGTGATTCCTCAGCCTTTTGTAGTGAACTTTCAAAAATCTGCCCGTTGAAGAGATAGGCTGATTTTCAAAAGTCACTTGTGTTCGTTGGCTTGTCTTTTCTTGGTCTTCAATCTTGAGATGTAGACCTTTCCTCGTATTAAATGAATGTCCAGCTTTTCAGGTTCTGACACGAGGTGCAGTGCTTCCCATTGATTTATTCCTTTTGCACGCTTCTCGGGGTCGAGCACTTTAAGACATGGCAGCATGGAAGTATTACTTGTTTAAGTAATATTCTTGACTTTTGTGCAACGGATTCTTTTCAGTTAACTCCTCTTTGCAGCTGCCTTTTCCCCAGGTGACTTGAGTCTGCTCCAATGATTGAAAGACTCATATGTCACTTCAACTTGAGACTTGGCTTCTTGAGTTGACTTGACTGACTCTTCACACAGCTGTATCTCAGCTGATACTCCTTCAGTCGAGTCCTTGACATTTCTTTCTTGTCACACTCACCGCTTCACAAACAGCTTAAATCTTCATCCTAGTCTTCATTTGACTACTTGTATATCCAGCATAATCGACTTGACTCACTCAAACAAATTTATCTATTACAATACAAATTACAAGGAAAATGGGGTGCCAACTTTCTATTCTAAGTTTTACATGGCATTCATCAAAATCTAAACAATAAATTTCCCAACAATTCCCCCTTTTTAATGATGCCAAAACTTAAAACATACATACAAAATGTAAGCATCAAAGATACATACGAGACAATGTAGTAACAGAGAATGTATGCGTAAAATCGATCTTTTTATTGATCATAACATTCTTGTCCTTTACACAAATTTTACAATGTGTATCGAGCAAACAAAACATTCTATATCTATGTAAAAATATAGAAATTACAGATTTCTTATTCACGTCATGTAAGACTTACATACATATGCATTTACAATAGTAAAATACATGAAGGGGTAGACAACAACACTTCATCGCCTTGGTTGCCTCCTTCTTCTTCTTGACTCGCCTCCTCTGCTCTCTTTTGTCTTCTTTTTTTTCTTCTTCGATTGCCTTCTTTTTCTCATAGGCTCTCTTGGCGCTTCATCTTTCCTTTTCCTTTCTTGTCTCTCTTGCCACAAATGAGTTTGTCTTCTATTTTCTTCTTCGATTCTCTTAACGTACTCGGCATTTTTCCTCTCCACTTCCGCATTTGCTATGGCATCATATCCACCCATTAGATCCTTCCCTTCTTGACCGGATCTACATATTCAATACTTTTGGGTAGAAGTCTGGTTTAAAGCCTCTACCTCCGCCACTTCTTCCTCCTCCTCCGGGCGTGTATTGTCGAGTCTTCTTCTTACCAAAGAGAGTGACTTGCTAGTAGTCCGTTGTTTGTCGCCTTCTTCTCATTGCTTGACCTTTCTCCCAAACAAGTCCCGTGCTTGGGCTATGGACATGTTTTTGAAATATCCTTCGGACTCGAGCATTTTGAATTCTTCAACAGATCTTGGCTCTTGTCCATCATCTGGAATGGCGTCTGTATCTTTCCTTGCCGGAATGCCTCCAAATTATTTTAACATCTCTTCAACACGGGCATCCGTTCTTTTGTCAAAATCTTCCATCTCTGCTTCTACAATCGTTTTCTTATGAGACATAGGTACAAAGAGAGTGATAGAGCGGTAGAGTTACGGGAAGTTTCTTTGATGATGTCGGTTTGTGACGTGACCTTTGCCGAGGGTTTCAAGAAGCATTAAGGTCACATACTTTGACCTTTCCCCCTCAACAAATTTTCCTTTTTCTTTGCTCTTCTCAATAGCTGCATCTGTCTTCTCTACAACGGCTGTCTCCTTCAAGCTCTTTTGGTATTCCTCTTCCCCCTTTTTGGCATCATCAAAAGAGAGAGAAACCCCTGGAAACATCCCGGCAAGCATGAAGTCCAGTCGGTGATGGCCGAATTCTCGCTTGAGTCGGCTGCGAGTTTGTTTGTTCGAAACTCGAGCGGGTGGCTTTGGACTCGGCCGCCACCGCCATTTCATTTCAGCCATAAGAAGGTTGAACTTGGCATTCATATTTTCCACTACGCGCTAGAGAGTTCTTTGCGATGAAATTCACGCAAAGCAATTCCATCTCGGTTGTATGGGAGGCATGCAATCTCTCCATATAGGTCGCATCCTTGCCTTCATGTCACCATTGTCAACACTCCGGATCGGCATTCGGTTGTATAGTGCCTTGAAGTAGCGAACTCCGCCGAGACGCATGGCACTCTTTGCTGAGACCATTCCCTTATTCTCGACCACCACTCCTCTCAAATTTGTTTGTGAGAGTGGCATCTCTACCGTCTAGGCGCATGTTGAGAGAGGCTTGGTGTCGTTCAATCTTCTCAATCTCTTCACAAATCTTCTTGGAGATTTCACGCATCTCACCTGTCCTCGACTTGAGTCGCCACCTACCGCCACTCGCATCAAAATTGAAATCAACTCGCACAATCGAATCGGTTAGAATTACGGGATCTTCTTGGGCAAGTAGAGCTTTTGTTCTCGTGCGATCTCTTCTTCGAGCATGGGCAGCTCATGAGAAAAAGAAAATACTTCTTCATAAGCATCGTCTCACACTTGAGATATTGTGTGCGAGGTGGTCTCTCTGCGGCAGCTCGGAAGATCGCGATTGGCTTCGTGATTCACTGGGCCTTTGATGGTATTGACCCGGTGGTGAGCCTCACTGCCTTAACAGCCTTCTTCCGTCTCGATTGGTTTGTCCTTTTGAGTTAGTTATGTTCTCGGCCGTATCGAACAGCATCATCGGAAGATGATGAGACTTGAGGTTTGGCTCATCATCAAAATTGAACGTTTGTCGAGTAGCTTTGAAGTCCGGCTTACTCGTAATGGAAGAAATGACCTGACCCTCCTCTTTAGCAGGGGTTGATTCGACTTCATCTGCGCATCCCGGAATGTTGTATCGGGATCATCCTAGGAGTCATGTCATGAAGAGAGCGTTGATTTCCTCCTCTGAATCAGCAATTATGTTTTGAGGAATGCCCTTATCTTCTTGGTTTTTACCTAGGGAAGTCTCAACCTCCCTTAGGCCTTCATTACCTCCTGCGCAGTCTCAATCGGCGGGGGTCACTGTACAATCCCTTCGACAGCGCAATGCCTTAGGGTCTTCTACAATGGCATCCACAGTCTCAACTCCTTGGGTTGCACTTTCATTGCCAGTGTTAACTCCTGGGGCGATCCATCCTGTGCCTCGACTGCATCAGCAGCGTCCTCAGCCTGCAAAGCTATTGGCACTTCAGCTGAGATAGACGTAACTGTCTGAGCTTCATCAGTGACAACTTGTTGTTGTTCTATTTCTTTTTCCTTCTCCACTTCGCCTCCTTTCTGCATTGTGGAGTCATCTCGCAAAGATCCTCCAACCTTGTTGCGGTGGAGTGAGTTTCCCCCTCACCGGCGCACCACCGAGTGACTTGTGTTGGGGTCACTTTGCTCCGGACTCATTTTTCCTTTGAGTGCTTAGCCGTGGGGCTAGGTGGTAAGACACCTTCAACAGGGTTGGCTCAACTTGGGTGCCCAAGTTCCCAGTGTCATCGCCATTTCCCTTAGATTCGTCCAATGAGTGAACTGGGGAAGTGGTTGCAGCAATAACTGTTGCAATCTGCTGTACCACTCCCAACGGATCGATTTCCAGCTGAGATTTGGAAGACTCTCCTGGTCCTTCCATCAGCTGTTGCTCATGCATCAACCTGGATTACCGCATGACATGCTGCATTTCCAGCTCCTCCGTCATAGCAGCAGGATCCATGTCCTCATCACTATCCGAGAGCATGTCAATGTGAGGATGAGTGTGATCACTTGTTCCAGTAAGAGGACAGATGCTGGCTTTCTCACGAGACCCTGCTTCCTCAGCTGCTCTAGCCTTTTCTTGTTCCTTGCGAATTTGCAGCATATTAATACTGATTATCCTCATCCGGGCTTGCAAGATCAGATCAACTTCAAGAAACCTGAAAAGATCCTCTTCCTCATCAATAAACTCTGGGTGTTCAAACTGCACCCTAGAGTGACTCAACTTCCACTTCCTCCACTCTCTCGGACAGTTCTGGATGTCTGGGTACAAGGGAAAGTACGTAAATATCTCATCATCATCATTCTCCTCTTGTTGGCCTTCTTTCTCAGGAATAGAAGGTAGCAAATTCTGCTGCTCTTCACCTTCGATAGCATCCGTGACAGGTGGAGACACAGTCCTGTCAGGAGGGAATTTTGCTGGCTTCGCTGCTTCATGTTCCTCAGCTGTTCTATCCACATCTGGGTCTTCTGAGGGCCTCTGCTGATCACCTTCATGTAGATTTGGTGGTTTCATCTAGAACTTCTCGAGACCGCACTTCTTCAGCCTCTCAGTGTTTTTTCTCAAGCCGAGTGGCGATTCACTTGTCTTCTCTCAAGCTCGAAAGCTTGGAGATTCTTTTCCTTCTCTTAGTTCTCACTAGAGGAATATATGGTTCTACTTCCTCCAGTTCCTCGAAGGTAAAGGCCTTCGGAGTAGCCTTAGAAGCAGCTGCCTTTCTTGCCTTGGCAGTCCTCTTCTTCTTAATTCCTGGAGAAGGTATTAAAGGTTCCTTCTCTACCGCGGTGCAGGGGAAGGTGACTTACCGGCAGAGGCAGTGCGTCTTTCTTTCTTTGCTGCGCAGAGCAGCTTTCTTCTTTCCAAAGTGCGGGGGTGTCTCTTTTTAGGAGGGGGAGGAAGCGGTTGTGTCGACAGTGGTCACCGATTTCCCTTACTAGTGTCACCCTTTTGGCATAGGCTCTCTCTCGGGCTCCCGAGAGATTGGCCGAACATCTTCTTGTTGACATGGAATGGCTTTCCATGTCGAAGCGGGAACACCCTTCACCTCCATCGATGGCCAATGACTAGGCCATAGCCAAGTGATCCTCCAAAGGATCCATCCAAAGACTTGTTGCCAATATTCTCGCAAAGTCTGTAAAATGAATTCAGCCCAATTGATCTTCTTCTCTTCCATGATCGCAGCCCATGATGATCGCTTGGTTTTGGACAAATTTTATTGAAACCGCCAAACTTCATGTCTACACACTTCGCAACAATATCCATTAGTTTATGATAATCCTCCTACAAAAGCTTCTTTCTCACCGTAGACAACTTTTGCAAGACATTCGTGTTTGGCTATTTCTTCCATGCACGGCCCAAGTTGACGTTGGCTTCATATATTTCTCGCATGCCCTCCGACGGCAATAAACAAAGCTCGCAAGGTCCTTTGCGGTGATTAGAATGTCCTTACGGTGGACGGTGGATTTAATCCCTCGTCCCGCATCGGATTGACGAAAATCGTGCAACCTCCTCAACGTCGTCATATGGTATTCCATGGTGAGGAATGGTTTCATCCGGATTTCGATTTTATCCGCTATCTTCTTCACAAGGGTTTCATCGAACCCTGTTTGATCATCCCTTCAAAATCCACGATTGATCCAAAGTGTGGATTTGTTTTGCGAGCTTAGTGAAATCATGTCTTTGTGCCATTTTTAAAGGATTCTACCGATTAAATTTTGATAAATTTGTTTTGAGAATAGGTAGGGTTTCGAGAGAGAAAAGAGACTTGCTTTCTCGCTTTTGAAGATGAACGGTTTTCAATGTGAGAGAGAAAACTGAAAGAATGAGTATATATGGGTTATGAAAGGACGTGTTTTTGGTTTTTTGAATTTTGATCGAGATCAACGGCTCGATTTAGCACGTCTCATTGCATTTAATTGCTCGCATTTAATGTGGCAGCATTTATATCCAATCCATATGCTTGGTGTAGCTTTTGATCGTACCGTCATAATTGCACCGACATTATCCTTAAAAACATTCCCGCTTATTAAAAAACGACATTGCGTTTTTGTCACTTAGCTCATAAATAATTCACTTACTCCCGAAATGACTCAACTCTTCTTCTCTCTTTTTCGTATAATGACTCAAATTGTCACTAACTCGACATGGTGACTTCCCGATCTGGTGATTCACTTGGTGATTCATGAGACTTGATCTATTTTCATCTTCTCACATTCCATCTCTTCTCATTGAGTCTTCTCGGGTATCAACTCACCAATTAACCCTAGCTCATGCTTAAGCTCTTCAAATCTTGATTCACATAGGGGTTTGGTGAATATGTCACCTAACTTGCTTATCGCTTGAGATGTATTCCAAGGTGATGTCTTTCTTTTCAACATGATCTCTTGTAAAATGATATCCGACATCAATGTACATTGTTCTTGAATGCAATACAGATTCTCGAGTGATTGCAATAGCACTTGTGTTATCACACATAATTGGAATTTCTTTTTCTTTAATTTCATAATCTCTCACCGTTGTCTCATCCATAAGACTTGGGCACAACAACGCCCGCAGCTATGTATTCTCGCGATTGTGGATGTGGCTATTGAGTTTTGCTTCTTGCTAAACCAGGAAACTAATCTATTTCCAAGCATTTGACATGTACCAAGTACTCTTCCTCTCAACTCTACATCCAAAGATAGTCGAGTCCGGGTAACCAATTAGCTTGAATCCACTTTCCTTTGATACTATAAGCCAACTTCTTGGCATCCCTTTAAATATCATAGGATTCTCTTAGTCATAGTCATGTGACTTTCCTTTGGAGTAGATTGGAATCTTGCACATACTTCTACCGCAAAGGTGATGTCCGCCTGGCTTCTTTCGTTAGATATAGCAGTGATCCAATAAGTGCTCAGATCTTGTTTGATCCACAGTTTGCCCTCTACATCCGTGTCCATCTTGACCGATGTATTCATTGGTATTTTTACGAAGACTTCTCTTCCATACAAAATTTCTTCATTAAATCTCTCGGTGTACTTAGTTTGACTTATGAAAGTTCCATCCTTCAGCTGTTTAACTTGAAGTCCTAAGAAGAATGTCATCTCTCCCATCATGCTCATTTCAAATTTGCTTTGCATGAGGTTCGAGAATTTATCACATAGCTCTTTGTTTGTGGATCCAAAGATGATGTCATCCACATATATTTGAACAAGCAATATACTCTCCCCATCTTGAATTAAAGAGTGTTCTCATCCATTTTGCCTTTGGTGAATCCATTATCTGTCGAAATTGAGATAATGTATCATACCAAGCTCTTGGTGCTTGTTTCAATCCATATAGAGCTTTTTTAGTTTGTACACCTTGTCTCCAAGATTCTTCTGCTCAAAGCCTCGTATGTTGCTCAACATAGACTTCTTCTTCCAACAATCCATTTAAAAATGCACTTTTCACATCCATCGATATACAATGTGTAGGTCCCAAGGGGTGTAAGTGTAAGGTTTAGAAGGGGGTTGAATAAACCTTACCAAATTTTCGATTTAGTCCTTTTAAATCTACTGAGTTGATTCTACACACTGTCCCTTGATGGACAATCGAATTAGTCACTCAAGAGGGTTAATCTATCAACAGACTCAAATTTGAGCCGTTGATGGAGTAACTCACTGTTGGCTATAATTTAACTCAACTGTGGTTTTATTTTCAGCGGAAGACTTAACACCCTTAAGTTTGATTAAGCAAAATTTTAGAGCTTGATTTAGTACTTATAAATTATCAAATGGATAGCAAATTTATCAAGATATATAAGCGAGTTAAAAGTGCAAGAATTTAAATGTTTGAAATGTAAATGACACAAGAAAGTTTTTATAGAGGTTCAAGATGGGGTAATTCTTCTACTCCTCTCTTCTCCAACTCCCGGAGGAATCCACTAAGTAATGATCGGTTTACAAAGTGGTAACAGTCCCGGATACAAGTCTTGATCACAACAAATGACTTGATCCTTAGGGACTCGGTCTGAGATGCCTTGATCACTCACCGGCTTCTCGTGCGACTCGGCTTCTTCACAGGCGGCAAACGCTTTGTTACTACACTCACTTGCTCAAGCTCTTTGGATTTGATCACGAAGCCCTCCAAAAGCTTAAGACTTGGTTCAACCTTGAACCTTTCTACAATCCTTCCCGGAATGTAGACCCCTTGTTTTCAAAAGTTTCCTCTTCAACTGATTGAAGTTCTCTTTCCTTCACAGGTGAGTGTTGGATTGATGTACTTCGTAATGTAGGCTTGAGGATTGAGAATGTTTCAGTTTTTCTAATGTGCTTGTATATCTCACGTGTGTGTCATCCTCTTTTATCTCAAACAAACTCCTCAGCCTTTTATAGTGAACTTTCAAAAATTTGCCCGTTGAAGAGATAGGCTTATTTTTGAAAGTCACTTTGCGATCGTTGGCTTGCGTTCTTGGAATTGCCGTTTCCTCGTATGAATTGTTCTTTCACCTTTTCGTAGTTCGACACGGTGTAGTGCTTCCCATTGGTTCATTCCTTTTGCACGCTTCCGGGGATCGAGCACTCCAAGAAAGGTGGTATGGAGATATTACTTGTTTAAGTAAATCTCTTGATTTACTCGTACAACGGTTCTTTTACGATTATCTCGACTTGATCGCATTTCCTTGCTTTCCCAGGTGACATAGTGTCAGCTTCCAATCATTGGATGACTCTTCATCACTTCAACTTGAGACTTGGCTTTTCTTGAGTTGACTTGACTAATGCTCCACTCACCGCATCTCACCGCTTCTTCATAGAGTTCCCGTCTACTCTTCTTTTGCCATACTCACTTGTCTCGCAGCAGAGTCTTCCTTCCATCTTGATTGTCTTCTTGCATGTTAGGCGTAGGCGACTTAACTCGGCTTGGCCACTCTATTCATTACAATGCATTTTACAACAAAAGTTGGGGTGCCAACTTTCTATTCTAAGTTTTACATGGCATTCATCAAAATCTAAACAATAAAATTCCTAACAATTTCCACCTTTTGATGATGCCAAAACTTAAACCATACAAAGATGCAAATAACAAAGATACATACGATAGTGTATTGATATAGAATGTTTGCAGAGTCAATCTTTTTATTGATCATATCATTCTTGTACTTAACACAATCAACAAGGTGTATCGATTATATAATTGTCTTCACAAAAAGATAAAGAGTTTATAGCTTTATTACGTAAGACTTACATTGTATGTATTTACATAATAAAATACACGAAGGGTTGGACAAAGAACACTTCATCTCCTTCGTTGTCTCCTTCTTTCATCTTGTTCAAGATCTTCTTTCTTTTCTTCTCTTCTTCTCGTCGTCACCGCTTTCTTTTTCTTTTCATATGCCTTCCTGGCGCTTCATCTTTTCTTAATCTTTCCCCGTCTCTCCCCGCCATAGCCGAGTTTGTCTCTTGTTTTCTTCTTCTAATCTTTTTGCATACTCGGCGTTAGTTTTAGCCACTTTTAAATTTGCCACTTGGTCAAGCCCACCAAGAGATCCCTCCTTTCTTTCCCGGATTCTACGTATTCAATATTCTTGGGCGCGAGGCCTAGGTCCAAGCTTCTTCCTCCACTACGCTTCTTCCTCTACCTGCGGGCGTATATCAGTCTTGGGGTCTTCTTCTTCCCACCGAGTGACTAGCGAGTGACCAGCAGAGCGAGGATCGGAAGTCTCGCCGCTGTCGCCTTCTTCACATAACGTGAGACCCTTTTCCCAAGATAAGTCCCAAGCTTGAGCCATGGACATATTTGCAAAATATCCTTCGATTCGAGCGTTTTGAATTCGTCAACTGATCGTGGCTCGTCCCGACATCCGAAATGGCATACGTGTCTCTGCTTCACCGGAATGCCTCCGTGTTCTTTCAAGATGTTCATAACTCGCATCCATTCTTCCTTCCACTTCCTTCATCCCTCGCTTCAATTGATTTTCTCTTCTCCATGATACAAAGAGTGTTGGAGTGGCGTAGTCACGGGAGTTTGTCGCTTATAATGTCACCGTGACAGACCTCGTTGAGGGGTTTGTGCAATCATCAAGGTCATATCTTTTGATCCTTCCCCCTCAAAGCAGATTTTCCTTTCTTTTGTTTCAAAATTTCCTCACCGATTTTCCTTCTCACTGTTCCTTCTCACCGCTTCCTTTCTTTTCAAACTTGATTTTGTTTGCTTTAAGGTATTCATCTTCCCCTTTTTGGCATCATCAAAGGATAGAGGAACCCCAGGGAACATCTTTGGCAAGCATGAAATCGAGCTGCGGATAGTCGAAGTCTCGCTTCAAGTCTCTGCGTTGTAAGCGACGAATTCGACGAGTAGCGTTGGACTCACAAATCGGCTTCATCTCGGCATGAGAAGGCTGAATTTTCTAGTCATGTGTTCTTCCAAACGTTGTATATCATTTGTATTTTGCTCACGCAGCGCCTTGATTTCGGCAAAGTGTGAGC
Organism: Rehmannia glutinosa; assembly: GCA_016081115.2. Lineage (NCBI taxonomy): Eukaryota > Viridiplantae > Streptophyta > Magnoliopsida > Lamiales > Orobanchaceae > Rehmannia > Rehmannia glutinosa. The sequence goes on along the minus strand of CM071931.1, from coordinate 53,743,501 downwards.
TTCATGCATATGCTCAATGTGTTCTCTCGGCTTCGTTTTTGCATCAAGATTTTCACTCTCCACACCAAGAGCTTTGTTGAACAAAGTTCAAGTATCTCACCTGCTCCACACGCATTGATTGTTCTTTGTTGCCACCATTCCCTTATCCCGACCGTGATGCCTCTCAAGTCACCGTAAGGTTGGCATCTCTGTTGTCCATCGCATGTCCAAAGAGGCCTCGATGCCTCTCCATCCGTTCAACCTCGGAAAGAGTGCTTTGAACACTTCTCGAACTTCACCGATTCTTCATTGCGGTGATGGCCATACAAATAAAAAATCAAAATCGGCCGAACAATGGTGCCTGAGTGAAAAACAGAGTCGGTCTGTGATAGCGTGCTAGTTCGTTTTTCGACTCTTCGTGGAGTTCCTGGTATTTCCAAAGTGAAAAGAAAAAGACTCTACGAAGGATTCATCACCGCCAACCGGGATCTGCTCGATGATGAGTGGTGCGCGGCGGTTCTTTTGGGAATCGATCTGCTGCAGCCTTGAGGAGCTCGCGCGCAGCTGGTCTCTTGTTGAGTCGGGTCTTGTTGTGAAGTGGACCCGCTTGCCGAGCCTCACTTTTAACAGTCTTAACAGCCGTTGGTCTCACCGATTTTTCCATTTCATGGAGACTCGTCCTCGGCCTTATTAGAAGCGTCATCGGACGATGATGAGATTTCCGGGTGGCTCATCATCAAAGTTAAAAGTTTGACGAGTAGTCTTGGGATCGACTTGCTCGTGCTTGGAACATCCGCAATCGAGTCTTTTGGATTTGTCATGGGGATGACTCGGCTTCTTCTTCTTCTTCGATCCCGCAAAAGTGACATCGTGGTTGTCCTGGGAATCATGAAGTGCGTTGATCTCCTTCTCGGATGGGTCTATGATAGTAGGAGGGATGTTCTCTACTTGACTTTCTTTACCCCGGGAAGTCTCAACCTCCCTGGGCCTTCATTACCTCCGGCGGCCTCTCTTCTCGCTGCGAGGCCTTGTCCTCCCTTTCGACGAAGTCATTGTCTTAGGGTCTTCTACATGGCATCCATAGGAGTCTCAACCCCATGGATTGCACTTTCATCGCCTGCAGTGTTAACTCCCGTGGTCGTTCCTTCCTCAGTGCCTCGACCGCATCGCCAGCGTCATTAGCCTTCGAGCGCTTGGCACCTCACCGAGACAGTCTCAATCGCCTGAGCTTCGTTGATGGCAACTTGTTGTTCTTCTTGTGATTGTAATTTCTCCTCTTCGCCTCCTTGATTCGTTGCGAGTCATCTGCAAAGATCCTCCGACCTTGCCGCAGTGGAGGAGTTTCCCCTCACCGGGCACACCGAGTGACTTGGAATGGTGTCACTCGTCTCCAAACTCCCGGCTGTTTTGATTGATTGTTCAGCCGTTGGGGCGGTGGTAGCACACCTTCAATAGGGGTTGGCTCGACTAGGGTCCCCACTAGCCCAGTTCATCACCATCTCCCTTATTGCCTTCTTCTCGAGTGAGTCGGGGAAGTGGTAGCAGCAACAACATTGGCGATTTGCTTTGAACCACTCCCATTGGATCAATTTCCAGTACCGTGTGTTCGATGACTCTCCTGGTCCCTCCATTAGTCTTTGCTCGTGAAGGATTCTTGATTCGGCAATGCTTGCCGCATTTGCAACTCTTCTCCGGGCGGCAAGCATTTCTCCGGTTCCTCGTCACCGCCGTGAGAAGACATCAAGGAGAGGATGTGTGTGTTCTCAGGTGCCGGGATATAAAGGATGCTTGCCTTCTCACGTGCTTCGGCTTCTTCACTTGCTTTTCTCTCTCCCCTGTCCTTGTAGATCTGCAGGATGTCCGTGCGCTTGTCTTCATCCGTGAGCCGGGAGCACAAAGAGTTAATCCAAGGAAATTTAGCAGTTCCTCTTCTTCTTCTATGAACTCGTGCCATTGGAATTGTTCCTTGACTTGCTCAACTTCCATTTCCTCCACTCACGTGAGACGATTTTGGATGTCCGGGTAAGGTGGAGATAGAATCATTACATCACTATCTCGCTCTCGGCAGTTCTTCTTGTGCTTCACCGTGTGTGAGCTACGCTTGTGTCTTACTCCTTGTTGCCTCTGTTGATCGCCTTCACAGCAGACTTGGTTGTTTCATCAACTACATCCGGAGACTCTACTTCTCCAAGAATCTCCGTATTTGTCTTTGGTGAGTAATCGACTCACCGTGGTTTCTCCGATTCGGGATCGCTTGACGATTCTTCTTCGTCTCCCTGGTTTGTACCAGGGAATTTCTGTTCAAAGATGTTGTCTTCTCGAGTCTTGTGCGGCGGGGCCGTCTGTCGTGTCTTTTTTCTCGAGGAGCGGGCCGTCGTGGCTTCTCGCTTCTCCTCTTCTTGACGATCGGAGAAGGTATTTGTGAGTCCTTCTCGACCGCTCGCAGGGGCAGGAGACACGGCACGGCAAAGGTGACTGACTCTTTGAAGGGCATGAGCATGTTTGGTTTTCTTTCTTTGCGGGGGGGACAACGATCTTTTTTAGCAACCGCAGGGGCGCTTTTCTTCTTGGCCGAGAGGAACAGTTGTATCTTCTGGGGTCACCGATTCCCCCTCACCGGTGTCGCTCTCTTGGCGTAAGCTCGCTTCGAGCGCTAGAGAGGTTAGCTCAACATCCTCTTGTTAACATGGAATGCCTTCCCATGTCTAAGAGGGACTCCTTTCACCTCCAATAGCCGGCCAATCACTGCACCATATCCTAGGGATCCTCCAAATGAACCATCTTCTTTGAAGGACTTGTTTCCCACGTTCGCAGAAATCGTCTTTGCTGTAAACAAACTCAGCCAGTTTATCTTCTTTTTCTTCGATGATTGCGGCCATTACAATCAGCTTTGCCTTTTTGATTGGTTGGTCAAAGCCGCCAAATTTGATGTCGATACATTTGGCAACTATGTCCAACAACTTGTGATAATCCTCCTTCAGCTCTCTTGTTTGTTGTGTATATTATTTTATCAAAAAAGTCGGACTTGGCTATTTCTTTCCATGCGTCGGCCAAGTTTACATCAGCTTCTTTGATCTCGGATGCTCCTTCTGCCGGTAGTAAGCAATATTCACCAAATCCTTGCGAGAGATAGTCACCGCTTTCCGTGAACAGATGACTTGATTCCTTCATCGTGAATCTCAAAGATTCACGTAGAATTGTGCGACCTCCTCCACATAGGTCATTGGATATTCTAACGTTAGAAACGGTTTTAGTCCGGACGTTTCCAACTTCTCGGCGATTTTCTTCACCAAGGTGTCGTCGGACCCCTGCTTCACCATTCCGAAATCCACCGCCGAACCGTGTGGATTTGCTTTCCTAACTTGGTAAAGTCATAAGTTGGTGCCATTTCTCGGGATTGTATCAAGGAAAACTCGAATTTGATTTGAAGGTTGATAGGGTTTCGAGAGTATTCTCGCTTTTGCTTTTGAGAGAAAGAGATGAACAGCTTTTAGAAGTGTGAGAGAGAAACGGACAAAAATGGTTTAAATATAGTTTATGAAAGGACGTGCGGATGGTTTTTGAATTGTGATTGAAATCAACGGCTTGGATTTCGCACGCCTATTGAGCATTTCATGTCTTGTATTTAATGCGGCAAAGATTTATATCCAATCATAAGCTTGGTGTGCGGCTTTATGTCCGTATGCACATCATCATTATCTTTGACGTATTCCTTAAAACATTCCCGCTTAAGTCAAAACGATCGCGTTTTTGTCACTTTGCTCATAAGTTATTCAAATTATCTCTTAGCCGATTTAACTCTACTTCTCAGTTCTCTTAGCGACTCGGCTATCACCGACTCGGTGTAGTCAGTTTTTCCGATCTGGTGATTCTTGAAATGATTTACATTTTTCGCTCCTTTTCCCCTTTTCTGTTCCATTTCTCTTCTTTAATTCGCCTGAGTGTCACCACTCAATTAACCCCAACTCATGTTTGAGTTCTTCAAATCTTGACTCACATAATGGTTTTGTGAAGATGTCGGCTAGTTGTTTATCGCTTGAGATGTATTCCAAGATAATGTCCTTCTTTTCAACATGATCTCTTATGAAGTGATATCGACATCAATATGTTTTGTTCTTGAGTGCAACACAGATTTTGAGTGATTGCAATTACACTTGTGTTATCACACATGATTGGAATTTCCTTTTCTTCAACTTCATAGTCTCTCGTCTTTGTCTCATCCATAGGACTTGGGCTGCACAACAAATGCCGCAGACTATGTATTCTCGCCTCACCAGAGGTGGCTATTGAGTTTTGCTTCTTGCTAAACCAGAAATCACTGTTTCCTAGCATTTGACATGTGCCTGAAGTGCTCTTCCTGTCAACTCGCATCCAAAGATAGTCGAATCAATAGCCAATTAGCTTGAATCCACCTTCATTTGGATACCATAGGCCTACTTCTTGGCTTCCTTTCAAGTATCTCAATATTCTCTTAGCCGCTTTGTCATGTGGCTCTCTTTTGGAGCGATTGAAATCTTGCACATACACCTACAAAGAAAGGTGATGTCCGGCCCGCTAGCCGTGAGATAGAGCAATGATCCAATAAGTGCTCAGATCTTGTTTGATCTACGTGCTTGCCATCCGCATCCATGTCCATTTTGACGATGTGTTCATTGGTATTTTTACGTAAGACTTCTCCTCCATACCAAACTTCTTCATTAAGTCTCTAGTGTATTTTGTTTGACTTATGAAGGTTCCATCCTTCAAATTGTTTCACTTGGAGTCCAAGGAAGAATGTCGCTCTCCCATCATGCTCATTTCAAATTTGCTTTGCATGAGGTTTGAGAATTTTTCACACAGTTCATTGTTAGTGGATCCAAAAATGATGTCATCCACATATATTTGAACAAGCAAAGATACTCTTCTTGTCTTGAATTAAAAAGTGTTCTATCTACTTTTCCTTTTGTGAATCCATTTTCGCTTAGGAATTGTGACAGGTGTCATACCATGCTCTCGGTGCCTGTTTCAATCCATACAGGGCTTTCTTGAGTTTGTATACCTTGTCTCCAAGAGTCTTCTCGCTCAAATCCTGGAGGTTGTTCAACATACACTTCTTCTTCCAATAAACCATTTAGGAATGCACTTTTTACATCCATCTCGATATACAATGAAATTCTTGTGAGTTGCATAGGCAAGAAACATCCTTATAGCTTCCAATCTTGCTACAGGGCAAATGTTTCATCAAAATCTATCCCTTCTTCTTGGCAATATCCTTTGGCTACTAGTCTTGCTTTGTTTCTTACCACGTAACCTTCCTCGTTCATCTTATTTTTGAATACCCATTTGGTTCCAATAACATTTTGATGCATGGGTCTTTGCACTAATTCCCACACTTTATTTCTTTCAAACCGATTCACTCTTCTTGCATAGCTTGAATCCAATGTATGTCATCCAATGCTTGTGACACATCTTTTGGCTCTATTTGCGAGATGAAGCATGTGAACATAGCTTCTTGTTGAGTTCGATCTTGTTTTGACACCTTCTCTTATATCTCCAATGACAAGTTCTCGTGGATGGTCTTTCAGCCATCTTACATCGTCGGAGTAAGTTAGCCGGATTCATCGACTTGCGGTTGTTAGCGTGGTCGACTCTCTCGTTATCACTTAGCTGCAAATTTTCCAAATGTTTTTGAGATTCACTATCTCATCTTCTTCTCAATTGATAATTCCAAACTTGACTTGACAAAGATAGGACTCTTCGTATGATTGGATGATTCACTTATCACCGACTCTTCAATGTCTTCTCCATTTACATTTGGCTCATCGAATACTACATGAATGGATTCCTCTCGTAACCATAGTTCTTTTGTTGAGTATTCTCAGAGGCTTTGCTTTCACCGAGTATCCTAAGAAGATACCTTCATCGGCTTTGGCATCAAAAGCCTTTAGGTTGTCTTTGCCATTGTTGTGGATGAAGCATTTACATCCAAATATTCTCAAATATGAAACATTTGGTTTTCTTCCAATCCAGATCTCATAGGGAGTCCTTGTCACCGTCTATACATCTGTTTTGGGTGTAGCAAGTCGTGTTGATTGCTTCACCCAAAATCTTTTTGTAACCCACTTGACTAACATGGTCCTTCTTTTTCTTTGAGGGTTCTGCTTCTTCTTTTCGCAACTCCATTCTGTTTGTGGAGTCCTTGTCTGGCGATAGTTCATGACCAATACCATTCTCAATACAATCTCGAGTTATTATTCCATTGACAAACTCGGTTCCTCTATCCGATCTTATTTTGATAATGGTTTGACTATTCTCATTTTGAATCCTCTTCATCACCGTGGTAGTTTTTGTAGAGTTTCTTTCTTCTTGCACATGAATATTGTCCATGTATATCTTGAGTAGTCATCTACTACCACCAAGGTGTATTTCTTTCCACTTATGCTGGTTCCACTGGGCCAAATAGATCCATATGAAGTAGATGCAATATTCTTGTTGAGGATGGGCATGTCTTTTCTTTGAATGACGACTTGATTTGCTTTCCTTCCGACATGCATCACATATACTCTCCTTCTTGATATCGAGTCCGGAAGTCCTTCTACAAGATGACTTCTTGCCGACTTGTTAAGTGTTTTGAAATTCATGTGACTCACTTTTTTGTGCCACGACCAACTTGATTCAAATTGTACTCTTTGCTAGTAGACATGTCTTTGGGTGTTGCGGTTGACCAATCCACTACATACATATTTTTCTCGTCTACATCCTTGCAAAGACCACTTCATTTGATTCAATTTCTTTGATTTGGCATATACCCATGTTGAATCCAACATTGTAGCCCTTGTCACGAGCCGATCGATACTCGCAAGTTGAAGTTGAGTCCTTCAACATATGCAACATCTCGTGATTTCTAATCCATTCCTCTTGATGGATCCAATGCCTCTTATTTCACCAGGAGCTTCATTTCCCCCAAATATGACTTTTGCTCCTTTGACTTCCTTGAATTTTGACAGATTTCTCTTATTTCTGTCATATGTCCGGAATGACCACTATCCATGTACCAGGTTCCTTGGCACTCACTGCCTTGAACCCGCAATCAAGGAAATTAAGTTTTAGGTACCCATACTTGTCTGGTTCCCCGAGGGGTTAGAATTGTAAGATGATCCAACCAACCTATAGCCAAATGATTTGACTCTAAGGGGTTGCCATCTATCGCCATAATCATAATTAATCCTGGCAAATTGCTTGGGGATTCTAGGTTCATACAAAATTGTCTCTTTTGTCCGTATGCCTCCGCATATGTGTTTTAGCAATTTCTTCTTTGGGTAATTGTGGTGTCTTTGAGTGTAGTGCCTAGGTGCATATGTGTCTTTGATAAAATCTCTTATGCTTTTGGAATGGCCTTTGCTTAGTTCTAGGCCTTTGCCATTTGGGCTTATATTCCATAAGTCTATCTTTGATAGTTCACATTATTCCAATCACTTGGCTTGGATATTTTCTACCATTCCCATCATATGTATTTCTTTTATGGATTTTCTGGGATTTTCGGTAGCTCTGCTTCCTTTTTACAGAGTATTTTTACGTTAGGAGTTTGCTTTGAGGACTCGGCCGATCTCTTCTCAAATGTCCTTTCAAAGACACTCAACTCGGTCAAGTTTTTTTCCTTTTCCTTTGTAACCAAGGCCGCTTTGCTTAGTATTGTGCTTTGGAGTGAATGTGTGTGCAACATTTAGAGTTTTGGATTTTTCGGACTCTTCATGACTTGAAGATCCTTTTTCCAAAATTACTCTTGAGGTTTGACATGGCACAGAGGAATTAAATCCTAAGCTTTGTCTTGTCTCCACATTCTCTTTGACTCATAATAAGATCATCCAATGATTTAGATGCCTTAGTGAATGAGGCAATAACATTCTTGAGGTCATTCTCCCTTTTTCTATAGCAGCAATTTCGCTACTAATTTAGCATTTTCAAATTTTAAACTTTCATTTTCAACAACTATTTGACTTAGAGTTCTCAAAGACCTTAGTCACTTTGAGTTTTGACTTTTGAGTAGGCGGTTTTCCTCATTCAATAGTGTGTGTGAGGATTTAATGTGTTCAAAATCTCTCATCATTTTGCTTAATGAATCATAAAGATCAAGAGGTGATGAAGTGTGTGTGTCACAATCACTATCACTAGTGTCGAGTTTGTTGAGTTAGATTGTACCTCATCTTCTTGATCTTGTTCTTTGGCCATCAAGCGGATCGGGCTTCTTCTTCGTAGTCACTTGAGTAGTCACTTCATCGCTCTCTCAATCACTCTGTCTCTCTTGACTTAGCTGTTTCAGCATCTCTGCAGCCATCATTGCCTTTTTCCTTTCTTGTCTTCTTTCTTTCTCTCAAGACCTTCCTTTCTTCTTCATCTCTCGTATTTGTTGACTACAGGATATGGACAATCAATGGCATAGTGACCTGGTTGTCTAGATTCAAAGATAGATATTCAACCTTTTGATCGCCTCTTTCCATTCTTGGATTGTCACCCTTTGATACTCAACTTTTTGATGATCTGCTTTCTCTTGGTTGGCCTATCTTCCCTTGATTTGGAGGGAGCCGAGTGTCTTCGAAGATTCACCCTTTCCTCTCTTGTAGTTCTTATTAAGAACTTGTTGAATCTTTTAACCATCGGGGCTATTTCTTCCGGATCAATGACTTCTTTGACCTCGGCTCTCTTCCCATCTTTACAATTATAGCAAATGAGTTTTGGGTACAAATTGTCTCTTCCTGGTCTTTTCTTCTCACTCAAACTCGTAGGCTTTGAGGTCCGAGAATAACTCATGATTGGATGTCTTTGATAGGTCCATGGAGTGTCTCGGTGCCATGACCTTCATTTCCCATTCAAATGAAGACTTTTTAGGATCTTCATACACATTTCCTTCGTGTATATTCCTTTCCAAGTGTAGACACTCATTTGTGATTTCTGAACCGAGCGTCTAGTTGATCCAAGTTCTCTCCCGAGATCATTTTGAAGTTTTCAAATTTTTGTACCGCCACCGATAATTTGTTTTCTTTGATTTGCTCGAGCCTTCACAAATTAATGTCACTTGTCCCATTTCTTTAGCCGTTTTGCATGATTTGACTTTATTGAACATGGCTTTGTCCAAAGTTTTGTAAAGGATGTCCTTGGCTACATTGTCCAGGTTGTATCTTTTTCTCATCATTTGTCCACTCGATTCTTGGTTTTTCAACCATGACTGGTTTGGGAGCAAAGATCTTCTTCTCCTTCACCGCAACTCTTCGCAAATTACCGTGTTCACCTTTAATATTTGCAGAGGCCCATCTTTTATCACTATCCACATCTCATCATGTAATCTTTGATAGATGAGCCTCGCATACGAATTTTCCAATCATCAAATTCTTCGATAGTGAACATAGGGATGCGTGTTAAATTTGCTTCCATGATAATGACTTTTAATAAAAAATTTGAAGGTTTAAGTACTAAAGCGGACTTTGAAAAGTTTGGAGATCTAGTTCAAGAACCGGTGCGGAGGGTTCAATGAACCAACGCTCGATACCACTTGTAGGTCCCAAGGGGTGTAAGTGTAAGGTTTAGAAGGGGGGTTGAATAAACCTTACCAAATTTTTGATTTAGTCCTTTTAAATCTACAGAGTTGATTCTACACACCGTGTCCTTGATGGACATCGAATTAGTCACTCAAGAGAATTAATCTCTCAAAGACTTCGGTTTTGAGCCATTGATGGAGTAACTCACCGTTGGCTATAATTTAACTCAACTGTGGTTTTATTTTCAGCGAATACTTAACACCCTTAAGTTTGATTAAGCAAAATTTTAGAGCTTGATTTAGTACTTATAAATTATCAAATGGATAGCAAATTTATCGTGAGATATAAGCGATTAAAAGTGCGGAATTTAAATGTTTGAAATGTAAATGACACAAAGAAAGTTTTTATAGAGGTTCGAAGATGGGGTAATTCTTCTACTCCTCTCTTCTCCAACTCCCGGAGGAATCCACTAAGTAATGATCAGTTTACAAAGTGGTAATAACAGTCCGGATACAAGTCTTGATCACAACAAATGAGACTTGATCCTTAGGGACTCGATGAGACGCCTTGATCACTCACCAAGCTTCTCACGACTCGGCCTTCTTCACAGGGCAGGCGTTTGCCTTTGTTACTACACTCACTTGCTCAAGCTCTTTGGATTTGATCACGAAGCCCTCCAAAAGCTTAAGACTTGGTTCAACCTTGAACCTTTCTACAATCCTTCCCGGAATGTAGACCCTTTGTTTTCAAAAGTTTCCTCTTCAACTGATTGAAGTTCTCTTTCCTTCACGGTGAGTGTTGGATTGATGTACTTCGTAATGTAGGCTTGAGGATTGAGAATGTTTCAGTTTTCTAATGTGCTTGTATATCTCACGTGTGTGTCATCCTCTTTTATCTCAAACAAACTCCTCAGCCTTTTATAGTGAACTTTCAAAAATTTGCCCGTTGAAGAGATAGGCTTATTTTTGAAAGTCACTTTGCGATCGTTGGCTTGCGCTTCTTGGAATTGCCGTTTCCTCGTATGAATTGTTCTTTCACCTTTTCGAGTTCGACACGGTGTAGTGCTTCCCATTGGTTCATTCCTTTTGCACGCTTCGGGACCGAGCACTCCAAGAAAGGTGGTATGGAGATATTACTTGTTTAAGTAAATCTCTTGATTTCTATGCAACGGTTCTTTTTACGCTTATCTCGACTTGATCGCATTTCCTTGCTTTCCCCAGGTGACTTAGAGTCGACTTCCAATCATTGGATGACTCTTCTCACTTCAACTTGAGACTTGGCTTTTCTTGAGTTGACTTCGATGCTCCACTCACCGCATCTCACCGCTTCTTCTTGAGAGTTCCGTCTACTCTTCTTTGCCATACTCACTGTCTCGCAGCAGAGTCTTCCTTCCGATCTTGATTGTCTTCTTGCATGTTAGGGCGTAGGCGACTTAACTCGGCTTGGCCACTCTATTCATTACAATGCATTTTACAACAAAAATTGGGGTGCCAACTTTCTATTCTAAGTTTTACATGGCATTCATCAAAATCTAAACAATAAAATTCCTAACACAATGAAGTTCTTGTGTGCGGATAGGCAAGAAACATCCTTATTGCTTCCAATCTTGCAACAGAGCAAATGTCTCATCAAAATATATTCCCTCTTCTTGGAAATACCCTTTGGCTACCAATCTTGCTTTGTTTCTTACCACAGCCTTCTTCATTCATCTTGTTTCAAAACCCATTTTGTGCCAATAACATTTTGATGGGTTGGTCTTTGCACCAGCTTCCCATACTTTGTTTCTTTCAAACTGAATTAGCTCTTCTTGCACGGCTTGAATCCAATGTGTGTCATCTAAAGCTTGGGACACATCTTTTGGCTCTATTTGGGAAATAAAACAAGTGAACATTGCTTCTTGTTGAGCTCAATCTGGTTCTTACACCATCTCTTACATCTCTAATGACTAGCTCGTGGATGGTCTCTCGGCCATCTCACATCGGGTTGGAGTAAATCACCGGGTTCATTCGTCTTGCAAATGTTTTCTTGAGCAGCTCTTTTATCCTCATTCAAATTTCAGATTTTCCACTTGTCTTTGAGACTCAATAGTCTCATCTTCATCTTGATTAATTGCTCCAAACTTCCGCTTCAACATAAGGACTCTTCTCGATAGATTGGATGATTCAAATTATCACCTAACTCTTCAATGTCTTCCCCATTTACATTAAGTTCATCAAAAACCACATGGATAGACTCTTCTATGACCATAGTCCTCTTGTTCAAGACTCTGTAGGCTTTGCTTTCACCGAGTATCCCAAAAGGATACCTTCATCACTTTAGTATCAAAAGCCTTTAGATTATCCTTGCCATTGTTGTGAATGAAGCATTTACATCCAAATATTCTAAAATATGCAAAATTTGGCTTTCTCCCTGTCCATATTTCATAGGGGTCTTTGTCGGTTTGTCTATTAATCATGCATCTATTTTGAGTATAGCATGCGTTGTTTATGGCTTCAATCAAAATCTCTTTTGGCAATCCAAACTTGACTAACATGGTCCTCGCAGCCTTCTTTGAGAGTTTTGTTTCTTCTTTCGCTACTCCATTCTCATTGTGGAGTCCTTGCTACTGATAACTCATGAGCAATACCATTTTCAACACAATATCGAGTAATTATTCCATTGACAAACTCGGTTCCTCTATCGACCTTATTTTTATAATGGTTTGACTCTTCTCATTTTGGACTCTTCTCATCACCGAGGTAACTTCTCGCAGGTTTCCTTCTTTTTGCACATGAAGATTGTCCATGTATATCTTGAATAATCATCCACCACCACTAAACTGTATTTCTTTCCACTTATACTTTGGCCGCTCAATCGACCAAATAAATCCATATGCAACAGATGCAAAATTCTTGTTGAAGATGGACTAGACTTCTCTTTGAATGATGATTTGATCTGTTTTCCCATCTGACATGCATCACAAACACTTTCTTTCTTATACACTGAGTCTGGAAGTCCTTTCACAATATGACTCCTTGCAAGCTTGTTAATTGTCTTGAAATTCGGATGACTCGACTTCTTGTGCCACGTACCAACTTGATTCGGTTGTACTCTTTGCTAGCGACAAGTGCTTGGTGTGGTAGTCGACCAATCTACCACATACATGTTCTTTTGTCTGGATCCTTGCAACACTACTTCATTTGATTCAGTGTCTTTGATTTGGCACACTCCCATATTGAATCCAACATTATAGCCCTTGTCACGAGTTGGTCGATGCTTAGTAGGTTGAAGTTGAGACCTTCAACATATGCAACATCCGTGATTTCTAATCCATTTTTCTTGATGGATCCAATACCTCTTATTTCCCCTGAGCTTCATTTCCTCCAAATATGACTTTTGCGCCTCTAATCTCCTTGAATTTTGACATATTTCTCTTGTTTCTGTCATGTGTCCGGAATGACCACTATCCATGTACCAGGTTCCTTGGCACTCACTGCTTCCTTGAACCCGCAATCAAGGAAATTAGTTTTTAGGTACCCACACTTGCCTGGGTCCCGAGGAGTTAGTGTTGTAAGATGATCCAACCAACCTATAGCCAAATGATCTCGACTCTAAGAGGTTGCCATCTATCTCGTGCCATAATCATAATTCACTTTGGCAAATTGCTTGGGGCATTAGGTTCATACAAAATTGTCTCATTTGTCCGTATGCCTGTGTGTGAGTCTTAGCAATTGCCTTCTTTGGGTAGTCCGTGATATTTCCGAGTGTAGTGCCTAGGTGCATTTGTGTGCTGATGATAGCTCTTTTGCCTTTGGAATGGCCTTTGCTGAGTTCTAGGCCTTTGCCATTTAGGCTTATATTCCATAGGTCTTTGCTGATATTTCACATTATTCCAATCATCTTGGCTTGGGTAGTTTCTACCATTCCCATCATATGTGTTTCTTTGATAAAACTTCTGGGATTTTTGGTAGCTCTGTTTATTCTTCACAGAGTACTTCCTATTTGGAGTTTGCCGAGAAACTCGATGGATTTCTTCTCACTGTCCTCTCAAAGATACTCAATCGGTTGTTTTTCTTTTCCTCTATATCCAAGGCCGTTTGTTTGTGATTGTGCTTTGGAGTGAATGTGGGTGCAACATTTGGTGTCTTGGATTTTTGAGATGCTTCATTACTTGAAGATCCTTTTTCCAAAATCACTGTGGGAGTTTGACTGTGTACAAAGGAATTGAATCATATGCCAGTTTTATCTCCACACTCTTTTTGGCTCATAATAAAGGCATCCAATGATTTAGATGCCTTTGTGAAAGATGCAATCACATTTTTGAGATCATTTTCCTCTTTTTCTATAACAAATCTCTCGCTATTAGTTTTGCATTTTCAAATTTCAAAGACTTTGTTCTCATCGACTAAGTGACTTAGAGTACTCGGCTCCCTTAGTCACCGTGAGTTTTGGCTTTTGAGCTGGCTATTTTCCTCATTTAATAGTGTGTGTGAGGATTTAATGTGACCAAAATCTTTCATCATTTTGCCTAATGAATCATAAAGATTAGTGGGTGATGAAGTGTGTGTGTCACAATCACTATCACTAGAATCTGAGTGAGATGAGTTAGAGTGTACCTCATCTTCTTGGTCAGGTTGATCTTATTTTTTAGCCATTAGACAGTTAATGCTTCTTCTTCGAGAATCACTTGAGTAGTCGCTTCACTACTCTCGAGTCCACCGCTTCTTTGGACTTAGCTGCCTCGATAGTCTCTGCAGCCAACATAGCCTTTTTCTTTTCCTCCCTTTTCGTCTTCTTTCACTCAAGACTCTTTCTTTCTTTCTTCATTCCCCGTATTTATTGACTACGAGGATATGGACAAATAATAGCAAAGTGTCCTGGTCGTCTGCGGTTCCAACACAGTTCTCAACTCTTTGATCGGCTCTTTCTTTCTTGGATTATCGCTCTCTGGTATTCAACCTTTTGATGCTCAGCTCTCTTCGGTGGCCTTTCTTCCCTTGACTTGGAGGGAGATAAATGTCTCCTAGAGGATGCACCCTTATTTCTTTTATAGTTCTTGTTGAAGAACTTGTTGAATCTTTTAACCATCAAGGCAATTTCCTCCTGGTCAGAGGCTTCCTTGATTTCAGCTCTCTTCAGGTCTGAGAATAGCTCATGATTGGATGTTTTCGATAGGTCCATCGAGTGCCTTAGAGCCATGGTCTTCATTTCCCATTCAGCTGGGAGACTCCTTAGAATCTTTATACATATCCCCTGCAGCCGAGTCGCCTGCCCGTGCAGCCGAAGGAGAGGAGAAACACCATACTCCTTCTCCTGGTATCAAAAAGAAGAAGCACACTACCAAGACAAGGAAGGCAGCTGCGAAAGCCTTCACCCTCCAGGAACCAGAGAATGTAGAAGAAGAGGTTTCTCTGTTACCCAAGAGAAAAAAAAGATCGATAAGAAAGTCTCGAATCGAGAAGACAACTAAATCTACCACTCACCGAGAACGATCTCGAGGCCAGCTGCAACTCGTAAGTGCGCTCCAGTGTAATTGATGAATCTGCCAAGATCGCCAAGGTCATTAGCAGAGTCCCGATGAAGACACAAACTGGGTGTCGACACCGAGGAAGCAAAACAATCGAGACAAAATCAACATCCTGCTTCAAAAAGTTTTCTACACCTGCTCATCGATGTTCTTTGAAGGAAAGGAGGAGCAGCGTATCTTGCATTCAATCCCAGAGTAGGAAGGTCAAGAAGAAGATGATGACGATGTTATCATGTACTCTCCAATATATCCAGACATTCAGCGCCGTCTTAGAGAATGGAGAGCATGGAAGCTAGATCACTCAAGGGAGCAGTTTGCTCACCCTGAGTATATCGAAGAAGAAGAGGAGTTGCTGCAATTTCTCGGTGTTGTCATGGTACGCCAGGCTCTTGATGAAGAAAATTGCATGTATATTCTTCGAATCATCAAGGAAGAAGAGAAAGAAAAGGCAACCGAGGAAGCCCGTGTCCTAGAAAAGGCCAAGATGTGTGAATTCACAAACTCTCCATCTCACACTCATACACATCTAGACATTTACTCAGAGAGTGATGAGGAACCTATTATCGCAAATGTAAAAGTCGGACATGCAAAGAGGCTTTGAGAGAATCAAGAATAATGCATGAGCAGCAACTGGTTGAAGGACCAGGAGAGTCGTCTCAATCTCTCCTGCAAATCGACCCTTTGGGAGAAGTTCAACAGATTGCCTCAGACATCGCTGCAGCCACGTCCCCAGTTCTATTGGAGGATGGGTCTAAGGGAATTGGCAATGAAACTGAGAGTTCGGGCACCCAAGTTGAGCCAACCCCTATTGAAGGTGTTTTACCACCTGCCCCAACGGCTGAGCACTCAATGGAAAAAGCCGCGAGTCGAAATGTGTGACCCCATCATCGATCCACTCGCTTGGTGTGCCACCGAGGAGAAACTCTCTCCAATGCAAAGCAGGTCGGAGGATGCCGCAAATGACTCAACCTTGAAGCAAGGAGGCGAAGTGGAAACTGAGAAAGAACAACATCAGATTGATATTGACGAATCTTGGATAGTTGAGTCTGTCCCAACTGAAATGTTAGATGCTTTGAAGGCTGATGACACCGTTCCTACAGTCGAGACACGAGATGAGATGCCCGGGAGTTAACACTGGGCAGGCGGTGAAAGTGCAATCCTAGGGGTTGAGACTCTTTTGGATGCCATGGTCCAAGACCCTAAGACAAACAAGGATCGTCGAAGGGAATGTTGAAGGCCTCGCCGCAGCTTGAGACCGGCTGGAGGTATCGAAGGCCCAAGGGAGGAGGTTGAGACTTCCCCGGGTAAAGTTCAAGAGACACAGAATATTCCTCCTGTTCAAAGCACTAAAATAGAAGAGGAGATAAGTGCACTTCATGACTCCCAGGAGAACTTAGTCTTAGACACATCATTCTTGGGATCTGAAGATGAAGCTGAGTCCACTCCTGTTGCAGATCCAACGGACCCAGTTGAGGATGTTCTCAAAACCACGAGTCAGCTAAGTGATAAAGCTGCTCGTCATAAATTCAATTTCGATGATGAGCCAAGCCCACAGATCTCATCATCATCCGATGATGCTGATGATGCAGCAGAGGAACCGTTTATTCACTTAGAAAAATCCACTAAGACCGAAGACGCTGTTAAGACAGCTGAGGCTCAGTCAGTTGGGCAAAATATCTCAACTACCCCAGCTGAGACACAGTCCACTGTGCAGGCTCCCACAGCTGCAGCAATAACGACTACTCAAGCTCCGTCACAGGCTCCCACAGCTGTGACCACTACCGACGGCTATCGCAGCTGAGGTACGAAGAGCTGAATCATCACAGGCACAACCCTCACAACCAATCCCATATGTGAGTGATGATGCATTTCCAAAGGTATTCCCTTTCCCGCCGATCCTACCAGACTTGGAGGAAGAGACCCCTGCTGACCAACGTAGATTCATCGTGAGAGAAGATCCAATCATCCCTACTGACACAATTGTTCCAGCCGAGTTCAACTTTGCTGAAGAGTGGTCTGCAATTGAATCATGTGACACAGCTGAATTTCGTGAAGTCTTCAAGAAGATCTATGAAGAGATTGAGAAGATTGAAAGACATCAGGCCTCACTCGACTTAAGACTGGACAACAGGGACGCTACCCTCATAGCAGACTTGAGAGGGATAGTGGTGCGGATCCGCGAATGGTCTCAACAGCAATCTGCCATGAGAATCGAGCAAGTTTGTTATTTTAAGGCTCTGTATGGCAGAATGCTTGTCTGGATGGCTGACAATGCTGATCTGAAGCAAAGGATGCGGGCGTATATTGAGAGGTTGCATGCTTCTCACAAAATAGAAATGGAGCTTCTGCGTGAATTTCAGAGAAAAGAAGTTTTGCGCCTTGAGGAGACCATGAATGCAAAGTTCAGCCTTCTCATGGCTGAAATGAAATTGGTGGCAGCCGAATCCAAAGCTACTCGCTCAGAATTTCGAACAGCTTATGCTGCAGCAGACTCCAAACAGAATTCGGCTCTCAGCAGACTCGACTTTATGCTCGCAGGCATGTTCCCTGGGGTCCCTCTTTTCTTTGATGATGCCAAAAAAAGGGGAAGAGGAGTCCCTAAGGAGTTTAAAAGAAGAAAAGTTGAAAGAGTCTGAAGTCAAGATGATGACAACTGAGAAGAAAAAAGAAAAGCAACAGGGGGAACATTCGAAGGACTTGACATTAATGATTGCTGAAACCCCTCAGCATGGTCATGTTGCGGCTTCTATTATCAGCCAACTTCCAGTGACTCTGCCGATCGAACACTCTGTTGTGCCAATGTCGGAGAAAAGAAAAATCATCGAAGCAGGGATGGTGGAGTTCGACAAGAAAATGGATGCCCGCATCGAAGAAGTGTTGAAACAATACGGCGGCATTCCTAGGGGAAGGATCAAGATGCCATTCGACAATGGATTCGAGCCAAGATCGCTTGAAGAATTCAAGACGCTCGAATCCGAAGGCTATTTTAAAAGATGTCACTAGCCCAAACCTGAATCAGATCGGGAGAAGGGTCTTAAATTGTGCGAAGAAGCTAATAAGCGAGACTACCACCATTCGGTCACCGTAGCGAAGAAGACTCCCATGCAAGACACACACCCGAGAGGAGGGACGAAGAAGTGGTGGAGGAAGAGGTTCTCGACCTCGTCCAAGACCCAAGAATATCGAATATGTAGATCCCGAAAAAAAGGGGAGACTCTACTGGGCTGGGTATGATGAAGTGGAAAATCTGGAGGTGGCAAGGAAGAATGCTGAGGCCGTGAAAAGACAGGAAAAGGAAAATGAAAGACAAACTCAGCTATGGCTCGAGACGAAGCAAAAGGATGATGCTGCGAAGAGAGCCAATGAGAAGATGAAGAAAGCTGAGGAAAAAGAAAGAAAGAGAAAAAGAGTTGATGACTTCGACAGAGCTAAAGAGGAAATAAGGAGACAGCGAAGGCGATGAAGTGTTGCTGTGAACCCTTCATGTATTTTACTTATGTAAATACATTTTTGTAAGTCATATGTATACATAGTAAAGTGTTCTGTAATTTTTCACTTTGTACTTGTTCTTGTGTCCTATCATAGATGTATGTTTTTGCTTTGATATAGAATGCTCTGATACCAAATGTAAACAAAATTGTCTAAAGGGCAAGAATGTTATGATCAATAAAATGATCTATTCAACGCATACATTCTTTGTTCTTGCATTGTCAGTATGTATCTTTGTTGTTTACATGTTGAATGTTTTTAAATTTTGGCATCATCAAAAAGGGGTAAATTGTTGGGAAATTTATTTTATAGATTTTGATGAATGCCATGTAAAACTTAAACTAGAAAGTTGGCACCCCATTTTCCTTGTAATTTTCATTGAATAGATAGGGCTTGAAAAGTCCGAGTCAAGTCGATTATGCCTGAAATACAAGAAGTCAATCAAGATCAAGTGAAGACTCCGTTATGGAACAACCGAGTATGGCCAAGATAGAAGATCAAGAACTCGATCGAAGATGTATCACCGAGGAACAGTGTGTAAAGAGTCGATCAAAGTCAACTCAAGAAGCCAAATCTCAAGTTGAAGTAATGATGAGTCTTCCAATGATTGGAGCACTCAAGTCACCTGGGAAAAAGGAATCGACCAAGAGGAGTTAACTAAAATGAATCATTTGCCTGAAGTCAAGAACATTACTTAAATAAGTAATACTTCCATGCTTTGCCAGTCTCTTAAAGTGCTCATCCCGTGCGTGAAAAAGGAATAAACCAATGGGAAGCACGCACCTCGTGTCGAACCGAAAAGCCGCACATTCATTTAATACGGGAAAGGTCTACATCTCAAGATTGAGGACCAAGAGAAGACAAGCCAATGAACACAAGTGACTTTTGAAATCACCTATCTCTTCAACGGGCGGTTTTTTTAAAGTTCACTATAAAAGGATGAGGAAACTCATTGAGAAAAGGTGACCTTGCAACCTGAGAAATCAAGCATTATTCAAGCTATTAACCTGCAAATATTCTCAAAGATATTCAAGCAAATCCTCAAGCCTCGAAACTCGAAGGAAATCGATCTAACACAAGCCGTGAAGGAAAGACAAATTCAAATCTGTTGAAGAGAAAACTTTTGAAGAATCAAAAGGGGTCTACCATCCAAGGAGGATTGAAGGAAGGTTCAAGGTCGAACCAAAATCAAGTTATTGGAGGGCTTCGTGATCAAATCCAAAAGCTTGAGAAAGTAAGTCAAGTAGCAAGGCAAACTGCCTGTGAAGAAGCCGAGTCGGAAGAGAAGCCACTGTGTGACCAAGGTTGTCTCTAGACTGTTCACCGCTCAGAACCGATCACATTACTTAGTGGATTCCTCCAGAGTTGGAGAAGAGAGGATTAGAAGAATTACCCCATCTTCGAACCTCTATAAAAATTAATCATCATTTATTTTTCAAAGAAATTTACATTTCTCGCATACTTACTTTATATCTACCGATGAACTTATTTGCTATCCAACTCGATTAATAACCAAGAGCTAAAATCAAGTGTTAAAATAAGTTTAAAACAAATCAAAGGGTGTTAAGTCTTCCTGATAAAACCAACACAACCAAGTTAAGGTTCGGGTTAAATAGATGAGTTATTCTATCAACACTCTACCGAGTGCCTGAGTGGCTAACTCGTTGAATAACCAACTTAGTTGTCCCTCAAGGACTTAGTCAAGTTTGTGTTAACTCGTAATATTCAACTCCCCCCCTTCTAAACCTTACTCACACCCATTGGGACCTACAATGGATATGGAGAAGATTAATCTTAAAGATCTACATGACCTTACAGAACCCATCGCAGGATTAGGAATTGTAGATTTAATGATGAACGCAGGAGATAGGTCAAATTTGGTTACTCATGACCAACATCAAACACCACATCCACCACCACCGGTTGATCCCAACGTTGTAGAAAGTACAGTTCACATCATGGAGATGAACCAATGCCGCATCTTTGGAGATTTTACGAAAAGAGGAGATCTTATCGTTTCAGGAACTCGACAACATATTCTAAAAGGCCAAATTTATACAATACGCCTTATGGAAGATCACAACTCAATCCTATACATCCATATAGATTGATATTAATTTTGGATAATCCAAATTTTAAGAATCGAGAAGTCCTATCGATGATTGGGCATCGACTATGAGGATTGCAAAGATGTACTCTTGATCTTACATAGGAAGGATTCATCTTACTCCTTGAGATGAGTCTTGAAGGATGAGAAGCGATGTCACACACTGAGAGTCGTTGAAATGAATAGTCGATAATATGGCAAAATTATTTAAGATTCATTTTATAGTCACGGGCTATTTTGAGGGATTGGAAGAAGAAAAAAAGAAAAAGATACAAACAAGCCATCTACTGCCTCAAGTTACATGATATTGTCATATTGACGAATATATTAAGTTGTTCACCCAATACCGATGGAAGTCCAAGGTGGAAGATATAGAAGCTTCGCAATTATTTTTTGCGAATATACTAATTCCCTGGAGAGCAATGCTTAACAGAGAATACAAGAGTGCAACTGATTTAGATACGATTAGAAGAATGTGTTGGTCCCAAGGGGTGTGAGTAAGGTTTAGAAGGGGGGGTTGAATAAACCTTACCAACTTTTCGATTTTAGTCCTTTTAAAATATTACGAGTTAAATACACAAACTAAGTCCTTGGGGGACAGCTAGGTTAGTTAACCAAATAGAGTTAGTCACTCAACGGACTCAATTGAGTTGCGATAGAATAACTCGGATGTTTAGTCTAAACCTTAACTTGGTTGTGATGAGATTTTCAGCGGAAGACTTAACACCCTTTAATTAGGTTTAACTTTGTTTTAACACTTGGTTTTAACACTTTATTAATTATCGATTGATAGCAAATTATCACAGAGATATAAAGTGATGTGCGAAAATAAAATGTTGAAATGTAAATGACACAATAATTTTTATAGAGGTTCAAGATGGGGTAATTCTTCTACTCCTCTCTTCTCCAACTCCCGGAGGAATCCACTAAGTATTGATCGAGTACAAAGTGGTTATCATCCGATACAAGTCTTGATCACACAAACACTTGCTCCTTTGGGACTCGATCGAGATGCTTTGATCACTCACCGGGCTTCTCGTCCGACTCAACTTTCTTCACGGGCGGCCGCTTTGTTACTTCACTTACTTGCTCAAGCTTCTTGGATTTGATCACGAAGCCCTCCAATAACTTGAGACTGCTCGACCTTGAACCTTTCTACAATCCTCCTTGGAAAGTAGACCCTTTTGCTTCTTCAAAAGTTTCCTCTTCAACAGATTTGAGGTTGTCTTTCCTTCACAACTTAGTGTTGGATCGATTTCCTTCGAGATTTAGGCTTGAGGATTTGCTTGAATAACTTGAGAATATTTTTGCGTTACGATTTGAATAATTGCTTGATTGTTCGCGGTTCGGGTATGCAAGGTAACCTCTTCTCAAAGTGATTCCTCGGCCTTTTGTAGTGAACTTTCAAAAATCGCCCGTTGAAGAGATAGACGATTTTCAAAAGTCACTTGTGTTCGTTGGCTTGTCTTTTCTTGGTCTTCAATCTTGAGATGTAGACCTTTCCTCGTATTAAATGAATGTCCAGCTTTTCAGGTTCTGACACGAGGTGCAGTGCTTCCCATTGGTTTATTCCTTTTGCACGCTTCGGGACTGAGCACTTTAAGACATGGCAAAGCATGGAAGTATTATTTGTTTAAGTAATATTCTTAACTTTTGTGCAACGGATTCTTTTCGCTTAACTCCTCTTTGCAAATGCTTTTCCCCAGTGACTTGAGTCTACTCCAATGATTGAAAGACTCATCCATCACTCAACTTGAGACTTGGCTTCTTGAGTTGACTTGACTGACTCTTCACACAGCTGTATCTCAGCTGATACTCCTTCAGTCGAGTCCTTGACATTTCTTTCTTGTCACACTCAGCTGCTTCACAGCGGAGTCTTCATCCTAGTCTTCAGTTGACTTCTTGTATATCCAGGCATAGTCGACTTGACTTGACTCACTCATACAAATTTATCTATTACAATACAAATTACAAGGAAAATGGGGTGCCAACTTTCTATTCTATGTTTTACATGGCATTCATCAAAATCTAAACAATAAATTTCCCAATAGAATGTCTTTCCCCGAAGGCCAAGCTATCCGAATGGTGCCACTAGGCAAAGACTTTATAGGAACTATAAGAGACTACGAGGAATTAATAAAACGGTTCATCTATGTTGCGAAGATGATGACATCGTCCCTAATAGTTGTGGGAGGTCAACCACATAGGTATAAGAAACACAAGCACATAAGCCATCCATACAAAATGCCATGGAAGTAGCGGAAAAGGAGTAGGTCTTCATGGAGACCTAGTCGGTTTTGGTCAAAACAAAAGGCCCGTTATAAATTGGGGCAAAGACCAACACCAAGCAAAGAGTAGAGAGCCTTTTCATCGGTTCTAATCAAATGTGTACCAAATAGGACCCCGGAAGAAGAACTTTTGGACGAGCTCACTAGAGCTAATGAAAGTTTTAAATGTTTTAATTGTTGAACATGCGGAGAAAGAGAGCATATCTTAACGATTGCCCGAAAATCAAAAGCGAGGAATCAAATAATTTGAAGCTACACCATAATTCAAAAAGCTATCTATTATCAAGATTTGATCTAGTCGTATTAATTTGAGGATCTACCCTCGGATGAAAACATCTATGAAGAAGAATCTATTCTAACGATGGAACTCAATCTAGTTCGAATCGTGAGTGAAGAAGAAATTCTTCAAGACGGTCGGGGGAGGATATGTCAGGGTTTCCTCTCCCATACTACGGTTTCTCATAAGACTCTAATGCGAATTATGAAATAAGATCCAAAGCTTCGATATATGACGATTTTAGTATCGGAGCAATGGAGAAAGCTTTGGATAAGATGGGGTTTCATAATAGAAAACACTAAATTATCCACAGGATAACATCAAGAAGGGATAAAGCGACTCACGGAAGTTTGTAAAAAGCTTCAAACATGTGATTCCACTGACGAGGATGAACTGGTTCTATATACGATGCCGATTATTGGTGGGCGGCGCTTTTTAAAGCCACACCAATGGAGAAGTGCCATATAGATATTGTAGCGGCTCTATTTACGCATGTGAAACAAATCGATGGCATATCAACGAAAAGAATTATTTGCGAATCGAAAGGCTTTTAAAAAAATGGCCTCTATTTTTACAAAGCTAAAAAGTTTGCTTTAAAAATTGATAATTCAAGTGTTAAGGCTTTTACTTAAAAATAAAATTAAATCAAAACCGAAAAAGGCTAGATTACTTAGATGGCAAGTCAATATCAATATTATGATTATGATATTGTCATTATAAAATCTCATGAAAATATTCTTGCATATTTCTTGACACGAGATGGAAGGACGCGTTCATCGGCGAGGTCCTTAATCGAGTAAGACATCTCAGAAAACCTGGAGAGTCTAGAATGAGATTTTGGGACGTTATGTCTCAATGCGTAAGTCGTTGGACGACTCCACCAGCCGACCGAAACTCGCTTTCTAGTCAAATACGAGCATGCTAGTTCCCTCAAGGACAATTGTTCTTAAGATCGCAATGGCCTCTCATCTAGCCGCATCTCCTATGATGCGAAAAGGGGCGATTAGAGAATAGGGCTCTACGATTCAAATACCATAATCACAAGTGTTGCGGATGATGCATACTGCGAGGATGTACAAACTATAATGAATGTTGAAGCTCCATTGTCACAACCCGAGTCTTCAAGTCAACCCAAAGACCTCTAGGGCTAAAGAGGAAGAGTTGAATCTTAGGCCACATGTAGGCAAATCTAAGGTTCAAACTGACGAGATTAAGATTTTTCCAATGCAGGTTTACCAACGATAATGGAAGCAATTGATTACAAGAAGAGGTATTAACCCGTAAGAAACAATGGTTGACATCTCGTGCAAATACCCAAGAGTTGGAATGAAACCAGGAAGTCATCCAAATGAAGTACAATAATGGTATACTTTTGGGACTTTAGCTTCAATATATCTTTGTGTCACCAGGATTCCCATAAATTTTAAAGTTACTAAAATGGATTAGGGAAGCGATTTACGAGACGTGGGCCAATAATCCACATTTGGTTAGAGGAGATGTTTTGGAATTGAATTTCATCAAGATGCAGCTCTCCAGAACCAAGAAGAAAGGCTTTAATGAAGCCTTTCATTTCATCAAGCTTAGAAGACCGGATGGAAATGCTTTAAAATACATTAAGGCGACTTCATCGAAGAGGTACCATTACTTCGGTAGGAGCAATCTCGGAAGACAAAGCTTCTATTAAAGAGCATGGGGACTTTGGGTTTGTCTAACTAAAATGTACAAAGTCAAGTATCCATTCAAGTTTTTTCC
This sequence comes from Rehmannia glutinosa, assembly GCA_016081115.2. Classification (NCBI taxonomy): domain Eukaryota; kingdom Viridiplantae; phylum Streptophyta; class Magnoliopsida; order Lamiales; family Orobanchaceae; genus Rehmannia; species Rehmannia glutinosa. Next base: position 53,718,591 of record CM071931.1, on the reverse strand, counting down.
AAAATTCGAAGTGGATCTTTCCTTCAATGCAATGACAAGATCAACAACAAGATTTACAGAGGAACTTTTCGAGACAAATAGAAGAATTCTCTGGAGAACAAGATTCCTAAAGTAAATAAGTTTACCGAAAATTTTGTAACATGGCCCATGTTGACCGTTGGATCGATCGGATCTGTCGGGCATGCCCTGAGCATAAAGAACCCGAGTTTGGAAAAGGATTCCAACCCAAACCCGACCGATAAGACTATACACCGGAAAGGACAAGGGCCCGACTCACAAGACTGTTTTTGCATGTTTTTGTGTGTGTGTTTTGTGTAATAATTTATCATATTATTGGCTTGTTTTATTTGTATATTGCATTTTTAGTGTTATGTATTGTTATTTTATTGATTTTATAGGTTTTGGTGGAAAAAATAAGTTTTGGAGCAAGAAACGCGTCAAAAATTCATTTCGCGCAACTACGCCGATCTTCGTATTCGAACATAACTTTTTCATTCGAAGTTCAATTGACCTGATTCGTATGCCATTAGAAAGCTAAGAGAGAGTTCTACAATGTCTACTTACGGTACTAAATGCAAATGAAGACGTCTTGAACACATTTTTCCGTTCGATAACATATACGATTCACTCAAGCTCAACTCGATTAGTTAAAAAAGAATAAGATATGTCTAAAAATATCAAAATACTCGAGTTAGATTTATGTTCCACTTAATTAAAGCTCGTTGTTTGGATGGGTTAAAATCATGTGAAAATGGAAATCAAGTGATGAGATTTCGGAAATGACACGTCTTAGTATTTTGGCCATAACTCTCTCTAGAAAATTGATATTGAGGTCATTCAAGTGGATATGGAAAGCTAAGAGATAGAGCTACAATTCTTAAGAGACACCGGGAGTAAATTCCAAAGTTTGGAGGGTGTGCGGGCGCACACAAGAGGTGCACGTCCACGCACGGCCGGCGCAAGCGGCCACGAGACAGATCGCGCGTGCGGTCGCAGTGCGATGACGACGACCGTGCACGGACGCGCACGACGTGACTTATCGAACACGAAAATCGCAATTTTCTTCCGATTTATGGCTCTTCCACCTTGTTTAGGACTCTAGGCTTATAAATAGGACTTGGGGAGCCCATATTTTTGAACACTTTACTTCTTAACACTTTTAGACTCTAGCTTTCTCTCTTTTCTCTTACTTTTCAACATTGGGGTTGCTTGGCTTCTTCACATTGAAGTTATTTTTGCGGCTTGATCAAAGCGTGATATTTCATCATCTCTTTCTCTCGATTTCAAGTGTTGGGTGATTATTATTGTTGCATGATAATGTTTGTGATTGTTTTCTTTCCTTTAATTGAGATTATGATCCCATCTCCAAACATGAACTAACTTCCTTGTTCTAGGATTAGGATGATTTGATTCAAACGAACAAGCATGAATATTGACTAATTGATTTGCTTTCTGAATGAATTGCTTTATTTGGTAATTGATTGTCCGGTCAACTTTTGATTATTTTGAAGGAATGATTGAGATCGAGAAAAGATATTATTCATGGACTAAATTTATTAAGGGGTTAGATATGAATCGAAAATGTATTATCTAACTTGGCATAATGAAAATAGCAAATTATGTTGGGATAACCCTAACTGTGAATACGCGAGTTATCGGATCTAGGCCTAGTTTTTACATGTTTGTTATATTTGTTAACCGCATGATCAATTAGTTGATATTCTCGCTTGCGAGTTTGATGAGATGATTCTCAAATCCTAGACTTTCATTCATATCGTTTTTCTTCGAGTTTAATTGTGTTAAGTTCTAATTTGTCTTTTTACTTGTTTTTCTTTAGTTTATTAAAATCACAAATTTGGTTAGAGTGTTCGTGGATTTATTTTCTATCAATTGTGTTGAATAATAATTATTTGCCGGCTAAGTCTTCCTTGAGAGACGACTTGTGGTCAACTTGCTACCCTACGATTGATCTCTTTATCTTACGAGGATTGCTAGATTTATTTTAGGTGTTTAGCGGTCAAACAAAATTTTGGCTTAGTTGCCTAAGGCTTTAGGCATTATAATTATTATGTTTATTTTTGTATTTCTAGATTAGGATTCTTTTGTTTGTTTTTATTTTAGGTTTATTCGTCAGTGCGTTTGATCTATTTTCTAGTGTTGTTTATACAAGCACCGGTATGGCGACCAATCAAGAGCAACCACCACGACCCACATTAGAAGAGAGCTTGAATTCTTTTATTCAAGTTAGTCACCCAATACAAGAGTGGAATAACATATGGTTTGAATCATTGGTGAAATAACTCAACTTAGCATCTCACAAAAGGACATGTTGACATCTCGTCAAAAAGGACATGTTGCCTAGCAAGCTCAAGCTCAAGCCGTCACGATCTTGTAATTGATATTGCTAAAATTGAAAAGAAGGATGATGCAAGTGCGAATGATGAGACAAGTAAGGGATTGTCCTTACACAAAACTCGACAATCTTACAAATCTCCCGATCCATCCCCAAGTGCACTCCCAAAGCAACAAGATCCGGGTAGTTTCATCATTAATATTGCTTTTGGGAATGGTAAGAATGTCACAGGTATACTTGATCTAGGAGTTGGGATTAACCTTTTATCTTACTCTATATTTAAACAATTAAAATTAGGGAAATTGAGGTCCACCAGATTATGTTTGCAACTTGGTGATAGGTCACTTAGGTATCCTAAAGGTATTGTGGAAGATATTTTGGTCCAAGTAGGTGGTTGTAGGTCCCAAGGGTGATCGAAGGTTTAGAGGGGGTTGAATAAACCTTACCAAATTTTCGATTTAGTCCTTTTAAAACATTTTCGAGTTTTGCACAAATCATCTCTCCTTGAGGGACAACTAGGTTGGCTTACTCAAAAACGTTACCCACTCAACAAACTTGACTGAGCCGTTGATAGTATAACTTACCTTTTTCAGCTAACACTTATAGTCACAGATTGATTTGGTTTTAGTTCAATGGAAGACTTTTCACCCTTGTTGTTTTAAACTTGTTTTAGCAATTATTATTATCAATCGAGTTCAACAGTTATAACTTAGCAAAGAGATATGAAATATATGCAAGAATTAAAAGTGTTGTAAGTAAATAAGACACAATCAATTTCTATAGTCATTCGAGGATGTGGTAATTTCTCTAATCCACTCTTCTCCAACTCCTGGAGGAATCCACTAAGTAACAAGATCTTGGTTACAAAGTGGCCAACAACCGAGTCGACTTTGATCACACAAACACCGCTTCTCTTGGACTCACTTCTTCTTCACAAAACAGTTATCTTGCTACTTCAACTCCTTCACACTCTTGGATTTGATCACACGACCTTCCAACGAGTCCAAAGCCTCTGGTTCGAACTTGAACCTTACTACTTCTCCTTCAACCTTGAATAGTATACCCCTTTTGTTCTTTAAACAAAATTTCCTCTTCTCACGATGAAGTAATCTTTCCTTCACTCAATGTGTTGGATTCATTCTTTCGAATTTAGCTTGAGGATATCTTTGAAAGCTTGAGAGAATTTGTAGGTTTTTCTTGCTTGAATGCTTGATAGTCTTATGTAATTTGTAATTGGTCGGTTTTGGTTGGTTTTCTTCTCTCACTTGCTTCCTCAAAGATTTTATAATGTAGATTTTAAATTATGTCCCTTGAAGAGATAGACACACATTTCAAATCACACTCGTAGGTTGTTGGCTTGTATTATCTTGCAAAGCATTAATGTGGATCGTACCATGATTTTAATGCTCTGCAGCCTTTTCTTTCATCTCTGCGGGTTTTCAGTACATCTCATTGTTTCCTTGCTTTTTGCACTCTTTCAAAGAAACAACTTTATTAATGATCGACCGACACAGCCTATTTCAAGAAAACCTTTACTTGTGTTGACAATGGATCTCTATCGGCTTTATTCAAGTCTTGTCTCATCGTGATACCCCTTTGACATTCGATTTCAATCATTTTGGAATGACTTAGCTATCGATCGGTGATTGAGACAATTTTTATGTCACTTGACCGAACCTTCTCTTGGCTTCACATAGTTAACACATAGTTGGGTCTTCTTCGATCTTGATCGACTCTTGTAATCTTCAACTTAGTGACTTTGATTCGACTTATTCAAATTTATCTATTACAAGTTGAATTATATAAAAAATGGGGTGCTAACTTCCTAATCTAAGTTTTACATGGTATCATCAAAATCTAAACATAAATTTTCCTAACAAAGGGTCTTAAAATTCTCATTGATTTTGTTGTCTTGGATATGGGGAAGAATAAAGGTAATATTAAGGATCACACTATTTTGTTGGGTAGACCATTCATGGCCACCACCAACACCTTGATTGATGTAAAAATAGAATACTAAGTATGAATGTCTTGGAAAAAACTGTGACTTTTTCAATTTTTGATATAGCTCATGGTCCTACTTATGTTTTGTCTAATAATTTTATTATTAACTCTGTCGATTCTCACTGTGAAAGAATGTATATGTAGAATATGTCAATTTTATTTGAACATATCATTCTTGTACTTTACAAACGCACTTTACAACGCTTTCACAAAGTATAACCTATACGTTGTATTAGAACTATACTATCTATACAAATGTATCGAGCTATGACAATTTCGTATGGATGTATCGAGCCTAAACTTAAAGATATATAACAGGTATCGAGTTTTAAGGCTTTACGAGAATACTTACAAATTTTGTATTTACAATTAAGTAAATTACACTTGAAGGGGATTCACCGTCTTTAACGCCTTGGTTGCTTCCTTCTTCTCTCTTCATCCTCACTCTTCTCCTGGTCTTGACTCTTTTTCTTTTCTGTCTTCTTTCTCTCTCTTCTTCTTTTCATAAGCTCGTTTAGCAAACAGGTCTTCCCTTCTCTCGCTTTTCTACCCATTCACTCGAGCCTTTCATTTTCAGCTTTCTTGCCTCCTCCTTGCATCTTCATTCTTTCTCTCAACTTCTATGTTAGCGGGAGTATCATACCCCAAAGCCAGATTGATTCCCTTCTTTTGTGGATCAACATATCGACATCTGTAGGTCTTGGTTGTGATGGAGTACATCCGCCTCTTCCACCACTTCCAAACTTTCCCCTTCCTCGGTGCGACTCGGCTCCTCATCTAGAGTCTACTATACGGGTGATTTGCCCGGTCGACCGACTTCTTGAACTCTGTTGTCTCTCACCGATTTGCATAAGTCGAGTCCTTTCTCCCAATACAAGTCCCACGCCCGGGGTAGAGTCATGTTCTTGAAATAACCTTCTGCAGCTAGAGTTTGAAACTCCTCTAGTGATCTCGGCTCGAGATCCCGCATTAGGGATCATGATTTCTCGAGGGGTCTTATAACCGAGGAATCTTTCAAGAGTCCAAATGGGGCATCAAACCTTACTTTTATGTCTTTAATTCTTCTAGAGTGCTTCTCGGCTACCTTTTTCAAATTCAGCTTCAATGGCTTGTCTTGACTTTTTGTATGCCAAATCGCCTTTCTCTTCTAAGGACAGTTCTTTAGGTAGTTGGTGAGAATGGAGGTTGTCACTTCACCTTGCCGAGGGGTCTTAGAAAGCATGATTTTCAAGGGTGGGTTCTTCACTTCACGCTTCCCCTTGCTTGCTTCCTCTTACTTCCATCCTTATTACTCCTTTGTTGTCGCTTACTTTAATCTTCCCCCTTTTTGGCATCATCATCAAGGGGTAGAGCCAATCGAGGGAATACTCCACCAAGGAGTAGATCAATCTTTCTATTTGTCATGTCTTGCTTGTCATGAGTCTTGGAGTATCTTGCTCGAAATTCGAGATCTCGAGCCATTGTCTCGCCATCAACTTCATCTCGGTTTGGAGCACCTTGATTTGTTGTTCCATGTTGATCTCCATTTTCCGATGTTCGACTTATGTTGAGCTTTAAGCAACTCCATGTCATTTTTGTGAGATTGATCCATCCTAAACATGTGGTCCCTCCGACGCCGAATTTGAATTTGGCGTTGTCTCGAGCTCCGATCACCGCTTTTGCAAATAAAGATTTGAAGTATGTGACTGCTCACGCCTTAGTGCCTTAGTCCGCCCAATCCATTCCTTTATTCTCAAAACTACTCCTTGGATGTATCCCGTGATGTTTGCATCGCGGTTGTCAAGCCGTTGGTCGAGTGCTACGAAACCATGCTCCATGTTTTCTACATAGATGGCTTTGAAGGCTTTGCGAAAGTCGGTTATATCACGGATCGCTCATTTGGCCATATAGCATCAAAATCGAACCCAATCGGCACCATAGTTGTATCGTAGGGAGTTCCAAGTTCTTCAACTGGGACTTAGACGGTGTATCTAACACTTTCCACAAATGACTCTCTTCCAAAGGCACATGCGCCTCAAAGGGAAATTAGTCGGCAAAAAGATCCTCGGGAAAAATAAGAATTTCCACGTCCCTGACTGTGGAGCCTTTCCCTTTCCTTTAAAATTTCTTCACTCGTTGTGCCTCCGTTGTCTCAGCGTCATCGGTATCTTGTCTGCACTGTTAGTCATTGAGTGATGATCCTCATGTCTTAACACTTACTCATCATCGTGTATCTTCCTTTTGAGTAGACTTGTCCTCGGTGACTCATCAAGATCATTGGAAGGTGATGGCACCATTGGGGATGGGTCATCAACCATTATAAAATTCACGGAGCAAATTTTTCATTGGCTTGTCTCCTTTTTGCCGCCTCCTCAATCTTTGTCCTCGGATGATTTCTAAATGGGGTTGGACTCGGGTTCATCATCAATTCCCAAGAACTCAACATCTACGTTCTATTAGGAGTTATGAAGAGCAATCGATTTCCTCTTCTTCACCGATTTCTTCATGAGGGGCTAGCACTTCTTCAACAACCTTTTCACCTAGGGAAGTCTCAACCTCCTCTAGGCCTTTATTACCCTCATCGGTCTCAACCGTTGATGGGCCTTCAAAGATTTCTTTTCGCAGTCTCAATCGCAGCAGGTCTTCGACAAATATCCCTTCAAAGTGACAGAGTGTTTTAGGGTCTTCGGTGGCATCCTTTGGAGTCTCAACTCCTTGTATTGCACTTTCATGGCCAAAAGTCTCAACTCCCAAGGCCTAAATACCATCATTTGCCTTGGCCGCATCGATAGCTTCATCGGCCTATATGGCGGCTAAAGTTTTAGCCGAGATAATCGGAACCATCCGAGCTTCGTTAACCTCGGTCTTGTTGATCAAAGTCTCATCTTCGCCTCCTAACTCCTTTTGAGTTTGGTCTCCCACACCTCCTCCGACCAGCCGTGGTGGTTTGATTTCCCCCTCGGTGGCGCACCGAGTTTCAAGCATGGGGGTCACTCAAAAACCGAGACACTACTGTTTGTCCAATTGAGTGATCACCCGTCTCGGCAGTGTCTCAACCACTTCTTCAGGGAATAGCTTGGTTAATGTGCCCTCTACATCACATTCCTCGCCTTCATCGCCACTTTCCCGAACTTTCATCCTCGAGTGCACATGAGATGTGGTAGATCAATGGTTCTCACCATCTCCATTATATCCGGGTGGGAGTAATCATGATAGATGAAGATTCTCCAGGGCCCCTTGTCATACTCTCTTCGTGCAACTCTTTGGATTCCCTTATAGCTTGCCTAAATTCACTTTCTCCATTGTAACAAAGGGATCAATTTCCTCAACATCGTTGTCACTTTGTCGGCTAGTTCTAAGGCATGCTCGGGCGTGCGTGAAGGTACAAGAATGAGGTTTCTTTGATTCTTCAATAGCCTTTGCCTTCTCAATAGCCTTGAGCTTCTCTTCCTCTTTCTGTCAAATGTAATGTTGATGCATCGATCTTCATCCGGGCGGTCGTACACCAACATCTCCCAAGAATTCAAGGAGGTATTCTTCCTCCTCAATGAATCTGGGCTTTGAAATTGATGCCTTGAAAGACTTAACTTCCGGGCTCTCCAAGTTCTAAGCCTCTCTTGAATGTTTGGGCATACAAGAGACAACATCACAACGTCATCATCCTCCCTGTATGGGCTCAAAGGAGCCCTCTCCTCCTTCGATGGTTTGAGCATCCGTGCCGAGGGGATCGTATAGCCAACTCTTCACCTTGGTCAACTGTTTCAACTTCTTGTTCTTTAGCTATCTCACGAACAAATGTTTCTTCTTGATCTGTTGACCTACATCGCATCTTCTCTATTTCATGGTGGTTTCCTCACCACCTTCACTTATTTGGGATCACTACTCTTTCGACTTGGCGATCTTCTTCACAAAGTGCTCAAGATAAGACTCGGTTGGATTTTCCAAGGCCAATCGCTTTACCAATTGCTTTCTTTTGGTTTTAACCAAGGGAACTACGGGTTCCACGTCTTTAGGTTCGTCAAATGTGAAAGACTTTTCATCTGTCTTGACTTTTTGATGCAAACCGCCTTCCTCGCTTCGTGCTTCTTCTTGACTTCTTGGCGGAGAAGGTACAAGAGGTTCCTTCTCGATCCTCGCCATCTTGGGGTAGGTGAAGGTTATTGACGGCTATTGGGGCGGTGCTTGGTCCCTAATGGCTACACGGGCAGTGCATGCTTTCTTCTGCGCAACTCTCTTCTTCTTTTTGAATAGGCTTTAGAGAAGAGCGAGTGACGATTGGAGCAAGATCCTCGAGGGACGATTTCAATCGACTCACCTCACCGGTGTCGCTCTTCTTGCATGTGCTTACCGAGCACTTGAGAGGTTTGCCTTGAACATCCTCTTGTTCACATGTAAAGGTTTCCCATGTTTGAGGGGAATCCCCTTCACCTCTATCAAATGGCCGATTACAAGGCCATGCCCCAACGAGCTCACAAACAGATCAAAGATCATTGATGGTCTTGTTCATGATGTTCGGAAGATTCGGTGAAGATGAAATCAGCCCAGATTCACCTTCTTCACTTCCATAATCGCGACCACGATAGTCGGCGTTCGAGAGCGATTGATTGAAACGCCAAACTTCATGTCCACGCATTTGGACACAACATCCATCGATTTGTGATAGTTATCCTTGATCAATGACTTTTTGGTCGTGTAAACATCCTTAGCAGCAGACTGCCTCTTGGCGATCTCCTTCCACGCCCCATCCAGGTTAATGTCTTTTTCAATCTCATTCATCCCTCTTAAAGGAAGGTGGCAATGAGTAGCTAGGTCCGCAGCAAGAATCTTGATGTCGGTCTTGTGGATAGATGACCTTATCTCTCCATCGTGAACCTCGGCATTCATGTAGAACATTGCGACCTCTTCAAGATATGTATGCAAGAATTCCATGGTGAGAAATCCATTGAGGCGGATTTCTCAACCTTAGCAAACTATCTTCCGGGCAAGGGATTTGTCAACCCCCTACTTCACCAAACCCTCGAAATCCACTTTGTAGAGTCGGAGTGAATCTTCTCACCATCTTTACAAAATCATAACTTGAAGCCATTTAAAAATGAAGGGTGAAAAACTTGAATTGTGAACGATGTAAGAACTAGGGTTTTGCTTTAGTTGCGAGAGAAAACTTCTTGTTGCTTGAGAGAGACGAGTGTATTGTGAGGAGAGAGAAAGTTGAGTTTTGGTATATAAGGGACGTGAGCGATTTTTAGAATTTGAAAAGGTTGATCAAGATCAACGGTTGAGATTTAAAGCTTGAAACCGCATTAATTTCGCGCACACTAAATGCAGCAAAGATTTATATCCAATCATAAGCTAAATGTGTACAAACTTTATTCTCGACACCATAATCACGCCGACGTAATGCCCAAAAATATTCCCGCTACGCAAAAATGACCGTGTTTTTGTCACTTAACTCATAAATAACTCAACTATCTTCCAAAAGTGACTTAACTCGCTTCTTCTCTTCACATGATGATCACTCATCCGTCGCCTAACTCGATTCAACTGATTATCCATCTTGGTCGTTTCATTTGGCTAGAAAATAAAACTTTGCTTGATTTTCATTTCTCTCTTCTTTGACTCTGTGAATGAGTCTTCCGAGTCTTCTAACTCACCAATCAAACATAGCTCATTCTTAAGCTCTTCAAATCTTGATTCACATAATGGTTTAGTGAATATGTCACTAACTATTTATCGGTTGAGATGTATTCCAAAATGATGTCTTTCTTTTCAACATGATCTTTTATAAAATGGTATCGACATCAATGTGCTTTGTTCTTGAATGCAATACTAGATTTTGTGTAATTGCAATAAGACTTGTGTTATCACACATAATTGGAATCTTTTTTTCTTCTATATAGGGATGGCAATGGGGCAGTGCAGGATGGGTTTGGCCAAACCGGGACCCGCCTCGCGAAGATAATCATGGACACTGGGACCCGCCTTGCCTTGAGACCCGCTCCGCCCACCCCATAATGGACTCGGGACCGGCGGGTCCAACCCGCTAGACCCACCGAAATTTAATGAATTAGTATCTTTGCCGCTTTTTTAATTTTTTCAATTTTACATTTGAGAATCTGCAAACATAAGAACTTTTGATTCAATGTATTTCAAGAAAACAAAAGAACTCTTGACTCAATGTATTTAAAAGCCACCAACAAAGCTTACTTGAGTGCTTCGTAAATCGAATATAAAAAAGCTAAGGAATGACAAGCACTGGGTACGTTCATTTTCTTGCAACCAAAAATTGTTCAAAAAAATAAATTAACAACTAGTCTATTAATACATATTAAAATATATCAATCGAGTTTAGTCTTGCGAAGAAAAATGAGAAATAGAAGACACTCAACTCGAGTGAAAGACGGAGTCCCTATATTCTAGTTAAAAAATATTATTATATTATTTAATTTAATTATATACGGGGCGGGTCCATAAGGACCCGTTACCCTTCCCCGGACCATTCGGTTTTTCTCAAAACGGGTCCAAGACCCACCCCGGACTCGCCCTATTGCCATCCCTACTTCTATATCATAATCTCTCGCTTGTTGCCTCATCCAAAGAACTTGGGCACAATAGTTGCTGCAGCCTATGTACTCTGCTTTAGTTTGTGGATGTAGCTATTGAATTTTGTTTCTTGTTGAACAAAGAAACTAATCTATTTCAAAGCATTTGACAAGTACTTGATGTACTTTTCGATCCCACTCTACATCCAACATAGTCCGAGTCCGAGTAACCAACTAGCTTGAATCCTCCATCCTTTGGATACCATAAGCCAACTTCTTGCATCCCTTCAAATACCTTAGGATTCTCTTGGTCATAAATCATATGACTCTCTTTTGGTGCGATTGAAATCTAAGACGTACACCTACATCAAAGGTGATGTCCGCCTACTTGCTTTAAATAGAGCAATGATCCAATGAGAGCTCTATATCCGGTTTGATCTACAACTTTGCCATCCGGATCCATATCCATCTTGATTGATGTATTCATGGGAATCTTTATGATGACTTCTCTTCCATACCAAATTTCTTCATCAAATCTACGGTATATATGATTTGACTTATGAAGGTTCCATCCTTCCATTGCTTGACTTGAAGACCTGGGTAGAAAGTCAACTCTCCCATCATGCTCATTTCAAACTTCCCTTGCATGAGGTTTGAAAACTTGTCACACATTTCTTTATTTGTGGATCCAAATATGATATTATCCACATAAATTTGGACAAGCAGTATACTCTCCCCATCTTGAATTTTGAAGAGTGTTCCATCAAACTTGCTTTTGGTGAATCCATTGTCAATTAGAAACTGAGACAATGTGTCATACCAGACTCTTGGTGCTTGTTTCAATCCACACAAAGCTTTCTTGAGATTGTATACTTTATCTCCAATAGTTTTCTGCTCAAAACCTGGAGGTTGCTCAACATAGACTTCTTCTTCCAAAAGTCCATTCAAAAATGCACTATTCACGTCCATTTGATACACAGTGAAGTTCTTGTGAGCAACATAAGCAAGAAACATCCTTATTACTTCTAATATATCAATCTAAACATGATTGTCGGTAACTTCATTAATGCATTAACGTGTATAATTATAATTAGACGTCATATATATGAGGTTGAAAAAAATAATCTAAATATTGTCCTATTTTTAAACACACTTTTTTTCTATTTTTAAGCACATTAATAACGGAAAAGGCTGCCAAAAATAATTATAGCAAAATTAGATTATTATGTATTTTATAGATTAGATGCCAAAAATATGTAAATTAACAACTATAATTAATTTTAAATGTAGTCCAATCATCTATACACATATAGATATTTGATAAATTAGATACCAAAAATATAAGATTCCAAATTAATCTCAATCTGCATTTCTTAGGAACATTAATAAGGGGAAAAACTGACAAAAATAATCATAGCTAAAAATAGCTAGTGCATTCAAAGGAAAACCGGACTTACGCTATTATAATATATATATATATATATAGATGAGTAACATATCTTTTGGTAAACTTTGGATTTTAGAGCCGCTGATTTACAATAATTATTGCAAGATCGGTAACATATTTTTCTTCCTAAATAATTGTTGCAAAATCCTAACATTTGGTCACTTTTGGTGTAATAATAAGAGAATACCATTTATAATATTAATTAATTATTGCAAAATCCTAACATTTGACAACATTTGTAAAATTATAAATAGTAACACAATTTACAATATTTTCCTAATATATATAGAAAACCTTTGAACAATGGTTAGGATTGTACAATAAAATATTTATGAATATAAGAAGTAAAATTAGTGGTATATATATTTTATTTTATTTTTCAAAATATACATAAAATATTCCTATAAATATTTCGCCGAACATAATTCGTCTAATTTAACTACTATTAAATAATTTAGGAAAGTTTGAATAGTCAATTAGTATTCAAAACTTGATTAATTAATATTATAGTGTACAAAAAAGTAACGTCCACCTTTGAAACTGTAGCACCCACCTTAGAATTTGTCATATTATATTTTTATGTTATTAGTATTATAAGATATTTACCATTTTTTTAAAAATTAATTTTCACCAATTTCTAACTATTAATACTATCATTTAAAATATACAAGTTTTATTTGTTTTTCTTTTTCTATCAATGATAAATGATATTTTGGGCCTGTTAAAACAATTTTAGTTCAAATCTCTTTTCTATTTTTTTTAGCCCAATCTCTTATTTTGTTTTATTTAAGGTTTAATCCAATATTCAAGCCCTTAAAGTTAGTAAACCCAAGCCCATTTGACTGATCAGTTTTACTTATCAGAATTCAGAAATCTCTACAAGAATTACGTTTCTTCAAGAGATAACCCGTGTTCCTAAAACTTCCACTCCACTACTATGGTTATATGCCAAATTCCCTCAATAAGGAGGAGTTACAATCAGTTTACAAAACACGATGGTAAAAGCAGTTGCATTTGTGGAGCTATAAATCAAAAATCACAAGGACATATGCATATACTTTTTCCACACATCTGTGAATTTTGTAAAAGAAGATAAAATGATTTTTTTATTTCTCACCATTTTCAACTTCACGGTATTTTTTTTTCCAACCCGTCTTCAATTGTTCCTCCATCCTAACACACCGAGCCAACCACCTGTCATTTCTCAAAACCCAAAAATGCAACTTTCAGCCGTCACTCATTGCAACAATTTCTATTATCGTTGATGTTCTGTCCAAACCGTGCGAGTGTCCGGTGGAGGAAAGGTGTTGTGGGTGTGGTGTTGAGAAGTAAAAGAAAAGAAGAATGGAAAAAATAAAAAGAAATGAGTGAGAAAAGAGAAAATAAGGGTTGTGCAGAGAAGGGTAGGGGAAGGAAGGAAGAAAAAGAAATGGGAAAAATAGAATTGGGTGATGGATATGGGGACCACATTTGACCACTATCATTTGTCTTCAAGCCAAAAATCAAATTATTCTCTTTATTTTAGTTTTCAGATTTCAAAACCCACTCAAAAATTTAGAACCCATTTTGTACTCTTATATCAGGATCTGTTTTGATATTTTTTTTTCTTTTATTTTTATTCTTATTTTATTTATTCTATTTATTCCTAAAGCACACACACATGAATCCATATATGATATATATGTATATATTTACTCACGCAAGCACCCAACCATAGATATATGTATATATATTATAATTATTGGTATATATTCATTATAAGTTAAATACTAAGAGTAGACTTTTTTTTACTAGGAGTTGAGTTCGTAGAGAATTAAGGATACTAAGGACGAGAGTGTGCCACTTTAATTGCTCGTTTTAGCATTTCAAGGTGGGTATTTTATTTCTATTTATCAGTCTTATTATGTGTTACATGTTTTACTTATGTTTTGATCGCGATGTGATATGTTGTAACATGACAGTAGCCTACGGGTTCAGAATATTTCGTGGAGAAATTCACGTTAAATATAGACAAGATGTCGTGGAGCAATCCACGTTAAACATGTTATAGATCGATCCACGTTAAACAAGTTATATGTCACCTTTATTTGTTAAAGTAAATTACAATGCTTATTTATTTTTATTTTTTTGTTAATTCAACTAGTCCCCACTGAGTTTGTTACTCACCCCATGTTAATATCATTCCTGCAGATTGATGGAGTTTGGCGATGTACTGGAGGATGATGCTTAAGCATAAATGGATTTTTAACTTAATTATTTTATTACCAAGTGTAGAACTAAAAATAGAGATGACGATCTTTTATTTTAAATGTTGCACGTATTTTATTTCAGTTCAATTTTTAGGGATATTAAAATGGGTTTGAATTACTTGTATTTACTTTCAGTCTTACTAAATGCTTCCGCAAAAATCTCGAGTTGTATTTTGTTTTAGAAATTGTGTCGTGTAAATTTTTATTACGAAGTTTGGGTCATGACATAGTGGTATTAGAGCAAAACTTATGATTCTATAGACCTCTTTTTTTTAAAAAAAAAAAATCTCATTTATAATAAATTATAAATAGGCATCCACCCCTCAGCACAAGGCCAGCTCCAACAGGTAAATTTTACATAGATATTTTGAAAGGCAGTTATGTATATTGTATACGCGGTGATGCATGTGTTCTTTATATTTGATAGTGTGAATCATAGATAAATATATTCACATACTTAGAACCATTAATGATAGTAGATGGACCGCATGTGTAAGACTGCTAGGTAGTCCGTACCATGTCCTCTCGCCCAAACTCATCATAGAGTGAGAGATTTTCGTGACTATCAAAGGGTTGACCACCATGATGCTGGTGACCATATCACAACTATGGCAAGGATGTTTGGCAGAGTTAAACAAGATGGAGTGACCGATTATTTTGTTGTTGTGAAGCTAATGGAAACCATGCCTTTTGAATGGCGTGGTCGAGCAAGGACATTAATTCATGATATGATGATTCTCACCACGGCTGCTGAGAACCTTGTGATCAGATATGCGGACTATTCAACTGCACTCTATCAGATGTGGCTCACGGAGCAGATAGAATCGGATGACGAGAAGGAAGACCCAGTTGAGGATCCTATTGATGAGCCAGAATCAGTTGGGGGAAATACTGATACTTGATGGGGTTATCAACAGTGGATGTAGAAGTTCATTAGTTTATAGTACTTATTCGTATGTTTAGTTTGTTTTTATTCTGATTGATTTCTTTTATGTATCCTCTAGAAGGACTTCATATATATAATAGTGGAAATTCTCTATCTAGTGCTTGAGTTCATTTATTTATTGATAATTATCGATTTAACGTTATATAGTATGTAGATCTCTTCATATTTACGACTTCGTAATAACGACTTTAATTTTCTGAAAATAGGAGAATGCCACCTAGAAGAGAATTTCTAGATAGGAATCAAGTTCCGACCGGACATCGAACGACAACTGCTAGTGGTGCCGGAAATGTCACACATCATTTGAACCATGGAATGGAGTACACTAATAACCAGTCCCAGATGGTGGAACAGTTTCGTCGATACTCTCCACCGAGGTTCACAGGTCGTGAAGATCCCTCCTATGTGGAAGCATGGTTCCAAACTTTAGAGCGAACCTTCCGACTCATTGGTTGCACCGATGCACAAAGGGTTATTTGCGCAGAATATCAACTTGCTGAAGACGCAGACCAGTGGTGGGAAGGTTATTGGAGGACGAAACCTATTGAAGAAAGGGATACATTATCTTGGAATACTTTTAAGGATATCGTCAAGGGACAATACTACCCCCAATTTTATCGAGAACAAAAAGAGCACGAGTTCTGGAATCTGAAACAAGAAGGGTTGACTGTAACAGAGTATGAGAGAAAATTCAACGACCTAAGTTTTTTTGCCACACACTTGGTGGATTCAGATTCTAAGAAAGCACGGAGGTTTCGCACGGGTTTACGACTAAGGATTCGTCATATTCTTCCTAGTCATGGAGACTTATTGTATGCTGAGACAGTGAAACGGGCTCAAGAGATAGCTGCAATTCACGACATGGAAACTAAAGAGGCTGAAATCTTGGGAAAGAGGAAATGGCTAGGACCAAGTCAAAATAAGAGTGGCAATCAGAACATAAATCAGAAGCAGGAAAAACCGAAGTAAGGACAGATCCTAACAATCAGTCTAACAAGCCCATGTGTGCCAACTGTGGAAAGAATCATGGGGGAGAGTGTCTAGTTGGACAGGGAAGATGTTTTCGATGCAAGAAGCCAGGGCATAGAGTCTATGAGTGCCCCCTTAACAACTTTGAGCGCGGAAACAAAGGTCAGACCTCAGGAGGGAATGCTCGGGTATTTGCAATGAGCCAGAAGGAGGCAGAGGAGAACCCAGGCACCATGACAGGTATGTTATCAGTGTTTAATATGCATGCATTAGTGCTTTTTGACATAGGAGCTACACATTCATTCATGTCTAAGAAATTTCATGCTCTAACTGGAAATAGAGATGTTAGAGTAAAAGAACCACTTGAGATTAGTGTACCTTCAGGAGAGATAATTTATACTAACTCAATGATTAGAAATGCACATATAAACGTGAATGGACATAACCTAGAAACCGAACTATATGTGATTGACATGAAGGATTTCGATATAATTCTGGGCATGGATTGGTTGACAAGGCATCAAGTAAATATTAGATGTCAGGAGAGAGAGATAACTTTGAAATTGTCTGAGGATAAAGTGACAATTCTCTACGGAGTAAAGCCTGGTAAGGTACCACGAGTCATATCGGCAATGAAGGCATTGAAAATTCTTAAGAAAGGTAGTCATCAAGATACTTGGTCAATATGGTTGGTAATCAATCAACTGAATTGTCGATTGAAGATGTACCAATTATGAATGAGTTTTGGATGTATTTCCGGAAGATTACCTGGATTACCACCAGGCAGACAAGTGGAGTTTACAATTGACTTGATACCCAGGCAAAGACCTGTACAAAGTCTCCTTATAGGATGGCGCCTAAAGAACTACAAGAGCTGAAAGTTCAACTACAAGAGCTGTTGGATTTGAAATTTATTCGCCCTAGCGTGTCTCCATGGGGAGCACCAATCCTATTTGTTAAAAAAAAAGATGGTAATCTGAGGATGTGCGTTGATTATCGAGAACTGAACCAACTCACAATAAAGAATAAGTACCCGTTGCCATGAATTGAAGATTTATTCGACCAATTGAGAGGAGCGGGTATCTTTTCAAAAATTGATTTGAGATCCGGGTATCATCGATTGAAGATAAAAGAGGAGGATATTTCAAAGACAGCATTCAGATCGAGATATGGACATTACGAGTTTGTGGTGATGCCCTTTGGATTAAGCAACACTCCAGCAGTGTTCATAGATCTGATGAATAGGGTATTCCACCCATATCTAGATCAATTTGTTATTGTGTTTATCGATGATATTTTGGTATACTCACAAGACGAGAAGCAACATGAGAAACACTTGAGAATTGTACTGGAGACTCTTCGAAAGGAGAAGTTATATGTGAAGTTCAAGAAATGTGAATTCTGGATAAATTGAGTTGTATTTCTTGGGCATGTAGTAACGGCTCAAGGAATTGAAGTCGATCCAGCAAAGATTGAGGCGGTGATTGAATGGAATGCACCAAGAAATGCGAATGAAGTTCGAAGTTTCTTAGGTTTAGCTGGCTATTATCGGAGATTTATTGAAGGATTTTCCAAGATAGCAGCACCCATGACAAAATTGATAAGAAAGGGAGAGAAATTTTTGTGGAATGAAAAATGTGAAACAAGCTTCCAAGAGTTAAAGAAGAGATTGACGACAACACCTGTGTTGACAATTCCGGATCCTACAAAAGAATTTGTTGTTTACAACGATGCATCAAAACAAGGTATGGGTTGTGTTTTAATGCAGCATGGCAAAGTAATTGCCTATGCTTCGAGGCAATTAAAGCCACATGAGTTAAACTACCCCACACATGATCTGAAATTAGCAGCAGTGGTTCATGCACTTAAGATTTGGCGACATCATTTATATGGAGGAAAGTGGGAGATTTCACAGATCACAAAAGCCTGAAATATTTGTTTACCCAGAAGGAGTTAAACATGAGGCAAAGGAGATGGCTTGAATTGGTGAAGGACTATGATTGCACTATTCAATATCATCCGGGAAAGGCTAATGTGGTAGCAGATGCCTTAAGTCGTAAGACAAGAGGAGAATTAGCATGTACGTTGATCACTCAGGAACAAATGATTCGAGATTTCTCAAAGATGAGTATTGAGGTGGTTAAACCGCCAAAAAATACGAAAGCAATTTTAATGGCATTAGTAGTACAACCAACCTTAAGAGAAAGGATAAAAGAAGCACAAAATCGAGATGGGCTCTTGAGTAGAATAAACACGCAAGAGGTGTCTGGAAAGGATAAAGAATTCACTATAACAACCGATGGAGTATGGTTATATGAAGGGAGAATTTACGTACCCGACAATGAGAATTTAAAGAGAGAAAATTTGGTTGAAGCTCACAGCACGCCGTACACGGCACACCCAGGTGGTACAAAAATGTACCAAGACCTTAAAAGGATGTTTTGGTGGAGAGGAATGAAGAGTGACATAGGGAAATTTGTGGAGAGTTCTTTGACATGTCAACAAGTCAAGGCCGAACATCAACGACCTTCTGGATTACCTAAGCCACTTGAAATCCCTGAATGGAAATGGGAGCACATAACAATGGATTTTGTAGTTAGCTTACCTGCAACAACTAAAGGAAATACTGCAATATGGGTCATTGTCGATAGAGTGACAAAGTCTGCACACTTTCTATCGATAAAGATGACATTCAGAATGGATCAGTACGCATAGATTTATGTCAAAGAAAGATTACATGGAGTTCCCGTGACGATAGTGTCAGACAGAGACACTCGGTTTACATCTAAGTTTTGGAAAAGTTTGCAGAATGCAATGGGGACGAGATTAAAGTTTAGCACTGCATATCATCCGCAATCAGACGGCCAATCAAAACGAACAATTCAAATCCTCGAGGATATGTTAAGGGCGTGCGTACTGGATGATGGAAGTAATTGGGAGACAATATTACCCTTGGTGGAATTTGCTTATAATAATAGTTTCCAAGCTACTATTGGGATGGCCCCATATGAGGTATTGTACGGGAGAAAGTGTAGATCTCTGTTATATTGGGATGAGGTCGGTGAGAGAAAAGTATTAGGACCAGAATTAGTGGAGGAGACAGTTGAAAAAATCAAGAAAATCCGAGAGAGAATTAAAATCGCTCAAGACCGACAGAAGTCGTATGCTGATAAGCATAGAAAGGATCTACATTTCGAAGTCAGGGAAAAAGTATTTTTGAAAGTCGCACCAATTAAAGGGATTATTCGATTTGGAAAGAGAGGAAAACTCCGACCGTGATTTGTGGGGCCATTTGAAATCCTTGAACGAGTTGGAGATCTAGCTTATCGGTTGGCTTTACCGCCCGAATTCGTTTGGTACATAATATGTTCCATGTGTCGATGCTGTGAAAGTACGTACATGATCCGAGTCATATTATAAATTAATCGACCTTGGAAGTCAATAAGAATTTAACTTACGAGGAAATGCCATGTGCGGTCTTGGACAAGAAGGTTCACAAGTTAAGAAACAAGGATGTAAATTTGATTAAAATATTATGGAACCGACATAACAAAGATGAGGCTACATGGGAACGAGAAGATGAGATACAAGCCAAATATCCGACTTTCTTAGATGGCGGTACGTACTTAAATTTCGAGGATGAAATTTTTCCAAGCGGGGTAGGTTGTAGCACCCACCTTAGAATTTGTCATATTATATTTTTATGTTATTAGTATTATAAGATATTTACCATTTTTTTTTAAAGTTAATTTTCACCAATTTCTAACTATTAATACTATCATTTAAAATATACAAGTTTTATTTATTTTTCTTTTTCTATCAATGATAAATGATATTTTGGGCATGTTAAAACAATTTTAGTTCAAATCTCTTTTCTATTTTTTTAGCCCAATCTCTTATTTTGTTTTATTTAAGGTCTAATCCAATATTCAAGCCCTTAAAGTTAGTAAACCCAAGCCCATTTGACTGATCAGTTTTACTTATCAGAATTCAGAAATCTCTACAAGAATTACGTTACTTCAATAGATAACCCACGTTCCTAAAACTTCCACTCCACTGCTATGGTTATATGCCAAATTCCCTCAATAAGGAGGAGTTACAATCAGTTTACAAAACACGATGGTAAAAGCAGTTGCATTTGTGGAGCTATAAATCAAAAATCACAAGGACATATGCGTATACTTTTTCCACACATCTGTGAATTTTGTAAAAGAAGGTAAAATGATTTTTTCATCTCTCACCATTTTCAACTTCACGGTATTTTTTTTCCCAACTCGTCTTCATTTGTTCCTCCATCCCAACACACCGAGCCAACCACTGTCATTTCTCAAAACCAAAAAGTTCGCAACTTTCAGGCCGTCACTCATTGCAACAATTTCTGTTGTCGCCGATGTTTTGTCCAAACCGTGCGAGTGTCCGATGGAGGAAAGGTGTTGGGGGTGTGGTGTTGAGAAGTAAAAGAAAAGAAGAATGGAAAAAATGAAAAGAAAGGAGTGAGAAAAGAGAAAATAAGGGTTGTGCAGAGAAGGGTTGGGGAAGGAAGGAAGAAAAAGAAATGGGGAAAAGAGAATTGGGTGATGGATTTGGGGA
Organism: Rehmannia glutinosa; assembly: GCA_016081115.2. NCBI lineage: Eukaryota > Viridiplantae > Streptophyta > Magnoliopsida > Lamiales > Orobanchaceae > Rehmannia > Rehmannia glutinosa. The sequence goes on along the minus strand of CM071931.1, from coordinate 53,697,515 downwards.
CCACATTTGACCACTATCATTTGTCTTCAAGCCAAAAATCAAATTATCCTCTTTATTTTAGTTTTCAGATTTCAAAACCCACTCAAAAATTTAGAACCCATTTCGTACTCTTATATCAGGATCTGTTTTGATATTTTTTTTCTTTTGTTTTTATTTTTATTTTATTTATTCTATTTATTCCTAAAGCACACACACATGAATCCATATATGATATATATGTATATATTTACTCACGCAATCACCCAACCATAGATATATGTATATATATTATAATTATTGGTATATTCATTATAAGTTAAATACTAAGAGTAGACTTTTTTTTTACTAGGAGTCGAGTTCGTAGAGAATCAAGGATACTAAGGACGAGAGCGTGCCACTTTAATTGCTCGTTTAAGCATTTCAAGGTGGGGATTTTATTTCTATTTATCAGTCTTATTATGTGTTACATGTTTTACTTATGTTTTGATCGCGATGTGATATGTTGTAACATGACAGTAGCCTACGGGTTCAGAACATTTAGTGGAGAAATTCACGTTAAACATAGACAAGATGTCGTGGAGCAATCCACGTTAAACATGTTGTGGATCGATCAACGTTAAACAAGTTACATGTCACCTTTATTTGTTAAAGTAAATTACAATGCTTATTTATTTTTATTTTTTTGTTAATTTAACTAGTCCCCACTGAGTTTGTTGCTCACTCCATGTTAATATCATTCCTGCAGATTGATGGAGTTTGGCGATGTGCTGGAGGAGGATGCTTAAGCCTAAATGGATTTTTAACTTAATTATTTTATTACCAAGTGTAGAACTAAAAATAGAGATGACGATCTTTTATTTTAAATGTTGCACGTATTTTATTTCAGTTCAATTTTTAGGGATATTAAAACGGGTTTGAATTACTTGTATTTACTTTCAGTCTTACTAAACGCTTCCGCAAAAATCTCGAGTTGTATTTTGTTTTAGAAATTGTGTCGTGTAAATTTTTATTACGAAGTTTGGGTCGTGACAGAAACAAATAATAAAAAAACCATTGAAACAAATAATAATATATTTGATGATGATATTATATATAGAATCATAGTAATAATAGTAATATATATGAACATAACTGATGTATATTGATACTAATATTAATTCCAGTCAAAGACTATTTATAGTTTTTAAATATGAATACTATATAGATAGAATTGATAGTATAGACTCACTTTGGTATAAAGTAGGAATATCATTTATAAAATTTCTCTAATATTTATACATATAAAATAGAAATACCATTTAATATTTTCCTAACCATTTACAATATTTTTTTATAATATTTTCCTAATTTATATACTTACAACGATTCTCTTATAATAGTATCCTAATTTATACATATATATATATATATATTGTAAGAATACAATTTACATTTGTTTCCTAATATAAGAAGTAAAAAGAGCGGGAAAATTATTGTTTTGGACTTCTGCTATTATATATATATAGGATTTGGATCCTATGAGTCCAACCATTTAAGGTGAGTACATGAGGACAAATCCTGAACGTCGGCTTATTTTTTTAAATGGTCCAGATTAATTCGTGTTTTCCAGTTTTTTTAATTATTTTATTATATAATAAGGTTAGTTAAGTAATTTTAAGTCATTCATAGATAACTCAAATGGCATTATGGCCGAAAATCTCTCATTCCTTTTATTAGTTTCAACCGACCTTTGACTTGCCATATATTGAAGGTTCCTTCTTTATCGGTTTAGTGGTAGATTTACCGTATCTTTTGCTTCTGATATCCATCTGCAACACAGAAATTTTCTGTAATATCGGCTTATTCTCGAAAGCATACAGAGTGCAGCCTAAAATCATTTGGTAAGAAAGTTGTAAATTGAAAAAGACCTGACTTGGTAATTGGCAGGATGGCGAGTCGCACTATTTCAATAGAAGAAGGTATGTTTTTTTGTGGTGTCCATTCATATTTTGTTCTTCCTTATAGTTTTGATCTTTTGCATCTTGTTTGTTACAATTTGTCTTTTTTTAGTTTTTTTTCCTGGGATGTTATTGCAATTGTTTAAGGGTTTTTCGATGAGATATTTTCGATTTTGGGTTTTTCATTGTTAATCTCATGATAAGCCCTAGGTGAGTTTTTGTTTTCTAAAGTGTTTATTGTTTTGGCTTCATTGTAAATTTGGTTTTTTGTATGACCATCCTTTATTATGCTTTTGTAAGTGAGTAGTGGTGCTTGTATAGGTATTCATGGTTGCTTATGATTACATTTTGCTTCAATAGCATTGGAATGTTGCTTATATAAGTTAATATAGTTGTAAATATATAATCATTATATTTTGCATTTGGGCATGTGGTCATTCTTAAATATGCATTTATACTGATTAAATTTCGCTTGTATAGTAGTTGACTGTTGCTTATGTAAATTAATATAGTTGTATATATGCATTTGTAGTGATTGCATTTATATATACTGATTAAATTTTGCTTGTATAGTGGTGGACATTTGCATTTGGCATATGGTAATTCGTAAATATGCCTTTGTAGGGATGAAATTTTGCTTGTGTAGCAGTGGACTGTTGCTTATGTAAATTAATATAGGTGTATATACATAAACTGATAATTTTGCATGTGGTAATTATTGAGTATGCATTTATAATGATTAAATTTTGCTTTTATTGTAGTATATTGTTGCTTAAGTTAGTTAATATAGTTGTATATATATAATATGGTAATTTGTTTATGAAAGTAATGATTGGCCTATTTTTTTCATTTCAGAGGCAGATATTCTCTCAGTATATTTTGTCGAAGGTAGCAATGTTGAAGGCTTGATTTATTCAAAATTCATCAATGACTCGATTGCGTATGTCTTGGAGGGATACAAAAATAAGGTGGATTGCGTCATTTTTGCCATGCGTCACATGGAGACATACAAGGGTGGCGGTTGTTAGGAAATTTATTGTTTAGATTTTGATGAATGCCATGTAAAACTTAGAATAGAAAGTTGGCACCCCAATTCTTGTTGTAAAATGCATTGTAATAAATAGAGTTGGCCAAGCCGAGTTAAGTCGGCTACGACCTAACATGCAAGAAGACAACTCAAGACTAGAAGGAAGACTCATTGCGAGAGACAATGAGTATGGCAAAGAAGAGTAGACGGGAACTCTCTCGAAGAAGCGGTGAGATGCAATGAGTGGAGTATCATCAAGTCAACTCGAGAAAAGCCAAGTCTCAAGTTGAAGTGACAAGAAGAGTCATCCATGATTGGAAGTCGACTCTAAGTCACCTGGGGAAAGCAAAGAAATGCGGTCAAGTCGAGATAATCAGAAAAGATCCGTTGCACGTAAATCAAGAGAATTACTTAAACAAGTAATATCTCCATACCACCTTTCTCGAGTGCTCGGTCCCGAGCGTGCAAATGGAATGAACCAATGGGAAGCACTACACCGTGTCGAAACTCGAAAAGGTGAAAGAACAATTCATACGAGGAAATGGCAATTCCAAGGATCGCAACAAGACAAGCCAACAAGCGCAAGTGACTTTCAAAAATAAGCCTATCTCTTCAACGGGCAAATTTTTGAAAGATCACTATAAAAGGCCGAGGAGTTTAATTGAGAATGAGAGAGACACAAGTGACACAAGAGATAAACCTGAACCAAAAACGTTCAAGCAATTATTAGAAAATCAAATATTCTCAATCCTCAAGCCTACACTACGAAGAACATCAATCCAACACTCACCTGTGAAGGAAAGATAACTTCAATCGGTTGAGGAGGAAAATACTGAAAACAAGGGGTCTACATTCCACGAAGGATTGTAGGAAGGTTCAAGGTCGAACCAAGTCTTAAGCTTTTGGAGGGCTTCGTGATCAAATCCAAAGAGCTTGAGCAAGTGAGTCAGTAGTAGCAAAGCGCAAAATGCCCTGTGAAGAAGGCTGAGTCGTACAAGAAGCCACCGAGTGAGTGATCAAGGCGTCTCGATCGAGTCCCAAAGGATCAAGTCATCTGTGTGATCAAGACTTGTATCCGGACTGTTACCACTTTGTATAATGATCATTACCTAGTGGATTCCTCCAAAGTTGGAGAAGAGAGGAGTAGAAGAATTACCCCATCTTGAACCTCTATAAAAAATTTCATTGTGTCATTTACATTTCAAAGACTTTAATTCCTGCATTTTTAATCGCTTATATCTCTGGCGATAAATTTGCTATCCACTTGATAATTTATAAGTACTAAACCAAGCACTAAACTCTTGCTTAATCAAATTTAAGGGTGTTAAGTCTTCCAATAAAAACAAAACCACAAATGAGTTAATTTAGACTCAACAAATGAGTTAATCCATCAACAACTCATTGAGTCTCGTTGAGAGACTAACTCTCTTGATTGACTAACTTGGTCATCCATCAAGGACACAATGGTATGTAGTATTAACTCGAATATTTAAAAGGACTAAAACGAAAATTTGGTAAGGTTTATTCAACCCCCCTTCTAAACCTTACACTTACACCCCTTGGGACCTACAAGTGGTATCGGAGCGGTTGGTTCATTGAACCCTCCGCACCGTTCTTGAACTAGATCTCCAAACTTTTCAAAGTCTGCTTTAGTACTTAAACTTTCAAAAATCCTTTTATCATTAAAAGTTATTATCATGGAAGCAAATTTGACACGCATCCCTATGTTCACAATTGAAGAATTTGATGATTGGAAAATTCGTATGCGAGCTCATCTATCAAAGATTACATGATGAGATGTGGATAGTGATAGAAGATGGGCCACCGCAAATCTTAAAGGTGAACACAACCGAAGAAGAGCTGCAATCAAGGAAAAGAGGATGTTGCTCCCGGACCATCATGGTTGAAAAACAAGAACTGAGTGGACAAATGATGACAGAAAAAGATACAACCTGGACAATGTAGCCAAGACATCCTTTACAAAACCTTGGACAAAGCCATGTTCAATAAAGTCAAATCTTGCAAAACGGCTAAAGAAATGCAGGACAAGCTAACATTGATTTGTGAAGGCTCGAGCAAATCAAAGAAAACAAATTATCGGTGGTCAGTACAAAAATTTGAGAACTTCAAAATGATCTCGGGAGAGAACCTGGATCAACCGGATGCTCGGTTCACGAAATCACAAATGAGTATGCACTTGGAAAGGAATATACACGAAGGAAATATGTATGAAGATCCTAAAAGTCTTCCAAATGAATGGGAAATGAAGGTCATGGCACCGAGACATTCCATGGACCTATCAAAGACATCCAACCATGAATTATTCTCGGACCTCAAAGCCTACGAGTTTGAGTGAGAAGAAAAGACCAGGAAGAGACAGATGTACCCAAAACATCCGCTATAATTGTTAAAGATGGGAAGAGAGCCGAGGTCAAAGAAGTCATTGATCCGGAAGAAATAGCCCGATGGTCAAAAGATTCAACAAGTTCTTCAATAAGAACTACAAGAGAGGAAAGGGCGAATCTTCCGAGAAGACACTCGGCTCCCTCCAAATCAAGGAAGATAGGCCAACCAAGAGAACATCATCAAAAAGTTGAGTATCAAAGGGCGACAATTCAAGAATGGAAAGAGGCGATCAAAAGGAATATCTATGTTGGAACTGTAGACAACCAGTCACTATGCCATTGATTTGCTCATATCCTGTAGTCAACAAATACGGGAATGAAGAAGAAAGAAAGGTCTTGAGAGAAAGAAGACAAGAAAAGAAAAAGGCAATGATGGTCAGCAGAGATCAAATGCTGAAAAAGCTTGACCAAGTCAAGAGAGACAATTGATTGAGAGAAGCGTGGTGACTACTCAAGTGACTCACGAAGAAGAAGCCCGATCGCTTGATGGCCAAGGAATAAGATCAACCCGACCAAGAAGATGAGGTACACTCTAACTCATCAAACTCGGACTCTAGTGATAGTGATCGACACACACACTTCATCACCCACTCGATCTTTATGATTCATTAGGCAAAATGATGAAAGATTTTGAACACATTAAATCCTCACACACACTATTGAATGAGGAAAACAACCTACTCAAGAGTCAAAACTCAAAGTGACTAAGGAGCCGAGTACTCTAAGTCAAATAGGCGATGAGAATGAAAGTTTAAAGGCCGCAAATGCTAAATTAATAGCGAAATTGCTGCTATAGAGAAGAGGAGAATGACCTCAAAAATGTTATTGCCTCATTCACTAAGGCATCTAAATCATTGGATGATCTTATTATGAGTCAAAGAGAATGTGGAGACAAGACAGGCTTAGGATTCAATTCCTGCGTGCCATGTCAAACCTCAAAAGTAATTTTGGAAAAAGGATCTTCAAGTCATGAAGAGTCCGAAAAAGCCAAAACTCTAAATGATGCACACACATTCACTCCAAAACACGAGAACAAGCAAACCGGCCTTGGTTATAAAGGAAAAGGAAAACGGCCGATTGAGTGCGCTGAAAGGGCAGAGAAGAGATTCACCGAGTTCCTCAAAAACTCCAAACAAAAATTACTCTGTAAAAGAAGCGAGCTACCAAAAACCCCAGAAAATCTATAAAAGAAATACATATGATGGGAATGGTAGAAAATATCCAAGCCAGTGATTGGAACAATGTGAATTATCGGCATAGACTTATGGAATATAAGCCCAAATGGCAAAGGCCTAGAACTCAAGAAGGCCATTCCAAAAGTATAAGAGCTTTCATCAAGACACACATATGCACCAAGGCACTACACTCAAAGACACCACAATTACCCAAGAAAGGCAATTGCTCAAACACATATGCGGGCATACTGACAAAAGAGACAATTTGTATGAACCTAAAATCCCCAAGCAATTTGCCAGGATTAATTATGATTATGGCACGATAGATGGCAACCCCTTAGAGTCAAATCATTTGGCTATAGGTTGGTTGGATCATCTTACAATTCTAACCCCTCGGGACCCGGACAAGAATGGGTACCTAAAACTTAATTTCCTTGATTGCGGGTTCAAGAGCAGTGAGTGCCAAGGAACCTGGTACATGGATAGTGGTCGTTCCCGGACATATGACAGAAATAAGAAAAATCTGTCAAAATTCAAGGAAGTTAAAGGAGCAAAAGTCATATTTGGAGGAAATGAAGCTCCTGGTGAAATAAGAGGCATTGGATCCATCAAGAGGAATGGATTAGAAATCACGAGGCGTTGCATATGTTGAAGGACTCAACTTCAACTGCTAAGCATCGATCAACTCTGTGACAAGGGTTACAATGTTGGATTTAACATGGGTACATGCCAAATCAAGGATATTGAATCAAATGAAGTTGTCTTTGCAAGGATGTAGACAGAAGAATATGTATGTCGTGGATTGGTCAACCGCAACACCCAAAGACTTTGTCTAATAGCAAAGAGCAGCAAAGTGAATCAAGTTGGTTGTGGCACAAAAAGCTGAGTCACCTAAATTTCAAAACGATTAACAAGCTTGCAAGAAGTAATCTTGTGGAAGGACTTCCGCATTCGATATACAAGAAGAAGAGTGTATGTGATGCATGTCGGAAGGAAAACAAATCAAATCTTCATTCAAAGAAAAGACATGTTCATCTTCAACAAGAATATTGCATCTGCTACATATGGATCTATTTGGCCCATGGAACCGGCCAAAGATAAGTGGAAAGAAATACACCTTGGTGGTAGTAGATGACTACTCAAGATATACATGGACAATATTCATGTGTAAGAAGAAAGAAACTCTACAAAAACTACCACGGTGATGAAGAGGATTCAAAACGAGAAGAGTCAAACCATTATCAAAATAAGATCGGATAGAGGAACCGAGTTTGTCAATGGAATAATAACTCAATATTGTATTGAGAATGGTATTGGTCATGAACTATCGGCAAGAACTCCACAAAGAGAATGGAGTTGCGAGAAAGAAGAATAACCCTCAAAGAAGCGGCAGGACCATGTTAGTGAAGCGGGGTTACCAAAAAGATTTTGGTGAAGCAATCAACACGACTTGCTACACCCAAAACAGGATGTATGATAAGCAGACGGTGACAAAGACTCCCTATGAGATTTGGGGAAGAAAACCAAATGTTGCATATTTGAATATTTGGATGTAAATGCTTCATCCACAACAATGGCAAAGACAATCTAAAGGCTTTTGATGCTAAAGTCGATGAAGGTATCTTCTTAGGATACTCGGTGAAAGCAAAGCCTACTGAGTACTCAATAAAAGGACTATGGTTGCGGAAGAATCCATTCATGTGGTATTCGATGAGCCAAGTGTAAATGGAGAAGACATTGAAGAGTCACCGATAAGTTTGAATCATCCAACCATACTGAAGAGTCCCTATCTTTGAAGTCTTTGGAATTATAAACTCGAAGAAGAAGATGAGATAGTGAATCTCAAAAACAATTTGGAAAATTTGCGGCTAAGTGATTATGAGAGAGTTGACCCAAAGAACACAATTGTAAGTCGATCAATCCAACTAACTTACTCCAACCTGATGTAAGATAGGAGAGACCATCCACGAACTTGTCATTGGAGATATAAGAGAAGGTGTCAAAACAAGATCGAAACTCAACAAGAAGCAATGTTCACATGCTTCATCTCGCAAATAGAGCCCAAAGACGTGTCACAAGCATTGGACGACACACATTGGATTCAAGCTATGCAAGAAGAGTGAATCGGTTTGAAAGAAATAAAGTATGGGAATTAGTGCAAAGACCCATACATCAAAATGTTATTGGCACCAAATAGGTGTTCGAAATAAGATGAACGAGGAAGGTTACGTGGTAAGAAACAAAGCAAGGTTAGTAGCCAAAGGATATTGCCAAGAAGAAGGGATAGATTTTGATGAAACATTTGCTCTGTAGCAAGATTGGAAGCTATAAGGATGTTTCTTGCCTATGCGACTCACAAAGATTTCATTGTATATCGATGGATGTAAAAAGTGCATTCCTAAATGGTTTATTGGAAGAGGAAGTGTATGTTGAACAACCTCCGAGGATTTGAGCGAAGACTCTTGGAGATAAGGTATACAAACTCAAGAAAGCTCTATATGGATTGAAACAGGCACCCGAGCTTGGTATGATACCTTGTCACAATTCCTAACTCGAAAATGGATTCACAAAAGGAAAAGTAGATAGAACACTTTTCAGAATTCAAGACAAAAAAAGAGTATCTTTGCTTGTTCAAAAATATGTGGATGACATCATTTTTGGATCTACAAACAAAGAGTCAGTGTGTGAAAAATTTTCAAACCTCATGCAAAGTAAATTTGAAATGAGCATGATGGGAGAGTGACATTCTTCCTTGGACTCCAAGTGAAACAATGAAGGATGGAACCTTCATAAGTCAAACAAAATACACCAGAGATTTAATGAAGAAGTTTGGTATGGAGGAGAAATCTTCTCGTGAAAATACCAATGAATACATCGGTCAAAATGGACATGGATGCGGATGGCAAGCACAGTAGATCAAACAAGATCTGAGCACTTATTGGATCATTGCTCTATCTCACGGCAAGCGCCAGGCCGGATATCACCTTTCTGTTGTAGGTGTATGTGCAAGATTTCAATCTGCTCCAAAAGAGAGTCATATGACAAAAGACGAAGAGAATATTGAGATACTTGAAAGGAAGCCAAGAAGTTGGCTTATGGTATCCAAAGGAAGGTGGATACAAGCTAATCGGCTATTCGGACTACGACTATGTTGGATGCGAGTTGACGAAAAAGCACTTCAGGAACATGTCAAATGCTTTAGGAAACAGACTAATTTCTGGTTTAGCAAGAAGCAAAACTCAATAGCCACCTCTACAAACCACGAGAATACATAGTTGCGGGCAAACATTGTGCCCAAGTCCTATGGATGAGACAAAGAACAGAGAGACTATGAAGTTGAGGAAAAAGAAATTCCAATCATGTGTGATAACACAAGTGCAATTGCCATTACTCAAAATCTGTGTTGCACTCAAGAACAAAGCATATCGATGTCGATATCACTTCATAAGAGATCACGTTGAAAGGAAGGACATCATCTTGGAATATATCTCAACCGATAAACAATTGGTGACATCTTCACAAAACCATTATGTGAGTCAAGATTTGAAGAACTCAAACATGAGTTGGGGTTAATTGAACCGAGACACTCGGAAGAATCAAAGAAAAGAAATGGAACATAAAAAAAGGGGGAAAGAGTCAACTCACAAATCGACTAAGTAAATTAGTTGTATCGGAAAGACACTATACCAAGTCACCATTTGTTAGTTTTGAGTCACTAAGAGAACTGTGAGAAGAAGAGTTAAATCAGCTAAAGGATAAGTTGAGTCACTTATGAGCAAAGTGACAAAAACGCAGTCGTTTTGACAAAGCGGGAATGTTTTAAGGAATACGTCGGCATAATGATGATATGTACTGAGACATAAAGTCGCACACGAAGCTTATGATTGGATATAAATGTTGCCGCATTAAATACGAGACATTAAATGCTAAATAGGCGTGCAAAATCTAAGCCGTTGATTTCGATCACATTTCAAAAACCACCCGCACGTCCTTTCATAAACCATACTTAAACCATTTTCGCCGTTTCTCTCTCACACTACCAAAACTGTTCATCTCTTTCTCTCAAAAGCAAAGGCAAAAATTCTCTCGAAACCCTATCTATCTTCAAATCAATCTCTTAGTTTTTCTTTGATAAAATCTGAAAAATGGCACCAACCTACGACTTTGTCAAATTAGGGAAGCAAATCCACACCGGGTCTCTTTGTGGATTTCGACGGAATGGTGAAACAGTCCGACGACACCCTAGTAAAGAAAATCGCTGAAAAATTAGAAACGACCCGGCTGAAACCGTTTCGGCGTTAGAACATCCGATGACATATGTGGAGGAGGTCGCACAATTCTACGTGAATGCTTTGAGATTCACGATGAAGGAATAAAGTCATCTTCACGGAAAGCAAGCGGTGACTATCTCTCGCGAGATTTGGTGAACACTTTGCTCACTACCAAATCAAGGAGCCTCGAAATTAACGGAAGGCGATGTAAACTTGGTTGATGCTTGGAAAGAAATAGCCAAGCCCGACTTTGCTTTGATAAAATAGTATACACACAAACAAGAGACTGCTTGAAGGAGGATTATCACAAGTTGTTGGACATAGTTGCCAAATGTATTGACATCAAATTTGGCGGCTTTGACCAATAATCAAAAAAGCAAAGCGATTGTAATGGCCGCAATCATCGCAGAAAAGAAGATAAACTGGGTTGAGTTTGTCTCACAGGACTCTGCCCGAGCGTAGGGAACAAATCCTTCAAGGAAGATGGCACATTTGGAGGATCCCTAGGATATGGTCTAGTGATTGGCCGGTGATGGAGGTGAAAGGAGTCCCTCTTAGACATGGGAAGGCATTTCATGTTAACAAGAGGATGTTTAGAGCAAACCTCTCTAGCGCACGAAGAGAGCCTAAGCCAAGAGAGCGACACGAGTGAGGGGGAATCGATTGACCACTGAAGATACGATTGTTTCCTCTCCACCCAAGAAAAGATGCCCTGCAGCCGCAAAGAAGATCACTGCCCCTGCGCAAAAAAGAAAGTCAAACTTGCTCCCGACCTGCAGCAGGTCACCCCCCCGCAACCTTGTCTCCCGCCCAGCTGCGGCGGTCGAGAAGGACTCACAAATACCTTCTCCGATCGTCAAAAGAGGAGAACCGAGAAGCCAAGACGGCCCGCTCCTCGAGAAAAAGACACCAAAGCACGCCCCGCCGCCCAAGACTCGAGAGAAACCGTCTCGAACCAGAAATCCCTCCGGTACAAACTAGGAGACGAAGAAGAATTGTCAAGCACTCCGAGCTTGAGAAACCGGCCGAGTCGACCACTCAATTGGAAGCAGATATCTGGAGATCTAGCTGGAGAAGTAGAGTCTCGGATGTAATTGATGAAACAGACAAGTCTGCTGAAGGCGATCAGCGAGAGGCAAATCAAGAAATAGTTGTAGTCCGAGCGGCTAAGACACAAAAGAAGCTGGTAGAGCCGATAGTGATGTGATGATTCTATCCCCACCTTACCCGGACATCCAAAATCGTCTGCGAGAGTGGAGGAAATGGAAATTGAGTCGATCCAGGAACAGTTCCAACGGCCTGAGTTTATAGAAGAAGAAGAGGAACTGCTGAGCTTCCTTGATCGACCACTGTACTCAAAGACCTGGATGAAGACAAGCGCACGATATCCTGCAGATCTTCAAGGATAAGGAAAAGGAGAAACAGCGAGAGAAATTGAGGCACGTGAGAAGGCGATATGCCCTATCTCCTAAGCACCACGAACACACACATCCTCTCCTTGATGTCTTCTCTACAGCTGATGAGGACCCGGAGAATGCTTTCTTTGCCGCGAAAGAGTTGCAAATGCGGCAGAAGCATTGCACGAATCGAGAATCCTTCACGAGCAAAGATTGATGGAGGGACCAGGAGAGTCCTCGAACACAAACCGAAATTGATCCAATGGGAGTGGTTCAAAGAAATCGCCATTTTTGTTCTTTGCTACCACTTCCCCTCACTCGGAAGAAGAAGGCAATAAGGAACTGGCGATGAAACGGGATAGTGGGGACCCCGGTCGAGCCAACCCCTATTGAAGGTGTGTTACCACCGCCCCAACTACGAACATTCAATCGAAATAGGGAGCTTGGAGACGAGTGACCCCATTCCAAGTCACTCACTCGGTGGTGCGCCCGGTGAGGGGAAACTCCCCACCGCAGGTAAGGTCGGAGGATCTTTGCGATGACTCCACAACGAATCAAGGAGGCGAAGTAGAGAAAATACAAACACAAGAAGAAACGACAAGTTGCCATCAACGAAGCTCGAGGCGATTGAGACTGTCTCGGTGAGGTGCCAATTGCTCGAAGGCTAATGACGCCGCTGATGCGATCGAGGCACGAGGAAGGAATGACCACGGGAGTTAACACTGGGCGATGAAAGTGCATCCATGGAGTTGAGACTCCAATGGATGCCACCGCAGAAGACCCTAAGACAGTGACAACGCTTTGTCGAAAGGAAGGACCAAGGCCTCGCCGCAAAGAGAGACTGCTGGAGGTAATGAAGGCCCACGGGAGGTTGAGACTTCCGGGGTAAAGAAGTTGAAGTAGAGAGAACATCCCTCCCGCTATCATCGACCCATCCGAGAAGGAGATAAGCGCACTTCATGATTCCCAGGATAATCCCGATGTAACCTTTCTCGGGATCGGAAAGGCGAAGAAGAAAGCGAGTCATCCCGATGTGAGATCCAAAAGACTCACGGTGCGGATGTTCCTAGCACGAGCAAGTCGATCCCAAGACTACTCGTCAAACCTTTAATTTTGATAATGAGCCACCAATGGAAATCTCATCATCGTCCGATGACGCTCGATAAGGCCGAGGACCATCTACTCAATTGGAGAAATCACCGAGACCAACGAAGTTGTTGAGACAAATGAGGCTCAAAAGTTGGTCCACTTCACAACAAACCCCAAATGAACCGGAGTCCACTGCGCGAGCTCCTCAAGTCGCAGCAGGTCGATTCCAAAAAGAACTTCACGCGCACCGCTCATCATCGAACAAATCCCGGTTGGCGGTGATGAATCCTTTATAGAATCTTTTCCTTTTTCTCTCGAGGTTACCCGACCTCCATGAAGAGTCGAGAAAATGAACGCGCCGCGCTACCACAGACCACTCCGTTTTCAATCGAGGCACCATTGTTCCAAATTATGATTTTGACGCCGCATGGCCATCACCATTTTACGCGGAAGAATCACCAAGTCCGTGAAGTGTTCAATGCATTATTCACGAGATTGAACGGATGGAGAGGCATCGAGGCCTCTATGGATATGCGAATGGACAACGAGAGATGCAAATCTCACTTCGATTTAAGAGGCATAACAACAGATCGAGGATCGGGAATGGTGGCAACAAAGAAGAAACAATGCATGTGGAACAAGTTAGATACTTGAGGACATTGTTCAACAAGTCACTGGTATGGAGGGTGAAAATGTTGATGCAAAAACGGTGAGAGAACATATTGAGCACATGCATGAAGCTCACATTGCCGAGATTAAGGCTGCTGCGTGAGCAAAACAAGAGTGATCTACACGTTTGGAAGAAACCATGAATACAAAATTCATCTTCTCATGGCCGAGATGAAGCCGATTTCAAAGAGAGTCCAACGCTACTCGATCCGACTTCGTCGCATACTCTGCAGCGGACTCGAGACAAAACTCAACTATCGCCAGGCTCGACTTCCTGCTTGCAAGTCTGTTTCTAGGCGTTCCTCTCTCCTTTGATGATGCCAAAAAGGGAGAAGAGGAATACCTAAAGGCGCAAGGGGGATCTGAAGTTGAGAAGGAAGGAGCAGCATTGCGAAGGAAAGTCACCGAGGAAGTGTTGAAACAAAAGAAAGGAAAGCTTGTTGAGGGGAAGGATCGGCGGATGTGACCTTGATGATTGCACAAACCCCCAACAAGGTCTTGTCACAGTGACATTATCAAAGAAACTCCCCGTGACTCTGTCACTCCAAACACTCTGCTATATCTATGGCCGAAAAGAGAAAAACAATTGAAGCGAGGGATGAAGGAAGTTGAAGGAAGAATGGATGCCCGAGTTATGAACATCTTGAAAGAACATGGAGGCATTCCAAAGTGAGACAGAGACACTTATGCCATTTCGTATGTCGGAGACAGAGCCACGATCGATTGATGAATTTAAAACGCTCGCATCCAAGGATACTTTGCAAAAATGTCTATGGCTCAAGCTTGGGACTTGTCTTGGGAAAAAGGTCTCACGTTATGTGAAGAGGTGACAGAGCGAGACTACCTAATCACTCTGGGTCACTCCGCCGGTCAATCACCGTGGAAAGAAGAAGACCCCAAGACAATACACGCCCGGAGGTAGAGGAAAAAGTAGTGGTGGAGGAAGAGGTTTTAGACCTGGCCTCCGCCCAAAAATATTGAATACGTAGATCCGGGAAAGAAAGGAGGGATCTCTTTTTGGGTGGCTTGACCAAGTAGCAAATTTGCAAGTGGCTAAAAGTAACGCCCGAGTATGCAAAAAGAATAGAAGAAGAAAACAAGAGACAAACTCAATATGGGAGGAAAGACAGAAAGATTAAGAAAAGATGAAGTCGCCCGAGGAAGGCATATGAAAAGAAAAAGAAGGCGATTGACGACGAGAAAAAGAGAAGAAGAAGAGAAGAAGATCTTTGAACAAGATGAAAGAAGGAGACAATGAAGGAGATGAAGTGTTGTTGTCCAACCCTTCGTGTATTTTATAATGTAAATACATACAATGTAAGTCTTCCGAAATAAAGCTATAAATTCTTTATTTTTCGTAGTAGACAAATATGTACTCGATACACCTTGTAAACAGATTGTGTAAAAGAACAAGAATGTTATGATCAATAAAAGGATTGATTCTGCGCATACATTCTATGTCAATACACTATCTGTATGTATCTTTGCTATTTGCATTTTTGAATGGTTTAAGTTTTGGCATCATCAAAAAGGGGGAAATTGTTAGGAAATTTATTGTTTAGATTTTGAAGAATGCCATGTAAAACTTAGAATAGAAAGTTGGCACCCCATTCTTGTTGTAAAATGCATTGTAATAAATAGAGTGGCCAAGTTGAGTTAAGTCGACTACGACGACCTAACATGCAAGAAGACAATCAAGACTAGAAGGAAGACTCATTGCGAGACAGTGAGTATGGCAAAGAAGAGTAGACGGAACTCTACTCAAGAAGCGATTGAGATGCGGTTGAGTGGAGTATCGATCAAGTCAACTCGAGAAAAGCCAAGTCTCAAGTTGAAGTGACAAGAGTCATCCAATGATTGGAAGCCGACTCTAAGTCACCTGGGAAAGCAAAGAAATGCGGTCAAGTCGAGATAATCAAAAGATCCGTTGCCGTAAATCAAGAGAATTACTTAAACAAGTAATATCTCCATACCACCTTTCTCGGAGTGCTCGGTCCCGAGAAGCGTGCAAATGGAATGAACCAATGGGAAGCACTACACCGTGTCGAACTCAAAAGGTGAAAGAACAATTCATACGAGGAAATGGTAATTCCAAGGATCGCAGCAAAGACAAGCCAACGATCGCAAGTGACTTTCAAAAATAAGCTTATCTCTTCAACGGGCAAATTTTTGAAAGATCACTATAAAAGGCCGAGGAGTTTAATTGAGAATGAGAGAGACACAAGTGACACAAGAGATAAACCTGAAAAAAACGTTCAAGCAATTATTAGAAAATCAAATATTCTCAATCCTCAAGCCTACACTACGAAGAACATCAATCCAACACTCACTGTGAAGGAAAGATAACTTCAATCGGTTGAGGAGGAAAATATCGAAAACAATGGGTCTACATTCCACGAAGGATTGTAGGAAGGTTCAAGGTCGAACCAAGTCTTAAGCTTTTGGAGGGCTTCGTGATCAAATCCAAAGAGCTTGAAGCAAGTGAGAGTAGTAGCAAAGCAGTACCTGTGAAGAAGTTGAGTCGTCGAGAAGCCACCGAGTGATCAAGGCGTCTCGGATCGAGTCCCAAAGGATCAAGTCATCCGTGATCAAGACTTGTATCCGGATATTACCACTTTGTATATCGATCATTACCTAGTGGATTCCTCCGGGAGTTGGAGAAGAGAGGAGTAGAAGAATTACCCCATCTTCGAACCTCTATAAAAATTTCATTGTGTCATTTACATTTCAAAGACTTTAATTCCTGCATTTTTAATCGCTTATATCTGATAAATTTGCTATCCACTTGATAATTTATAAGTACTAAACCAAGCACTAAACTCTTGCTTAATCAAATTTAAGGGTGTTAAGTCTTTCATTGAAAATAAAACCACAAAATGAGTTAATTTAGACTCAACAAATGAGTTAATCCATCAACAAAATTTGAGTTGAGTCCGTGAGAGACTAACTCTCTTGATTGACTAACTTGGTGTCCATCAAGGACACAAATTGCGTGTAGTATTAACTCAATATTTAAAAGGACTAAAACGAAAATTTGGTAAGGTTTATTCAACCCCCCTTCTAAACCTTACACTTACACCCCTTGGGACCTACATCGGTGTTAAAGATTAGGATTGTGGTCTTGAGAAAGGAACGATGCTCGGATCTCGACTTTAAGGACAAAGTAGTGTGCTACAATTGTTCTCGACGAGAAGAACGAACAAAGAGCGTCAAATTTGGAGAAGGCAAAGAAGTTCACTAGTTCATAATAGAGTTGTTTTGGTGCATTGTGATGGATTTGAAGTTGTAAATTGGTGTTGATAATTTTTTTTGGTTTACCTATATAAGTAGATTTTTGTTCCTGGTTGTCTATTAAGCAGCAAGCTTTGGGTTTCACTTAGCTGCTCATATGGATCACTTTTCAGTTGATGGAACAGATTTTACATAATGACTTTTCTAAGTAATGTTTATTACCAGCTTTTGTGCATGTTTAATACACTACTTTTGCTTGTGTATATTCTACATATGCATTTATAATGATTACATTAATTTTTGCATGTGGTATTTCCTAAATATGCATTTATAATGATTACATTTGCTTCTTTAACATTGGATTGTTGCATGTGGTAATTTCTAAATATGCATTTATGATGATTACATTTTTCTTCTATAGCACTGAATTGTTGCTTATATAGCATTGGATTGTTGCTTATGTAAGTTTAATATGCAATTATACTGATTAAACTTTGCTTTTATAGTAGTGGGTTGTTGCTTATGTAAATTAATATAGTTGTAAATATGCATTTATAATGATTAAAAAATTTGCTTCTATAGTATTGGAATGTTGCTTATATAAGTTAATATAGTTGTAAATATATAGTCATTACATTTTGTATTTGGGCATCTGGTCATTCTTAAATATGCATTTATACTGATTAAATTTTGCTTGTATAGTAGTGGATTGTTGTTTGTGTAAATTAATATAGTTGTATATATGCATTTGTAGTGATTGCATTTTATACTGATTAAATTCTGCTTATATAGTGGTGGACATTTGCATTTGGCATATGGTAATTCGTAAATATGCATTTGTAGCTCTATTGTAAAAATCCCCGCCTAGCCCCGATTACTCCCCGCCTAGGCGCTAGGTCCCCCTTGTCCGCCTACGATTTCTTTTTCAACTAGGCCCGCCTAATCCCGATTAGATCCCTCCTAACCCCGCCTAGGCGCTAGGCCCCAGTCTGCCGCCTAACGAGCGTCTGTCGCTTTTTACAATATTGATTTGTAGTGATTAAACTTGTATAGCAGTGGATTATTGCTTATATAAGTTAATATAGGTGTAAATACATAAACTGATAATTTTGCATGTGGTAATTATTTAGTATGCATTTATAATGATTAAATTTTGCTTTTATTTGCAGCTTTATATGTTGTAATGATCAATGTCTTTCACACATGTGAATATTGAAAAAATCCTCATAAAACGTAGTTTTGAAGGAAAAAGTGCAAATGTTCAATCGACCAACATTTTTAAGATAACTTCTTGCACGTCCGACAATTGTGGTTTCCGATGTCCCCACATTTTCCACAACGCCTCTTTAGTTTCTGGCTTGCACGTAAAGCCTTTTCCTTTTGACTTTGTAGTTGGCTTTTGACCCGACTTCCGCTCCCCTTGTTTTCCGCTTGTTGTGGTGGTATAAGCTTATCCGTATAAGCTCACTTTGAGATCGCTTTGTTGTACTTATCCGTATATCAAAACCAGTGATGTGCCCATAATTTTTGTAGAATCGCACTCATTCTTCCAAACTTCCAAACTTATGTCCCTTTTGTGGCGTGATCTTTTGATCGCATTCTGGTATCCAATACTCTGTTGAATCGTCCATTATTTCAAGTCGTTGGTTAGGCCATTTGCTACATGTCCCTGTTTGAAGCAATGCATGCAGTCTTCATAAGCAAATCATAATGCGTAAATATGCAATGTTGTATAGTATCAGAAGCTTTTTTGACATGAGGGAATTTTTCTTAACAAGCAATGTATATAGCATTCATAAGCATCATATCATGCGTATACATGCGTTGTGTTGTGGTATCATAAGAAAATAGTTGTAGTATCACAAGTAAATTATTTATCATCTATTACACAACCTTGTGGTAAAAAGGCAGAATTTATGCATCGTTTTACTCGATATTGTAAGCAATATCGTGCTAGTATATGCAAATTATCTACTCTAAACATGCATTGTAGTGTAACTTAACAAGCATGAGCGCGAGCATGAGCATGGTTATTAGAATTGATATATTACAATCATTACATTAAAATATGTATGCAAAAATTGATATTTACACAAGCAATAAAAGGATATTATATATGCAATTACCAAATCATTGACAACAAGTTTTTATGTACAAATTTTAATAGATGCCTGGAACTCATAAATTAGAATGGAGGATCATTCATGCTTATTTTCTATTCGATTTGTTTTTGTTAAAAACAATATATAACGGTAATTTGCAAATACTTTCATCTAACGGCTTAGCGAATGCATTTTCGAGAAAATCTTCCATGAATGTTTTTCTTCTGAAATTTCTGAGCCTTGTCTTGTGTTGTAGTGCAATGAGATTAGTGATGCAGAACAACAATTACAATCTGATGAGGAGATTAGTGAATTTGACGAATATCGCAGATTGTTTTTTGGGGGTTTTGTAGGATGATTTCTATGGTTTTGTCAATGATTGGTTTTTGGGTTTTGGAAGATATTTGTTTAATTGAACGTATTTTCATCCCAATCTGCATGATAACCGCCCCTACATTAATGGGATGATGGAGTTTCAATTTGGACTGATTTACCCCCATACGTTTTGGACAAGGAAAAATATAATTGGATACCTTGTGATTTATTGGCCATTGAAAATAGTAGATTTGTGGCTCAGATTCGTCCCTACGGACTTACTCTATAAGGTGTCCCTATATAACCCCCTCCTAACTAAATGCACTTCATTCATATCTAATTCCATTCATTCATTCATACCAATTATGCCATAAGCATCATATCCATGCTATCATAGTATAATATAGTTCTGAGGGGTAAATTAGACTTTCAATTTTTGTTTATTTGTTTAATTACTAAAATCCTAGTTCAATTGTTATTAGCCCAAAATTATTATTAAATTGGTTAATTCTTAATTATATTAAATACAAGGCCTAATATACTAAGCAAAATCCATGAGGCTCATATGGCCCATGAGACCAGTCTATTAAACAAGGTTCACGAGGCATAATGTTCTGAGTATAAATAGTCAATCTGCATTCACTTGTAAATACTCTCAATGAACTTACTTAGTATTAATCTGCGTTGTGGACTATATTCAGAATCATTGTTGCCTTAAATATTGGAGAAGTTTTCCACGCAACCTCAGACCCTTATAACTATATGTTTGTGTTGCAGACTTATTCCCAAGCTAAGAGTTATTGCTCAGAGTACCTTCGTGGACTTCACATTGTACATCTGCTCTTGAAGTTACCTTGACAATCTAATTACCTAAGTAGGAGCTTTTCAAAAAAAATAAAATTACCTAAGTAGGAGTGATCTACACATTTTTGGTAGCATAAGTTCTTATTGCTGCTCTCCGATAGTCCGATGTTTGGTGTGAGTTTTTCGTTAATAATGGTTGAAATAATTATTAAACATAAAAAGGAAATAAATAGGAAGTGGTAAAAAACAAAATAGAAAAAGATAACAATCAATTCCTGGACTAGGCCTGTTGTCCATAGGCCTTTGCTGTTAGGCTATTGACGTCAAACCCAACAAGTGTCCATTTCTGAACGGCCCAACAACAAAGTTTATTTTCCAACCCATTTAGAAAGCCTTTAAAAACTTACAGAAACCCTAACCCTAGAATTCTCCCATCTAAAGCTCGACTCACACTAACACCCGGCAGCAGAAAGATCTCTCCGAAGCTCTCTCGGCGATTCAGAAAAGAATTAATCAATCATGGGTAATCTTGATCTGGTTCTCTGTTTATTAGTGATTAAATCCAATTAATTGTGGTTTGATTGGGAGAAAATTGTTGCAGGTAAGGTTCACGGATCACTGGCACGTGCTGGAAAGGTGAGAGGACAGACGCCGAAGGTGGCGAAGCAGGACAAGAAGAAGAAGCCCCGAGGCCGTGCCCACAAGCGCATGCAATATAACCGCCGTTTCGTCACCGCCGGTAACCTTAAATTTCCCTTCTTTTTACATTTTTGCGTGTGTTATGCACCTATGTCATATTGTACTGTTCTGTCCGGTCGAAAAACCTTAGTTGTTTCTTAAAAGTCAGTTGTGTAAGTAAATTTGCATTTTGATGGTTTATTTCTTGCAATTGTGTATTTAGAAAGTAGATTCTTTTATAGCTAGGGTTAGAACTCTTTATATAAATAAATTTATGTTAATACAAATATGATTTGTTATTTTGATTGCTAGGCCTTCATTCAATAATGTTGATCTTGCCTTCAATTTTATCTGTTAAATCTGTTTTTACTTCATTAGTATGTTGGGAGTGTTGTTTTTTTGCTTGGATGCTTAACCGAATTGTTTTGAAATAATGTTTTGATATATGACATGGGTTATGCTTTCTGTTGTGCTTGCAGTTGTTGGTTTTGGGAAGAAGAGAGGGCCAAACTCATCTGAGAAGTAGAGTGGAGGCGTCAGTAGATGTTATAGGTGAACAAATGTTTGGAACTTGGATTTATTGTTTTTATTATGCCATAGTGTTTCTAGTTACTGTATTAAACATGTGGCATTTCTTTTTGGGCTGTTAAAACATTTCTGCTGCTCAATGATGATTATAATTGAGTTGAATTGATTTTGTATTCCGAGCTATGATGATCTGACTTTTTAGTAGAACTTATTTAATTAATGAATGTGTTTCAAGTTATTAGAAGTGAAAATATCTTGAGCGTTCGGTTCTTCGGCATTTAAGGGTGTGAGTTCTGCAGAATTCACAAGATGCAATGAGTGTACTGGAAATGCCTATTTACATTCTCTGGCAAGTTTTTATTGGATTTATGGGCATATGTTGGAATTTCGTAATGTGATTTCTGGTGTTGGCTTCAGCTCAGCCGTGATAAGCTTCGTACCATAAATTTCAACTTTGGATTCAATAAACCTTCCATTGACCAATTAAAATTTGATGAGTGCCCTATAACTGGTGGAGAGAATATGATTTATACTTTGATGAGGAGTAGTAGCTGATAATACTCGTATTTGTATTCTTTTGCAAGACTGCTTTGTAACATGATGGGCGTATTTGTGATTGGTGTTAGTTTCTATATATATGTGACATGAAGTTGAATGATGCGGCAATTGGGATTTGGGGGTGCCTAAGTAGTCCTATTATCTTATGGATGCATCATGTGAAGAGATGACAGGACCCTTTTGGATGGAGTTTGTGTGGTGTTGTGTAGAATATGTTTTCTATAAATGGTGTTTTGATGATTTCTCTTTTTTATTATGAGTAGCGTAGGGATGGCATGGAATTGATTATTTTCGACATTTCAATGGTTTATTTTTCTCTTTTTGAGTTTCGAACTCCCCTTGTTTCTTCTTTCGCTAACATTACATGTCCTGTGTCTTGTTTCTATGGTGATATCTGAATCGCTGATCACATAGTTTTGTGGTTTTCATTAGTTTGAAATTGAACCTTCATGTTTTTTTTGTGTAAAAATTGGACCCCAAAATAGCAATTTTGTAATGAAAAATCAAAATTGCTGTTGTTTTTTAATATTACAAGTATATTCTGTGTTTTATAAACTAGTATGTTTTATCAAATGTCCTATTCTACTATGTACCATATAAAAAGATTGCACGGATATTTTGGTTGCCAAACAAATTAGGAAAGATGAGGCAAAATATTGAAGAGGCGATAACGGTAAATTACTCTTGCATATGTAAAACATATTGTTTTCATATTCTAAAAAGAAGCGATTTTCAATTTTTAGGTGGAAATAACAGTTATAATAGAGTCGATAACACATAATTAAAGCTCAACATTGAATTGACCAACGTATAATTTCTGAAGAACTCGAATGCATATATATATATATACATATATATATATATATTTCTTTAGGTGTTAATTACAATTTTAATTTACTTTATTGCCATCAAGAGTAACACTATCATATTTAAGTCAACAAAGAAGTTCAAAGAAGCTTTTTTTTTGTTTGTTTGAAATGAGCTTTTTGAGTAAGTTATTTTTCCAAAATTCATATGCCAAACAGTGCTCATGATTCTCAGTCCCTATGTATGATCTTTGCATAAATTTCCTGTTGATGAAGCATCCTTAATGTATGATGTTTATCATCAGAAGTACGGCTTCATTGTATGATGTTAAGGTCTCTTGACAGTAGTAATACAACAAATCGAAAAATGAAAAAGGACAGAAAACTTACTATGATTCAATCATTTATTGATGGATGGCTGGTCCTAATGAAAGTCGAGCCATCAATATTTTAATTTCCCAAAAAGTTAACTGAAACTGTGAAAGGAATACTATTAATGAGAATGAAACTGGGTCTTGAGATTCTTCTTTAGATACAATGCCCAAACCTTCTCAATTCATACATCATAAAGACTGACGAATGTGATAAGCGGACTCATAATATCTTGGCTGTGGATTATTTATCATAGAAATTCATGATAATGTATCGGTTTCCTTATCTATCAAGAGCTTTTATCTTAGATTGACCAAACTAGATTATATAATAACCCAACCCGATCCTAAAACCCAAACGACGCCTAACAGTAATGGCTGGACAGTTATATAATAATAACTATGTTGCATCTAGGTTGTCTCACATAGGAAAGCAGTTTGAGCACACTCACAATTCATCATGAAAGCTTCCTTTTGGTGTCGTCGTTGGAGAATGATGCTCGAGAAGGTACGTTGCGGCCAGCGATGCCTGTAAAGCAGCACCATATGGAAGTGCATCTTCATTCACCTTAAAGTATGGGGAATGTCCAGATTCAAGCTGTCCCTCAGTCTCGTTTAGCATCCCGAGATAGTAAAAGTATCCCGGGATTGCCTCTGCAAAAAACGAGAAGTCTTCGGCTCCCATGATTGGTTGGACTTCTTTGATGTTCTCACCCCCAAGCATATGCCCAGCTATTTTATGGAAGTGTTTGTGCAAATCTTTGTCATTTACTGTTACTGGGTAGAAAGGCTTCTCATCCGCGTAGAAGTGTACACTTGCATTGCACCTTTGCACGGCAGCTTGTAGGGTCACGACCTGTGAATGGCATTTCCGGAAAATCAATCTTAAGAATTCGAGTTGAATTACAAAAACTACCCTTGAGGTTTAGTCTAACTATAAAAAAATCAAAAAGATATTAAATTACAAATAGCTTTTCAAGCATTACAAATATTTGGGGTCTTTTTTGTATTTTCAAACATCTTTGGGGTTTTTTTCCTAATTAACCCAAACCTCAGGGTAGTTTTTGTAATTATCCCTATTTGTAAATTTTGAAAGATAATTAGACTAAATCTCAAGAGTAGTTTTCAGAACCCTGAAATTATATGGGTATAGATGTAGAAACATAAACATGAATAGTTTATTATTGCTAGTGATGTCCATATGAGAAGCATAAAGCAAACAATTCCAGAAGCTGGGTCAAAACAAAACTGAATTTCCTTCATGGTAGATGATAAATCAGTTCTAGAGACTCAAATTAACAACATTCAAATGTTTACCTCTTCGATACGATGTTTGAGCTGCATCAAATGTTCTTTAGAAAATGCCCTGAAGGTTCCACCTATGGTAACGGAATCGGGGATGACATTAAATGCATGGCCGCCTTGGAATTTAGCAACAGTGACCACCTGCCAGATCTTTTCTCGTAAGGAACTGCTTCAGATATTATTTTAAGATTGTATAATAACAGCATATTTGAAAGTCAGGATAATCCTATGAAATCTCATATAAGTCCACATAATATATTATCATCACAACTAATAAAAGATTAAATGATGGCAAATTTGACCTCTTAGCATTCTTCCCAACAAAGGAGGCATTTATTTTTTTATTTTTTTTGGGCACAAGAACTTATTTTTGTGAGATTCAAACTCATGTTTGTTCATAATCCATATGAATGACCACCTCATCTAAAAGCAGCTTAATAGTAACATTTAATATCACAAACACCAATAAATGTTGAAAAGCAAATACCCAGAGACTCGATTTCAATAGAAAAAGGAGAGTGGTGGGGAGGAAGAAAACAACAATTTAATATCAGTATAATATCCTTCAAGTGATAACCTTTGGCTTTTCAACAGTGTTATTCTATGAATAAAACTATTGTTGACACAAAAACTTACCTGTGAATCCAGAGGATCAGCTTCCCGTGAGACAAGATGCTGTAAACTAACTATAATGTTGGAACTGGCCAAAATTGGGTCAATGGTGTGTTGTGGAAGCGCAGCATGACCTCCTTTTCCACTTATTTTTGCCTCAAAAAACCCGCTGCCAGCCAAAACAGGGCCAGATCTCGTGGCAACAGCGCCAACTGGATATCTAGTAGAGACATGCAAGCCAAAGATTGCATCAACGTTCTCTAATATCCCAGCATCCCGCATTCTCTTTGCTCCACCGCCCCCTTCCTCTGCTGGTTGGAAAACTAAGACAATAGTACCCTAAAAGATGAAACCATCGTTATAACAAAAAATATTCACAAAAGCGAGATTATTGCAAAAAATCAAAAACTTGTAAATGACTTTCTTGCAGTCAATAGTCAAATTACTCGTAATCTATTGTAAAGCTGTATTGAACATTCATCTTCTTAGCATAAACATGATGGTCAAGAAAAGAAGAAAAATATTCGATCGGATTTCTGACCATCTTAGCCATGTTAAAGTGCATAATGAAATCAATGGCGTGATAAGATAAAAAAGGATACTTCCATTTATTAGTCTTGAGTTCTAGATGAAGTAATAAAAGATTTGCATTTAATGTAAAGAAAGTACATGTGTTATATCACAATCCTTTGATGTGTACACAATGCTTAAACTTGCCAGGACAGGAAACTTGAGAGACACATATATCTTAGGAGATCCGGCCCTAACTGACAGAAAATTTTACTTTGCCCAAGTTGTTCTACAGACCACCTAGATAAGCAATTGTGATGGTTTCGGACATATTCTGAGAAGGCCTGTGCGTCATTAATTACAAATTGTGACCTAGTAGTAAGGATAATGGAGTAGGCAACAATTTTTTCAATTGATTATCTTATACCAAATTACTGTAATAAAAATACAGAATAATAAATTTTAAACATACAAAAATATAATTTGGAATCTTATACAAGGGATGCAACAGGTCAAGCATGCATTTCCTAAATTCATTTAGATACTAATTTTGTTTTATGTTTCAATAATAGATATTCTTCTGTAGTAATCCTATCAAAATTCCACTTTTAAGACTGAAAACTTTCAATCATCAGGTATAGCAACGCGAGCTAACAGATAATATCTCAAGAATTAAAGCAATATCCCATCTAAGTATCGATTGACAGTGAATTTTCAGCCAAAGTTAAATTTATTAATGAAGGCATAGATAGCATTCAACAATCTTGTATAAGAATATTTGAGATTACATTTACGTATTACAGTGTTCCTAGATTACTAATACCCTTTAATGCAGATGAAACAATAATTTGGTCATTTCTCAGATTGCAGTTTGAGTGTTTGACCCATTGTAAGCACACTCTTTTTTAAAACTCGGAACTCATCAATACCAATAAAAGAATTTGAACTTCACAATCATGGCAATTGTATGGCCAAGTTTGATCATTATTACAACTTACGAGTGATAATCATTCACTTCAAAAACTGTTAATACTCTCTGTTAGTCCGCAGTAAAAATAAAAACTTTAATAACTGCTTTTATCGGACAAATAATAAAGAAAGAAAGAAAGTAAAAGATAATTTAGCAATCATTAAACAAAAAATTATCTATGTTTTTCTTCACTTTTGTTCAATTAGGATATACGAAGTGATAATTGTGTTATTTAACCAAGTAATTTACGATTATAAACTTATTTATTTTGTTTTGAGCTCCTACAATTGGAAAAAAATATTGAATGTGCGTCCAAATAGTTTTCCTGTTCATCAATTGGCTTGGTTTTTGTAAGACCTGGGGGATTTTCTCATGCGAACTATTATATACGTTATTGTGGAGTGGATGCATCTCTGGTTACCATTGAACTGGTTGGATAGTCCACTCCAGTTCAGTTTTGAAAGCAATGGCCAATACAGACAAGGACAAGGTTTAATTAAGTTTCTTACGGTCATAGATCATGAAGATCAAATGCTTAGTTCTTATAACTCAGACCTTATGTGCTATTAGCCTTGTCAAATCTAAGACACCTTCACCACGACTACTAAAGGTTTACTATACTGCCACTGTCATTTCAGAACATAGTAGTGTTCACACGTTACACAATGCAAGAACTTCAAGCACGCATATTAACTCTTAGAATCCTTTTCTGGTAGTTTGTAATTAAAGTAAGAAACGTAGTGCTACAATATGTGTAAATAAAAATACGCCTAACAAGCTGTAATCTTAATAAAGAATCCGACAGTTAAATGTAATGTGTTGCAAAAATTTCCTGTATGTAAAGCAATAAATGAAACTAGGTTTTATAAACACATCATGTGTGCCTACTCAGTCCACCCGCTTTTCTAACAGATAAAATTCTCCCTCTTGTTTTTCAATTCTCATTCTCTGTTCCAGAAGTTGCACAAAATTATGACTCTAGTTCTTATTGTCATAGAGGGGTTCAATGATGTTGATGTGACTTAAAAAACACCAAAACCTATTGTTTTGTGATGACAGCACCTTTGTTTCCCGCCAATGGGAAGTAAAACGAAAACGAAATGGCGAGATTTCAACCTTTGGGGCTGAAAACAATTAGACGTCGGCCTTCAAGGGTGTTTTGGTATTATCAGGTGAATGATAGTGGAAAATGGAGGTCATAAATTCTATATCATGCCACTGGAGTGTGTAAAATTGAAAAGGTCAGTGGTTGTACGATAATGTTATAAAGTTTTGTGCATAACTCTACTATACAAGAACATGCAACATCAGGCATACAAAACAAGCCAACCTTACTAGTGCATCAGGCGTTTGAGCCCACTAACGGACGATGGGCTAGTATATTTGTATAAAACAGCATTAAAGATTTAGAAAATATATTCATTTATGCTTCCACCAACTTCAAGGATACTTTTAAGGCATATGTATCCACGAAAGAGTCCGTCCACAAAATTCTTCGCACTGCACCAATCTATGGCAGGACCTATTTGTAACAAAATAACCTTAAAAAAGGTGTATCTTGAGTTTTCCATGAAAATCAACACCGATCCACCAATTGACCTTCAGAGAACCAAGAAGAATATATACGAACAAGCTATACATGTCAAAAAACCTGACTGCAGTGTTAGGCTGTATTCGAATACCTTCATTCATGACTACAAGTCTTAGTCTAATAGCTATGACATTACAAAACAATCCAAATTGCCCAAATACTGCAGTTACACCAAGACATATAAAGAAAAAGACCATAAAGGTAGGGGAAGAAATGAACCTCCAAATCACTGTGATACTCCTGAAGCATCTTTGCAGCACCAAGAAGCATAGCAACATGTGCATCATGTCCACAAGCATGCATCTTTCCAGGAACTTTACTTTTATGCTCCCATTCTACAGCTTCCTAATCAAATCTAAACTCATATTAGTTTTTGCCAATAATTCATAAACAATCACCAGAGAGAAAGGCACAGAAAGTTCCACAACCAATTTCTAATTACCAAAGTCCAGAAAAATTACACTAATAATCTTAGAGAATGTTTGCAATTACTAAGAAAAGTATTTTTCAACTTTTGGCCGAAAAAATTCACTTTTTAGTGTCTGTAAATGTCAACTTCTGATTCTGATTTTGCTTCATTTAATAAGAATCTAAAAAGTAAGGAGTGGTGCTTTTAGATGTTTGATTGATTCAGATTCTAGTTTGACTTATACAAACAAATAAGCATTTTTACAACTTTTTCATCAAACAATGTCAACTTCTATTTTTCAAGTTCTTATATTTGCAAACACTACCAACTTCTAATTTTCAAGTTTTTACAAACACTCCCTTAGACAAGAACCAAAATCATCTAGCATGAAAAAAAAAATAGAATTACTCAACCACATTCAGAAAATATTCTTTTTTTTTTCTTTCACAAAACCTGCATAGCTAGGGCGTCCATATCAGCTCTAATGGCAACAAATGGTGGATTTCCAGTGCCAATATATCCAATAACACCAGTAACAGCAATTGGGTACTTATATGGGATTCCCATTTTATCAAGCTCATTTCTGATGAGCTTACTTGTCTCAAATTCTTCATACCCAAGTTCTGGGTTTTCATGTAGACTCCTTCTGATTTTCACCATATAGTCAAAAAGCTCCGGCCTTTTGGCCAAATTCAAGAACTTTGATGGGATTTCAGCCAACATTTTTTTGCTGAGAAAAGGGTCTGACAAAGTAGGCTGTGATGATAACAGAATTAAGAGATTCAAAAGTAAAGGAATCCATAAAAAAGAACTCATGATTTCTCTCCTGTAGATGAATTTGGGTAATGGCCGATTCTTTGTGGTTTTGTTTGTGAGGGAGTCTCTAGACTCTCTACTCTCGACTGTGGCGGAATATTGAATCTAGATTCCAGACCGTGAAAGAGCAAAAGAGTTTGGCTTCTTTGTGGAGTGAGTTTTTGGCTGTGTTTTCAGAAAGTGGTTTATTAAGGTATATTTCGAGAAAGGTAGGTTATATTAAAGATAAAGATGAAACTTTAGCCAAATTTAGTCACTTATTTAATTACAAAATAGTCAACCTATATTCCATGAAAAATTAGTCAACCTATATGAATACATAGCAGTGTGTAAATTATCTTGAAAGATTATGAAAAAAAATATTTTTTTAATAATTTTATGGTTTAATTTAAATGATTCATATTGTTTTCTTTTTTGAAAGCAAACAATTCATTATTTCGAAAAAAAAAGAAAGCAAATAATTCATATCTATATATATATAAAAGCAAAATGGTTTCTAAAAATGTTTTCCCGCCTAAACGCTATTTCTAAAAATTTTGGTGACCTTTTTTTTGGCTAATTTTCGATTAATATAGAAGATTGTTCATAAAATGGGAATGTTTGACCTCTTTTTGGCTGATTTTTGTTGTCATAATTGCTGATAGTTCATAAAATGGGTAATGTTTGACTTCTTTGTTGCTGATTTTTGTTGACATAATTCCTGATTATCGATATTCATAGAATGCCCCATAAACTTGGAATGTTTGACCTTTTTATTGCCTTTTTTGTTGTTGAATTTTGGGTAATTATAGATGTAAAAGGAATGTTTGATCTTTTCTTGCTGTATAGAAAGATTCAATAAATTTCGAATTGGAAATTTGTAATCTAATTAAATCAATGAATGAATCGGAAATCTGTAGTCTAATTATTTACAGAAAATCCATGAATTTGTTCTATTCTAAATATGTCGAATATTTTAATTGGTGAAATACCTCTCTATCAAAAAAAAAAAAGCTATAACGTATATTTTAATATGAGATTTTCCAAAAATAATCAAATCGTACTTTAATGCCAAATATTAACAAATATAATATATATGTTGTTATTTTTTGGCAATATAAATCGATTAATTCTTTGGTTAGTTGTGAAATAATTTAATGTTGACTGTTGTTTTAATATATCAATTCCTCGCTAAATATTAACAACTAATTGATGGTATATATTATTTTCATAGCCATATTTCGGCCAATGAGAAAATTTCAAAATTGGTTTAAAATTGTTATGGAAATATACATAAGAAATATAATAATAATTTATAAAGAATCAAATTATTACCTTATATATTAGTAGCCTAATTATATACGTTTATAATAGATATATATATGCATATTGTTATGGAAATACACATAAGAAATGTAATAATATTTTGTAACGAATCAAATCATTCCCTTATATATATATGTAGCCTAATTAATGAATGCCTTGATCCCTATAAATATGTAATGATCGATCCATTTTATTTTTATGTATTTAAAACTACAATAGCAAACACATACATTCTCTCTTTCATGAAAGATAATCAAGAGAAGAAATAGCAATGGCTCCATATATTTTTAAAACTTCAAGTGACAGCTAAGTTATTGTTTTCTTCCTCTTTTTTTTTAATATAAAGGAAATAGTTCGGAGATATAAAACCAAACTAACAAACCTCATATTTGTTTCATAGTGCTATTCTGGAGTAGTACCCTCCCCTGATCATTTATTAAAGGAAAATAATTATAAACAATAAAAATCATATTATGCATGAATATTTTCAAGTCAATGTTCAAATAATTCATGAAGTTTATAATTTTGAAATTGTTGTCCCGTCGCCGACATTAGGATTGTCAAATTCCAGTAAATAATGTGTATTTTGTGCTCAATTACTAAAATGCCCTTTTAATATATATCATTATTATATTATTTTATATATATAATAAGCAACCTATTTCTAATTTTTCCCCAATTTGTAGTTGCCTAAAACGAATTACGATTTTTTTTAAATAAAAAAGAAAATGGATATGTATTGTTCTATATTTTTAATTATAATTATTAATATTAATCATTAACTTTATCCCCTCCATTAATTTGTTATGATTAACGATCAAATTTAGGAATGGTTATTATGTATAAATGTAGAATTTGTATAATAAGAATTAGATTTTAGACACAATTCTGAAGTACAATCGTTATTTAACTTTCCATGCAATCGTTAGATTTTAGTCCACATCTAGTTTTAAGTATAGGATATTGACTTTTCATTTTAATTCTTACAATTAATATACGTTGACTTTCCATTCGTGATATCTAAAACAAAAGCAACATGAGTTTCATGAATTACTGGTCAATAGTGTATAAATACACTAATTTCAAAAAGTTAGTAATCATTTATTCCCAAAAACGATTTAGAATAAGAAAATCAATGTATTTTGCATACACCATAATTATTTTGTCCAATTTACTTCAAATCCATAAATTTATTAAGATTCCATACACTGATTATAAAAATAAATAAAATAAAATAAATAATTATGGCATAAGTAATTCAATACACACCATAATTCAATAGGATTATATAAACCACATTCCCGTGCAGTGCACAGGCAAAAACACCAGTAGTTAATAAAACTAGAGCGTTATACTCTTTATGATACATAGATGTCAAAGTATAAACATATCAAAAAAATGACGAATACATATATATATTACATAAGCATGGTATGCCAATATATTTATTTTTATTTCCTAAAAAATACTAAAAACCCTAGAATATATTTATATCCCTAAAGAATTATGAAAATATTGTTCGATGACAAAAACTCATGTCATACGGTCTAATTAGCCAAAATCCGTTAGACGAATCCCAAAAACCAATCTGACGACGTTTTTATTTTATTAGCAGAGATCAGTATTAGTATTCCATCTGAAAAGTATTAGCAGTCCCTCTGAAAATTATTAATACATAGTTCACTTAAAAGTATTAATTTTTGTAATATTATTGGACAGTAATATAATATGACAACACTGAAAAGTATTCAATTTTCATCTGAAAAGTATTAGATTTGCATATGGAAAATATTAGTATTCTCTCTGGAGAGTATTATTACATAATTCACTTGAAAGTATTTAATAACCCTTATAAAATATTAGTTTTTTTCTCGTCGAAAGTATTATAGTCCCGTGATACGTATTAGTAATTTCTCTGAAAAGTATTAGTTTTTCGGGTTTTTTAACGGAATATTGTAGTTGAGGGATTTTATTACACAAATATGATGGATCTGGAGGGCCTTAATTTTTTAAAGATAGTCGTTGTTTGCATCAACGACTGACCAAACAATAAAAAAAAAAATCAAAAAATTGTCCCAGTCATTGATAGAAATAACGACTGGGAATATAATTTTTTTTTAAAAACAATTCCAGTCGTTGATGCAAGTAACGACTGGATTTTGAATTTATTTTTTAAATTTTTTTTTTGTCTTTGCTTTTCATTTTTTCCTTGGTGCCTTTTGGTTGTCTTTCTTTTATGTTGTCTACAAAAACAAGTGTAGTGGCTCGACATTAGGCCGTCTATCACCACACACCAAAGGGTCGGTCTCGAAAACTAGCAGGCAACGTGTCCAAAAATTAGAGGCCGTAAATATTATTTCACAAAGTACACTTTTCATGTTCTCTTACCATTTCAATTACTAATCATAATTTTATTAAAAAACATTATTTAATTTTCATCTCATATTCAATTGAACTTTACATCTTATTGATTGAACGGAAAAATGTGTTCAAATTTGGTTCGTTATGATAACAAACTGAGCTCATCAAATGAGCTTTTAATGATCGATCTCGAATCAATTATTGAGTAGTTTGGTTCATATTTTAGCTCTATCTAGATTGTAGTGAGAAGTGACATATTTTTCTCAAAACATCAAAATATTTCTATCATCATCTTAAGAGCTTATAATTTTTAAAAATAAGTTCACACAAATACCATTTTGCTGGTTTGCTGGCATGAAATTTATCCTTAATTATACTTTCATATTCTTGGTCATTTGGTTGTAACAAAATTACCACCTATAAAGTAATAATGAGCAAACGAAGAGTTTGAATAAATAAATTGATAACATAGATAAATTCCTAGCATGGTTTGAGTTTTGTAGACAACATAAAAGAAAGACAACCAAAATGCACCAAGGAAAAATGAAAAGCAAAGACCAAAAAAAAAAATTGAAAAAAATTCAAATTCGAAATTACTTGCATCAACGACTGAATTGTTTTTTTTTAAAAAAATTATATTCCCATCGTTATCTCTATCAACGACTGGGACAATTTTTTGAAATTTTTTTTATTGTTTGGCCGTTGTTTGCATCAACGACTAAGCTTTAGTCGTTGATGCACACAACGACCATCTTTAAAAAATTAAGGCCCCCCAAATCCACCATATTTGTGTAATAAAATCCCTCAACAACAATATTCTGTTAAAAAACTCTAGTTTTCCCCTGAAAGGTTTTCAATAATTCCCTTGAAAAGTATTAGTTTTTCTAATAAAAAGTATTCGTAGTCCAACTGAAAAGTATTAACAGGTCCTCTAAAAAATGTTAACACTCTGCTGGTCGCTGGGTCCGCGGCTTGGGTAGATCTATTAGGCTGGATCCGTCTAACCGTTAGACCGTCTAATAGGAGACTACCTCTTGTTCGATTCATGAAAGTTATTGAAACTCATTTCACCTACCTTTTATTCTTTTTTTCCAAACGATAGAAAAATATTTCATAATGAAATCTTAAAAGATGCGACAGTTGAAGTGTTAGATAAATGTTTTTATCATGATTTTGATGATTTTGTGCAAATGTGTTTTTATACCAAAACAATGTCCCTAAATGTTGTCCAAATACTTCCTATCGATTTAAAATGTTTTTACTATTTTTCAGAGTATTTCTTGAAGTTTATTTTTGATAAAAAATTGGACAACACCTATATTTCAAGCTCGACCGGTCGCCCTATAGGGCAACCTGTACCTGAGTTGAGTTTTGAAATAGAAAACGGGATGGAATGAAAAACAAGGAGGGCGACCGGTCGACCCTTAGGTCGACCGGTAGGGGCGACCGATGCCTGAACGTGAGTTTCAATTACAGAACACTCTGGATTGAAAAAAATGAAGAGGGGGACCGGTCCAGCTGAGGGCCGACCGGTTGGACCCCTCCGACCTGCCGGTCGGACCCCTGTGACCGGTCGGACCCCCCATGCAACTCCGTCCCGATCGCACTAATTTATTTCAAACGTTCGAAATCTTATACAGGGCAACCGGTCGCCCTATGTAATTTTGTGACAGCAAAATTGTGCCGTTTGAAATTCTTATCAGCAAGATTTGCTTTTGATTTTTGTACAATATTTCTACATCTTGTGATCCTCTTTTTGTAGACAAAAGTGAAGAAGGAGGAGCCTATGTCTATGAAGACTCTCCTATAAATAGAGGATGATTTGAAGACATAACACACAAGATACAATACAACAAGAAATATGCAAAATTCTCCAAGCTTTCATTTTTACATTCTTGTTGTAATAGCCTAAGTTCTTGCACTTGCACAACCTTGAGGTCTAGGCTTTTTGTTCTTGATTACACTTGCACTCAAAGTTTGTATACTTCATTTATTGAGTTGTAATCTTGAATTTTTCTATCATCCAAAACAAGATATCCTTGTTAGTGTTCTTGTGGTAAGAACACACTTGGGTGATCTTAGGTGTTGAAGAGTGTGGTACTCTTCATAGGTGTTGAAGGAAGATTGTGGTAATCTCCTTGAAGGTGTTGTAAGAAGACTGTGGTAATCTTCAAAGGTGGTGTTGTAATAATTGTGGTAATTGTTAATAATTTTTTTTTCTTTTTGAAATCCACTTCGGATATACCGGGGTGGTAGAGCACGTAGTCCCTAGGTGGGGTGAAGCTCTATAAATCATCGAGTGCTGTTTAATTCCCGCATTTATATTCTTGTCATTTACTTGTTCACTCGAAAAAGAGGGCGATTTGTAAAAAATCGGCATAATCTATTCACCCCCCCCTCTAGATTATCGTAGCCACTTGGACTAACATGAAGTTCATTGGCTTGTAGACCCTCAAAGATAAAATTCTCAGACTATAGGGGAGATGGGATCCATGGACAGAATCCACGAAAGAAACCTCAAGACAAAACAAGCTACAAAAATAGGGAAAAATACATACCAAGAAGAAAATATACAAGAATTGAATAAAAAAAGAATAAATAAAAGTTTTGTTATAAGTGACAGAAACTAAAACTCCATAAATGGCTGGCAGTTCCTATTAATTTATAATAGTCTCTTCATATTTTCTTCATTACACTCGAATTCAACTCCATTATATATTTTTCTTCAATGGTATACCATGAGAAACCACTCCTTGTAGTCGATCGGCCACTAAAATAGGCGATTTAGAACTAAATCACCAAATATGTTGTCAAAATGATCGAGAAAACTTGTTTTGCATATTTTTGTGTGTGCTTTATATGATGATTTATACATATTTTTGGCGTGTTTTATTTGAATTTGCATGTTTTAGTGTTATGTTGTGTTATTTTGTTGATTTTCTAGGATTTGGTGGAAAAAACAAGTTTCGAGAGTAAAAAAGGTCAAAAAGTCATTTCGCGCAAGAATCATGATGCATCTTCGTATTTGGAACATAACGTTTTCATCCTAAGTCAAATGGACCTGATTCTTATGTCAATAGAAATTTAAGAGAGAGTTCTACAATGTCTATTTCTGGTACTAAATACAAATGAAGACGTTTGGATGGGTTAAAATTATGTGAAAGTGAAAAATCAAGTAATGAGTTTCGGAAATGACACGTCTTAGTATTTTGGCCATAACTCTCTATAGAAAATTGATATTGAGGTCATTCAAGTGGATGTGGAAAGCTAAGAGATAGAGCTACAATTCATAAAAAGACACCGAGAGCAAATTCGACTTTTCGAGGGTGCGCGGATGCGCACGGCCGCAAGCGGCAAAGATAGCTTGCAGCGCGCACACGCGGACGTGCACGGTGACTTGCGAACACGAAATATTCGATTTTTGTGTTTTTTGGCTCTTCCACCTTATGTAGGACTCTAGGCTTATAAATAAGACTTGGGAACCCATATTTTCGAACA
Source organism: Rehmannia glutinosa (assembly GCA_016081115.2). Classification (NCBI taxonomy): domain Eukaryota; kingdom Viridiplantae; phylum Streptophyta; class Magnoliopsida; order Lamiales; family Orobanchaceae; genus Rehmannia; species Rehmannia glutinosa. The sequence goes on along the minus strand of CM071931.1, from coordinate 53,660,796 downwards.
CATTACTTCTTAGCGCTTTTAAACTCTAGTTTTCTCTTTTTTCTTGTTTTTTCAACATTGGGATTGATTGGGTTCTTCCCATTGAAGTTATTTTGCGGCTTAATCAAAGCGTAATATTTCTTCATCTCTTTGGTATGATTTCAATTGTTGGTGATTATTATTGTTGCATGATGATGTTTATGATTGTTTTATTTCCTTTAATTGAGATTATGATCCCTCCCCAAGCATGAACTAACTTTCTTGTTCTAGATTAGGATGCTTTGATTCAAACAACCAAGCATGAGTATTGACTAATTGATTTGCTTTCCTGAATAAATTGCTTTACTTGATGATTAATTATTTGGCCAACTTTTGATTGTTTTGAGGAAATGATTGAGATCGAGAGAAGATATTATTCATGTACTAAATTTATTCAGGGGCTAGATATGAATCAGAGATGTATTATCTAACTTGGTTTAATGAAAATATCAAATTATGTTGGGATAACCCTAATATGTGAATACGTGAGTTATCAGATCTAGCCCTAGTTTTTACCTGTTTGTTTTATTTGTTAATCGCATGGTCAATTAGTTGATATTCTGCTTGGAAGTTTGATGAGATTATTCCTAAATCCTAAACTTTCATCCACATTGTTTTTCTTTGGGCTTAATTGTGTTGAGTTTTAATTTGTCTTTTTACTTGTTTTTCTTTAGTTAATTAAAATCAAACAAAATTGGTTAGAGTGTTTAGGATTTATTTTCTGTTTAGTGTGATACATAATAATTATTTACTGGCTAAGTCTTCCTTGAGAGATGACTTGTGGTTAACTTGCTACCTTACAATTGATCTTGTTCTCTTGCGAGGATTGTTAGACTTTTATAGGTGTTTAGCGGTCGAACAGAAACTACAAAAGAAGCAAAAGAAAAAACGATTTAGGTTGTTCCCTCATCCTTCCTAATGGAGGAAGAGCAAGTCTCTTGTGAGACCGTCTCATGGACTCAATCTCGTGAGACGGATGTTGGTAAATTTAGAAAATTGGGTGCTAATTAACAATTATTCCTGTGGTGTGGTGGTTGCGGATCTCTCCTTGAATTTGCAAGGTTCCGTGTTCAATTCCATCCAATTCTTTCTCTCTTTGCCACTTTTTTCTTTATATTTTTTCTCTTATTATTTTGTTCCTACTATTATTATTATGGTGATATATTCAATATATTATTATTAATATCATGAAAAACATGACAAATAAAGAGTATAACTTTTGAAATAAAATAATATTTCATTAAAAATGATACCCGTATATTTAATATTATTATTACTAATATGTTTAATGATCTTTTTTCTTTTACTGAAGTGTAGCTTTCAATGACATAGTGTACTTTTGATATTGAAATTGATACGTTTTTATATTTTAAATAATTATTTTCACGTAATTTAATACTCTTAAATGGTACAATATATAATACCTTATATGTAAAAAGTATCGGTTTTTGCTTTAAACTAATAACTTCAAAAGTATCACTTTAAAACATATTTTTCAAAGTAGAATTGATACTTTGAATAGACTTAGATCCAATACTTTCAATAAATTCTCGAGTGCTACAAATACTTTTCAAAATAAAAGTAATACATTTTGAGTAAAAAGTGATACTCTGGAATAATATAAAAAATATTATGTTGCAGTTAACAAGTATCAATTTTTGCTTTATAAGTACCAATGTTTATTTTAAAAGTATCACTTTGACTTTCCGAATAAAAAGTGACAATGAGATCATATTATCTCATATAATATTATTTAATGATGATACTTGTTGAGTAATCCTCAATTATTCTAGTGATATTTTTTTAATGAAATGTGTAACTTTTGATGATAAAAGTGTTGCTTTTTGTATCGCAATTGATACATTCTTATATATTAATTGATTTGCTTTTCACGTATTTACTAATACTTTACAGAATAAAAATGATACATTTCGAATAAAAAGTGATACTCTGAAATGAAATATAAATATTACTTTGTAGGTACTAAGTGTTGGTTTTTACTGTAAAAGTATCAAATTTTACTTTAAAAGTATCGCTTCAAAAACTAGTACTTTTCAGATTAAAGTGATACTTTTCGAGTAAAAATCCTCAATTTGTATTTTAAATTGAACAAATGAGGGAAAAAAATATTTCACAATATAAGCAATTCACAATACTTTTTGTTTACGCAACGATAAAAATATCATCTAACACCTGCCTTATCAACCTAAGGTTGATAAGCAAATGGAAGAAAAATGCAAAATAAAAGAGAGAAAATTAATAAATAATAATTGCATGTACATAAATTGAAAAATGACGATGAAAGAGTGGTGAAAAACCAAAAACACTCCTATATGCCTTTTGCAAGAAATGCAAGAACTAAAAATTGACCAAAAAAAAAAACTAATTACCTTAATAAAACAATTTGACAAAAAATTGCAAAAAATGCTTGAATTTAAAATTGCATAGAGTAGGACTCAAAAGTTGGTTGTTTGGTGCAGACCTAGCACTTCACACCATTAAGCCACAATATTTTTTGTGCTTATTTACGAGCCGCTATAAATATAGATATAGCTGACCAAAAGTTGACCGTCTCACATGAGTCGATCTCACGTAAGTATTTGCGATAAAAAACAATGCAAAATCAAAAAGTGATTTTTTTTTACTTTGCAAAGTTAAATCATATCATCATTCAAAGATAGTGGAAATTCATTTTAACTTTTTTTTTGTTTTTTTTTTGTTTCCTTCAAAAAAACTGTATTTTGTTTTGCAAAAAATTAACAGCCAAAAAAAAAAAGGAAATTAGAGATAGGAAATGGAGGAAAAATAACATTAATTTTGCAATTGTCAAGACTTGAACACAAGACCTCTAGAACAAAAAATAAAGTCTCAACCACTTTACCATGTTGTTTTTTTTGTCAATACATTAATCTTTATAAATATATGACCAAAACATAAATATACACATATAAAAAAACTCCGGGTATGCGGTGGCACCACCTGCACTGTCCCACGACTGCCCCTGGTTGTGGGGGTGACTGAGAGCCAATATAATATACTGAGAATGCTAGGGGTGATTGAGGTTTGAGAGTATGTACCACATGTTTCTTTTTAATAAATATACAATTAACTTGTGTAACATTTTTTTAGTTTTTTTGTTTTTTTCATTTTTGGTTGGAATGGTTACTTGAATGTTTCGTATTTCAAATAGGACAAATAGTTTTCTTTACGTTATGGTTCCCTCTGGTTCGATCCAGTCACCGGGGCATTTATTGGTATTCTGAATTCATATATTTGGTTTATAGTTTAGTAATCTGAATATTTATTCCCATGGGAATCTCTATTTCCAATATTAAGGAATAGTCCATTCCTCCTCTCTGCAATGGGTTTAGCTATTCTCAATCATAAAAAATGACTCCAATTTTATTTTTAATGAAATTATCCATCTAAAATTAACTAAAAATGTTAGGTATAATCAAAATTTTTGTTAAAAATAGTATAAAAATTTATTTATTATAATTCAACTACTTATAAATTAAATATAAATTATATTTAATATTTTAATAAATCATAGTCAATTTCTATCAATATTCAATAATTAAATAAATAATTTGATAAATTTCTTTTATTGATTCCCTATATTTTTATAAAAATGTATTGTATAAAATATTGTTGATATCATATATATAAATATATATTATTTGATACACGTTAAAAAAAATTATTTCTGTTTGTGCATAATATATTTAATAAAATTTTATCTAAAAAATCACGTTTAAGAATAATTTAATACTTAAAAGTTATTTTTCTCCATTATATTGTTCATTTATGATTACTAATCTAGAGAATCAATTAAAAAAATCGTCACTCTAGTACTTGTACATACCAATCATAAGAATAGTGCCATCATATCATTCATTTCTATCATTTTTTCATTCCTAAATTTTTTCCATTCTTAGCTAATTACATTTATACATACCAATCTTGTCGTAAAACTCTGATTGGATATCCCTTACTTTTGAAATTCTCATAGTGATAATTTTTTTTTGAAAGAGGAATGATGAATATTGATAGTGCATTTAGATATAAAATAGAAATGTAATGATAAAAGTTGATTTAATATGTAAATAACAAAATAATGATCAAATGATAGTGATTGGAAATATGTATGAGTGAGTGAATAGTTGAATTTTCGAGAAATGTGTAATTATGATCGGTGATTTATTTATTTTTTGTAAAAAAAAAGAATAGATAGTGTATTTTCTAATTTTCTTTTACAAACAATTACATTTTAAGGCAAAAAAAAAAATTCTCTAGTGAAACCAAAATAATTCTCTACATTTTCTTCAGCTGCAAGTTAAAAAAACCATAAAAAAACAAAGGGTGTCATTGCTAAGTTCGTCCTCCTCTCGTTAGGAGACTCGTCATCCCCTAGGGTTTCGTCCCGTCGGTCACCTCTTCTGAGAGGATCTCTTTTCTCTTCTTGTTCTCTATCGTCTCTTGTCCTTCTTTTTTCTTCCCTGTTTGATATATCCCCCTTACTTGGGACTCTGCTGGCCTAGGTTTAGGGTTTTGGGCCTCTTGGTCTAGCCTTTGTTTTTTTTCCATTGCTTCCGTCGTGTCTCGCACCATCTGTCCCTCCGTTCCGGGTCATGTAGCTTTGGTTAAGGGCAAGTGCACAGATCCAACGGTTACTTCCCCCCGGTGTTGAGGTTCATTAGGGTTTTGTTTATTTTTTCTGTCTTTTATTGCAGGGATTTGGGGAGTGGCTTCGGATCTTAATTGGCCTCGAAGAGTGAAGAAGCTGGCATCATGGATGATCTATCAGAGAATGAAAATGTGTTCTTGATTTGGATGACACAGATGGGGATACTCGTGAACATAACCACTACCAATCTTGTTGTCTAGTAGGCAAACTCTACACGGATAAGAGTTGGAAATCCTTCTACCTTATAGAAGTGATGAAGAAAGCGTGGAAATCGAAGGAGGAAATCATAGCACGAGAATGGGGCGAGAATCTGATCCTTTTTCGATTTGGTAGCAAAGAAGATCTGACATGGGTGCTGAATAATCAACCGTGGCATTAAGACGATGGCCTCTTCGCGCTAAGGGAGTTGCACGCAAATGAGCAGCCATCTATCATCACGATCAATCAAGCTATTTTTTGGGTAAGAGTGTATGACGTCCCCATCGCATGTATGAACCCTACAACTGCAAAATCGATTGCGGGACGACTGGGAGATCTCTGTACTCTTGATCACTCGACTGAAGGGATGTTCGGAAAATTTTTGAGGTTTAAAGTACATATAGATATAACCAAACCACTTCAAGGGGCGCTGACAATCAGAATTAAAGGAAACCAGCTTACTTTACCGATCAAGTATGTGGCTTTGCCCATTTATTGTTTTTGTTGCGGGCTTATCAAACATTTTTTTCGAATTGTGAATCAGACGACCGGAATGAGTGCATGGACATATCAAGCATGAAATACGGCCCTTGGCTTAGAGCCTCTCCGCTCAAACGTGCATCATCCAGTCAGGATATACCCGGAGCAGCACAATCATCGACAGCCCGAAATCTTTTTGGCAAGGATCCCCACAACCCAACAGCCCGCCCAGCATACGAACCCCAATTGACACGAACCCAGATCCCCTACACTCGTACCTCAACTTTCAAACAAATCCAAAACCACGAAAGGGACAACCCCGAGCAGGTAGAAACTAATGACCCCATCATATCCCCTTTAAATGCACAAATTAGACGCTCTTTTCAATCCTTATCTATCATCCCCGGACCCGACCAATGCAACCCGCCACAGAGCACCCTTCAAAAAGATGATAATGAAGTTCACCCCCCACAAATCTTTTGAATTCCCCTATCGATAAATTAGACCTTAACATTTGTGCACCCACCAATCCTGATCATCCAATCCACCGTACCAAACAAAAAACACACAACTTACCATCCAATGCTTCCCACACAAACAATTGCACTGAAACTAATGACAATAGCCTTGATTCCAATTCCACCACAACCCCACCCCACACAAATTCCCCTACCACACATACCTCGACGCCCACCTCTCACCCTCAAACAAAAACCAAACCCAATCCCAAAAAACAAAAAACCTGGACCCGCCTCAAACACAAGCCAACACCACCGCCATCTCAATCCCTCCTACCATCTAAGAGACCCACCCCTAACGAACCACCCTCGAACTTGGAACTGAACCCTTCCGTGGCGAAAAAGCAAAAGGAATCTGATCTTTATGAAAATTATTGTACATCTATTTCAGTGGCAGAGGTTGCGGGAGAGCAACCCCACCGAGAACAATGAGTTGCCTCAGTTGGAACTGTCGGGGGCTTGGGAACCCACCGACAGTTAGTGTGCTTAATAGAATTGTTAAATCCGAAGATCCCAGTTTTGTGTTCCTTATGGGAACAAAACTATCACAAGAAGAAATCTGCAATATCGGTTTGAAGTCAGGTTTTGAAGGAAATTATAGTGTTAACTGCGATATGACGTCGGGAGGTAGGGGAGGTGGACTATGCTTACTTTGGAAAGACAATTTCACAGTTAATATCCTCTCGTCGTCTCTGCACCACATAGATGCTTCAGTTTTGGATGGGGATAAAACTTGGAGATTAACAAAAATTTATGGTTGGCCTGAAGACGCACAAAAACCCCAAACATGGTAGTTGATTTGGGAACTAGCGGCAAAGAATGATGATCAAAGCTGGCTCTGCATGGGCGATTTCAACGAGATTCTATATAGTTTTGAGAAAATCAGTGGCCGAAACAAGGAGGACAGTAAGATGGAAGCCTTTCACTCTTGCATGCATGACGTACGGCTGGAAGACTTAGGCTACGGAGGATTCTCATACACTTGGACAAATGGGCAGTCTGGCATGGATAACATACAGGAACAACTGGATAGATGCTTCGGGAATATGGAATGGATATACACATTTCCGGAACACAAAGTCTTACATTTACCACGAGTGACTTCAGATCACTGCCCGGTTTTAATTACCTGGCACAGAAATCAGATTCGCCGTCGACAGTCTCGGAGGAAAAAATGGAAGATATACTGGTTTGAAACAATGTGGCTTTTGGATGAGTCGTGTAAAAATATGGTGCAAAATGCATGGCTAAGTGAAACTGATGCACAGACGGCTGAGGGATTGATTCAAAAAATTAGCAGGTGTGGCCAAGAGTTACAAATATGTGAAAGAGAGCAATTTGGTGATGTGAATTACCAGATTAGCAAATGTGAGAAAGAATTAACTAATCCAGGACCCGTGCCCATCACTGACTAGCATCTTAATAAACGACGGGTGACGGAAAATAATCTTGCCACTCTCTATACAAAACAGGAAGCTATGTGGCACCAGAGATCGAGGGCCAATTGGTTAAATGATGGGGATAAAAACTCGGCTTTCTTCCACAAAGTCGCTTTGGGGCGGCGAACAAGGAACACTATTGAAAAAATCCGAGACGAAATGATGGTTGGATCGAGGATGAGCAGAATATTCGGCATGTTTTTCAGAATTATTATCAGGACTTTTCTCTTCCGAGGACAATTTAGAGATGGGCCATGCTCTCAACGCTCTCGATAATAAAATGACGGCAGAAATGAATGACACCTTGATGCAACCTTTTACTAAGGAGGAAGTCATGACAGTCCTGATGCAAATGCACCCAACCAAAGCGCCAGGACCCGACGGTATGCCTGTTATATTTTTTCATAAATTTTGGTCGCTTATTCAATCCGATATTTTTTGCATTGTTCTTGATATCCTTAATGGCCAGAGGAGTCCTAAATCTTTAAATCACACTTTTATAGTCTTGATTCCCAAGAAAAAAAAGGCGAGCTTGTCACTGATTACCGCCCCATTAGTCTATGCAATGTTATTTTCAAAATTATTACCAAAACCATTGCCAATAGACTTAAAAATATTTTACCGATCCTTATTTCCCACACACAATCCGCTTTTGTCCCTGGCAGGCTCATCACCGATAACGCTCTGCTTGCGTTCGAAATTTTCCATTATATGAAAAATAGCCATGCCAGGAAAAGAGGAAATTTTGCATTTAAACTCGACATGAGCAAGGCTTATGACCGAGTTGAGTGGATATTTCTTCGTGAAGTTATGATTAAATTAGGCTTAAATAGTGTTTTCATGGAGTTAATTATGAAATGTGTATCTTCTGTTACTTTTTTGATTTTGATTAATGGCCAGGTTGGAGATGTATTTTCCCCTCCCGTGGGCTTCGTCAAGGAGACCCGCTTTCCCCATATCTTTTTCTTTTTTGTGCAGAAGCCTTCTCTGCAATGATTAGAAAAGCTGAAGCTTACGGGAATTTGCACGGGATCCAAATTTGTAAGCGCTCACCACATATTTCTCATTTATTTTTTGCCGATGATAGCATTATTTTCGGCAGAGCAAATGAGAAGGAGATTGAAGAAACGGGCAGAATAATCCGAGCATATGAACGAGCGTCTGGCCAAAGAATTAATTTGGAAAAGTCGGAGATATCTTTCAGTAGAAACATCGAACTCCCGAGACAAGAACCGTTGGCGTCCAAACTGGGGGTGGTTCGGGTGGAGAAGCACACGATTTATTTGGGTATTCCCACGGTTGTAGGGCGGTCAAAAAAAGAGGTTTTCCAGCTGATTGTTGATCGGGTCCGAAAAAAATTGAAACAATGGAAATATCAATTGCTCCCGTCGGCCGGAAAAATGGTTTTGATCAAATCGGTTGCTCAGGCTATCCCTTCCTACATCATGAGCTATTTTTTATTCCCGCTAAATATTTGCCAACAATTTGAATTCGATTGTTAGCAATTTTCGGTGGGGTCAAATACGTGATGAAAAACAGATACATTGGTGCTCCTGGGACACTCTTACAAAGGCTAAGGAGGAGGGTGGTATGGGTTTTCGTGACTTGAGGTATTTTAATGAGGCTATGTTAGCGAAACAAAGTTGGCGTCTTATTCATGAAGAAGGCTCTCTATTGGCAAGGTCTCTCCGGGCAAAATACTACCCGAAAAATAATTTTCTTACCGCAACAATTAGCTATAATCCATCATATACTTGGAGAAGCATTATAGCGGGGAGAGAAATTATTTTGAAAGGTATTCGATGGAATATTGGAAACGGAGACGGGGTTAATATTTGGAAAGACCTTTGGGTGCCGGATCTCCTAAATTTCCGAATAATAATCCACCGGGCGATAGACTTCATGACCTTAAAGTATGAGATTTATTTTAGGATAATGCGATGATGTGGAATGTTGAGGTGCTAACCGAGCTATTTAACACTCAAGAGATTAGAGCAATCAGAGCCATCCCATTAAGACTGAGTAGCAAACCGAATAGAATTACGTGGCATTACACGAAAAATGGCATCTACAGTGTCAAATCCGTGTACAAAGTGGCAAAGCGGAGGCATGAAAGTTCCAATGAATGTCCATCTTCTTCGGGAAAGGACTGTAAAATATGGAAATGGGCGTGGCATTTGGACATTCCCCCAAAAACCAAAATATTTTTGTGAAAGTGTATAAAAGGAATCCCTGTGAAGTGTGCGTTATCAAAAAGAGGTGTGGGGACTGATCCGTTTTGCCGACGATGCGGGATGGAAATTGAGACGGATGTGCACGCGCTTAGAGATTGCTCCTGGGCAGGCTTTGTGTGGGAAGCAGGGCCGCTATGCTTAAATACTCGGGATTATGCAGGACATGGCTCTTTGGTGGACTGGATCAGCTGGGCGATGGACAAAATTGGAGGGGACTCACATGGTATCTTTGTCATGACACTTGGGAACATATGGTACGCGAGGAATCTGATCACATCCCAACATAAAGACCTAGAGCCGCAGAGGTGCATCGAAATGGCTTGCAGGGGTTTGGAAGAGTATAAAAATGCCACAATTGCTCATGTAGCAACAAACAGAGCCAGAAGCAGCGCAGACTCATGGGAACCACCTGTTACTTCAAAGTACAAAGTGAACACGGACGCCTCAATCGTACATTGACAGGGAACTAGGCTGGGGACCGTTATCAGGGACGACCGAGGGCGAGCAACTCATTTCTCGTCCAGGCGTACAACGGAAGAGATGGATGTAGAGGTGGCCGAAGCAATAGCGTTTAGGGACGGGGTGGTTTTAGCCTTGCAAGCTGGTATACAAAATGTGGTGTTAGAGATGGATAGCCTGCAACTCTTAAGATTCGACGGACCTCTCATACTTTGGAAATATCATAGATGATATTCGAATTATTCTCCCTCGTTTTCGATCCTTTTCATTTAATTGGGTTAAACGGTCATATAATCTTGTAGCGCATCATTTGGCGCGTTTTGCTTTTAATTTAAATTCTCCGGAGACTGTTAGAGGGGGCTTTCCTCAGTACATTGAAGACTTGATTAGAGAGGAAGCCCCCCTGATGATTTCTTAATGAATTAGCTGTTATTCTCAAAAAAAAAAAACCAAAATAAAAAATTGTCGTGGGCAGTTGAACCTAAATACTTAAAAGATATTTCTTCGATGACCAATCAATACCGTTTTCGACAAAAAAAACAAAAAAGAATATAATTTTACACGAAGGATTGAATAACCCATATCCTATTTCCGAAAAAGAAAAAAACATAATTGTTATTAGCATCCGTGTGGGTTCAATTCGGGAGAGATCGTTATTAGTAGATTTGGGGTCGAACATAATTGTTTCTTTTACCTGGGAGGATCTGGTTGTACGTCAATGCCAGACCCGTCGACACTGGCCAGCCGTGCACATCCCGCGGTTTACCTTGGCGGCAATAATGAGAAATGGAAATGTTGTTGTCGCCGAGATAGTCGGGCGTAAGCGCAGTTCTGCTCGAGCTTAAAAAAAAAAAAAAAAATATATAAATATACTTTCCACAGACCCAATTTAAGAATCCCACTTTCATAATGCTTTCCGCGTGGACTCCGAATCGACCTTTAGACAACTTTTCTTTGCTATATAAAATGCATTTCTCCAAACTTAACCGACGCGCTTAAGCAAACCAGCAATCAAAGACGCTTCTCTCTTTCCTCTTGACTTCTACCGATCAATTGTTTAATTCGAATCGCTGATTCTGAAGCATCTCTTCTTCCATTTCTCAGGTATTGCTTTGATTGTTTATTTCAATCTCGATTTTTTCTTTATTTTGGAAATTATGGGGTGGGTAGAGTTTGGACTTTGGAGGTTAGAACTAGCTTTTTTATGTGAAGTCGTGGTTGATTATGTTGTGAGGTCTGATTGTTTTATTTTTGTCTTTGGAGTAGGATTAATATTATTTGAAGCAGGAAATCGTGATTGAATTAGAAGTTTGATCTGACCGAATCAAAGATGTTTGCTCGGCTTTTAGGCAAACCTAAGCAGGAGACGAATGCTCTCATCACCCTTGACAAATTAAACGAGGTATGTTGCAGTGATTTTTGAGATTTTTCTTGAATGAATTAAGCTTTTATTGCATGGATTTTTCGGTTTTTACCATAAAATGGTGGATATCCTTTTCTTTTATTTCCTTGGGCTTAATTTTTTTGGGTTGTTTTTATTATGAAATGTGATTTTTTTTCAGAGACGAATCATTTAGTTCGAGTGCGGTTAGGATTAGGTTTTCATGTGACAAAATGGTGGTTGCTCGTTAACGAAAATGGAAGGTGAACCACTTGATTACTGGTTTGAGGTTGAATTGGGAGGTTTGTTTTGATGGCAGTTGATAGATCTTCGAGACCTGGTTACTAATTTATTCTGGACTTAGTTCAATAGGGTTTTCAGAACTATCTTAAATGATGGTGGATCTGGTAATTTGCTGCAGGCTTTGATCTTTTGAAAGAGACTAAAGTGGCTTGTATACGATTTTGTTGGCTATTGCAACAAACTTTTGACAAAATGTTGTGACTGGTGGGTGGTAAAACTTATTAAGTTCTAATTGAGCTTCTCCCTGTGGCACAAGAATAGGTTGCACGTGCGCCACTTTTATTGGGGGAAATATGTGACTCAAGTTACCGTTCTCGTATAACAAACCTAACGGGGTCACATAACATTGATTCTAGAATTCAAAAAACAAAAACATGAATTTGGTTTAAGAAATTAAAAATATTTACTGGATTTCCGTTGATGATACTAATATGATGCCACTATTAAGATCTCTAAATGTCACAACTTACACGAATTAATGGAATTTCACATAAAGAATGACAGCAGCATAAAATGAATAAAGGTGGATTTGTTTTCATGTGGTTACGTGCACGACACAAAATCTGTAACAAACCACATATTAATTCCACATATCCTGTTTCAATGCAGCCACTGTATGCCCATTGTAAATATTACATTTCAGATAAGTCCTATTTGGTCTGGAAAGTCAAAGTGTCGCAACATTACGTTGTGCCACTTTTTTTTGAATTAAATATTTAGGCGCAAAATATTTAGGCGCAAAACTTGTTTGTGCCACATGGAGAATCTCAATTTGATTTTGCGCTTCTCCTTGATAAATTGGACATCGCATCAGTCACAACGTTTTGTTAAGAGTTTGTGTATGCCACAAACTGTTAGAAAAGTTGATTTCGTTCACCTCATGTTTCTGATTGCCTGACTTTTGATATTATAATCTTTGAAACATTAGAATAGATGCCCATTGGTGATCCTGTTGACTGTTTTAAAAATTGTAGTTTTTAATCCGTCTCACATCTGCTGGATGGGTTGTGTTTCTCAGAATGGGGTGGTGTCTTTCAACCTACCACCATTTTTTAGAGCCCTAAACCTTAGTATTTTAGTATTCCGTTTTTTGTGTTCAAGATAATCTATTCGGCAGATATTACGTTTCAAAAAATTCAGTAATTCACACATGACATGCCAAAATGAAGCAGATGTTAATTTTCTCCCAGTGCTTTCCCATGGAGAGCAATATAAGGAGCATAGAGCTAGTGACAGAACATTATTTAGTGCTCCACATCATTCTTTAGCAACTGGAACTTAAATTGTAAACATATATTTGTTGTATGCTTCATGTTTTTCAGAGTTTTCAAGTTAGATTGGTGTTTACACGTATCATTATTGTACATTACAAAGATGGATTCACCTTAACTGATTTCTTCAGTGTGTATAGACTATAGATGTTTGATTGAAAAATACTTATTTCCCTTGTCTAGACTCTTGAGATGCTTGAGAAGAAGGAAGGCGTGCTTCAAAAGAAAGCATCTGCTGAGGTGGAGAAAGCCAAAGCATATACAAAAGCAAAGAACAAGAGAGGTACGATCGTAGCTTCCTTTCAGGATTCCTCTCCTCCCTGAAATTTTGGCCTTGTATGGATGTATTTCCAAGTGCTATTTTCCACTTTTCAACTATTCCGGAAAATGGGTTTATGTTCTTTTAGGGAAGTTTCTAGTGGAAATGGAGTTATTCTCAATTCTCACACGAAAGTCAATAAAGTTTGAAAATTCATTTTCCAACACTGGAAACTAGAAATTGGACTTGGAAATACATCCATACAAGGCCTTTTATTTTCTTTCTTCTTTTCTTGTTCATTCTGAAAAATGGTTTCCTTTTTAGCTTTTGTAACAGTCGTTTTGATACTATTGGTTTTCAGCTGGTGACCTGAAGCTACTTATAGAAAAAAGTTTGATTGGCACAAACATCTGGTTTATCCACATTCTGTCGTCAACCTTACTGATTCCATACTTGGACTTTAATTTTTTGGGTTCATTTGGACAGCATAGAATATCTGAATGTTATTTGCAGCCACCACGTAAAACTTCGATTTGCACGTACGTTTATATTTTATCTGATTGTTTTTGCTGGTGAATACAGTCGATTCCTTGCATTTCATGTTTCATCTGTTCTATGATTTTAGCTTCCAATAGTTATTCGAGTTTCGTGCTTTTTGATAAGAATGTCTACACCAGCTTGTTGAGGTTGCTTTATGACAACATTCCACATTTGAACAGTGCTTTGGAGTTCGTTTTCCTGTCTGCCTCCCTCCCTCTGCTGACTTTGCTTAAATCAAATAAATTACTCACCCCAATTTGCCTTATTTCATTTGTTACATATGGCTTCCGAGTTTTTTGTTTTTGCACTTTCTTGATTAGTTGGACTCGGAAAGTTCGGGAAATTGCTTAGTCTTAATTAAGAATGGTGTGGAATGTAATTTTCTTGTATTTTCTCATTGGTCCATTGATGAAGTATAATAATTCCTGTGACATTGTGGCACTGACTTATGCTAGAAAACATTATCATGCAGCGGCTATACAGTGTTTGAAGAGGAAAAAACTCTATGAGGAACAGATTGGGCAGCTTGCGAATTTCCAACTGCGCATCCACGATCAGGTCCATTTTGTGCATTATTTTTTACTGTCCTGAACGGATAACATGCCTGCTCAAGTGCTCATGTAATTTCTCATCCGTGTAGATGATATTGCTAGAAGGTGCAAAAGCTACTACTGAAACTGTGGATGCCTTGAGAAGTGGAGCAGCTGCAATGAAAGCAATGCAGAAAGCTGTGTAAGTAGATGGAGAAAACTATGTAGAATATCTAGTGCTTTTAAAACTTCTGTTAAAATCTTAACTTTATTTGCCTCTTGTCCCATCCTGGAGAAATTGTATTGTAAAAAGGGATAATTACAAAAGACCCCTTGAGGATTGGACTAATTGCAAAAAACCCAGAGATGCTTCAAAATTACAAAAAGTCCCCTCATGTTTGATTTTGTCTTAAATTTAAAGGAGTAACTGTTATTTCTAGAAATATAAGGAGGTTTTTGAAATGTTTTTTTTGCTTATGAAAGAGGGAAATGTAAGATGGAATCGAACCTCAAGGGGTTTTCTGCAAATTCAAAAAACTCTGGGTTTTCCGTAATTAGCCCGAACCTCAGGTTATATATTTTTTTTTGGTAAGTATCCCTTATAAAAATTGTTCTGATGGTAGGTGCAGTGTTAAAGACTTGTGATGCAACTTATAACTCAATTTCAAATGGCTACTTCTGAACAGGAATATTGATGATGTGGACAAGACAATGGATGATATTAACGAACAAACAGAGAACATGAAGCAGATACAGGAAGCACTGGCGACACCTATTGGTGCAGCAGCTGACTTTGATGAGGTTTTTGGCTTCTCTCTTTGGAGCCTCATTCACATCTACGTTGAATATTATTTTGTTGATGCGTCTGGCTACTTTTGGGTGGTGCAGGATGAATTGGAGGCTGAGCTTGAAGAATTGGAGGGTGCAGAGTTGGAGGAACAACTCCTTCAGCCTGCAACCACTGCCCCTTCTGCTCCTATGAAGGTTCCAACTGGCAGAGTTCCTACTCGCCCAGCTCCTCAGAAACGGACAGAGGAGGAAGACGAACTTGCTGCTTTGCAAGCAGAAATGGCGCTTTAAGTAGTCCATTTCCTTTGGTGCACTGGTAACTTAGTCTAATGTTTTTTTCTATGTTCAATTTTTTTAGGGATAATTACAAAAAGCCCTGAGGTTCGGGCTAATTACAAAAAAACTCAATGATTTTTGAAAATTACAAAAACCCCATTGAGGTTTGATTTCGTCTCACATTTTCCCCTTTAGAAGTGAAAAACATTTCAAAAACCCCCTTGACATCTATAAAAATATTACATTTAACCTCTTAAATTTAAGACAAAATCAAACTTGAGGGATGTTTTTGTAATTTTGAAACATCTCTGGTTTTCTTTTTTTTTTGTAATTAGCCCAAACCTTAGAGGGTGTTTTTGTAATTATCCCTTTTTTTTTTAAATAACTGGGATATGTTAGTCTAGCAGGCGATTTACCACTCTACTGAGACATCAAATGACACCATTAGGATTTTGGGATTGGCTGGAATTTCTAGCTCCAATTTTATCTAGTGTATATTATTGGGTTAATAACAAAAAATATTCTGGGGTTTAGCCTAATTACAAAAAATTCCAGTTATCTTTTAATATTACAAATACCACCATGTTGAGGATGCAATTTGTAAAAGAGAAACACATCAAGGGGGTATTTGTAATTTTGAGAGATAACTGATTTTTTTTGTAATTAGGCTAAACCTCAGGGGTAGCTTTTGTAATCATCCCTATATTATCTTTGCCATGTTATGATGTTATCAAGTTTTTACTGATGGAATCACCAGTGCCCACTAAATATTGTTAAGGATAATTTCAAAAGCTACCCCTGAATTTAACCTAATTACATAAAAACTCAGCTATATTGTAGAATTACAAAAACAAACACCCCCGTTGAGGTTTGTATTTGTTTTACAAATAACCTCGTTGGATTGGACTTTTGGCGCAATTTGTAAAACAAGAAATCTTAGTCAAGGGGAAACTTGTAGTTTTGAAAGATAACTGTGACTTTTTTGTAATTAAGCTACACCTCAAGAGTATTCATTTGTAATTATCTCTATTGTTTTAACATGTTGGTGCATAGAGTTTAATCATTGTGATGTCTCAATTTTTTGCAGTTGGTATGGGAGGAGATTGTCTAACGGAGCTGCCTTCACACATGAGAGTGCTGGTTCCACAGGCTGTGTACATAAACGCGTGCTAGAAACAGTTTAGTTTCTGTTGGGCGTTGTAATCTAAAAGCCATGTCTATAATTTTAAGTATGATCATTTGTTATATACTGCATGACCAGAGTGAACAATTGATATTGTTCACCTCCCACTTGTAATACGGGGCCGTGTTGGCCAAAACTCATAATCCATGTCTTAAATTACCATAAAGCATAGTAACAAATCTCGGATTCAGGAATAATTCATTAGCCCTTAAAATTTGTATCTCGGGTATTATTCGGGATAGTTCGTGAATAATTCGACAAAATCTCGGTTATACGACAAAATTAAATGCAGATAATACGCGATGCAATTAATTCGGGAATATATCGATATAAATATTTAATAATTCTATAGAAAATTATACATTTTAGTAGGAAGGTTCTCAATAAATTATTTGTACAAGTTATATTATTTAGTAAAAGTGTATTTAAAATTAGAAAATAAATTAAAATAGTATATTTTTGTTAAAATGGGAAAAATTGGGAATAAATCGCTTTATTAACGAAAATGTTCGGGAGATTTTGTCACAATATTATTTTTAAAAGATATATATGGGATTTTAACGTCGTATGAAAATATCGTATTTTATTCGAGTATTTTTAAAAAATTCAGAGAATTTTGTTACTATGCCATAAAGTACGAGGCCTTTCTCGTTTATAGACTCAAAATCCGCTTTTAATGGGGTGGGTTTGGGTTGGGTAATTTAACAAAATATAGCACTTGTGAAATATTGTGGCCATTTTACGGTGGATTTGAGGTTTGTTAACGGATTAAGTCTAGGCGCTATTAGAAATAGCGCCCAATTACCAGCGCTAATTCTAATAGCGCCCAAACTTTTTTTTTTTTTTTTACTTGGGCGCTAGCTTCACTAGCGCCCACCCTCTTTTTTTTTTTTTTTAAATTTAATAATTTATTTATTTATTAATTTATAAAACAAAAAGATTAAATTTATTCGATTAATTAAATCCGATCAGTTTGAATCGATACGATACATAAAATAATCATTACAAGTCGAGATTAATCCCAAACCCTATGTCCCCCGGTGCCACACCTAGGCGCTATCCTCTGCCTAGTACTCCTACGCCTACCATCATTCCCCTGAATCTCCTGTGGTGGCGGATCATCATCATTTTGATCATTTCTTGTATGATGACTAGATGCAGCTGAAGATGTCGACTCTCCTGTCAAATCCTGATACCCACTGAGTGTAGGTGGAAATGAAACAGGTGATATATTGAAATGTGGACGATTGGATGTGGACGGATCATGACTCCCATGTGGAACTCCCATAGCACCAAAATGTGTCTGTAATAGAGATGTAAATGATGTCCACTCTGGTGTGTTATAACATAATAACCAGGGGGTAGATGTAGATGGATGTAGATGGATATATATAATGAAAATTGATCAATAAAAAAGAACTTATGTGTTTTTTTGTGAATTTATAATTTTTAAGAATTTCATAAAATTCATACCATGGTGCATCGTGGGTGTATAAGTAGAAGGTCCCACTATATCAACATGGGGTACCGATGGAGGAACATCACGAGATGTGGAAGCACCGTCTGTAAATGGCCATGGCTTCTTTGTTGTCGTCATTGCCGTGTGTGTGCTACGACCCGTATGGGCTCTCGGGGCTGTCTCGGCAGGTATATCACCTGCTGGTGGACCCGTGTGATATGGTGGCCTGTGTAGCATCCGCTCAATATCATCGCTAACTTCTACAGCAACACGTTGTAAACGTGCATATGACTCAACGTCCTCGAATGATGATTCAGCTAAACTAAGCCTAAGTTGTTCCATCCACGAGAACTGAAAAAAACAAATAACATGTTTATTTATTTGTCTATTGTTGCTTATAATTCACTTTGAAAAATCAAGTCGAGAAACAATAAATATACCATAGCATCACGTCTTCTTGTGTGTGTCGATGGTCGAAATCGGGTTGTTGAGGCAAGTGACCAGGTGTTATCAATCGTCGTGTAATCTTTCCATACCAATGCATATATCCATCGACCATAGTAACACCTCCAACAATTGGTTGAACGTCGAGTATCGATGTATGTCTCATATTCCATAACTCGACCCAAGACCGATGACGATATCCCCAATCAGGGGTTTCCTGACTTCTAAGATTAATTTCATGTAGGTCCATATGCGTATGGTGTATATGTTGTGGAATACCCTGTATACAACCAAATTGCCTAAGCACTCGATCGGGATGATATATCTCGACAATCGCATAATTAATAAGTGGACATCGTGATAGCCAATGTATAGTCAAGCAACGAGGTCCAAGATCGTTGATATCCGGGGTCATTAGATCATAGGGCTCCCAAAAAAAGCTGCCAAAAACACTCATTAATTAAAATATATATATATTTATATATTTATTTATAGTAATGAATAATGTAAAGGGTTTTACCTCATCGGGTAATAGTCGGTCAAGCATATCTCTATATACCCGTATAGAATGCCTAACTGTGCGAGTGTAGCTGTGATGATGTATCCACCTAGCCCCATACGGTGGTAGCCCTAATCCTCTACCATCAATACCTATAAGTGGACCTTGTACAATCATCGAAGTAATATTCGCGGGCACTATATTTGTCCTTCACATTTTGCTGAACATACTTGATATCATACGCCGGATCACACTGTACCATCCCCATAAGATCTTTAGCGATAATATTTTTACACAAGTTTCTATGATCTTTGGAGACGGTGTTCATAACACAACTATGGGGAGGTCCCAACTTGGTAATTTGCCACATTGAATGTCTTTTCACAAAACACGACCGCAACCGCCAATTGCATTGTTGCGATGATAAGCTCGTTTCAATAACTCCGGATTGATTATGCTTACAAACAACTTTCCACAATGTCGGCGTAGACTCCACAACCCTATACTCACGTCTGCCATGACGCACAGAATAATCCTTAACTGCAGATTGCACATGTTTTTTTATCTACGAAAACCATACCCTTTTTCAACTCATGTCTCTCGATTCATAATACAAAAGTACTTAACGAGCCATCAACAAGATCACCGAAAATATCTTGAATCCCGACTCAAAAAAAGAGGATCTTGATAAATTAGGATGAGGAGGAACTACCAAAGGAACATGTCGTTGGGCATGATGCTCCTCTTCATGTACATCATTATGCTCAATATGATCATCACTATCATTATTATCATCACCATGCTCGCTATTATCATTAGGTTCCGAGGGTCCCATTTTATCGCCAAGAAAATAATCACCCCTAATTGTAGGTCGCTTCTCAACATGCATATTCAATCCATCCAAATTCCCCTGATTAGGTATACAAGCACTACCCAAACCCATGTTTGTCATTCCTTGAGTAACAGATGGTAATTCTGAGTCACCAATAATGTAAGATGCATACTGGTAAAACTCATTTTCCAATGGAATTGGTGGTGGTGCGGTATGAGATATAATTTCGGATTCAACAAATAGATCAACAAACCTTAAACCAGTTATCAGATCCGAAAAAATCTAAGTTCTCGATCCTTTTTAATTGGAACAACTCGTGAATTATCATTCTCAAAATATTTAGCAGAAACTGTCAACTTATGTCGATTCTGATCCAAATCCGTAATTTCATACAAAAGTCCTAATAAATTTGATAGGTCGATACTACGATCAATATGTGTTGCTCCAACAACTTCTCCTCCATAGTGCACAAATACTCCAATTTTGTCTGACATATCTTCAAAAATTAAACATAATTGTTATTTTTACTAATAATTAATGAATTGATAATTAATTATTTTATTATTTATACTAAAAAATTAAAAAATACCAACTATAGAATCTACAAACCTAAAAAAACATCTACAAAAAGTTATCTAAAAGCAAACTAAATTATATTAATATATCATTTTACTAACTTTTTTAAAAATACCTATCTACCATATTATTCAACGATATCTTCTAATAATTTGTAAAAATGTGTAAATATAACAACTACAATAAGTTCAATTAAAATTACATTAATCTATCATTTTACTAACAATATTTTAAAAATACATACCTACCATATACACAATTACATACCAACAAACAATATAATATCAACAACTACATACCAACAAACAATATAATATCAATAACTTTAACAATTAACAAATAAATTACAAATATTAAAAAATATTCAATATGTGTAAAAAATTACTTGAAATTCGAAAATTGGTCGGAAATCACGCCGGAAAACCGTCTGCGCCGCCGTTCGCCGCCGCCCGCTGCCGCCTGCCGTCCGCTACCGCCGTGAGTTTAGTGGAATGGGGAGTGTTTTGTGTATTGTGTGAAGGGGAGATGTGAAGGCTGTTAGGGATTGTGGGTTATTTTATAGAGGGATTGTAAATTTCGAGAAAAAAAAAGCGGGGCCAGGCGCTAGTCAAAATAGCACCCGACAGTGTGGCAGCCTTTGTCAGTGGGCGCTAGTCAAACTAGCGCCCAACCCTTGAAATTATAAAAAAAAAATTAAAACCTGGCGCTATTTCTAATAGCGCCTGACCAATTGGCGCTATTTTCAATAGCGCCAGTACCTATATTCTTAACACGGCCAAAAAACACTATACTTGAGTAACAAATACTTACAAATACCACAAACAGTTAAATTACCCGTTTGGGTTTGACATACCCTTTTTCATGGTCATTTAGAATGATCTCTTGCAACGGATTTGCAGAAAATCTTATTTAGTGACATAATACAACAAAAATATAACATGAATTAGGTAAATTATAAAAACTATCCTTGAGGTTTTGCCCAATTAAGAACAATCAATTATCTTATGAGGTTGGAAACCTCTTGAGGTATTACAAATGCTCTTGAGGTTTGTGTTTTTTCTACAAATACTCTTCTATATAGTAATGTAGGTGCAAATTTGCACAATAGAAACAAATATCATTGAATTATTTGTATTTTTGAATAATAACTTATATATATATTGTAATAAGAATGAATTTTAATGTAGTTTTTGTAACTTATCCTGAAAAATAAATAGAACCAAGCTAAAACTCTTGCTGATAATGGGCACGAACAGTCAAAATAATCTCAACCATTTGCCGATGACTAATAGCATCTCCAATAATTTGCATCTGCACTAAAAATGATTCCTTATTTTTTTCATTTTATATTGATTTTTATTATTTTATAATTGATAAACATATTACATATGTAATTTTTTTGATATAATATTCATTGAATTTTAAAATTTCAAAATTAATCAAATCAAAAAAATGTAAAATTTGATGAAATTAATGCAAAACTAAAATGATTATTCATAATAACACAAAAACATAATTAAAATATTGTCTCTGATTTTATTTATATTTTCAATAATTTTATATTTAGTTATTTTATGTAATTTTTATCATTTTTGTAATTTCATATTTCAGTATTTTATAATGTAATTTTGTGTAAGCTTTATGATTTTTTGCATAGTATTTTAAATCCCATATTACTTTTAGATTTATATATTATTAAATTATACATAATGTCATTTTAAAAAATTATCAAATATAATTGAATTAATTTTAATATTATTTTCTATCACATTAAGTAAAATAAAAAATTAATTAAAATATTTAAAATTAATAAAAATATATTTAACAAATTAAATAAAGGGATGAGGTGAAAATAGTGCAACACCAGAAATGACGTGCACTATAGAAAAGCTAAAATAGCGCCACTATGCTTCTCTACAGGAGTGAAGGATTATTATCAAGGTAGATGCAACATAAGTCTTTCCACCTATGATTAGTAGCATCTGATAAACTATAAATTATATATTGTAAAGACCGAGATAAGTTTATGAAATTAGTCGATGATGCTTTTTGGGGCGATTACTCCAAGTCAAGGTTTTTGATAAAGTTAAAGTCTTCTTCATCCAGAACTGGAAATCTTCTGCGGTGGAAACTTGCCTGCAACACCAGCAAATGTTAGACGGGCCCTGGGGTTATCCTAGGGAGGACCCTCCGATGCTTATGTCAGCACGGTGAATAAGAGAAAATCAAGGGCAGTAAAAAAAGTACTGAATGTGAATTATGCGAATTGACTTACAAATGAGATGTAGAGACCTTTATATACCTTGGTAGCGGGTCTTACAGGCCACGTAGGAGAAAACATCGCGTGGGCCGGGTAATTTTATCGTAGCATAATAATTAATGAATAATATTAGGTAATTAAGGGGATTAAATAAATTCATAAATTGAATAATAATAATAATAATAATAATAATAATAATAATAATAATAATAATAATAAGATATTTTTGCCCACAACATAAGCCCCGGCTAAGCATGGGCGATAGAACTAGAATAGTATCGTGCTTGGCTTGTCTTATTCTTTATCTTGTCTTGTCTTGAGATTTCTTGGTCATTCGTACACAAGGACAAGCTTGGGAAGAGTGCTTTGACCATATCTTCAAAAGGTTAAAATTCTCTCTACTTTTCTCAATCTTGAATTTTCTTACTTAGTAGAACACTTAGTGAATTTTTTTGAGAGTTGAGAAAGATGTCCATGGAGAGTTGGAGTGAAGAGTAGAAGGAGTCAAGTGGTGAGAAAAGGGAGAGCTCCCCAGGAACCGAGAGAGGGCGCCCTCCGAGCGCCCTTCAAGGGCGCAACGACCCCTGGTGCGTTCTTTATCGCATGTGTCACTATCTTTTCCGAAGGTTTCTTATCTTTCGAGTTGGGTTTTTGTAGGTCCCAAGGGGTGTCAGTTAAATCTAGAAGGGGGGGGGATGTTGAATAGACTTAACCAATTTTTCTATTTAAAACAAATCAGAGTTTATCACAAGAAAACAACTAAGTCTCTTGAGAGACAGGCAGACAGATGAGTCAAACTTCAGTAGGAGAGTTTGTTAGATAAATGTTTTTATCAAGATTTTGATGATTTTGTTTAAATGAGTTTTTACACCAAAATAATGTTTATAAATGTTGTCCAAATATTCCCAAATGTTATAAAATATTTTTACTAATTTTTGGAGTATTTTTTGAAGTTTATTTTTGACAAAAAATTGGACAACACTTTTGTTTTGAGGCCAACCGGTTCGCCCTATAAGGCATCCCGTACATGGAAATGATTTTTGAAACAGAAACGAGAAGTTTGAAAAAGTCCAGGAGGTCGACCAGTCGAGCAAATGGTCGACCGGCACCTGAAAGTATTAAAACTGAGAACAGAGAAGTCTGGGCGTGAAAAATGAGGGAGGGAGACCGGTCCCCATGAGGGCCGACCGGTCGACCCCTAGGGCGACCGGTCGCATCCCCCTCGGACCGTTCGGCCCCCTCCATCCTGTGTCTGAATCGCACTATCTTCTTTTCAACGTTCGAATTTTATACATAGCGACTGGTCGCGCTGTGTTATTTTTGACAGCAGAATAATACCGTTGGACATCCATATCAGCAAGATTTACTTTATCATTTTTGTACAATATTTCTACATCTTGTGATCTTCTTTTTGTAAACAAAAGTGAAGAAGGAGGAGCCTATGTTTGTGAAGACTCTCCTATAAATAAAAGAGATTTTGAAGACACAAGACAATAACAACACAAGCAAACACACAACAAGAAATCTGCAAATTTCTTTAAGCTTTCACATTCAACATTCTTGTTGTATTTATAGCCTAAGTATTTCACTTTCACATCTTGAGGTCTAGGCTTGATTCTTGATTACACTTGCACTTCAAAGTTGTATACTTCTTTATCGAGTTGTAATCTTGAATTTGTGTTCGTCATTCAACACAAGATATCCTTGTGAGTGTTCTTGTGGTAAGAACACACTTGGGTGATCTAGGTGTTAGGTGTTAGAAGATTGTGGTAATCTTCTTATTGAAGAGTTTGGTGCTCTTTTGAGGTGTTGAAGAATTTGATGTTCTTCAAGGTGGAAGATTGTGGTAATCTTCACAAGGTGCCGTGGAAGATTGTGGTAATCTTCAAGGGAGATTGTGGTAATCTCCAAAGAGGTGTTGTAAGGTGATGTTGTAATAATTTTGGTAATTATTAATAAAACCTTTTTTTCTTTTTGAAATCCATCCCTGGATATCTTTGGGGTGGTAGAGGATTAGGCCCTAGGTGGGTTGAACCTCTATAAATCGACGTGTGTTGTTTATTTCCCATACCTTCATTCTTGGCATTGCTTATTCATTCGAAAAAGAGGGCATAATTCGGAAAATCGGTATAATCTATTCATCCCCTCTAGATTATCGTAGCCACTTGGACTAACAGAGTTAACCACTCAATAGACTCTGAGAGAGCTGTCGATAGAGTAACTCAGTTGAGTGAAGTTAGCTTTTTATAAATTCAACTTTTCTTGTTTTTTAACAGGGTCTTTACAATCAATTTGGATAGCAAATATAAGCACAAATAAATAGATATGCATAAATTAAATATGCTTAAAGTAAGTGACACAAATATTTATAGTGGTTCAAGGATGGAGAATTCCTCTACTCCACTCTTCTCCTACTCCAGGAGGAATTTACTAATGCAACGTTAACTTTGTTACAAAAGTAGTACACAGTCCGAGCAAGCCTTGATCATACATCTGGCTTCACTTCTGGGACTCAGCTCTTCGCAAGGCAACTGCCTCACTACTTCGACTCTTCAAATAGTTCGGACTTGATCACATAACCCTTCGTCGAATTTGAACCTCACTGAACTTCCTTCACTTCGTGGAAGAACATACCTCTTTGTTCTTGAAAATAATTTTCGTCTTCAACTTCGAAGTATGACTTCCTTCCTTCACAGGGTTGTGTTGGATAAAGTCACTTCAAGATTAGGCCTGAGGATTTAGAATTTTTCTTGATAGAGAGTATTGCAAATGCTTGCTTGATTGCTCAATCTCTCTAGTGTGTAATGCATCTAAAAATTCCTCAGCCTTTTATAGTGAGAGTGAAATTTGTCCGTTGAAGAGATAGACAAATTCAAACTTCACTTCTTGTTTGTTGACCTGTCTTATTCTGCAGTTTTTGATATTGACCCAACCTTAGCATTAACTACCTGCAGGTGTTTGAAATGCACCAGAGTTCTGCAGGCGTTCTATTGGTCCGTGCTGCTTGCACTCTTTCAGCAAGACAATTTTTTAAGGTTGCAGGTCTGTTTTTTGCCAAAATGGGTAAGTCTTGGCTTTTCTTTGCAACAAACTTCTTCAGCTTTCTCTAAGTCCTTCAACTCTTTTACCCCTTAAGTTTAGCCTTCTCCTTGATTCTTGGATGTCTCTGCTATAAGTATTCAAAAAGACACAACTGATTTACTTGATTGAAGTTCTTCTTGCTACTCACCGTGAACTCACCGAATCTTCTCTGCAATTCTTCAACAAGTATTTTGCATCTTCAATTTGGCTTCTTGATAACTCAAATAATCTTCTAACTATTACAAAGTTAAAATACATACAGAAAATGGGGTGCCAACTTTCTAATCTAAGTTTTCTAAGCATCATCAAAATCTATACAATAAATTTCCTAACGATTTTAGATCATCATACTTGATCATTTCTGCCGGGTCCAAGTGTCACCCGCTCTATGTAGGGTTCCGTTGTTCTGTTTCCACCTTTCCTCGGGCTTTGATATTCCTCCATTGGCTCCGGAGTTGTGTTTTGTTGGCGGGGAGTTGTGGAGCTCCCGTTGGGTATAAGTTTGAGTGAAGAGATTTGTGAGGAGGAGTCCGAAAGGAAAGCCAGATGAGGCCCCTCATCCCAAGTATCAACATAGGCCTCTACCCGGAGTAGAGCGGTTGTTCCAGGAGAATTGGTGAGAAAAGTTACTTTCCGGAGTTTCGTGGGTTGAGGGAACGATTAGAGGTTCCCTTGGAGTTTCGCATGTTAGCCCCGGGCCGAAGGATAGTGTCACGCCCCAATTTCATATTCCAATAGAATCAAATCCAATGGAGTACAATATTGATAATTACACGCTAAATGTCGACAAGAGGTGTTATATAAAGTACAAACCACTAAAAACTATACATGCATTGGAAGTCCACAAATCTATACAATTTAAATAGAGTTGCAAGTAACCTGTTTTTACAAAATAAAATTTTTCAAAGGTTGATGAATAGGTTAGGTTCATCTTGATTGGAAGTCTCCTGCCGGTCTTGTTGATCTCAAAATGTCCAGTTTCTGAAAAGTTTTACAAAAGTCGCGGGGGGAGCAAAACGAGCCTACTGGGTTGGGGTAGGAGAATGCAATAGTTATTTAATTCAAAACAAAAAGAGTTTCTTTTTGCCTAATCAATGTATTTAGTGTGCTAAAAAGATATTTATGATAAAGGTACACAAAAGATTCATTTATCAAAATGATCAATCAGTTTTAACGCTAGCAATAAAGAACATTATACCACGGTTAATCGGGTACCATAAATATTTTGTTTTCACACGGATAATGGATATCTCAATATTGAAGTAAAGGTTTTGATTTTCAAATAGATATATCTCAATTTTTAAAAACATACAGCTAGTCAGTCAATCAGTCAGTCAGTCCCGAAACAGTAAACGTAGGGTCAGTATTGATCAGACACAAAACCTGTTCGTTCTTCTTATAACTCCTAAATAGTATTTGGCTGAAGCCCAGTCACCTTATCCCTCCCAGTTGGCTCAACGCCTCTTTAGCTATGGGCTTTTTATCCAGAGATCATCATATTTTGGAATATCCCATTCTACGACCCGAATTCCGCCGCCATCTCTGGTCCAACCAGAAAGTAGGAATAGGCACATGGGTAGTTAAACATTGACCATAGGCAACCTGTTCGATCCAATGTCTAACCTACCCACACCACAATAGACTCAAGCAATCAATATTTTATCAAAATGACATTTATTTGCCCAAAGGCCAAGCGAGACGATTCTGAAGAGTTATAATGCAAACGAAAATGTACATTAAAACTGAATGATACAATTTATGTTTTCCTTAACAAAAGAAAAACATTTATAGAACAATCTTCTATCGTGAGATTAGCGTATACCATGAAATTACGAGACAATTTAATGTCATAAAGTTAATGAAATAGCTAATACCATGAAATTGATGAAATTATAAGTCAACCTAATTTCTTTAGGAAAATGATATTTTACCCACTTTTAGTTCGAGATCTTTGTTTGAGCGGGGGCAATCAAAACACTAATCCTTCGCTAGATTTGACTCGATAATGACTCCTAGCGATGACTCATGACCGCAATATACTATGAGGTCGTGATGGTGTTGAAGTAAATTGGAGATGGAAATAGAGAGTATATAAGAAATATGAAAGAAGACAAAATTTTACTTGAGTTAAATGAATTGAAAAACAACAATAACATTCTATTTATAGTTTTAAAAAATATTATGGTTGCACAAGCACCAATAAGCAATATAAACAGAAAATCAATTTAATCGATGACGTGGCCGCCGCACAATCGCTACAAAAAAGTTTGCTATAAATCAAAAGATCTTTGAAGGTAGATTAGTTAGTTTCTTTGCACAATCGCCGCAAATCAAAAGATCTTTGAAGCAGTTTCAAGTTAGTTCTTTTTGCACAATTTCTTTGCAAAATTTAATAAGCGCATCGCCGCACAAACCGCTACAAAGTTGCTGCAAATCAAAAGTTCTTTGAAGCAGTCGTTCATTTACAGAATCTTTGCATAAATTAATAAGCGAATGTTCTTTGCACAATCGCTACTAAAATTAATAAGCAGGCTGGTGAACAAAAATACTATTTTTAATATGTGGCTAAGTGTCTACTAAATAAATTTGAGCTTCTTATGAAATAAGGACCACTTAACCTGAAATTAATTTAACATGTTCTTAATTAGTAGACAATACCATAATTAATCATTGAGGAATGCAATTTCTAAAATCCCAATGTTCCATAATTTCTATTGTGACATTATTTTATAGCTATTCGCAAGTGGGGTGTCAACTGTCACACTCTCCCCTCCTTAAAAGAATTTGACCCCCAAATTTCTTCCTAAGATAGTTATGGAGACTTTCCTCATCTATACTTCTGTTTTCCAATGATACCGATGATTTAATCTTCTTCTTATTAGATATAATTGAAGAATTGATTCATAATTTTCTTCATCTTAGTTAACAAAGAAAGTCTATTTCTAAGTAATCACAACTAATCATTCTTTTCAGGCATATGACCCCACAAGCAGTCATAAACTTTTTTTTTTTTCTAAAATACATCGTAACCTTGTATTTTCCAATTAATCATAACTTAAGTATGTTAGAAAAATATTTTTATCATGATTTTGATGATTTTGTTCAAATGTGTTTTTACACCAAAACAATGTTCCTAAATGTTGTTCGTATACTCCCGATCGATTTAAAATGTTTTTACTATTTTTTTGGAGTATTTCTTGAAGTTTATTTTCGATAAAAATTGGACAACACTCCTGTCTCATGCTCGACCGGTCGCCCTATAGGGCAACCCATACCTATGTTGAATTTTGAAACAGAAAAATGGACGGAGGGAAAAATGAGGGGGGCAACCGGTCGACTCGGAGGTCGACCGGTATGGGCGACCGGTGCCTTGGAACTCACCTCGAAGAACATACTTATCTTTTCTAATTTTTAGCACCTCCAACCGGTCAACATAGGAATCGACCAGTCGGAACCCCGTCACGACGTCCCCCTGTGTATTTTTCGTGAAAATCACATTTCAAACTTATCTCTGCGCGACTGGTCGCACACCTCTTTTGTCAGCAAACTATCCGTTGCATTTTCAGACAACTTTTCCCTAATTTGTGGGATTTATTTCTAACAGCTATAATCTTGATTTTAAATGGTTTCTTTTGCAGAAAATCACTCCACAAGGAGGAGCCTATCTCTGGAAATCAAGCCAAGACCTCTCCTATAAATAGAGGCTTCATTCAAGCAACAAGACACAACACAACATACAAGCAAAGAGCATACTAGCAAACACATTATCATATCTTGTTGTATTAGCCTAAGTACTTTCACTTGCACACTCTTGAGGTCTAGGCTTTTGATTCTTGATTACACTTGCACTCAATATTTGTATTGTTATTATCGAGTTGTAATCTTGAATTTTGTCCATCATCCAAAACAAGATATCCTTGTTGTTGTTCTTGTGGTAAGAGCACACTTGGGTGATCTTAGGTGTTGAAGAGTGTGGTACTCTTCATAGGTGTTGAAGGAAGATTGTGGTAATCTCCTTGAAGGTGTTGTAAGAGGATTGTGGTAATCCTCAAGGCGGTGTTGTATTAATTGTGGTAATTAATAAATTTTGTTTTTCTTTTTGAAATCCATCCCGGAGATACTAGGGTGGTAGTAGATTAGGCCCTAGGTGGGTTGAACTACCATAAATCATCGAGTGTTGTTTAATTTCCGCATTTATATTCTTGTAATTTACTTGTTCATTTGAATAAGAGGGCAAAATCTAAAAATCGGGATAATCTAATCACCCCCTCTCTAGATTATAGTAGCCACTTGGACTAACAAGTGGTATCAAAGCCAAACTCTTTGGCTAGCTCGTTCCAAGTAAAGAGGAAAGATCCATGGCTACGAATGAAGCTTACCTCACCACCGGCGCCTCCACCAACAAGCCGCCACTATTCGACACCAACAACTACGCATTTTGGAAAGACCGTATGGAGTGCTTTCTACAAGGGTGCGGGTTCGACATTTGGAATGTGGTTATTGAAGGAGTTGCTCAACCAAACAAGAAATTGGAGGACGGCACCTCGGCTCCTAAACCTTTCAAGGAGTTCGATGAAAATGACAAGAAGGCTTTCTCTCTAAACGGTAAGGCCTTAAATATTTTGCATTGCTCTCTTACCGCCACCGAGTATAATCGCATAAGAGGCATTAGGTCGCCACATGAAGTTTGGGAAAAATTGGAGACAATATATGAAGGGACAAAGAAAGTCAAACAAGCAAGAAAAACCATGCTTGTTAAAGACTTTGAAAATTTCTATATGCACGATGGTGAAAGCATATAAAAAATGGTGGAAAGGCTTGACAACATTGTCAATCCTCTTGTGGCCCACGGTAAAGTCATCTCCGAAGAAGACAAGGTGACTAAGGTATTGAATGCACTTCCCGGCTCATGGTCCGAAAAGATGACGACAATCACGGAAGCACAAAATTTTGAGACACTCAAGTTCGACGAACTCATCGGGAACCTCCTCATGTACGAAGTCTATCTAAAAGAGAGGAAAAATTCCAAACCATCCATCACTCAATTGGGTATGCAAAATATTCCTAAAGGTCTTGCATCTTCTTCTAATAATTCATACTATGATAATGATGAGGATGATGAGGAGACGGCCACACTTGTCCGAAAATTTGCAAAATTTGTGAATAAAAATAAGGCAAGAAAATCGGGAGACAACTCGTGTTTTAAATGCGGAAAATCCGGGCACTTCATAGCCGATTGCCCAAAACTCGAAGAGGAGGAACAAAAGAAGAAAAAGCCATTTCCGAAAAAGAAGGCTCTAAATGCGGATATCAAAACTTGGGATGAGCTAGTTGCAACATCCGACGAGGAAGGTGAAACCGAACATGGTCTTATGGCCATAGACGATGAAAATAATGAGGTACGCTCTAACTCCTCTACCTCCTCCTTAGTTGATGAATTACAATGTGATTTTGATGAATTGCAAATTGAATTTCAAAATTTGATTGTTAAATACAAGACTTTGAAAAAGGAGCATAAAGTGCTTAAAATTGAAAAGGAAAAATTATTTACTTCTTATGAATCTCTTGATAAAGCTCATGCTATTACTCTTACTAAAGTTCATGCTCTTGAAACTGAAAAACAATCGCTCACCAATGATCTTGAATGTTTAAAAAAGGATGTGCATCGTTTTAACATAAGTACGGACAAAGTTACAAAAATTTTAGATGCATAAAGAGGTGAGCATTCCAAATTAGGACTTGGCTATAAACCTTTTCAACCTATTTCTAAGAAAAATGACCAAGGTCCGACTTTTGTTCGTGCTAGTAGTGCTCATAATCTCATTTGTTTTTATTGTGGTAAAGTTGATCATTATGTTGCTCATTGTAAATTGAAGAACAACTTTAGCTATGTTTGGAGACCCAAAGGTCTCAAGACTAACCCCCATGGACCCCAAGATTATAGGGTACCTAAAAATGGTTCATATGTAGGTAATAGGGGCTATAACAACCATGGATGATTCAAAATGGCTCGTGGACAGCGGGTGTTCATGCCATATGACCGCAAAGAGAGAACGTTTTACCAACATCAAGCTCCAAGAAGAGGGTATGGTCATGTTCGGCAATGGTAAAGGAAGAATTCTTGGAAATGGAGAAATTAATAACTCTCTTTTCTCTCTTAGTAATGTTCTTTTAGTAGAAGGGCTTAAGTTTAATTTGATAAGTGTTAGCTAACTTTGTGATTCAAATTATATTGTTGTTTTCAATAAAGAAAAATGCCTTATTCTTAAAAATGATGAAATTATTTGTGAAGCAAATAGAAAAGGCAATCTTTACAAAATTTGTACAAGTGATTTGGTTAGTCAAAATATTTCTTTTCTTGTCGCCAATAATGATTTAACGAGTTTATGGCATAGGCAACTTGGACATGTTGGATACAAGAATTTGGAAAATATTTACAAAAACCAACATGTAAAAGGACTACCCAAATTGAATTTTGAAAATCTTGGCTTATGTGACACTTGTCAAAAGAACAAATTAGTTAAGAGTAGTTTTAAGCCCAAAAATGAAATTTCCACAACCAAGCCTCTACAACTTCTTCATTTAGATTTGTATGAGGATATTGGTACAGCTAGCCTAAGTGGAAAACATTATACTTTCATTATTGTCGATGATTTTTCTAGATATACTTGGGCTCTTTTTCTTGCTAATAAAAGCGATGCCGTTAATGAGTTTGTTAAGTTGTATAGACTTATTGAGAATGAAAAAGAAGATACTATTAAGTCTATTCGAAGTGATCGAGGTGGAGAATTTGATGGCGAATTTAGAGTCTTTTGTGAAACCAAGGGATATGCACATAATTTTTCGGCTCTAAGGACACCTCAACAAAATGGAGTAGCCGAGAGGAAGAATAGGACTCTTCAAGAGATGAGTCGGTCCATGCTTAATGAATTTTTACTTCCAAAATATTTTTGGGCCGAAGCCGTAAGTACCACTTGCTATGTCATTAATCGAGTTTATATTCGTCCTAAAATGGATAAAACTCCATATGAGCTTTGGAAAGGAAGAACTCCAAATATTAGTTATTTCAAAATATTTGGATGTAAGTGTTTTATTTTGAATACTAAAGATCAATTGGACAAACTTGATCCTAAGGCCGATGAAGGAATATTTATGGGGTATTCAACCAAGAGCAAAGCATATTGGGTTTACAATAAGACTAGTATGATTGTTGAAGAATCAATTCATGTAAAATTCAATAAAGCCTCGGGTGTTGAAAGGATACCCAATGATGATAGTGATGAAGAAGATGTTATTGAACCTATTGTTCAAAATGATGCTCAAAATGATCAACCTTCTACCTCAAGTGATCAACCATCCACTTCAAATATCCCTCAAGAAGACAAAGGTGATACCTCGGATCTTCCCGTGGCATTGAAGTTTAAAGGAGATCACCCAAAAGATCTTATTATTGGTGATCCCCTTGATAAAGTGATGACCCGAAGAAAATTTGCCGAGAAAGCTCTTATATCTCAAAAAGAGCCTAAAAATGCTAAGGAAGCTATTGAAGATGAGGATTGGTTTTTAGAAATGCAAGAGGAGTTGAATCAATTTGAAAGAAATGATGTATGGGAATTAGTACCTTGTCCTCCATCTCAAATAATTATTGGTACAAAATGGGTATTCCGGAACAAACTCGACGATCAAGGTAACATCGTCCGAAACAAGGCAAGGTTAGTAGCTCAAGGGTATTGTCAAGAAGAAGGTATTGATTATGATGAAACATTTGCACCCGTCACACGTTTAGAAGCTATTCGTATTTTACTTGCATATTCTTGTTTTAAAAATTTCAAACTTTACCAAATGAATGTTAAATCCGCCTTTTTAAATGGTTTTATTCAAGAAGAAGTCTATGTAAAACAACCTCCGGGGTTTGAAAATTTTTCTAGGCCTAATGATGTTTATAAACTTAAAAAGGCCTTGTATGGTTTAAAACAAGCACCCCGTGCATGGTATGATAGACTTAGCTCATTTCTTTTGCAAAATGATTTTACAAGAGGTAAATTTGATACTACTCTCTTTGTTTTTTAAAAAGGGCAAGATTTTTACTTGTGCAAATTTATGTTGATGATATCATTTTTGGTGCTACTAATGAATCCTTGTGCAAGAAATTTTCTAAGTTGATGCAAGGTGAATTTTAGATGAGCATGATGGGGGAGCTTAATTTCTTCCTTGGACTTCAAATTAAGCAATGCCAAGAAGGTATTTATATTTTGGAATCAAAATATACAAAAGAACTTTTGAAAAAGTTCGGCATTGAAGAAGGAAGATGCCGAACCGTCTCTACCCCAATGGCAACAAATGTTAAAATTGACAAAGATGAGAAAGACAAGTCCGTGGATGAATCAAAGTATCGAGGTATGATTGGTAGTTTACTTTATTTAACCGCAAGTAGACCGGACATTCTTCATGCCGTATGCCTATGTGCTCGTTTTCAAAGCAATCCCAAAGAATCTCATATGAGTGCCGTTAAAAGGATTTTTCGATATTTAAAAGGCACTATTCAATATGGTTTATTTTATCCAAAGAATGAAAAATTTTCTCTTAAAGGTTATAGTGATTCGGACTATGCGGGTAATATTGATGATCGTAAAAGTAATTCCGGATCATGTCAATTTTTGGCGATTGCCTAGTTTCTTAGTTTTCAAAGAAACAAAATTGTGTTTCACTTTCAACGGCCGAAGCCGAATATATTTCCGCAACTTTTTGTTGTACTCAGCTTCTTTAGATGAAACTAACCTTAGCGGATTACAAATATTCTTTTGAAAATGTTCCTAT
Source organism: Rehmannia glutinosa (assembly GCA_016081115.2). Classification (NCBI taxonomy): domain Eukaryota; kingdom Viridiplantae; phylum Streptophyta; class Magnoliopsida; order Lamiales; family Orobanchaceae; genus Rehmannia; species Rehmannia glutinosa. The sequence goes on along the minus strand of CM071931.1, from coordinate 53,626,263 downwards.
CTTTTGTGATAATATATCCGCTATAAATATTGCTCAAAACCCGGTTTATCATAACCGTACTAAACATATTGAGATTCGACATCATTTTCTAAGGGATTATGTTTCTAAACGAAAAATTGAGATATCTTTTGTACCATCTCAAGATCAATTGGCGGACATTTTTATGAACCTCTATATTCCGAGACTTTTTCATCAATACGAGCTTGGCTAGGCATAAAGCATATTGAATGAGGTATATGTTTGCATTTTGCATGTTTTTAAAACTTAGGGGCGAAAAATCGGATTTTTGGTTCAAACTTCGAATTTTGCAAAACAGAAAGAACTAGTGGACTGACTGGGCTGAGGCCGACCGGTCGGCCTAGACCTCGACCGATCGACCTCATCTCCGACCGGTCGCCCGTTGCAAATTTTTGGTTAAAATCCCCTCTGTTCTCAGACTTAGCCATTTTGGCTCATTTTGTCCATTTTTCGTCCCCTTCGCAAATTGCACATATATTTCACTTTAAATTTATTTTATTGCATTCATTTCATATCTTGGACTTCATTAGGCTCGATTATCATCATCATTGCTCATCTTTACCGATTAAATGGTAAGAATTCTACTCCCTTAGCTCAATTGGGTTGAACCCTTGAGATTTTGACTTATTTGCAATTTTCTTGATGCAAGTTTCATATGATTGTCATGAGCATATTAATTGTTCCTCATTGAATGTTGTTTGAACTGTTTTGGTGATAAAATTTTTGGCTTGATTCATTCACAAGGACTCTATACAACTTCTTCTATTTTTCACGCCCGCAAAGTGTTTGATGAAATGTCGCAAAGAAAATTTCAACGTTTACATGACTCTTATGCTTTCAAATGTCTTATATATTTATTGAGATCATGTCTTGCCAATCAAACGATCTTATGGATATCAAATGATCAATTTCTCCCTTTTCCATTTGGATTTTACGCCTCTATTCTTAAAACGGTTGATACCTCAACTCTTTGGCGCATTTTGATATACATGTATGATGTTTTTATCATCCTAACATTCTTTTGACGATTTCAAAGGGGAGAAACATGAAATTGGCTCATTGGCTCAAAGAAGCTAATAAAAGCTCGCGAAAAGAAGCTATAAGCCATGGCTTCTTAAAGCCATAAGTTGTGAAGTATACTTAGTCCATTGGATGTATTATGGACTTATTTGCAAGGATTATGAGTATTTTTGACAGGGGGAGCTTCTAAGCTCATGATGTTTATGTTTATCTTGTAATAGCTTATGCTTCTAGCTTATGTAATAATTCTTCTTGATGTGCTTGTTGATAGGGGGAGCTTTTGTAAAATGTTCTTGAAAATCTTAACTCCCTTTTAAACGGATAGTTACTCCTTGACCGGAAAATTGCTTTGTTTTCAAAATCGTCCTCTTGAAAATTGTTTTGGTTTGTAATCATCAAAAAAGGGGAGTTTGTTAGAAATATGTTTTTATCATTATTTTGATGATTTTGTTCAAATGTGTTTTTACACCAAAACAATGTTCCTAAATGTTGTCCGAATACTCCCGATTGATTTAAAATAATTTTACTATTTTTTTGGAGTATTTCTTGAAGTTTATTTTCGATAAAAATTGGACAACACTTCTATCTCATGATCGACTGGTCGCCCTATAGGGCAACCCGTACCTGTGTTGAGTTTTGAAACAGAAAAAGGGACGGAGGAAAAAAATGAGGGGGGCGACCTGTCGACCGGTATGGACGACCGGCCGGCCTCAGGGCGACCAGTGCCTTGGAACTCCCCTCAAAGAACAGACTTCTCTGTTTCTAATTTTTAGCACCTCCAACTGGTCAACATAGGAATCGAGCGGTCGGACCCCCCGTCGACTGGTCCCCCTGTGTATTTTTCGTGAAAATCACATTTCAAACTTATCTCTGCGCGACCGGTCGCACACTTCTTTTGACAGCAAACTATCCGTTGCATTTTCAGACAACTTTTCCCTAATTTGTGGGATTGATTTCTAACAGCTATAATCTTGATTTTAAATGGTTTCTTTTGCAGAAAATCACTCCCCAAGGAGGAGCCTATGTCTAGAAATCAAGCCAAGACCTCTCCTATAAATAGAGGCTTCATTCAAGCAACAAGACACAACACAACATACAAGCAAAGAGCATACTAGCAAACACATTGTCATATCTTGTTGTATTAGCCTAAGTACTTTCACTTGCACACTCTTGAGGTCTAGGATTTTGATTCTTGATTACACTTACACTCAATATTTGTATTGTTATTATCGAGTTGTAATCTTGAATTTTGTCCATCATCCAAAACAAGATATCCTTGTTGTTGTTCTTGTGGTAAGAGCACACTTGGGTGATCTTAGGTGTTGAAGAGTGTGGTACTCTTCATAGGTGTTGAAGGAAGATTGTGGTAATCTCCTTGAAGGTGTTGTAAGAGGATTGTGGTAATCCTCAAGGTGGTGTTGTATTAATTGTAGTAATTAATAATTTTTCTTTTCTTTTTGAAATCCATCCCGGAGATACTGGGGTGGTAGTAGATTAGGCCCTAGGTGGGTTGAACTACTATAAATCATCGAGTGTTGTTTAATTTCCACATTTATATTCTTGTCATTTACTTGTTCATTCGAAAAAGAGGGCAAAATCTGAAAAATCGGGATAATCTATTCACCCCCCTCCAGATTATCGTAGCCACTTGTACTAACAAAGTATTCCCTATAATATAATTCAGAATTGTTGATTCCAAATTAATCCTCAAACAATTCCATTACCTTATTGAATCAACTCAAATGATGCACACTTGTCTAACTTACTAATGAAACTAGGAAGAAACATTTACATTAACCGTATGTATTTCCACTCAAGGTTAAAACCATACAAGAGACTTCTCTAATATTTCATATAATCGTTTCAAGAATTAAAGACAATGTTGGAGTCTTTTACCAAGACTATTGTCCTGTTTTAATCTATGTAAACATAGAATCAAGGTCTCCTGTCCATCTTCTCGACTATCAATAGCAAAATAAAATTTATTGAAGTAGACATTGTAGAACCTAATTAGTAATTATACAAAAGATAGCTTCATGCACCTTTTGATTATACTATAAATTGTTTCTATAATCATTTATATACAATCCCAAGGTATTTTTCAAATATCAGCTCTTAGGCCCAAAAGAATTATTGCCTATCTAAGCCAACATTTATCCATATCTGATAGTCTGATTATATGGTCACAATACATTTATGAGTCTATTGTACACATATATTCCCCATAAAAGATTTTTGTCCTGTTCCACCAAGAACTTAGTCATTTGTCGCGTCGCTATGCAATTTTTTGCTGTCATCAGTATAAAATCTAGAGTTCTTAGTAAATTACTCCATTTCTAAGGCCATTCCTGAGCATGAAGGATATTGTCATTGGTATATGAATACTATTTTTAAATCAACATTTAATCTAAAATGATCAGGACCAAAACTTAAACATGTCACTATTCTAATAGTAACTAACCAAGTCAAAAAATATATTCTTTCTATGAAATTCAACCTATAATAATCAATCTTATAAATCAAACTCTAAACAAAATCGTGATTTTTGTGACCAATCAAACTATCTTTTTAAGAAAATGACAAAGATAATAAGCGCAATAGTCAATACTTATTTTTCTCATTTTCGCTCTTGATAAATAATACAGAGTTCCCCAATAAAATGTACAAGATCGATTGAAACTTATGTCCACTCAATAGTTTGTAATTGAGACGTTAACCATAAAATGATAAATTACTCTCAAAATCTTAAATAAGGAGTTTTTCTCAAAATAAAGATGTGATAACACTCTTAAATTTTGTTTTCCTATTTTTAAGTAATGACTTATTCACACACCACTCATATACCCATGATTTTATACTATTAGTCACTTTGTCTTTTGCTTATACACTAACAAGAATATGTATTAGGTTTATTTTCTAGTATCCCAAAATAAATCCTTTTAACGTAGTCTCATAATACCAGTTGATCATCACTTAAAAATTTAATAGTGATGGCTCACCAAATGGTTATATAGTGAGCCAGTTACATAACATATACCCATAGATATAGATATTTCTCAAAAGGGTGGCGAAGTCCTGTTTCCGGTTATACTTAACTATAAGAGATACTTTACGTTGGTATACTAACCAAGTAATCAACCAAATATGTCTAAGTCGTTGTTTACGATCAAATCTTAAGTCTATCAAGTACTGCTAACCTATCAAAGGCCAAAGATCCTATCCTGGTTTAGCTCAGGTGTAGTTCTTTTACACCCAAACTCTGATACCATAATTGTCACGCCCCAATTTCATATTCCAATAAAATCAAATCCAATGGAGCACAATATTGATAATTACACGCTAAATATCGACAAGAGGTGTTATCTAAAGTACAAACCACTAAAAACTATAAATACATTGGAAGTCCACAAATCTATACATTGGAAGTCTGGTTCTAACTTGAGGATAGAGTGTATTGCTTGATAGTATTTTGCTTGAATGCTCTTTGCTCAGGTAGCTTGAATGTTGCAGGTGTATCTCGTACTCTCTCACCTAAATTTCTCAGCCTTTTATAGTGGTAATTCAAAAATGTACATGTTGAAGATATAGATACACTTTCAAACTCCACTTCATGGTCGTTGGCTTGTCTTGTTGTGCATCAATTGATGTTGACCCAACCTTGATTTAATCTCTGCAGGTATGCCTGAAACACAGCAGGTGTGCAGAAACATCTCATTGGTTCCCAGCCTTTTGCACTCTTTTAGCAAAACAGCTTTAAGGTTGCAGTCTGTCTTCTTTTCACTTTGAGTAATGTTTTGACTTTACTTATCAATGGACTTCTTCAGCTTTCTTGAGTCCTTTTTGCTGCTGAACCCTTTTGCAAGTTTTCTCCAAACATCTGGGAGTGACTTAGTTGTCAGTCTGCTGACTGAGACAACTTTTTGGTACTTGACTGAGACCTCTCCTCAACACTCAGCTGCAACACAGCTGAATCTTCACTTTGTCCTTCAATCAACTTTTGCAATGTTAACTTGGTCAAGTTTTTAGACTCAACTCATAGTACCTAACTATTACAAAGTTGAATTTACAACAGAAAATGGGGTGTCAACTTCCTAATCTAAGTTTTACATAGCATCATCAAAATCTATATAATAAATTTCCCAACAATAGAGTAACCCAGTTGAGTGAAGTTAACTTTTAAGAAAATCATTTTTCTTGGTTTTTAACAGCGAAAGTCTTATACCCTTTTTAAGATATGGTTGTCAACACTTGTTTTAGTCTTAGTTATTATCGGTCGGATTAGCAAATGTATCAACAAGTAAATAAATATGCAAAAAGTAAATATCTTTGAAAGTAAATGACACAAATAATTTATAGTGGTTTGAGGATGGGGTAATTCCTCTATTTCACTCTTCTCCTACTCCTAGAGGAATATATAAATGCAACTTTACTTGTTAGAAGAGTACAAATACGGTCAGGAGTAAGCCTTGATCACACAACGGCTTCACTCTTGGGACTCGATTCTTCGCAAGGCAACTGTCTAACTACTTTAACTTTTCAAACCCTTCGGACTTGATTATGTAGCCCTCCGTTGGATTTGAATCAGGTTGTAACTTTAACCTCACTGCACTTCCTTCACTTCGTGGATGTGCAGACCCCTTGCTCTTTTGGAACGGTTTTCATTTTCAAACTTTTGATGTATTGCTTCTTTCCTTCACTAAGATGTGTTGGATAGAATTACTTCGAAAGTTAGACCTGAGGATATAAGAAGTTTTGCTTAGAGAGAATATTGCAGATGCTTGCTTGAATGCTCATATATCTCTTGGGTGTCGTTTTCTTCTCTCTGAAAATTCCTCAGTCTTTCATAGCGAGAGTTTGAAATTTGTCCGTTGAAAAGATAGACAAATTCAAACTTTATTTCCTGTTCGTTGGCTTGTTTGTTTGTGCAGCTTTTGATGTTGACCCAACCTTAGCATTAACTACCTGCAGGTGCTTGAATTGTACCAGGGTTCTGCAAGCATTCCATTGGCTCCTGCTATTGCACTATTTCAGCAAGACAACTTTTAAAGTTGCAGGTCTGTCTCTTACCAATTTGGGTAAGTCTTGACTTTTCTTTGCAACGTACTTCTTCAGCTTTCTCTAAGCTCTTCAGCTGCTTTACCCCTTTAGTTGAGTTTTCTCCTTGATTCTTGGACGATTCTGCTGTAAGTCTACTGAAAGACACATCTGCTTGACTTGACTGAAGGCCATCTTGGCCACTCAGCTACGACACAACTGAATCTTCTTTGCACTTCTTCAGCAAGTCTTCTGTATCTTCGACTTGGCTGCTAGATAACTTAGTTCATATTCTAACTATTACAAAATTGAAATACATACAGAAAATGAGGAGCCAACTTTGTAATCTAAGTTTTCTAAGCATCATCAAAATCTATACAAATAAATTTCCAAACAAGGTTCGTGCTAATAATAAAAAAAATCTAGATATTTTTTAAAAATTTTAAAAACCCCTTGAGGTTTGATTCCGTCTTACATTTGTCCCTTCATAAACCAAAAATATTAAAAAACAACTCCTGATATTTTTAGAAATATTATAGTTTCCTCCTTAAAGTTTAGGCAAAATTAAACACGATGGGGCTTTTTGTAAATTTGAAATATCTTTGGTTTTTTTTTTTTTTTGTAATTAGCCCAACCCTCAAGTGTCTTTTGTAATTGTCCCTTTTTTAAATTATAGTCCCAATTTGCCATCTCAATAAATAAAATGACTTTATTTGTTTTTGTCAAAAAAATAAATAACATGACTAAATTTGCCAAACTTCCATAAGACCAATTTTGCAATTAAACCTGCAATGTAACGAGCCCAAATAAAAGAGAAAAAAATACATGTCTAAACACCATTTTTGTCATAATTATACCTCAAAATACATGCAAAACTCACACCTATCAAAACCCCCCAAACTTAAACTGTTGACCGTCTCGATCAACAATTTTGAAAATGAGATAAGGCACAACAGGGAGCAATGAAAGATGGCGCACACAAAGACTCCAAAAGAAAATCCATATTGTTTGGCATGGGTGTCAAGCAACAAATCAATCAAGCCTCAAATATCTAATCATGGAGCACGTATCAAATAAAACATGGTAAATGCTCTGAATCACATCTCTCAAGATCAAGTGTATGCTCTCATCTCACATTAATATAGGACGTGTTTACGCTCCAATCAAATCAATATTGCAGAAATTACCATAAGCTTGCAAATTGTCTCACATCTCCGCCACTAGAGTGTATGCAACTTGTGAATCAAAAAGGACTTTTTATTTTGGTTGTAATGAAGGCTCTTTGGTTAGGGTAGAAAAATATGGATAGAGTGACTCAAACTTGAGCGTATAGACCAATGAACATATAAATCATTTACATTAAAGCTCAATATGCTCTTAAATTCTTCTCTCATTTTCATCAATTCTTCCTATCTTCATTCCCTTTTCTTTGTAAGCATTTCCACCTCACATTACAATTTTTAGCCTCAAAGTTCATTCAATGAAAACTCACATCATAAAGTCGAATTTTTTTCCGACTCTTTTGTGAATTTTCAACATCTCTTTTCAACTCCTTTTCTTCCTCTTTTGTTCCCATCAACCGACTTTGCCCAATTATCCAACTCTTCAATTCCCACTCATCCAACCTCATTCACTCCCTTTACTCAATGCTATACGCTCGAGTGTAGGGTAATAACTATATCAAGTTAAGGCTTGAATTTGTGGCTTATCAAAGAAATAGGCAATAGGCTCAAATTGGCTAACTAGGAATTTCAACAACGTTAGGTAATCAAAAAGCTTGAAAGGCTAACAAAGATGGCCTTTAATCATATTCACAATTCGCATACAACATGTGGCCTTGACAGAGATACTAGAGCAAGTTCTAGAATTCTAACAACATGAATGATACACTCAAATCACAAACAAGATCTGAAAAATAGGAGCAAAAGGCTCAAAAGCTCACAGGCTTGTAAATACGCAATTCAAAGCATCAAACCATGTTCTCAATATCCACATGCTCAATATTATCTATTCATGGCTCAATCAACTCATACTCAACATCCAATCCCAACAATACAAATTTTCAGTAACACACAAACATCAAGTTGCATCATGCCCGATCAACTCACTCTCTAACATCTATGAAATCAATAAACGTGCTAAAGCCGTAAACGTGCTTCTAATGCAAATGCAACCTAAAATGCTCTACATGCAACTATATGAAAAACACACAAAAAATGCAAGATATATTTTTTTCTATCCACACTTTTCATATATTAAAATACTACTTCTCCCCCCAAACTTGAATGAAATTATATTGTCCTGAAGGGGAAAAATAGAATTTCAATAATGAAAAGTGGAGATATACCTGAGTCACTGTGGAGGTGGCGGCGGAAAGTGGCCTTGTGAGATGTGCCACATTTGTATCTGTTGTATCATTTGCCACGTCTCCAATTCCCTTCATTCCTGGGCCGCATATCTCTCCTCCTGGACCACATACTTCTGCTCCTGGGTCAAATATCTTTGTTCGAGGTCCAAGGTCCTCCTATTGTAGTCTGCCCGGAATGCAAGGAAATCATCTCGATGTTGCTGTAATTCTTCCCTTTGTTGCCGCAACTCCTCCCCTTGATGTCGCAAGTCCTCCCCAAATGCATAAAGCATGTCATGAAATTCATTGCCGCGTTGGGACTCGCCACCATAAGAAGTTCCGGGATGATCCCCGCTATGTGATGGTCTGGGGTGTTCTCCTCCCTGTGAGGGCCTGGGAATGTCATACCCGATTTGAGGGTGATGAGGTTCCATTCCCCTTTCTTGTCTATTTAGCTCTTCTTCTTCCGCCACCATATCCTCTACATCCGGGAAGCCTTCAACTCGTCGCCTCTTCCTTGCATTGATAGCATCAGTAACTCTGATATGTGCTTCAGAGTTAAGCAGGAAATTGGCAGTGTCCTCAAGGGTATCTACAGTGGTGTATCTCAGGTTAGGTAATGGAAATGCATCACCTCGCTTCTGCTGCAGAAATAACATACCATCTTCATTTGCAATAAATTTCATATGGTGCAAAGATGATATGTTGACCCGAAAAGTCTTTGCCTGGTATAGGCTCCAAGCCTCAAAAATCAATGTTGAAGTGTCGGGCAATAGGGGTAATCAGACCCCCTATAGAAATATCACCACCTCCCCGCTTTGCTAAATGATCCACCTGTTCAATGAAGTATGCGGCCGTGTTGTAGGTGTAATCGTCAACATACACCATAATAAATATAACTCTCGACCGTCATTCCCCAATATTTTCTCTCGCAAAAACCGAGGCCGACGTAACCCATCAGATATACCGGAAAACCGGATTCCGGATCCAAGAAGATTTTGCAGGTCGGGGCCTCGTAGAGCATGGTACCTGTTTCCTGGCGTTTGGACTAGTAAGCGCCAAAAGTCAATTTGGTTATATCGGTATCTTTGGTCGAAAGGGCGCGTCGGAACCTCAAATATGGCATTCAACTCTTCTCGTGGATAATTGTCGCCGCTCATTCCCTAATCGAAAGTACACTCCAATGACCTCGTTACCTATATCTTTAATCATCTTCACTGCTCAAGAATTCAAGCGTGAATTTTTTTGTAACTAGGCCATTTTCTCCTCATAAAATTTGCCCAACCGACCCTTGCGAATAACCGCCACACGTCGTCATGTATTCCAAGAAGTTGGGTACAATCGTCGTCGGCGTACTTTGAGGGAGCCATCATTCGGATGACTAGCCTATTCCATCGCTCTAGGGCATCCGCATTTGTCAGTACGACTCCATAGGCCGCAGGGCTATCGGGTTGTACTTCTTGTGGTGGTTCCGCCCTGGGACGTCGTCTCCTTCCTTGAGGGTTCCGTCTATCCGCCATTACTTGTGAATGGGTACCTGGAATAACATGTATTAGCAACCCAAAACAAACCAAGTACAAGCACCAGTATGATGAATGTATGCAAACAAGTTAAATGGGGTGTAATGATTCTCATACATCAATTTGACCGATCAATTAAGCTCCAAACAATCAACTAATATGGCAAATATAGAGAATCATTATCTAAAAGCCCTAACAATTAAAGCTCATGCCCAATTCATCATCAATTCATCCAAATATGTCTCAATTCACATGCTCACAAGGTGTTTGATAAATTGCCTTAAAGAAGAAATCATCCAAAACATAGAAAAAATATCAACACAAGCACTCAACAAAATCCCCAATACATAATTCACAAGAAATTCACAAGAAAAAAACGAAGTTCTTACCGAAATTCTCGAAATTTATCAAAAGGGGTGAACTTGGAACCCTAGGTGCCTTTCAACTAATTCTTCAATCCAAACTCGAATTTGATGCAAAGTGTTAGTGTACTATGATGAGAGTATGGATTATGTGAAAGAATTTGGAAGAAAATCGGGATTTTGGAGCAATGTGTGGGGGAGGGCGATTTTTTTCGTGTTGATAGAGAGTTTGCAAGTCTCGAGAGAACAGTCCGCCTGCACTCCAATTTATCTCTCGGCGTGAAGATGCACGGGTCGTGTGTGGGCCTACGGGCTACCCGTGCGTAATGTCGTAGCTCCGCTTGTTCCCCCTCCCGAGCACGCACGGGTGGTGCATACAAGCACGGGCCACCCGTGCATCCTTGTACAACAATACTCGGGTTTTTCAAAAATTGTTTTTTTTACACACATAAAAATGAAACAAAATTAAAAGAAACATACACACACAAAAAATGAAATCCACACCAAAAACTGTTCGGTTGCCTCCCAACAAGCGCTATATTTAACGTCTTTAGCTTGACGCTTTTTTCGTTACATCACGGGTCTCACAAGGTGATGGATGTCACCTCCTCTTGTTACCTCGGTGGAAGTAATGCTTAATCCTCCGCCGTTTACCATGAACGCCTCACCATCTTTTGTTAACAATTCCACGACTGGGGAGGATTCAATACCTTCTTTATCACGAATGGCCCCGACCACCTAGATTTGAGTTTTCCAAAGAAGAGTTTAAGGCGTGAATTATACAAGAGGATTGGTTCCCCTGGTAAAAACTCTCGTTTCTTGATCATTTTGTCATGCCATCTTTTGGTTCTTTTTTTTTGTAAATTCGGGAATTTTCGTAAGCTTCATCCCGAAACTCTTCCATCTCATTTAAATGGAGCAACCTCTCTTCACCTTTTTAAAATCCAGATTTAGTTTCTTGACCGCCCAAAATGCCTTGTGCTCCAACTCTACCGGCAAGTGGCATGATTTCCGAAACGAGTTGATACGATGATGTACCCAACGGTGTTTTATAGTCATCCGGTATGCCCATAGAGCATCATCCAATTTCAATGCCCAATCCTTTTCGGTTGATGTTCACCGCCTTCTCAAGAATCTGTTTGATCTCACGGTTGGCCACTTCGACTTGCCCATTGGCTTGCGGATGATATGCCAATGCAACTTTATGCTTCACCCCATATTTTGCCAATAAGTTGCTCATCAATTTATTTACAAAATACGACCCTCCATCACTAATTAAAGCTCTTGGAGTGCCGAATCGAGTAAATATATTTTTCTTTAGGAACCATATCACAACTTGGGCATCATTTGTTTGTGAAGGAATCGCCTCTACCCAACGGGACACATACTCCACCGCAAGTAGAATATATTGATAGCCCGATGATGATGGAAATGGGCCCATAAAGTCGATCCCCCACACATCGAACAATTCAACATCAATTACATTTGTCATCGGCATCTCGTGTCTCCTGGAAATATTTCCCATCCGCTGACACCTATCACATTGTTGCACATACAAATAACGATCGTTAAATAAAGTGGGCCAGTATAGCCCACTTTGCAATACCTTCGCCGCCGCATTTGTGCTGACCAAAATGTCCTCCGGAGGGTGAGGAATGACATTGTTGTAGGACCCCATCCCATTCTTCTTGAGGCACGCATCTTCTGATGATTTTGTCCGCGCACCTCTTAAAGAGTAGGGGGTCGTCCCACATATAGAACTTGACATCGTGGAAGAACTTCTTCTTCTGGTATGGCGATAAATTTGGAGGCAAAACTCCCGCAGCCAAATAGTTGACAAAATCCGCATACCACGGGAATTTTGCCTCTACCATGAGTAACCGTTCATCAGGAAATTCCTCCTTTATCAATTCCGTACCTCTTTTCGCCTCCTCTTGATTTTCAATCCTAGACAAGTGGTCTGCCACCACATTCTCACATCCCTTTCGGTCCCTGATTTCCACATCGAACTCTTGCAATACGAGAATCCACCTAATCAACCTTGGTTTCGCATCCTTCTTATCAAAAAGATATTTGATAGCCGCATGATCGGTGTGAACTATCGTTGTCGTTCCAATCAAGTATGATCGAATTTTATCAAATGCGAAAATAATAGCCAACATTTCCTTCTCGGTGGTGGTATAGTTCTGTTGAGCACTATCCAACGTTCTACTAGCATAGTAGATGGATCTAAACAACTTTTCCCTCTTTTGACCGAGAATGCCCCTACCGCAAAATCGCTAGCATCACACATTAATTCAAACGGTTGACTCCAATGGGGGCTACAAGAATAGGTGCGCCTCTCAACGCCTTCTTCAAGGTTTCAAATGCCTCGCAAACAATCATTGGAAAAATTGAAAGCATCATCTTTTTCTAACAATCGCTCAAAGGCTTAGAAATTTTTGAAAAGTCACGGATAAACCTTCTATAGAATCCGACATGGCCCAAGAAACTCCGAATGGCTTTTTCGTTTGTAGGAGGTGGTAACTTCTCGATCGCTACAATCTTTGCCCGATCCACTTCCAAACCTGCGGAAGAGACTCGATGACCAAGTACAATACCATCGCGTACCATAAAATGGCACTTTTCCCAATTGAGTACAAGATTGGTCTCTTCACATCATTTGTAAGACTAAGGAAAGATTGTGAAGACAATTATCAAAAGAGTCACCAAACACAGAGAAATCGTCCATAAACACCTCCATAACTTTTTCAATAAGATCGTGAAATATAGCCATCATACAACGTTGGAAAGTTGCAGGTGCATTACATAACCCAAATGGCGTACGACGAAATGCAAATGTGCCATAAGGACATGTAAATGTCGTTTTTTCCTGGTCTTCCAGTGCAATCATGATTTGATTGTACCCGGAATAACCATCTAAAAAGCAATAATAATCATAACCCGCTAGACGATCCAACATCATATCTATAAAGGGGAGGGGAAAATGGTCTTTTCGAGTGGCATCATTAAGTTTTCTATAGTCTATGCAAATTCGCCACCCGGTAATAATTCTAGTAGCAATCAATTCTTCATTCTCATTTTTCACGACTATTACCCCCTTTTTTCGGCACCACTTGTACCGGACTTACCCATGAACTATCAGATATAGCATATATGATTCCAACATCTAACCATTTCAACACTTCTTTCCTAACCACATCTTGCATGATAGGGTTTAGTCGTCTTTGGTTTTGCACTGATGGTTTATAAACATCTTCCATCCGAATTTTATGCATTACAATAGATGGACTTATGCCCTTTAAATCAGTTATTGACCATCCTAGTGCTGACTTATGTTTTCGTAAAACCCGTAACAGTTTATCAATTTGAGTAGGAGTGAGAAGAGATGATACGATTACCGGATTTGCATTATTCGCCTCAAGAAATGCATATGTGAGGTGCTTGGGTAATTGCTTGAGTTCCGAGTCGGCGTTGTTGTCTCAGGGTCACGCACGGGTTGCCCGTGCTCAGGCGCACGGGTCGTGCGTGATCCCATGTCTCCAGATTTTCCTTCGGCATTAAGCACGGGTTGCCCGTGCTCTGGCACACGACCCGTGTGCTCTTCATGGTTTCTCAATCCCGGATGGTAGTGTGTTGGGTTTGAATTGTTCAAAATTGCTGAAATTCCGGTTATTCACATAATTGACCTCCTCCATTGGATTTAGAAGAGCTTTGCTACTCGTGCTCGTGCTTGCTTCTGGCCCTTTCGTAAAAACACTCAAATGGTTTGTCAATGCCGCCACTTGCACAGTCAACACCTTAATTGGGTCCAATCCTAAAATTTCACCACTCGTTGTACATTGGATCTCTCAAACGCCACTCGTAATCGTTCATAGCTATTTCTTCAAGAAGATTTAAGGCGTCTTGTGGAAACCTTGCCAATAATGCTCCTCCCATTGCGGCCTCAACAAAGGCCCTTGTTTGCCCCATTAAACCATTGTAGAAGAAACACAACTGTTGATCCTCCGAAAAACCGTGTTGTGGACATCTTCTTAGCAAATCCCAAATCGTTCCCAAGCTTCGTACAAAGGCTCGGAGTCAAATTGTCCTGAATTGAGTAATCTCGCTTTTGGCCGCAAAGTTTTACTCGGTGGAAAGAATTTAAACAAAAACTTTTGGCTCAAATCGTCCCATGTGCTCACACTTCCTTGCGTCAAAGTACCCAACCAATTCCTCGCCTTATCCCTCAAAGAGAAAGGGAATAGGCGCAATCTTATGGCGTCATCCGAAACTCCATTCATTTTTATCGTGTTGCATATTTGGATAAAATGCGCAAGGTGAGAATTAGGATCTTCAGTTGCGAAACCCCCAAACTGGTTCTGTTGTACCATGTTTATCAGTGTCGGTTTAAGCTCGAAGTTGTTGGCATTTATCGGAATATGAGCAATACCACCGTAATTACGATTCGTTTGAGGTCGAAAGTAATCACGGATAGCTTGCTGTTCAACCGGTATTGGTAACTCGTTGATCCCATTGTTACCCCTATTTTCTTCTTCCGCGTCCCCCATAATCTGATTTTGTTGTCTTTCAGCCCGTCTAGTAGTTGCACTGATTCTCCTTGCGAAAGCCTCAACTTCCGGTATGAGCGGTATTAACTCTCCTCGCCTAGAGCGAGTGTTCATGCACTACCTGGACCAAACTAAAAGAAACAAGTCAAATAATGAAGGATTAAAGTCAAACAAAAATATAAAAAAATAAAAATGTCTAAATTAAGAATAATTCTATCTATCGCAATATTAGCACTAAAAATTGTATTCGTTCCCCGACAACGGCGCCAAAAACTTGTTCGCCTATATTTTTAGCTCACCGCAAAGTGTACGATGCAAGTTATAGAATAGGGTAGCAAGGTCGTATCCACGAAGACTAATAAATTAATATGCTAAGTATCGAACTAAGATAGTCTTATTTTTATTTAGACGGTCGTAATATGATGATTTTTGTGAGATTAAGACAATTAAGACTACTAAAAACACAAGATTAAGACAATGAGAATAATAGAAGTATCAAGATGATGAAATGGATTCCCGGGTTAAGGTTTCGATTAATAACCCTCTTGTTGTCCGAGTTAATCAAAGTCAAGTTATTATCAATATTCCTATAAGACGATCACGAAAGTATTTTATCCTCCTCTCGAGATGCATATAAAATGTAGATTGAAATACCTATGCTAGCATCTCTACTCAACATGAGGTATTCAACTCCCAAAAGTTTAGAAGATCAAATGTCCTCACAAATATTTACAAACCTCTCGATTTATGCAAATATTTGTGTCAAGTATTCAAGATCTAATATTGAAACTCATCTCTCGAATTATGAATCAATATATCAAACATGCTAAATCATTGATCAAGTGATAAAACAAGAATAAGCTCAAAGTACTCAAATAGGCTTCAAGACAATAACTTCAACTAAGATTAAAACATTCAACAAGAGTTCATTAATCTATTTCCAAAACCCGAAATCTAAAGAGTTTAGCTACACATGATGTCTAAATAACTCATGTAGACAAATTGTTCAAAGCCATGACAAACTAAAATGAAAGATTAAAAATACAAGAGAAGCAAGAAAAACTTAGAAAAGTCGACAATCTCTCGATATATCTCCATTTCTCAAGCTCCGATGCGACCCGATTGTCTCCTTGATGTCTTCTTCCAGAATAGAACTTTGTCTTGTGTGCTGTGAGCCAAAGAATGTCGAAATGTCCTCGATGTGCGCCAAAAAGAGCTTATATACCTTTTAGAAAGTTTAGGGCACACTGTTGTCATGATATCTTGCATTACAGAGGGGACGCACGGGTCGTGCGCGGGCGCACGGTTACCTGGCCCATCATGTCGTAGGCCAAGTCCTCGCTTTTCAACCAACGCGACGGGTCGGCGGTGACGCACGGTTACCAGTTACGTGCGCATTGCCGTAGGGCAACTTCCACTTCTTCAGTGGCGCACGGGTGGTGCGTGTACGCGCACGGCTACCCGTGCGCCTTTGCCGTAACCACGTTATTTCCTTCCCAGGACGACGCACGGTTCGTGCCGCGCGCCCTACCCGTGCGTTCTCTATTTTGGCCTTATTTGTTCAACTTCTTCTCATTGTGGCTTCTAATCTCGTGACGTTCACTCGATTCTTGGTATTTCTACTTCGCGATGCTCGTATTTGTCTCCAAATTACTTCAAATATCATTAAATTCCTACAAAACGAGCAAATCATAATATCTTTCCCAAAAAGAGTGAATACGAACCATTTTCATATGAGTTTATGCATGTCTAAACACCATTTTTGTCATAATTATACCTCAAAATACATACAAAACTCACACCTATCAACCATATAGCGGTCATCGCCGATGGAATATTCTTCGAATATTCCTAAGACATCCACGTGAGGGCAAAATCGTCTTTGTTTAAAATCTAAACAAGTAGTTACACTTTACCATCTAAACTTTGTTAAGAATTTCACTTTGCCATCCGAACTTTGCACAATTTTCACTTTGCCATATAACAATGATATTATTTTAGGTTTTAGGTTTATGATGATTAAGGTGGGTATATGATATCAATTTGTTTTTGGTGGTTTACACATCTTTGAATTGTTATGAGGTTTAGACATTTTTTTATATTGATTCATCCCATTTTCTAATGTGATGTTGCTTTAGATATGTACTTTTTATAGTTCAATTCTTAATTGCATATTCAAAACTTGATTATAGCGTTAAAGAATTATTTATGTTTTTCATAAATTCAAATAATTATATGCTTTGCTAAACTTTTCTTATGAGACAACTTTGGTCGATTATCATACTACATTGCTCTCATACTCTTACAAATAGATGTTAAACTCAATAGGTTTTGGTGAACGAACAAAAACATAATTGAACAGAAAAATTCGCAGACGATCGTGTCTTGAATATTATACCAAAATAATCGTTTGGCTCAAACTTTTACCATACTTTTTTTTCTCGTATTTCGGTTGGTACTTGGCAAATCAAAATTTTGCAATTTTTTTAATAAAAGTAAATAAATATTGTAATCATAATTATAATACCTATTTAGTATTTTTTTTTTAATTTTAGCATGCAAAAACTAAATTATAATACAAAAATAAGTAATATATACGAGAATATATATATAATATAAAAGTAAATTTGGTATATGCTAAATTTTCTATTTCGATTCGCTCACAATATGGTTTAAACTTATTTTTGTGATTTTTATGTATTAAATAAGATAAATAAATGTATATACATATAAATTTTTTAATTTTCTTAAATTGATATGGCAAAGTGAAAATTGCGCAAAGTTTAGATGACAAAGTGAAATTCTTAATAAAGTTCAGATGGTAAAGTGTAACAACTTTTGCTTGAAGTTTAGGCAAAGACGGTTTTGCCCTCACGTGGAGTGCCGGAATATTCAGAGAATATTCCACCTGGATGACCATTATAGAGCGAAAGTCTGCAAAATCAGATAAATTGTATGGTAAAATGTAAAAGAAATTAATTTATATGGTAAAATACAAAAAATCGCATAATTCGGAGAGTTTAGCCGTTTTTCCTCAAAAAGAAAAAAGAATTGAAAGCAAGAGAGGAAAACGAAGAGGATAAAGTCATAAAGATGGGCGATAGCATTAAAGTTGAAATCGCTATTTCCCGCCAAATTGATATTATCACGTTAATGGAGCCTCCGATATAAAAGCGCCAACCTGGCTTCTTCAGTACTCAGTTGAAACTTTGTTGAATTCCTCTTAGCTCTACAGCGATTTAACCGATTCGATTTCACCATGGCAAGTTTTACTAATCCAACACTCTAATTTCTTCTATTTATATTAATAGGAAACGTCTCTTTTTATTGCTGATCTTTGTTTTGATTTAACGCTGAATTTTATGGATTCAGGTATACATGTTGAGAATTCTCTGTTTCTCTGTAAATTCTTGTTATTAATCACTCTAAATTAAATTTGTTTAGTTAGTAATTCATTACCGTATTCCTGTGTTGAATTGTTAGTTGTGAAATTTTTTTTTGGATCCATGGAAAGGATATGGAGATTTTGCTATTGATCTGCAAATATTGAATAAAAAATTCGAACAGACATGTGAGGGTAATAATTTCATTAAAAAAAAATTGATGTTACTGGTTAGACTTTGATGTGAGTTTTTTTTTTTTTTTTAGAACTGAACTTTAATTTGGTGATAAGTTTTTAAATATTGTTCCTGAAAGCTAGTTTAGTATATTCACAATTCGAGATTTCACTTAAAACACAGACTTCCTAGAATGTTAAACTCTGTTCTATTGTGTGATTCATTTATTCATTTTGTTTTGTCAGCCTGCTGCTAGAGATAATTAATCATGGATGACTGATGATAAGTTAATCTATTTGAGCATGTAAACACTAGCACACAAATATAAGGCCTTACGCATCCTCTAAAGATTCTGAATATCTCTTTCTCTTTTTACTTTTGCATATTTGGTTTCTTGTTCATCTTATACTTTTCATTCTGAACTTTTTCAGTTTAATGACTTTGTATGCCGTGTATATCATGTGGTGGAATAAATTATCAATTTGAAAATTCTAACTATCTTGTGAATTTATGACCAGTCTAAGAAAAGAGGACTCTCTTTGGATGAAAAACGTGAGAAAATGCTACAAATTTTCTATGAATCCCAGGACTTCTTCCTTGTAAGTATCTCCACTTGTTTATTATCGAATCATATATGATGATGTCTTTTATGATCATTCATATCGGGCTTTTATGTTTGTTTATTGTGCTAATGCGTTTGTAAAATCCTCCAATGCATTTCGTATGTTATTTCTTGTCTTTTCAGTGAAAAATTGTTACATTTTCCTTTCCAGTTTATATATATTTGCAAGCTGTCTGTCATATTTGTTTCTGTATTTTCTGACATCAAGATGACATAAGCGCTTGCCAAGTTTCTGACCATATTAGCAAATCTTATGAAATAGATCTTTCATCTCTTCATTATCTTTAGTACTCCTTGCAGTATGATGGTTCCTCTTCAACCATGATCTGCTGCTAGTGTGCATTATTGATTTCAAGGTTTCGGGAAGTAGATGGCTCTAATTTGCTTGTCCATTTATGGCTAGAACAATGTCAATAGGAAATCTCTCCATACGTTGCTGCAACGTAAAATTTCTCCATATGTTGTTTTGTTGTCCTGTTCCAAGTTATGGACTGGGTTGCTGATGAGTATAGTATTTAATTCTGGGATAATGATTACCTTACTTCCCAACTTATTTAATAGATGTTCTATCTCACACACTTAGAGCATGTATGGATGTACTTCCATTTCCTGTTTAAAGTTTCTATCGGTGGAAAATGAGTTTTGAGAAATTATTGGTTTTTGTGTGAAAAATGAAAATATGTTTTGTTGGTTGTCTGAATTTCAGTTTTCATTTAGATATGTTTGGTTGAGTGTTTTTATGTGCAATTTTTACATTGATATTGGTGATGGAAATGAAAAACGTGTTTGGTTGAATCTCTAAATTGTAAATTCCGACGACTCTTTTATTTAAAAATTGTTTTACCAAATCAAGTTATCCCACCACTTCTATGGATTAGAAATAGCAGTCCGTTTTTTTTGTGCTTTTTCCCCTTACTGCTTGTAGGGTTTTGACGAACACACACACATGGGTGCGTGTTGATCCAATGGTGATGCTACCCAAGTGGGTGACATGTAATAGACCAGTTTTGACATCAGAAACAATTAACACCAAGAACAGATCTACATAGCAAAGGGCAGAGTAGCCTGAAAAAATGTCAGCCTATTCCTTGAGAATTACACTCAATTTGCCTACATTTCCATTTTTCAGACATTTTGAAAATTAAACGTACCAATTTCCAGCAGGAATGTCAATGGCCAAAAATGATCGCACTTTCTGCAACAGAGTAAAATTGGAAAAAGTGGGGTTGAAAATACAACCATACATAAGCTTAGAATTTTCTTATTTAACACCCTTGATTGTATGTTGGAAATATATTCAGTAGATACTAGTATTTGTTTATCACATGCCATCTTAACAAGATCATTGGTTTTTCCTGAATTTTGTTTTAGCTCAAGGAACTTGAGAAAATGGGCCCCAAAAAGGGCGAATCACTCAGTCAGTAAAAGATGTTGTCCAAACTCTGGTGGATGATGACCTTGTCTTCAAAGACAAGATAGGAACTTCAGTGAGTAAGCTTATTCAGATAGTCAATGGATCATTTTTTTCCTATGCATAATATGATCTTCATTTGGCAATTGTTTCTGCAGCAGTTAATGATTTTGATACCTGTCCATTTTTGAATTTCATTATTCTTTAGGTATATTTTTTGGAGTCTTCCTAGCTGTGCTGGTAACCAGGTGATTTGATGATTCAGTTCATATCCTTCAATTGAAATGAAATTTACTTTCATGTTTATTGTGCCAATACATGAATTGCACTACAGCTAAGAAATATACAAAGAAAGCTCAACTCTGATCTCCAAAATAGTGAAAAACGATACACTGAACTTATTGATCAATGCAATGCTCTGAAGAAAGGCCGAGAGGAATCTGTAAGTAAATTGTCCCCAGACTTTCTTTATATATGCCACTTTATATGCAGTTGTCCATGCTGTTTTCAAATGTCTTATAAGCTTCTGATATTAGGATGAACGGGAGGAGGCACTTGATGAGCTTAAAGCTATTCAACAGAAATATAATGAGCTCAAGGTTGAGGCATACTTCAATCTCCATCCTTTCAGCTCTCACCCTTGTTTATTTTGGCATTGAATGCTGAAGTTATGGCTGTTTTTTTTCAGGATGAAATTGCACAATACTCAGACAATGATCCAGCTACATTTGAGGCAATGAGTTAAGCATTGCTATCCTTTCCTGTTTCAAAATTTTGATTTTTCCTTGAAACCATGTTAGTTTTGAATCTTTTGCCACTTTATGGTTCTTAAGAATTATGTGCTTCGCATTATTAAGTTTGACATTGCTATGCAGAGAAAGCCATTGAAGTAGCTCATGCGTCAGCTAATAGATGGACAGGTTTCCATTTCTTCCATAATTAAATTCTCTTTATGGTTTTTGAATTCCAATATCTGATGTTCATTATTATTTTTCTTTTGTTTACTTGTTTGTTTTTTTCTTTTCTCTTTTCTTGTTTTCTTGCCTATCATGTGTTTTTATATTTTCACAGATAACATTTTCACACTGCGACAATGGTGTTCAAACAACTTTCCTCAGGCAAGAGAGCAACTCGATCACTTATACAGTGAGGTATGTTGTTTAAATTGGGCTTGAGTTTCAGAGTGAGACCATATCAATTCACTGAGATTGTGAAGGAACGAGATATGATGATTTTGATTTTATAACAGCATAATCTCTTTCCACCACTTAGAGGCTTTTTTCCCATTATGTTGAACAGGTTGGAATAACTGATGACTTTGATTATTTGGAGTTACCTGCAGTGGTTCCACTAATTTCTACTGAGATTAGGTGCTGGAAGGCAGGCTTTAATTTTTGTATCTGCAGTAATCAGCAAATATTGAGACTCAGGAATTTTCACCAAGTGATAATATAAACAATTTTCTTAATTCTTGTAGAACTGAATTTACATTCACAAATCGCGAGTTGATTGTCTCTGTAGAGAAACTGTACATTTTCCAACAATATATGGACACATCATTTGGTTTCGGTTTTTTTACTCCACGCCCATCCCTTCATATCATGCAATGTGGGGCCCGCTCGGACGGTGCGGTCCGCACCGCCCCGGTGCTTTGAGCTAACCAAAGACTAGTCAAATTGACTTTCCCACTAGGGTGTCTATGAGGAGTTCCACATGATTACATCCTTATTAGTGGTGAAACTCTTTATTAACTAAATAAACATTTAATATATTTCCTATGTGGATGGTTTTTCCATATTCCACCTTTTATATTCCATATATAAAAGATTTTTTAAGTTTTAATTTCATGCATTTATTTCTCATTCACCCATTGGTTTTGAGAAATTCAAAATGCTAAACTTATCTACCCGCCGCGTAGATGACGTTTATCTCATTTATTTCATACATCGAATAAATGCACTCACTTAAATAATTGGTCAAAATCGGGTCAAAACCCAATTTATAAAACCACCCAACACTTTATAAATTTAGGGATTTTTTTAAGTGTCACAATAATTATAGAATTTACTTGTGTTTTTTTATTTGTCTTTAAAATGACAAAAACGTTACAAATTTTTGAGACTTTCCATTTTACTTGCACATATTTTTTTCCTATTAGTGGGGTTCTTTTGTGCTCACCTTGGCGAAAATGACTTGGGCTTTAAGTTCCGTCTTTTCTTACTGTCACAAAATGAACTATAAAAATGTGTATCCGTTGTCCGGATGTTTGCATGATTTGTATTCATCACGATATCGATGCCTTTGGGGACATCGTTTTCTTATCTCACAATTCAAATTGTTCGATGAAATAGTTGTTGACGCGGCGCTTTTGGTCAACAAAGCGAGAAAAATGTAAGAGGTTTAACACGTGGAAATATAAATGTTTGTAACGTATCTTATTTTTCTCAATAGTGCCTTTTGTATTATGCCGAGTTTGATTATCGGGGTCGGTCTTTTGATAATTTTGTTACAATTGTCCCTCCTTTTTTCTTTTTCCACTTTTTATACCCCTCTTCGAGTAGTGGGTTTACAATAGTCATCTTTTAGACTAACTATTCATTAATTAGTAAAAATAATTAAAAAGACACATGTCCTCTATAGT